>JAYRBT010000082.1:34742829-34794781 GCA_036023395.1 Myiotriccus ornatus | reverse complement strand
GGGCGGGGCGTAAGCAGGCCCCGCCCCCGAGGGCGCCGCGCGCGGTCCCAGCGCGGGGCGGTGGCGGGCGCGGGGAGGGGGCGTGGCCGGGGGGCGTGGCCGCGCGGCGCGCGGAGCCGGGAGTCGGTGGCGGCGGGCGGAGGCGGCGGCGCGCGCTCGCCATGGTGTTCCTGAAACTCCGCGAGCAGGTGGGCATTCCCGACCTTCCCTTCTCCCTCTCCTCCTCCTCCCCTCCCGGGGCCGCCGGGCGCGCCCTCCCCCGCCGCGGTGTGCTGGCGCGCGCGCGGGTGACAGGCGGCGGGAGGCAGCATGGCTGCTGCTGCTGCCGCCGCCGGGGACCGGGCTGGGCGGGAGGCGCCATGTGCTCCCGCTGCGGGCGGGCCCGCCCTCCCGCGCAGGTATCGGGCCGAACAGGTGGCCGCGGGAGCTCTGCCCTGCCCCGCCGGTCGGGCCCCGCCGATCCGCCGCCCCGGGAGCGCAGGGGAAGCCCGGGAAGGGTGATGGGGGTGGGTCTGCGGGGCCAGCCCCGTCCCGCGCCTGTTTCGGGAAGGGAAAGGTTTCTGGACGGGGGTACCTGGGCCTGAGGGACTGCGCGGTGTGAACGGATTGACCGGCAGCCTGCCGTCGGGGGCGGCGTGCCCGGGAGCGGGAGCGGGAGCTGGCGCCGCTCCCCCGGAGCCGGCCCTGCGCAGTTTCACGTGCCCGGGAGCCGCCTGCCCGTCCCTCCACCTTTCCCTTCCAGGCCTTCCCAATCTTTTGTTCGGCCGCAGTGCCTTTCTCCTCCCGCGGTCTTGACAAACCTTCGCCGAGCCCGCGCTCCCCTCCCGAAGGCAGAGGAGGTTCTTCGTGCCTTCAGTGGTTTGTTGCTCTCGTCGCATCACACCCTTCTTTGTCTGCCAGGCTCTTCGGTTTCCATCCTAGCTGGTGAAAAATACTTGTCTTCGCTGCTCTGTCCTTTCCTGGTGTCTCCCCTGTCCTACCTATTGTTTCCTGTGTGGTATCAGGATACAAAGGTGGGAGGGTCTGTGCTGCCAGTTTGCTGCCCGTGAAAAGATGCTTCCTAGGAATGTTTTTTTTTCTCGCGTTTTCATGTGTGTGAGGCCAAATTCCGTGTAAAAACTCATAAACCCTGCTGTGGGTCTCTTTAATACTCTTCCATAAAGATAACCGGCTGTAACACCACCCGCTCCCCCCAAAAAAAGCCCCACAGAAAAAAAAACACCTAGAAACTTGGTGGTGGTTAGGTAGGTGGTATCCTGTGTCTGTTTGTTATGCTGATAAGTATCAGCCCATCCTTACCTGCGAGTCCTTTCATCAGGTACCTCTGTGTTTTCTCACTTAGGTTGCCGTGGTCCCTTGGGATTTTGTTCTAGAAAATGTTTGGTGATGTGGGGCTGTGTTCTGCTGTATTGTACGTAAACTTTGTGAAGTCTCATGGTTTTTTAAAAGCTCATCTATGAACGAGCAACACTTGTGGATCCAAAATGCGTTTAGTGTCCCATGAGTAAGGTTGCCTTTTAGGCTTCATTACTGTTCTTCCGTGGGAGGCTCTCCACAGAAATCAGCGCTTGTTCATCTCTTCTATTAAATAAGCCCTTCAATTAAAACCAAGAAATACAACCCTTCTGCATGTAATCATTATGAAATCATTTTCAAAAGCCCCATTATCAATATGTTAATGTAGCAGTACTGTACTTCAGAACTTTTCTTCTGGGAAGGATACTGCTATTGACAGATGCTGAGGTGAAATACTGGACTGTGTGGGATCATTGGTTTGACAGAGTAATGCATGTGAGGTTTTTGGCTTCTATTGTAATGCATGTTTTAATCCAGAAGGAGCACAAGGTGAATTTTTTTAAGAGGCTTCACAGATCTGCAAAGGTGAATTGATACATTGGGAACTGAAGTATTCTTTTACTTAAAAGGGGCAGGGAAAGGAAGGAGGGAAAGGAAGGGAGTGCTGGTTTTGAAAAGCCCCTTGTAGAGGGAGTGATTTTTAGCAGCAGCTGCATTTCTGCTACTTAAGTGTCAGTTGCTTGACAAATCAGTTATTTCAAACTAAATTCTGTTAAAAACTGTTTTCTTTAAGAATGCCAAAAAGTCATGAGGAATCATATTAACGTGAAATCTCTCAGCTTTGCTAGCTATAGAGAATTCCTCCTGGCCAGTGTTCTCCTGCAGTATGCTGCAAGAAGACTTGAGGACACGATGCTGTGCTGATACTGTAACACCACCTGCTCTTTATAAAAACCAGCCAGTAGTACTATATGGAAGCAGAGGTTTTTCTCTTCAGTATTTCATGAAACATGCTTCTTGTTTGCTTGAACCATATACTTTGCTTCACAGTGGTGTGTTCATTTAGAGTACAGTACATTGTCATGTGTGTTTGTGGTCCCTGTAGTGTCTGTCTTTCTTTAGTGGTGGCTGTGCTTCACAGGGGAGCACAAAGGCTGCTCTGTTTTTATACTGTTGACCAAGAAGTGATTTGCTAGTTTCCTTCTGCAACAGTCAGATTAATAACTTTCTGAAACAAAAATTCTACTAAATAAAGCATTACTTTATTCTCAAGATTATTTTTCCAAATTCAAAATAAACCTATTGATTTTGCTCTTTGATAGTGTAGAAGGGCTTTATATCTCAGAATTATGCTGGGAAGAGTCAGACTTGCTGCATACAAGAAGCTTGGTATTTTCTTACACTTGTTTTAGTTGAGTTTTTCAAGTTACTGTGAGGTGGTGTAAATGCAGTACTCGGAAACTACAGTGAGGTGAGAAATTCTGCTCCGAGGCTCTTAGTTGAGTTCAGAGGGTGAAATCCCAGTTCCGCTTGCTTGATTTAATTTACTTAGTACCTGATAAACAAAACTTTGATCCTAGAGATGCTTAATATGTTTGTGAAGCTCAAATATTTGTTTTTGTCTGTGGAGGCTGATTTGACACCTTTAACCTTCAGAATAAAGGTTTTTCATGTACTGAGAAGAGCAGGCCTTTCCTCAGGTTCAACAACCAGCCAACAGGTATATTGTCTATAAATTTGTGTTACTGCTTGACCTTTATTGCTTTGCCAACCTATGAGGTAGGAATATATTTCAAAGTTTTGACGTAATTGAGGGTGTACAATACACTTTCAGAAGTGACTTATGTGTTTGCTTTCAAAGTATATTAGGTATCTAAAAAACTCATGAACATGTTAGCAAAAATTACATTTGAAGGTAAATTGAACTATATTAAGCAAAGGTGATACCTATAATGCTCAACAGCAAACTCTAACTCAGGTACAGAAAAGCAGTCATTCAAGTGTCAAGTTAGAAGTTGTAGATTGTTCTTGTTGCTCTTGGTTTGTTGTGCAGTGTTGGACAGACATATTTAGTAATAGAGGAAGCAAATCTGCAGTTTCTGAGGGTTAAAGCATTCAAGGTAGAAATGAAAAATATGGTAAGCGTACCTTATGATTAAGGTATTTGTTCTTAAGTTTGCCTTCCTACTGTCTTCTCATATTGGTGCTTGTATACCAGGTTCTTCTAGATGAGAAGCTGCTTTAACTACTAAAATGCCAAGTGAGAGGAAGCCTATAAAAGTGTGTTTCTTCCTGAAACCGCTGTAAGAAACTGCACTGAAAACCAAGTTTAGGTCAAGAGTTTTATCAGAATTTATTGCGGGAGGGCGGGAGGACAGGGGCAAGGAGGGGAGAGATGTGGGGTAGGGAAGGAAAAAGGAGTAACTTGCTTGTGGGCATCCACAGTAGTATGCCTTGGTCTCATGTATCAAAGCTCTCAGCTCTCCATAGCTAACTGTGAAAGGCTAAGTGTCATCTTCACTTTTTTTGCTATTCAGTCATACTTTCTAGGTACATTGACTGTTTCCCAGAACAGGTAAATTCTTGCTTTAAAGGGTTGCGAGGTGATCTCTTTTACACCTAAGAAGTAATTGACAGCCTAGTTTTTCTTAGTGTGTAGGTGAAATTTGGATTGTCTAACAGCCAGGGATTTGTTGCTTTTCTGTTACCAGCCTTGCCTGCATATGTGCTTACAGGTAATCTTTTATGCTCTCATGAACCTGGATAGTTTTGTTGAAATGTATGAAACTGGTCTAAACTGGATGATTCTTTTTTTTCTTCAGTTTTGCAGCTATATAAGTACTTGTGGCAAAACTTGTTGGATGCAGTGTCATTATAGTTGGTAAAGCTTTATTTTTTTCTTTCAGTGTATTATAGTTTTAGTGATGCGTTTCCTGTTTTCTCTGAATCTCAAATGTATAATAGGAAGATGTCTTAAGCCTAAAAATGATGGGCATTTGAAAGGATTTTGTATGGATTTTTCTGTATGACTACTAGACTGCTTGAGGCAATGCATTTATTTCCAGAAGTCACATGTGGGCGGTAAGGATCTGAGTAGGAACAAATGCATGAAGATATTAGAGTGACCACTTACCTTTAAAGTCCTTGAACAGTGAGAGCACTGACTTCTTTATTGCCCATTTATATCTTTCTCTTAGCTAAGATGGATCTTGTTCAATTGGCAGTTAAACAAATGTTTGCAGTGTCATAGTGAACACTCTGAATGCCTCTACGGTTGCTATTTTCATTACTGCCAGCGTTAGACTTCTTTCTTTTAGAATTCATGCCAAGAATAAATGTCCCAACTAGTTCCTTGTTACTCTAAGAGGAGGAATGGTCTCCTGTGGTGATGAAAAGGAACTGCTGCTGTTCAGTGAGGGAGGGATATGGTGGGAATGGAGTTATGTGTTTCAAATGAGTGAGTTACAAATTCTGTTCAGAGATAGACTAATGAGATGTGCATTTTTTTTTTGTAGAAGTTACTTTAAAGTTACTGTTCCTTTAAAAAACCCCAAACATTTCTTTTGGGAATCTTGTAAAAGTTAAGAACCACTCTTTGTGCTCTGTTCCCATCATACGTTCTTCCTAAAATATGCACCTAATCTTTTTAAACTGTATACAAGATAATTAAAGTAAGAGGCTGTAATACTTACCAAGGGACCTGAAGTCTTACTCTTAGTTCTCCTGCTCCCAGGCTAAGGACGTACATGTACTGAAAAGATAAGTTTCTTTAATTGACAGACAACTTGGAGTAACTTGAACTCCATTTATCTTGTTGTACGCAGTAATTACCAGCCCTTCCATTAGAATGTGCTGAGAGAACCTGGTTCTACCACGTGTTCGTTTGGGGGGATCAGATTGCCCGATGATAACTCGGGAACTTTTGACTTGTGAACAAGCAGTTCTTCTCAGTCAAGAAAATACACTTTTTAAAAGAAGAAGGAAAAAAAAAGGTGGGGGAGAAACAAAGCAAGCCTTGATTCTGCAGTCAGATCCTTATGGCAGATCCTGTTAACTCAGCAGCCTTCTGCGAGGGTATAAAGGTCTATTCATGTAGATAGCATCGAAGGGTTCTGACCGTTACTTGGAGCAAATATCAGGGGAAAAATGAGGCCAATGTGCACTTGTCTATGAAGAGGTGACTTCCTTAGCACTCACAGAGATGATTCCTGCAGGAAACTAGTAGTTGTTGACTCTGAACTAGCCATCTGCTATCTGATGTGGATTATTACTTTCCCAGATTTCTGTGGTTGTTTCCATTCACTGAAATGGCTTGTGGAATAAGATCATTGAAATAGGTGTACTTGGTATTATATATTTCCTGCCCTCCACTTCTTCTTTTATCAGCTGGTTTCTCAGGTGCTGTATTTTTTTCCAGTCACCTGGGCCTTCCTGAGGTCAAACTAATATCTGATCATTTGTTTTTTTGCTCCTGCCAACTTTTTATTTTGTTCTTACCTCTATTCCTCTACTCCTATTTCTGGAAATTGAGTGGGAGACTCGTTGCCTTAGTTACAGTGACTGTTTCAAAGTTATTTATAATGTTTGTGTTTAAATAACCTGTATCATGATACCAATCACAGAACATTTCACATCAATAAAAAAGTAAACAAAGCAGTTCATCACTCAGTGCTGGAAGCATGCTTACAATACTGATTCTTGGGGGTTTGTTTTCCTTCATTGTTGGGGGTGGAGGACAAGTTCTAGTCTGGTAGTTGAAGATTAGTCTGAAATAAGGTGTCTTGGTGTTATCCTTTGTGCAAATGAGGAGAGAATCTTAATGTTTAAGCTCTGAAATATCAGGGAATGTTATTCTTCCTCTCCTTAGTAATGACACTGGCGGTCTCCCAAAGGGGTGGCAATATACTAATTTAATTGTGTTAATTCAGTTGTGATTCGGGTGTTGATGAATTATACAGCACTGACCCATTTCAGCACAAAAAACAAGAGCTAATGCAAGAGTGGTGGGACTCAGTAGTTGGAAGAGGAAGGAAGATGAGACTTGTAGGTAGCTGTGTGGGTGCACAGAGTTAAAGAGGAAGCACCAGAAGTAATATGCAAATAAAAGAGTGACAAAATAGTCAGTGTGTAGCATCCTTGTAGACTGAGGAACTACTTGTTAGCTGAAGCACCTGATGACTTCTGTCCTAAAATAATGAGATGCTCTTTACTGTGAATTGAATATAATCTTAGAATCTCATTGTTTATTTCTACAGTAATGTATGTATGTGAATTGAGTGAACAGTACTCTGTAAGTAGCGTTTTTACGTTACTAAAGTCTACCTATTTAGGGCAACCTGAGCACAAGTATTTTTCCCACTGTAAGTACTGCAACTGCATTTAAATTTGAGAAGTTTAAAGCAAAGGTCTGCCTATTCTGACACTGCGGGCTTGGGGGGGAAAAAAAGGAAAAACTCAAAGCCATTTTGCTTAAGCTTATGTTAAACTTCAGAACTACATTTACAGCAATGGGGGTGAAAATGTTTTCATTCCCCAGAGTAATTGTAACTGACTCATATTAGAACTTAGTGAATGTTCAGGTTTTATACCTAACTTTGCCTGTCTACATGGGTTAGTCTAATTCTGACTTGTCCTGAACTGTTGTAGTCATCCTAAATGTTTAATATTTCCATACTCTCAAACAATGAACTTCACTTAATGGCCTTGCTAATTTCAGATGATGAGTATTTGCTTGTAAGTTCTTCTTGGTCATTTTGCAGTCATGCAATCGTACGTAAGGTTCACTTTCACTTTGTGAAATCCTGTACTGGCTTCCATCTGGTGCAGAGAAGAAAGCATGGGTACATCGTGTGTTTTTTTTTGTTTTTTTTTTTTTTAACTTTGGCAAAGTGAAGATAGAACAGTGCCTTAATGACGAAGGAAGAGAATGAAGAAGCAAGGACTTTCAGCATGGCAAAATGAGAACAAAATTGCAGTAGTTAAAGCAGAGACAAAGATGAGCCATTTTTGAGCTTACAGAATTTCTAGAAGTTATGAAGAATTCATGTTTTCTTTCAAGATTTTGCTGTTTGTCCTCCTGTTTGATTTTATTTTGATAGCTCCGCTTATACTGGTCCCCCTGACAGGAAGGAAGTTGAACTTTCCATCAGGAACCTGGTCATCAAGCAGCAGGCAGCATAAGAGACCAAGGATCTACCTAGCTTGTAGCTGGAGGACGTACTTGAGTCATAGACAACTAAACTGGAGGGAGAAAAAAAAACGCTTTCAGGAAATTCTGTAGTCATTTATGTACTAAACATAATCTATAACTAATGCATAATCTGGTCAGATTATGCATTATTACTGCAGACTCAGTTTTGTTGGGGTAATTGGTATTCTCTTCTTCCCTGTCCTATCTTCATGTCATCTGCTTCTTCTGTCAGTTGCTCATGAGACTGGGCAGGTAATCTATGCAAAGTCCTTCTTTCCATCCTGAGCAGTTGATGTCTTTCTGCTGCCTCAGATCTCTGTGTAGTGTCTGCTAACACTTCATTCACTCACCAGTGTCTCCCCACAAACTATTGTTGGTAGATTAAAATGAAGGACATGAAATCAGAAAATTAAGAAAACCAAAATGCTAGCATTATTTTTCTGGTTATGTTATTAGTTATTGTTTTGAATCAGTGAAATGTCCCAAGTCACGGTACAAGGATGCTTCAGAAACAGCATATTAATGAAATTCCTTACCCCTTTCCTCTGTCCCTTTATAACTGCAGAGGTTTGTTCAGATCCTTGCTGTGTTTGTAAAACAGGAGGATCGATAGAAAGAGGTTTTATGCTTAATACTATGTTGCTGTGCCGTCTCTGCTAAATTAGAGCTCTGTATCGGTACTGCCTGATAGCCTTTATTTCCTTTGCTGCTGTCTCAGTTCCAGGAGCACTATTTTGCTTTATAGCTTTGTTGTATCTATTGCTTTTTTCTTTTTTAACAGTGCTTTCAGTCTAGGGGATAACTTTCCTTATTGAGGAGGACTTGTAGAAGAACACTTTTTCTTTTCTGTTGCCTGCAAGACTGCAAATGGCATTACTGACCTGCATCATTACTGATCCTGTAGTAATCACCCAGCTCATTATTTATTTCTTCCACTCCTACCTCATGATGTTTGCTGTTTCTTTCCATCCACCAGCACACGATCACACTACTTAGATAACAGAATGAAAAATTGTTAAAATAGAGTCTTTCAAGTAAAGTAACATTTTATGACTTGCTCTTAGACATTTCTCCATTCTTTTTACCATAATTTTAGCAAATTATACTTAATCAGGGATGTGAATAGTTAAGCTAATCTACTCCATAAGAAACAGAGCTCAAAAGAGTTCTTTGAAAGTCTTCATAATGAGAGTAAAAAAAGAAAGGTGAAGAGAGGATTTGTAAAACACTGGAGTGAAAACCAAAGGGACAAAAATGGTTAGCATATCACAGTGTCAGTGTCAGTGAACAGCAATGCTCTTCTGATGAACCTCAGGGTTTCATAGTCAAGGATCACCCAAAACCCAACAGGTATCCAGCTATCCTTGGAGCTTTGTTTACAATGGCTTCAAGACACTGAGTCCTTTTTCTGCCTTCTGCACCTTTCTACAGCACAGGAAGGGGACCCTCCCAGCATCTCTAATCTCAAACTAACACTGCGAATAATATACAGAAGAGGATGTCTCCTGCTGTTTTTCTACACCCAAAGATGTAAAAAAATGTTTTTCATATCAAGTATATCAATTTTATCATCTTGGAAGGGCAAATATAGCTGCATGCAGCCACATTTTTTATTTTGGAAAGGGCTTTGCACATTGCGAATTGGTTTCCTGTTTTTTTTTTTAAACTCAACATTTAACAGGCCATAATTGTTTAAAAAAATTGATATATTTCATAGTTTGCATTTGAACAAAGTAGTTGTGAGGTTTTCACGCTTGAAGGTTGATAAAATTTCTGTAATGCTCTGCATATGTGTTGAAACTGCTTTAGTAATAATTAAAGTCTTAAACTTATTGCATGCATAATTCTAGAATAACTACTAGAAGTACTGTGGTTCATGACTCTATGCCCAAAAGTAGTAGAAGAATGTCACAGAAAAATTAGCATAACTGTTAAAAAGCTGTTGATTACATCTTTGCATTTCAACCTAATTGTCACCTGGAAGGCTCTCTCTTGCTGTAGCAATGGCTGTGGAAAATGCCCCATACATTTAGGGTATCACACTGATTTCCTGTCTCGACATCCAATCCCGTACATGGGGAAGCAGCACGATGTGTTTCCTTCTATAAAGCTCCCTACTGGAACTTACATAAGCCAAAGAAATAGTATCTGTTTGAATGGCTGGAGGAATAGCGATGCCAGGGGTGTCTGTGGAGCTCCCATTCCCTGGAAGTTTGCCATACCTGCATTAGCAGGGCTAATGTTGATTGGAGGTGGTGTTGCAAAGTTGTTTTGGAACTGTCATTCTGGAGTGAGTTCTTTAGAAAATTGGCTCTAAATGACCACAAGCAGAAATAAACTTTGTAGATCTAAAGCTTGGTCTCTACAGCAGGTCGGCAGCAGTCGGCCACAGTTAACTGAATCCAAAGACAGAGTGAATGTGCCTGCAGAAAAGAATAAAGGTGTCTGCTAGAGCTCAGCCTTCCATGTGTATGGAACTCTTATTACCTCTACTGGCATACATGTCTTTTACATGTGTCCACAAAAAGCTTTTTTATTTATTTATTATTTCATGACTGTAGTGCCCATTAGTGCTTCCTTAATGTTGCCAGACACCCCTTGTGTTCAGAAAAAGTAACCTGTAAAAAGTAGGAAGAATAATTGAAGAAAAGAGGAGGAATTATTGGAATGATGCCATTTGACCTGATGGTTTCATGACCTGCTCTTGTGTGGAGTTCAGGGACATGTAGCCTGTCTGTGATGTGTTGTCACAGGATGCCTGTTCAGAATGCCAAGTTCTTATTTTTTGTGCTGTTTGGCGTGGCTGCAGAAGTGAGGTGGCAGCAGCTTTGGTGTATTTGCACTGTCTTGATTTTTTTTCACTAGATAAGAAACAATGAAAATGACCTGTAACAAGCAAGGTTAAATACAGGCAGGAACAGTAGGATGTGTTTTTCTTGTTATTCTGTTTTTCTTTTAAGAGATTAATTAACAGCCAAAGCTATGCTAATTATATGACTAGGAAATTATCTACCACAGTGAAGGCCAGCATTTTCAGCTGACAGATACGAGAAGGAAATACAGATACATGCGCTACTGAATCCAAATATATTTCTGGTGTAGGGTAGGACTGTGCATGTAAGAAATAGAGTACATTGCCTGAATAAACCCCAGTCTTTAAAGTCAGAAGAGTAAGTAAGTTTTCATGAAAGGGTAGGAGTTCAATAATTTTAGGATGGAGTTTGATGATGTGCTTCTCCTTGGGTTGTTTGTTTTTTCTCATTTGCAAGGTTTCTAACAGTAATGATTGAAACTCAGTGGCTTCTAATCCATTGCCTAAGGGCATGGCTTGATATTAGGCTGTAGCTGAGCTTAAGCAGTCTTTCATTTTTTTCTTCTGCGAAGTGGTGAAAAGGGAGGGGAGAGGCAAATTATTTAGGTTAGCATATGACTGTGAAGTTGTTCCTTGAAAGTTTTCCTTAGTAGGAACTAGAAAGGAGTATTTGGGCTCAGATAAACCTACTCTAATCTCTTTCTTTGTGTCAGAAGTCCTGTAATCAACGATGATGTGTCTTGTGTGAGTGTCCTTTGGTTTGGGGGCTGAAGGTGAGTGGAGAAACTTCAGTGTGGCCTGCCTTGGACCACTCTCTGAGAAAGTAACTATATTGCTGTTGGGCTTGCAAGTTCTTACAATGTGTTTTGAAACTCAGCAACAGGCTTAATTTTCTTGTCTTGTCCCTGATTGTTTTGGGGTTTGAGTGTGCTTGTGAATTCCTCTTTAATTGTGAGAGAACCTGTAGTCTTAAGGAGTCTGCTTCTATTTATAACACACCCTGTTGACTTACACTAACTACAGAAACACTGAAAGAAGGAAAGTTCCTCTGTGACATGCTTATTTACCACATGTGCTGCCTTTCAGGACTCTCAGCTTTTTCCCTGTCTCCTATACAACACGACAGTAACATGTCAGTTTTCTTGCAACATTTTAAAGTTGTTTTTTTCCCCTCTTAGGCTGATCACATGCTCTACTACTCAGTTTTACAACTGGAGCTCTGCAAATGACATCAAAAAGACTTTCTCTCGCCTTCCATCTCTTCTCAAGAGGTTACAGTGAAGGTATAAGACCATGTTCAGGTAGTCCAGTTACCTGAAAACTATGTGCCAAAAGTAGTTTGAATTTGCTGCAGCCTTTTTACTCATAGAATTATGTATGGACAGAAAGCCCTTCAACTTCTTATGCTTCTTGTGTGTGCAGCTTTAATTCTTGGACACCATCCAGTGGTGGCTTGGAGTCATGCCTGTTGAGACTAGTGATCCCTCTATCTCCCTGCACAGATATATGCTTGGGGTAGGGAAATATCTGGTAAGAAAATATGGTCATAGAAAAATGCCTAAGTGAAATAAACTCTAATTAATTAAGCATGTCAGTCTAAGAATAAACTGCAGTCTTCTGTAATAGAGGAATTTTTTTCATCTCAGCTCTATAAGAAAAGGAAATAAAAAATAGTAGTTAAACTTACTGTTTTATATTCCACCTATCGTTTAGTATAGTTGTATGGATACCACAATATAAGCACATTGGTTGTGCAAATATTTTTATCATCAGCTAAAGAAGATAGCATTTTGAATCGCCATCAGTGAAGGCCTTATTGAGGTGGAGTGTTCCTTACTTTGTTCAGTTTCTCAGTTTGATCGTGGTGCGAAGCTGTTTCATTCAGTGGGTTATGGATGAGGTTATGCATGCATCTGCTGGTTTAATTTTCTGGAATAAACAATGATAAAACTACAAAGCTTGGTTTAAAAAAAACCCAAACAAACAGAACTGGGCATGTCTTTTGACTGCAAGAAAGCACTGAGAATAATTACCTTGTCAAATAAGGGTATAATAAAATTGCACTTAACAGTCTCCACACAAATAGCTGTCTGCGTATCACCTGTGTGTTTGTGAGGACTCAGTGAAGGTCAGGTTACAGCCTCTATTTCATGCTTGTTTTTGAAACTGCTCATCAGCACCATTTAGTTGTTGGTTTTGTTTTGGTTTTTTTTTTTTCATTTTACCCTAAAAACCTGAGGCAGTCATTCAGGGGCTGCTTTATGAGTAGGCTGGCTGTCTGCTGTGAGCTAGAGGATGGTATTAGTGCTGCTTCTAGTAGGTGTCAAAACCCACACGGGTGACATAAAAATGTAAAACATAAACAAATGAACACTGGAATGTGCGAAGGGAGGTAGAAATGAGAAGGACAAACATTAAATAAAGTACACAGTGCTAATAAGAAAGTAGTTTGATATTTAAGAAAGCTTAGCTAAATATCAGATTTTAGATTTGCTTTGAAAGATGACAGAATATGAGAGGATAGCAGAATCTTCTTTGTTATGCTGAAATAAATGAAATTATTAAAACTATGCAAAGTTTTGAGAATACTTGTATTATGTAGCTGTTGGTGTTTAAAAATCAGGGTCAGTGTTGCGAATTAAATTACTTTTATGGTGATTTTCTCGCTATTCTGTACTTAATGTTCCTTGTCTTATAGGAGATACAGAGTACTTTTTGTTGTGCTTTGTGTATTATGTTGTACAAAGGTTCTCAGTGATAACACTAGACAAAAGGTTAATCTATTTTCAGTGTGGTTTATTGGCATGGATTGTGGGAACTTTGAGGGAATGTTCAAGCTTGAGTATGTAGAGAACAGGGCAGGGAAATTTTTAATTTAAAAATTACATTAGGGAAAGATATGAATATTAACTTTTTAAGTTTTAAGTATACCATCTACTTACATTCTTTCATTCCAAGAATTATAAAAATGTAACATTTAAGTAGTATATATCTGTTGCCAGAGGACTGAATTCAAGCTGCTTCATGGACGGAAGTCATGAGCTAAGCACTTGGAACGAGTTTGTGAAAGTTCACTGTTTGAAAGCGGCATTAGACGACAGTAGCCTCTTCTGGAACAAATGGTATTTTCTTTAAAATTACTCCTCTTAGTTGGTCTGTTCAGTGGGGAAAAGAAAAGCTTCTCTTATGAAGTGACTAATCCTAAAATTCGAACAGACTTTGTGACCAACTCCAAGTCATTGATTCAGCTTATTAAGTGTCGTATGAAGAAAATACTATGGACTACTTAACTTGAGACATTTTTGGAAGATTTTTATTAGTGGCACATGTAATTAAACAACTTAAAATATTTTTTTATTTTCTGGTTTTATTAAATGCTCAGATAAAATCGTAAATTAAAAAAGACAGCAAAAGTAATAAAACCAAAGTAATTAACACATTAACGTAACAAAAGTGAAGTAATTAACACACTGTAAAGATTGTCATGTGCTATTTAAATGCATCCAAAAAGCAAAACTAGAAACCAAGATGGTTCGCTTTGATTTGACTGGTTCTGCCCTTCTTCTAAACACAGGCAGAGATTAGTTTAAAAAGTGTTAGTAAAGCAATTAGTTGTCTCTTCTGTGAGGCTTATTTAGTGGTAGCTTGCTTGTCTTCTCCCTGTGGAGGGAGTTAAGCAGTCTAGGACTGAGGAGAAATTGCTGCAATGCTGCTTTGCTGTTGGGGAGAGATGATGGAACATTCGTTTTTTAGGGCAGTTCTTTTGTCTCTGGATTTGGTTCTCCTGTATCACACCCTGTTTAGTACATGTCACTTCGCTGCTCTGTGTTTGAAAGGTTGTCTTCACATCATTAGGATTGGAAGGGACCTCTGGTGATCTTCTACTCCAACCCCCCTGCCAAGCAGGGTCACCTAGAGCAGGTTACACTGAAACACGTCAGGGTGGGTTTTGAATGTCTCCAGAGAGGATGACTCCATGACCTCCATGGGCAGCCTATTCCAGTGCTCTGCTACTCTCAATGTAAAGTTCTTCCTCATGTTGAGATGGAGCTTCTTTTGGTTTAGTTTATGGTCACTGCTCCGCGTCCTGTCACCAGGCACCACTGAGAAGAGTTTGGCAACATCCTCTTGGCCCTGCCTTTGAGATATTTGTATGCATTAATGGTCCCCTCTTAGTTTTCTCTAGACTAAAGAGGCCCAGCTCTAGTCCTCATAAGAGGAGATGTCTTCTCCCAGTCTTTTCCCATCTGGCCCCTATCTTACCCCTGAGGAAGTGAAAAACTTTAACTTTTCCTGTGGCACAATTCTTCTTGGGTTCCTATCTGTCAAGAAAAAAATCTGACTTATTTGTTTTTAAGAGCACTGCACTTAGATACTTGGAGGTAGCCAAATGTGTTTTGGAAGTGAATTTTGTGGTATCAGAGTAGTGGTACTTTAAGTGAGTAAGGCCACAGTTTGGTTTAAGTGATCTATTTCAAACTGATAGCATTACTATTTTGGGATTAATTTTCACGGGAATGGCTGTGTCCACCATGCAAGAGGACTTAGCTGTAACAGTTAATCTTTCTTTTTCTCATCCCTTTAAATGTTTCACTGTCTGTGAAATGCAATAATAGTTTAAAAAAAAAAATTTACTCCTTTTATAACATTAATGACCACATCCTGCTGAACTTACAAATTGTGCTTTTATGCACAGCAGTCCTCAGATGGGATAGAGAAGGTGACTGACTTCTGGCAGTCAGAGGAATCCTATTTTATTCCCATTTCAGGCTGTATTGATGTAATGGAGCCTGCTATGGCACTTGTGCATGGCAGGTAAGAACGCTAGTTTTCCTCGTGTGTTTATATGGAAGTGGCAGTCATGATTTAAGCTTTAAGCAATTGGCAGAGTGCAGGTAAAGGAGATGTTTGGCTGTGCATCCTGTCCAAGCAACTGAGTCCTTCCCTGGAGAAAGAAAGTCCTGAAGTGTGTGGTAGTATCCTCTGTGTTTCCCACGGAACTACACTAAACTGGAAAAAATGAAAAATCATGTTTTGACTTAAATATTTGACCTGTCATTGTCTGATTTTGGCCTCTTGTAAGGTGAAGTACTGCTACATCCATATGCTGAAAATGTGTCTCTAGGTCTGCTGGCCAGTTCTCTTTTAGAGTTTGCATTTGGGGGAAATAAAAGGTCTGTGTTACTGAGCTGTGTTAAAAGCGTATATGGACAGACCTATGTGGAACACCTCTGTTCCAAGTGAATTCTGACTCTTCTCATGTCCCATCTTAAAGCCATGTTTTTGTCCTCTACCAGTAGCTTCAAAACAATAAAACCCCATGTACATTAGCAGTGCTGGAAATATTTATGTGAAATTGCAGACTCTTAAATCTATTCAAAGAGCTGCTTATTCCACATGTTTTGCTATGTATTCAATTTTTTTTCTTGAAACACATAGTCAATAGGATTAAGAAGACAACTGCTGATTGCACTGCTGGCTCTGGGAATAGAGAAATGACTGCATGCATTGTTGGTCCCTGTGAATTATGGCACTTCCTCTTTAAAGATCCACTCAGGCCATTTGGATGTACTTCTATTTTTGCTTTTAAAAATTACTCTAAAGACATTCTTCTAAAAGGTATTGCTTTCCTTTCAGGGAGGGAGAAACAACTCCAAGGAAATTCTTACCTGTGACTTGTTCCTGTTACTGCATGAGCTTAATGTTTCCAGTAGACATTCTTTTTTATGCCTATCACTGAATTTCACAAATGCATGCTTTTTTGTTTGAAATAGTATTTATATTTTATCATTCTCTCTGATGGATGTGTAGTTTTTAAAGTATTTTCTAAAATGCTCCTACCCTTCTTCCTATTTTTTCTACCCTCAGGTAGACTGGAAATGTTAAAATTCAGACACATGAAAATGAAATTGTGATGATTAAAACTCATGAATTAAGAAACAATTTCTTAAGTGATGTGCTGCTAAAAGATTACCTCACAAACCGCCACCCTGCTATCCTATAAATTCTATTGATCAACTCTAATCCCTGTGCCTTGGCAGATACATAAAGCATGCAATGCTTTCCTCCCTCTACCCAATATCCATTTTAAATAGTCGTCTTCCTGTAGATGTTCTGAAATATGTCAGAGCTGTGTACCACCAAGTCTCTGTTCCTCAGTAATAATCTGAGGGGTTTTAGCTCCTCAGTCCTCTTGTGTTTTTCAAGCACTGAAGTTTCTGTGAAGCCAAACTGTAGCCTTTGAGAGGTAACCAGCTATGGACAAAATAGACTCAAATAGCTCTGAACCTGTGTTTTCTTCTTTGATTTTAATGTGTATGAACACCACTTCTTGTAGTCTCTTCTTTGAACGTGACAAGCATCTGTTCAGATTGAAAGCATTACTCTTTTCTGGCTTTGTTAAAGTGGTTTTGAAAAGTAGCTGTAAGTTCTAAAAAACTATCCTGGTTGTGAGCTTTCTTGATGGGTTGATTTAGATATGAACGTCTATGACTCACAGCACAGCAGCTACCTTATTTTTATCCAGATAATTACCTTGCTAAAAGATATGTGAAATAGCATTTAAAGAGTTATTCTCTCAGCTTAAGGAGCAATGCTATTGTGTACCTTTTTGTCTGTCCTTTTGATGTTATGTCCCATCAGTATTCATCTTTTACTTGCTTTGCTTTCTTCCCAAATTTTTAAATGGAAATTACCTCTGAAGTAGGTAATGAAAAGAATTGTAAAAACAGAAGACTGTGGAAGTGGAATCTGAGCTGCAGTAGTTTGTGGGGGGTTTTTTAAAGTGTGTCATTCTCAGGTATACCTTTAAAATTTTCAATGTTGATATGGCTTTTTTGTCTATATAGTTATTATATTATAGTTACTTGTGTGGACACACTAAAATAATATGCAGGTAGAGGTTTCTGGAATCACTAGAGGATCTTACTCCTCTTATGCCTTGATCATTTTTCATTTTTAATAGTGGTATGAACATCAGAGGATCAACACATGTTTTCACTTATGTCATTTGGGATGCTTCATAGGTTCTCTATTCTCCAGGCTTGTCAGTTCATTATTTTACCTCTTGTTTTAGCCAGGGAACTGTTCAAGCTCAGAGATTTTTTTCTGAATAGCAAATCATTAAGTAGGATTCAACAGCAGGAGTGCTCTTCAATCTATTTTTGAATTTACTTTATTTAGAAATGGTCTAATACTTTTGACATGATCTCTGACAGTTCTTCTGATTCATAATGAAACAGCTTGAGTTACTGCTTCATTTACCTGCTAAGCTCCTCTGAGTGGTTGCCCCTGGTAAATAAATAGTAGTCACTGAGGAAATGGCATGGCATAGCATCTTCCTACCCTTTTATGTTCTCTCCTCCCCTCAAATCAGCTCAGCTCACAGCTGGACATACATGTTAATGATATTGATTTTATATTAGTGTACCTACTTGTGAACTGTGATTACTGGGTGCAGACATCCTTGTGAATATCTGCTGCTGCTAAACCTACTGGGAATTGTAAATGCTGTTACTATAACCTATAGAATGCTCTGAAATAATATACTTGATCTTAACCAAAAAGTTTAAGGATCAAGTAAACCAAAATAAGTACATCAAGTTTCTTTTTAGTTTAAGATTATAAACAGTTTTCTCACGTAACTAAAAGATAAAGGCATTAAAACTAGGAGAAAGTGAGATACCATTTTAAATTAACTGTACATTTGATGCTCCTTGAAGCTTGGTATAAAATATAAACAAATCATCACAAGGATTTTAGAACAGCAGATGGACATCTATTCTCCCCCTTCCAGCCACCGAGATACCCAGGAATATCTTTGGAAGAACTTCTTGTCCTTCCTGATAGTACTCTGGTTTAAATGTAACCGTCATAAATAAGCTGTGTGTGTTACATTGAAACGATCTGTAGCATGATGTGCTACTACCACCTCATATGATGTAAAAGATGAAGTGTTAGGTGTTGCATATGTTAATTTACATATCCTGGGATCCAAAATAAGCTTAGGTTTGTATTTTAAAATATATTGCCTTTATTACAACTAAAATAATGTTGGTAAGCTCAGTCTTCCATGTAGTTCTACTGTCTGGGACTTTTAAAAAGAGAACTGAAGAAAACTGAACTTGGCACATTTTTCAATTACAGTTAGTACTTTGTTTCATGATAAGCCTTTGCACCTTGGTTCTGACTTCCCTGAATTTGGGTGCCCCACCCACACAGCTGTGTTGAGAATAGCAGCTTTCTGTGGCATGTTGTCTAGATGCTGGTGATGCCTTTGTCTGTCCTCGCTCAGATACTGCCAGGAGTCATCTTTGTGGATGGAACGTCTCCCACTTTTGCTGGGATTAGTCTCACACTGCGTCTTTGTGAGATCCTTGTTGTTTCTTCCAGTGTAGTTATTGCTTTTACTCTGCTCAACACAACTTGGTTCAGAAGGCTGCCCGCCAGTGTTGATTCTGTTGGTTTTTTTTTTTCTTAGTCAATGCATTTTGTCTTGTCTCTGTAACAAATGGTTATCTTAAATAGCTTCTCTCTGAATTATTGATGTTCCACAATGACTTCATTCTCCAATCTCTTCACTTTCTACTGTGAGCATCTCCACATTATTCAGTGAGATGGAAATATTCATGTGAAATACAGCATTAATCAGCCTCTGCAGTACTGTTATATGTCTCTACATATTTTTACAGTACTACAGCTTTCTATGTAAAATTCGACAAATAATTATAAATAAGGTGTTCTGTTACTATAGGTAGTTCTTATTTTAAGTGCTAAATCTTCCTCTATTTCCCAGCTTAACTGCTTCCATAACAATAAGAGCAGAGCATCATATTTGCTTTGTGTTCTCCTGCTATCTTGCCAGACTATCCTCTGAACGTGAGTACAGATGGTATGACTCATTTACACTTGTCCTAAGCAGGCGAGGTACTTAACACCAAGTATGTGCCTCCAGCTTTTGATTCCTGTGAAAAAGAGTGTTTTCCTCTCTCCACCCCAACTAGAATTCTTTTGCTATGATTCAATCAGATTTTAGTTTACCTTCCTTTTAAAATTGGGCAAGCAATCTCTAACACAAATGCAATGACTTTATTTTTAAAAGATGCAGACTTCTGCTGATTTTGCTGAAGTCACTTTTAAATAGGAAAAATGAAGATAACCTCAGGAAATGGCTCCATCGTTTGGGTATAGAAAATACCCTGAGGTACTGTGGACCACTCTGCTACTTTTACAGTTCCTTTGGAATAGAGAAAACTGTTTTTTATAAGTGCATTAGGAAGTGAGGGTGTTCTGCAACACGAGTAAATTGGCAAACATTTTTCTTCCTGAAACAGACTGTGTCTAATAGACCTCATGGTCTTGGATGTGCTGAAAAATGGTTTGTCTTCCCTCTTTAGGAGAAGGGATAGAAAGGAAGACTTAGGAATTTGTGTGTTTGGTGGGGGTGCAATGTTATTTTCTTTTTTAATAGGATAATTCTCCCCTATTTTATCCATGCCTCAGCTGAGGATCTGCTGTTACAGGTAATGTTCAGGAGCATGCAGTGTGCTGAAGGCACACTTGGCA
Source organism: Myiotriccus ornatus (assembly GCA_036023395.1). NCBI lineage: Eukaryota > Metazoa > Chordata > Aves > Passeriformes > Tyrannidae > Myiotriccus > Myiotriccus ornatus. Next base: position 34,774,919 of record JAYRBT010000082.1, on the reverse strand, counting down.
CTGAACAGCACCAAAGTGGAACTGAGAGAAGGCTGATGTGTAGTCAAGTGCCTTACTTGTTTAGCTTGTCCCTTTTCACTTGTCAGACCCCAAATCAAGCTCCATATTGCAATATAAAATCTTTTTTTCCTTTTTAAGGCAGTGTGTTTACTGAGAGAAAGGATCAGGAGCACCTTTTTCTGAACTTTTATTTAATACTGGTAATTTAAATGGGCAGAACTTGAAAGTTGTTTTTCATTGTACCATGTCTGTCTACATATAAAAACAATATAGTAGCTCTGTTTTTCAACAGAAACTTACTTTGTTTTCTTGCAGCTGTTTCCCATATATGTTGTTTCTCAAAAAAAATTTGGAGGACCAGCCCTCCCTTAAACCTATGTAGGTGTTTATAATCTGCACCGGAGCTGCAAGTCTGCTCCCACCTGGAAGCTGAACACTGTTGTTTAAGGCTCGTACTCCCTCTGATGGCAAACTGCTGCGCTTCTCTTGCTTTCTGTGTTTGCTTTCATCTCTCTCCCTTGGTCTCCATTTTATCTTTTTGTTTCAATGCTGGATTAGGCTAAGTCATTTCATATGTCTGTGTGTGTGTGTCCCACTGAAAGTGTAGTTTTAATAAAGCTGATAAAAATTGAAGTGCCCTACCAGACTGCATATATAGTAGACAGCAATAAGCTATTTGGTTACATAGGGGGAAGGAGGAGTTTATCTTCTCTACTTGAATTTATTTAACATTTTTAACTATCACAGTCATTCCTGTGTGATACAAGTGAGACATATTTCCTAATGCTTAGCCTAAACTGATGACTCAATCTTCCTAAAGCTTGAATAAGGGTACTTTGCTCTTTTAAACTCAAATTCCTTGTTCCAGAATTCAAGTATTCAGATAAATTGCTTTCGTGTGGGATCGTTACTATGTTTAAATCCTGAAATTATACTAGTCAAAATCTAATATATAGAAAACAGATATAAAAGAACTGTCATTGCAACTTGTGTGTTAATAATGTGATAGCATAGGGTAGTCTTTTATTAGTCATTGATAAGTTTGACATGTAGATTATAAATAGTGCAAAAAAACCCCGGTTTATCATGTGGTTATGGAAATAAGACATTATATAGTTTGTATGTCTGTGTGTAAAATATCAGCTTGATAGAAAAGATAGTGATCCTGTTACCTGTGTGATAAATGAGCCTTTGCTACAGCATTGCTCAGAGGAGAGGGAAACTGGCAGATCTTTTTGTTCTCATTGCATCTCCTTTCTGCTTCAGTAGCAGTAGTTTCAAACGTTTCCTGGATGTGTTTGTTTAATTATTTAATTATTATTAAATATTACTAATTTAATTAAAGCTAATCTTTACTTAACATCAATTATTGAAATGGGTAAAGACTATCGGTTCTGGTTCATTGCCACTAACAATAGCACTGTCAGGTGCTTACTGCCTGTGTGCTGCCTGTCAGATGTAATGCTGGCAAGAATTTCAGGTGGCAGAAGAGATGTTGGTAGAAGTTTATAATATTTTAATGAGTTTTCTGGTGTGTTGGCAGGTATTTTCTGATGGCACTAAATTCATGGTTCATCTGAATCAGAATCCCCTATTTAGTTCAGTTTGTAGGAACAGGTAGTGCTGTTGGGACGTCAGGCTTTCAAGTATTGTTTCTGTTTGCTTGCTCACCCTTGCACCTGCTTGAGAATCCTATTTAGTATGCATTTGGCAATTTTGGTGGAAGTAGGTGAACCTGTAAACAAGTTGGAAAGACTGAAGGCTCTTTTAGTTTTGAACCTTTAATGTCTCCTTGAATGTGAAGTCAGTAGTCTTAAAAATTTGGATGCCTATCTTAAATTTGTGAAGTAACTTGAGTCTTCCAGGAATTTCTGCACTTTTAGGAGAGATGCAGAAGAATATGTGCTAGTAAGAAATTTTGTGGTCTTGCTCAAGTGTTTCGGTTTTCTTTGGTGTGCTGCCACCAAGTGACAAAACTTGATATTGCTACTTTTTTTTTTTTTTAAAGAGTGATTTCCAGTAGTCTTTCTTTCTTTTCCTTCTTTCAAACTGAATTAAAGTATGACTTTGCACTGCTGGTACATCCACATACAATATTCCAAATTATTATTTAGAGTAACATGACTGCTTGGAAAGTCTGACTGAAAATTTCTAGGATAGAAAAAATCATCAAAATTAAGCTTTTTTCATCATCCTGCTGTTCAGTTTAGATATTCTTGATTTCTGTAAGTTATTGTGAAGTCTCCCTCCCTGGAGACATTCAAGAACTGTCTAGATGGATGCTGTGAAATGTGCTCTAGGATGACCCTGCTTGAGCAGTTTGGACACGATGACCCACTGTGGTCCCTTCCAACTTCACCCATTCTCTGACTAGAAATAATCTTCAAACCAAAACAATAATAATGCAGGCACAAATCAGAACATAAAGATCAAGTATAAAAATGCTGAGGTCAAAAAACAATATTTGGCACTTAAAAAGGTATTATGGAAGCAATGTTTGAATCCTACATGTAGACATTTCAGGGTATCTTTTGATGAACAGTCTTATAAAATTATATATTAAAACAATAAGCAGTATTCAAAGTTTTCAAAATACCTCGTTGTGCTAATCTATTCAAAAATTGCATGGTGAGATGAAGGATATTGATTGTCCAAGGGGAGAGTGTTGCGGGTGGAGTGGGGTAGTGGTGGGATGCTGAGGGTGACCTCACATCTGTGCAGCTCACACATCTGAGGGGTGCTGTTTACCCAACCTTCTGCTGTGCACTGTGTGTGTGTGGACAGGAATGATGGGGGTTGTGTGCAGAAATTAGAGAAAAGATGATGCAGTGCCACTGTTTGTCATCTGGTTCTTATAGACTTCAGGTCTATAAAAGTGGCTGAGCAGTGATTATGCTTTCTTTTAAGAAGATTAAGAAAGTTAAGACTTTAATTAGTCATTGTTTAGGAACACGATTAAAGGTCTGATTTGTAAATGAGAACAGTAGCCAAGGTGCATCTGCACGGATTAGCAAAACTAAGTGCTGTGCTGTTTAAACAGAGAGTAGCTTCAAGCCTTTGTTAGAAAAGGTAGTCTTCCTTCGTATCCCTCCCTTGGGAGTTTCCTTGCTGTTCTCTTGCACTGGTTCAGCTGATCTTAGGGGCCAGTTTGGGGGCTGAATTAGCAAAAAAGAGTTTTGGCTTTCTGACGGTTGGTCTCTGTAGATCAGCATATGGGACAGTAGGGTAACTGCAGTGGCAGCACAATGAAAGCACGGGGGACATGTAGCTACAACATTAGTCCCTCTTTGTCCTGGGCTGTGCGGGAGATGAATACACCATGTTGCTACTCTGCTCAGCTTGAAAAGGTGACTGAGAATCATTCTTTGACCTGAGTAATTGATTTAGGGTTAAGACTCATGATTTAGGGTTAAGACTCATCTAAACAATGTTGTAATCATACAGTTATTTTTGATGATTCTGTACCTGCTTACCACAGATGTTTTTGGTACACAAAGCAAAAAAATCTGTCAGTAAAACCCACTATCAGTAAAGAGTGCAGCTGTTTATGTAAATACATGGAAACTTACAGAGATCTCCTTTCTGGCATGAGATGTCTCACATGTTGCTCAGTACACTGCCAGTTCTGTCCCAAGACGTATTGGCCTATCAATATGCCAGCTGAGATTCTTTCTTTGCAAATGAAAAAATTAATAATTACCCACAGTATGGTTTTGTTTGGCTCAGTAAACAATTGCAATTTCCTTTCATCCTCCTAGCATGGGAAAATATATTGAGACTGTTTGCACTTGAAAGTAGTTCTGAGATTACAAAAAGAGCATTAGTGTAAAGCCTTCCCCTAGAGGAGATTATCCCATGCTACTCTTGCCAGTGTAGTATCTATGAATTCTCTGAACAAAGTAGTCCCTGTTGACAAAAGTCTCCTTTATTAGCTTATGTAACTATTTTAGTGGTATAAAGCCGCTGTCCTTCCCAACTTGCACAGGTTTTCTGGAAACTTTGTAGTATAGGTCTCAGTCAAAGAGCTAGTTGCTTTGCTTTTGAGGAGGGCAAAACACTTTTAAGCTGTTATGCTCTCTTTTATTTTTTTTCCTCTCAGTAAGCTGAAACCCTTGTAAAGGGAAAAATATAAGCCTGGCATAGTGAAAAAAATCGTAAGAGTTTAGAGGAGAAATTTCATCTTTTCCATGTCTATTTTTTTGAGGAAGAACTGGTTATATGTATACTTCTCTTGATTTTTGGAAAAGTGAAGTTTTTGATGCTTGACTTCACGAGTAAGATTGCCTGAGAAGCTAGTGTGCATCACTTCAAGCTCTTAACTATTACTACTGAATAAAAGTTGAAAAGGCCTGTTCTAATCAGGCTGCATGTTCATGAGTTGTAGTTACTTTTATTTTTATACTTAATTGTGCAGTTTCCATACTGAAGTAGACCTCTACTTTGAAAGAAGTAGCACCTGCATGGTTTTTTTCCTGTGTTGCTACCACCAGGTTAGAAAATCGGAGTCTGTTCTCACTCAGCGTGATCTCACCCTATTCCTCATACCTTCATAATGCAGTCTGTGACATAGAAACAAACAGCAGTAATACTTCTTCCAATAATAAAAAGATGCATTGCTCACATTATTTCTGTTTGAAAGCACCAGGTTCTGGGAGCAGTAACAATGGTATAGGACAATTTTGGTAGAACTTTGCATTCTAAGAGTTCATGGTAGTCTCTTTCCAGTCAACAACTTCCTCTTACTGGATGAGGAAGATTGTCATGAAATGGTAGTTTCAGTTGCTAGAAATCTTTGCTTTAATGGTGTGGAATGGGAACCTTGGTTCATTAAGACCTTTTATGCCTGTACTGTAATCCGTCTTTCTCCGTGTATTTCCATCCCCTAAACACGTGACTTTCAAAAACAAAAGCTTGGAGCTCCATATCTGCAAGTCTGGTTATAAAATTGAAACAAGCAGTAGTCATTTGTTTTCCACAGCCCATCCAGAGCTGATCTCACCCTGTTGGAACCTTGGATGGCCCAGTAGTCCATGCCTCCAGCATCTGTGATACTTGTAGTGCAGGACCATGGACAGGGCCTGGGTTTGGCTGCTGAGGGGTCCCCAACTGGGGTGCATTGGAAAACATCTTCATGGTGAGTGGTGTTCAGCAAGACCCTTCAGTCACAGAGCTTAACAGTATCTTTGTGTGGTAAGTGTTGCTTGTGGGCATTCCTGACTGCATACTTGCAGCAATTGCAGCAAAATTGTTAAAACTGGTAGTATTTGATTAGGCACTTCATTTGAAAGACAGGTGTTCCTGTTGAGACTAGTAGGGATTTTAAATAGTTCCGCTATACTCCTTTTGTTTTGGCTGAGTGTTTCTGTAGTTGCTATGACTTGAACAGAGGTGTTCCATTTCTGATAGTTACCATATGGTTAGGGTGATTATGTCTTTCCAGGGTTTCAAGGTAAATTTGTTCAGAGTTTCATCTGAACAGATAGCCAAACTCATGGTCAGCAACAGGAGAGAAATAACAGACAGAACTCTTTCAAACCCTGATTAGAAAAATCTCCCCAAACTGTGCAGTTTGTGTACCTATTTGTTATGGGCTGTGACTGGTTTTTTCAAAAGCCTGCTGTGCAAGGAATTTTTTGTTAAAATTTTCTCTGCTACCACAAAAAGGTGTATCTTTTTGCATCTGCTTGCCCCAGAAAGTCGCTAACTTTGAATATAAAGTTGGGTTGAGTAGCCTAATGATTAGGAAGCATTAGGATTTGCCTTGGTGCTGGGTTTTGTTGTTTTGGTGTTTTTTGTTGTTGTCTCTCCCCCTGCCCCCCCCCCAAGCCTTGCCCCCATATCCCTTAATTTTCACTGAGTAGCTCTGCAACTGCTACAACTGATATATACTTGAATACAGGTGAAGATCGTAATCTGCAGTTAGCTTGATTAATTTGGTGGTTTTTTTTTCTTTTTGAATCTGAACCATTTTATTGATACTTAAAAAAACCCCACAACTGGTACTAACCTTAAAAAAAACCAAAAAACAAGCAACCAGCAAAAAAGCATGCAAAAATCTCCCAGAACCAACAATAACTCCAAAACCCAAAGATGCTTGAGTTTATTAATACGGACGTGTAATTAGATTAAAAATAGGCGTCCCTTAATAGGGAACTTGCTGAGATTTGCAGAACCTCTGACTGCTCCCATCAGTCTATGCAGTCAGCCTTTGCATCCTGATTCGGTACTGTGTGGTGAAGCCCGGTAGGGGCATGTGACATTCTGTGCCTTTCTGAGGGGTATGCTTTAAGTTAGTCCTTGCAGGGAGAAAGGTGGATATATTTTCACTGTTTTCCAGTAGTAAAACTGTTCTTTGCATTGTTGCAGTGCTTCAGAGAGTCTGACTTTGTCTCGTTTTCCCCAAGGAGTTCCATTGGTCTCCTTCCATGTATACAATGGTTTGGGTTGGAAGGGCCCTTAAAGATCATCTAGTTCCAACCCCAGTGCCATGGGTAAGGAACCTGCCACTAGACCAGGTTGCTCAGAGCCCCAGCCAGCCAGGTTTTGAACCTCCAAGGATGGGGAGTCCACAGCCTCTCTGGGAAACCTGTTCCAGTGCCTCACCACTCTTATCGTAAATAATTTTTCCCTAATATCTAATCTAAACCTACTGTCCTTTAGTTTAAGGCCATTCCTCCTTGTCCTATGTCCCGTGCCTTTGTAAACAATTCCTCTCCAGCTTTCTTGCAGACCCCCTTTAGGTACTGGAAGGTGCCCTAAGGTCTCCCTGCAGCCTTCTCCAGGCTGAACAACCTCAATTCTATCAGCCTGTCTTCATAGGAGAGGTGCTTCTGCCCTGTGGTCAACTTTTAATGGCTCTCCTCAGGACTTGTTCCAATAGATCAAAGTCTTTCTTGTGTTGGAGGTCCCAAAGCTGGACGCAGCTCTCCAGGTGGGATCTCACTAGAGAAGAGTAGAGGGGGAGAATCACCTCCATTGACCTCTGGTCGTGTCGCTTTTGATGCAACCTAGGATGCAGTTGGCCTTCTGGGCTCTGAGCACATTGCTGAGTCATGTTGAGCTTCTTGTCCCAAGTCCTTCTCCCCAGGGCTACTCTCAATCCATTCTCAATCCAGTCTGTACTTGTGTTTGGGATTGCCCTGACCCTAATTCAGGACTTTGCACTTGGCCTTGTTGAGCTGCATGAAGTTCACACGGGCCCACCTCTCGAGCCTGTGAAGATCCGTCTGGATGGCATTCCTTTCAGCGTGTCAACCAGACCACATGTGGTGTTGTTGGCGAACTTGCTGAGGGTGCATTCTATCCCATTGTCCATGTCACTGACAAAAATGGTAAAAAAAGCCAATCCCAATACCAACCACCAAGGGATGCCACTCGTCACTGGTTTCCACTTGGACATTGAGCCACTGACCACAACTCTTTGCGTTCAACCATCGAGCTAATATTTTACCCACTGAGTGGTCCATTCATCAAATCCATGTCTTTCTACTTTAGAGATGTCACGTAGGACAGTGTCAAATGCTTTGCACAAGTCCAGGTAGATGGTGTCTGTTGCCCTTACCCCATCCACCACTCTATCCTCACAGAAGGCCAGCAAATTTGTCAGGCATGATTTACCTTTAGTGAAGCCATGTTGGCTGTCACGAGTCACCTCATTTTCCATGTGCTTTAGCGTAATTTAAGAAGGATCTGCTCCATGGTCTTGCTGGGCACTGAGGTGAGACTGACTGGCCTGTAAGTTACTTGGATCTTCCTTATTTACCTTTTTTTAAATGGGGGGTTATGTTTCCCCTTTTCCATTCAGTAAGAACTTTACTAGACAGCCATGACTTCTCAAATATGATGGATTAGCTTAGCCACTTCCTTGTGCAGTTTCCCCAGGACCCATGGACGTATCTCAACAGGTTCCATGGACTTGTGCCCCTTCAGGTTTCTTAGATGGTCTCAAACTCAGTCTTCTATAGCAGGAGGTTGTTTGTTCTCCCAATTCATGCTTTCACCTTCTGTAACTAAGGCTGTGTGGCTGCAGCACTTGCTGATGAAGACCAAGGCAAAAAAGTCATTGAGTACCTCTGCCTTCTCCATGTCCTGAGTAACCAGGTCTCTTGTATCCTTCCTGAGAGGACTGATATTTTCCCTAGTCTTTCTTTCATTGCTGATGCACCTAAAGAAGCTTTTGGTTTTTTACCCTTGTTGTCCTTGGCCAGATTTACCTCTACCAGTGCTTTAGCTTTCCTAGCTAGATCCCTGGCTGTTTGGACAATTTGTCTGTATTCCTCCCAGGCTATATGTCCTTGCTTCCACCCTCTGTAACAAACCTGTTTGTAGTTGTTTGTCCAGGAGCTCGTTGTTCATTCATGCAGGCCTCCTGGTGTTCTTCCCTGATTTCCTGAACTTTGTAGGGATTCATTGGACTTGAGCCTGGAGGAGACAATTCTTGAGTATCATCCAGCTCTCTTGGGCCCCTCCTCCCTCCAGGGCTCTATCCCATGGCACGCTGGCAGCGAGATCCTTGAAGGAGACCAGTTTGCTCTCCTGATGTCCAGGGCTGTGAACTTGCTGTACACCCTACTGCTGAGTGTAATGGGTACCAGAATGGTGTGTGTGTCTTTCTTTGACCTTTTAAAATTTCAGGTACCAGCTACAAAATGTTCTGGTGCTATAACTTAAATTGCTATAAATGTGGATTAAACTGAGAAAGCTAAAAGTTATTTTTCTCCTGATCTTAGTACTGGGTAGGTGGAATTTTGGTTTGGTTTTTGGTTTGCCTTTTTTTTTTTTTTTTTACTTATTTAATTTTTTCACTGTGTTTTTTGACTGATTCTGTCACCTGATGCAGAAAAGATGAGTTTGAGGTTTGGCTGAGTTAAAAAGCTGGCTGCCTGTGGCAATTAGTATGTATGGTCTACCATTTGTGCAAATGTTGCTACTAGCTCTTTTGTACAAACGTGTGGAGCAGAATAAGGTTTTTTTTTAATTGTGTTACCTCAGATTCTTTCTCCAGTGTGTACTTCAAGATGACCTCATTTTAATCTTCCGTAAATGTAAATAGGTATGATATTTCCCTTGCTGGTGACCAGAAAGTGAGAGGTGATAGTAATGACTGAAAAATAAGCTCTTCTTCGGGATGAATGGAATTTATCAGCTGCTGCTTTTTGGCACAGGTGGGAGGGAATGTGTTGTAAAAATATGCTGACTGGCAGTTTGCTTGTTCCAATCTCTGTTAAAGCCAGGAGTTCTGTGGAACAAAAAGTTGATTGGATGTTTCTCTGGGATGGAAAGTAAATCTTTTTGTCCGTCTTGATTAGGTTTTAATGTTGCAGGAATGCCACTTCAAAAGTTATAAAACAAAACTTGTATTAAGTAAATGCTTGAGAATCTTTTCCTCTTCCCTTAGGCATGGAAAAGAGATAAAGGTTTATTTTGACATTTGGTTTTATATTTTATTTTTTAAAAATGGAAAGCTTCACAGACTTTGCCATTATGTTTAAATATTGGATTCATGAATGTTATAAATACTTTCGAGAACAGAATTCAAGTGTTAGTTTTTAGAAGATCAAGAAATTTCTCTAAAGAAATGACATAATGGAGCTGCTTTTCATTTTTAAGAAATAACAATATCCTCTAAATGGCTTTGTCTTGGATATTTAGGTAAAGACAAATATTTTAAAAAATGAGTATTTTTTCTCTAGGTATTAATATTTCTTGAATAATGTTAATCAAATTAGCTCTATGGTATTTTAGAAGAGTCTGGTAATACCCCTAGCAAATGACATTACAGACCTATTACAAGTATATTACTTTTATATTTTTCACTGTTGAGGACTTTATAATTTTATTTAGCAAGGAGTAGTTTGTGAGTTTATCAATCTAGAGTTGTGCAAATGTGTGACTTCACTATTAATATGGATATGCTACAGAGTTTTTCCTTAGTCTGTGGTGTTGCGTTTTTTTGTTTTCTGCCTCAATCAAGAAAGAAGAAATGGCAGAGATTTGAGGTTTTTTCCATACATGTTATACAGCCACTTGGGAAAACTGAAATGTAACACACTTCTGCTCTAGAATGAGAATCTGGAAGGAACCTCTTTTGCATTTGTTTTCTGTGGTACAGCATTAATAGATAAAGCCTGTTGCTGCTCTGCCATAAATTGAACTGGAAGTCATGAATTTTGTTAATGTTCTCAGGTAATCATGTGTGTAACTATGAAGGTTTTCATGGACTTCAAGAGTAAACGACTTTCGTATAGCACCAGAAAATTATCCAGAACTAGTTTCTGACATTTGGGGAAGAACATTTCCAGTCTCAATCTTCATATAACAGTAGTGTTATTGATCTTCTTGGTTTCTGCTCTATGAGGAGTTACAGTGTCTGTGGTCGCTTTTCTGCAATTTGGAGGGGCTGAAGCTGGAGAGAAGAGGTACTTTCCCTTTCTGTGTTCCATGTCAGTGGGAGGCAGAGAACCCCACTGCTCATCAAAAATTGATGCTAAGTAGTTTCTTATTAATGAAAATGAGCAACAGACCAAATAATGTCCTGTACGTTTCTAAAGAGGCAAACAGTTCATTAGAAGAAAAAAAAAATCGGAGGTTTTAAAAAAGAGAAAAAACAGAACTAAGAGAGAGTAGACCTTAATTTTTTTAAAAATGGCCATGAGGGGTCAGTGTGCATCCAAGAAGAAACTTGGGAGATCAACACTTCCTTCTGAAAAAATAGTTGGTTGCCTTTATTTTCTAGAGCCTGAAATAATTTCCAGTAGAAAAGGTTACAACAGCTGAGTCAAGACTCCAAAAATTTATATCTGCATGACTTAAAAGTTCCATTTTCACAGTTGTGTGGTTTTTTTTTAAACAGGATTTGTAAGTTTATTGATGTATTTGTAGATTCTGGTTTAGTTTGCAAACCAGTTCATGAGTTAAGTGGTGTTTTCTCTCCATTGCCATACATTAGGAGTAGGCTGGTTGCATGAGGTGTTTTCTGGGGAAGACACTCCACAGCTTGGTATGTAAGGTATAAACAAATAGGACTATTCTAAACCATATTACTGACTTCTTGTTACCAAGTGTTAAAGTTCTAACATATTCCTCATTATTATTGTTGTTATTAGTAATAAAAATAAAAATTGTATATTAATTAATAATTACATTTATATTTTATAGAAACTGTTGAGGGTTTTTTTTTTCATAATGGTTTTATAAAATAGAAGTTGCCTTGCCAAGAAGTGGTAGAAGACAATTGGATACAAGATGTCCCGTGGGTTTATTTCTACAAAACCTTGACCAAATACTTTCCCTTTCCATAACTGCTTGCTTCCTGAATGGGATTTGGTTAATTTGTAGATTCTTAGATACCTAATCCTACGGATATTTAGAGGCAAGGGTGTATGGAACTTAATTTTATTAATGTTTTAAGTAAGTAATGTGCAGCTTATGTATTGTGCTTTAGGTATTCTGTTTTGATACCATCTTTCTAATTCTTTATTATAAGTATTCGTTTATGAAGCATTTTGTTGGCTTTTAGGAATACCAAAATTTACTTTTCAAGTTCTCCTCTAGGTGGCATCTTAATTGAATAAATCACTGATTGAAGTCAGTGTTAGAAACATTTTTGAAGAAATAAAGCCCCAAATAAACCTAATAGAAAAAAAAAGCCACAGAAACCCCAAACCCACACGTTTTAACTTCTAAAGCTTGTATGGATAACTGTGTAAGGTTGTAAGTTCCTTATTGTGGTTGTATTTAATACATAAATTGCTCTGGATACAGAATTAGTTTTGTGTGCTTTTTTTTTTTCCCTTATATCTGGGCCCTAAAATTCTCTAGTGTTTTCTTATTGCCATATGCTTTATAGATATTGTTAGTACTGTAGGGAAAGTTTGGTTAACATAACCGGTGAAATTTCTATGTTACAAAATTATCTTCTTTTTTTTTTTTTAATGGAAACTTACTAGGAGCTATTTATATATTGAATTATGGGAGGAGAAACTTGAATTCTTCACATAAGTAAGGTTTTGTGTAATTGGAAAGAATTTAAGGAGTGATATACTTGTTTGTAATAGTGTTCAAGTTTGGAATAGTTCAGGTGTCATGAAAGCTGTTTTGAGATATTTTAAGGAAAATACCAAGAATGGAGTAGTAGATATATGGTTGATGAAGGGAGCTCAGATGATGGGTGTGGGTTTGCAAAGCCATTTCATTACTGTCTGTTGCAGTGAGCAGTTTGAATGCTCCTACTGCTTCTGTGTCAGCTGCCCCATGGTGAGCTGGCTCAAACAATTGACCAGCAAAAAAAAAAAAGGAATAGAGGCAAGTGGATCACACAAGTTGGATGTGCTTGCTCAGGAAAGGGATGTGAATGTGCAAGGGTCCTGTGGGGAAGGGAGGAAGAGTCTGTCTGGTGACTAACAATTAAAATCAGACTCATCCACTTTCTCAGCTGTCACTTTAAAAAAAAGAAATAACCCACAAACAAACGACAAATGAACAAATTTCTAGGCTGGTAAAAATTTAATTAATTAGTTAACTCTAAAGTAATATTCTGTTATGTTATGAAATTTCATTTGGTAATGGACTACTCAGCTTCTTAAGCAAAGTGCTTTTTAATCTTCTAAATACAGAATTGAAAAAATTGATAGGAAAAGTAACTTACAAGTGATTGTTGTGTACTTGCTCGTAACCTGTAGCGATGTGTAAGAGCTCCTGAGAGCTGCTTCCCTGGTAGACACTGAGGGGAGGATTCCTTGGAAGGTTTGAAGCAGGCAGCTGAGATTCTTATCTGCAGCTGTGTTTCTCCTTTCTCAGTTTTAGGAAAAGCCACATCCATTTTGGCAGCTGTAGAAGTTTCAGATGAGGGGTCTCATCTGGTAGTTGTGTGTGTGTGTGTATGAATGTGAAGATTTTATTCAGCTGTTTTCTAGAGTATTCCCAGTTGCTAGAAAGGAGCTTTTCTTGGACAAGAGGGAGATGTAAGAGGTTCCTAAAAACTTCTAGGAAATTTAGTTTTCTCCAAGCAGCAAATCTTGATGCATGAGGCAGCTATTGACCACACTATTTTTAAGAGAATTAGAGTAATTCATATACAGTGACACTGACTGTTTACATAGTGAAGAAAGGGGGAAAAAAAAGGTGGTGGTATCCATAGCAACTAGAATTCATTTTGTTTACTTGCATACAGTATTTTGAATCCCTCCTATGTATGGAAACAAAAGTCCCACATGTGAGGAAGCCAGCTGAACTGTGGCTTCTGTGGTTGCAGTCTATTCATATCTACCGAAAACTGAATTAAAAGTATTGCACTAGTAGGAGTGTTACATGCATTTTTAGTATTATAGTAGTTAAATATTTATTATTTTGTTTCAACTTTTATAACTCTTCTGCTATAGAGAAATTGATTTCAAAATTCTTTAAAAGAAAACTTTTACATCTTTTAAGGAAAATCAATGTGCTCGGGACCCTCACCTCCCAAACCCCATTCTGGAACAAAAGCCCTCACCACAGAACTCTCCTGCTTTCCCGTCCTGTTTCCCTGCAGGAACACTCAACCCTGGGTGGGACAGGGAGGGGGAGACAGCAGATTGTACTGTCACATGACTAATGGGAAGGAAAATCTGAACAGAAACTATTAAAGGCCACATTTTTTTTTTAATTTCCTGTTTTCTGGTTGATACTTTTGGAGCTATGAAATATTTTGGCCATTTTTTCACCCCAGTATTACTGACTTCCAAAACTTTCTACTATGAAAATTTTTACTAATGACAAAAATGTAGAATAGGTATTTTTATTGAGTAGATTTTGTTGTCCTTTTTGACAAAATCAGAGCTTTGTTTTGAATAGTAAAAATTGTGTGGTGCTCTTGAGAGAATACATGTTGCAATCTCTGTCATTCTAAGTAGAGTTTCCTCTTGATAAGGCATTTTAGTTCTTTTATTTATTAGACTGTTATAGTTCTGAGTGAATAGCAGACAGACATTCAAAGCTAAATTAACTTTCCTTCCCTAAGCTGGACAGATTTGGGATGTGTTCTGGTTCCAGGGCCCTTCTAGTAGGGGAATAGCAGTCTGCACTGTACAGTTGCTCCTACTTCACTTTATTTTCCTTCCTCAGTCCAACCTGTGTTACTTCCCCCCATGGTTATTTAATCACTGGAGGCCGATAAGTGCTGCCTAACACTTCTTTGAATGCATTGCTCTGCTCTATTTTCAGCTTTTCACAGGTTGTTCATTATTCCTCACTCTTAATTGGTTATATCTTCTTGCTCCTGTGACTGGATTAACGTTTTGTTAGTATTTGCTGCTGTAATAACACAGCTGTGAGTCCAAGCAAAACATGGGCTAAGATGAAACACTGCTAATATGACTGAAGCAGTATGGGTAACAGACTGTTTGCTGCAGCAGGATTTCCAAGCTCATTTTTGCAATTAGAGCTAAAATCAAACTGAAATAGGCATAATTATCAGTTGGGAGTCAGTGGTTTCTGACCTCGGCTAACAGAGCTTCTTGGGTTTTGTGCTTTGTTCAGGGAAGGCAGGGGGAAAGGAGAGGAGGCAAAAAAAAAAATCCTTTCTTTTTTTATTTGTTCTTTGATAGCTGAATGATTCTGTTCAAAGCGGGTTGGTCTTGTTGATTTTTTTCATATGGGCAACTCCAACTTGTTACTTGAGAAAAGCAGCTGATTCTGGAAATGTCCTAAACTGATGTGAGTCATCACTGAAAGTTTTTAAATAGTTGAATGTGATGTTTGTTTCCTCCCTTCCATGGCTCAAAATGGTATGAATCATTTTTTTTAGTGTTTCCCAGATAATAGTCTGAGCGGAAACAGTATATGTTTCTGACTCAAGTTCCTAAATGTTGGTGGAGTACTCCCAACCGCTGCTGGTTTTGGTCATGTGGGAATTCCATAGCAGTTTCAGACAAATGTATAAAAGCAAACATTTTGTAACCATGGCAACTTACCCACGAGGATTGATGTGGTTGGTGACATAAAACTGGGAAAGCCCTCTACTGACTGGCATAAGGGACTCAACTTTTCTGCTTAAATTGTGTTAAGAGGTACAGGATAAAAATTCAGTCATGAGAATCACTTTTCAAGTGTGTAGAATGTTTTGCAGAACATTAGGATTTGTGTTACATTTTTATATGGCTGCCTGCTACTGTTTTTATCTGCTAAAACGGTGTCTCTTATGAACCCACATCTCCTCCGTAGTTTCATATCCACTTAGTCAAATTCAGGTTTCCTTGTTCTTTCTGTGTAACTTGGACCATAACTCAAAAGTGATGCACGCTCCATTGTAACTGAAATGGTGCTGAAAAAAAGAATGAGTTGGCTAATAAATTTTACTGGGGAAAGAGAAGGGGAAAAGAACGGGCACGTCTGTGTTAAAGAACAGTATTGGGAAGAATAACCTTGATGTGACCTGGAGAGGACTAACTGATTGTCATCCCAAGCTCATCCAATGTGCTGCAATGACAGCTTTTAGATGTCATCAGTTAGAGTGGAGACTGGGATTGAATCAGAGTGGTCAGTCACCATAGGCAGCAGAGCAGTTCTCATTTCTAGAAGTCTACCAAACATTTTCTTCTTCAGAAGCTCAACAGTATGGCAATCCAGCAGTTTTAATGAAGAAATGATAAACTTTATGTTAGATTTCTTAGCTCCAAATAGAACTTCCTCATTTCCAATTTCAACACCAGCCCTGTCCAGTGCTGAATCTGGGTGTGTTGCATTGTGCTGCCTTCACTTTCAAGGGGTTTCCAGCCTTCAGCCAAAGAACCAAAGTGAGGATAAAGGTTATTTAGCCCATACAGCTAAATGAACCTCAGTGGGGAAGCTGACTGGCCCTAAAGATTGAATGTAATGTGTTCCTAATCATCTGCTGGATAAACAGTAATTTGTTAAAAAAGACAAACCGGAAAAGCATCTGAATCCAGGGAAGCTGGGACTTGTTCTTTGCCCATGTAACAGTGAAAGATCACACTCAGGGTTTTTTTTGGAGTAAGCAGCTGGCAGGTGAGAATTGCTGCTCTTCCTTGGGATGCAGACATAGGGAATTGGTTTCAGTGCATCAGAGCAAGAAGATGTTAAGCCTGCTATGCCATATATTAGAAAACCCCAAGGAGTTTCTGGCATTCCAGAATGCAGTCCCTGGGAGGCCTGTGGTGATCTTATGCATTATAGAGTCTGTCCTTGAAGCCCAGACCATGCACTATTTGCAAGTCCCTTAATTCCTACTGAAGAGGGAAAAGCAAGCCTATTTTATAGTGAAAAATAAGGCAATGTTATGTTGACCTTTTGTTTGTAATAAATGATGAGTTTGATTCTTTTTTTCTCTGCAGAAGCAGTGTATTGCAGGAAGAGATTTTCAAAGAGGAAATATGTAAAATCAGCACTTCCTCTGTTCATCTTCAGAGCGTGACTATAGATCAGTAGAAAAGTAGATCAAAGGAGGTGTACTAATTCTTCTCAGTGTATGCGTGTGCCCACATGCCCAAAGGGAATTCTCTTAGTTGTTTTACCAGCTGCCCTAATATAATTTAGTAGGATCATGTTTTGGCTAATTTATAAGAATGCATACACTATTGGTATAAACACTTTAAAGGCAATGTGATAAATGATATAAAACTATGGTTAGGAATTCTGCAGTCATTCATTTGCTCCAACTGAGCTACCTGTTTCTTCTCCTTGGGAAAATATAATAGCATTGCTTCCTGAAGCATCAGGCTGTCAGTGCCAGCTGTGACAGTGGGTTAATGTCTTCCAGTGTGTCTGGGTTGTTATTTTTGCTCTGCTATTGTTGCGTTCCTGTCCGGTCTCACCTCCCAGCAACTGGCTGGGTGTGCTGGGAGAGGACGCTTGACATGTGAAAGAGCAAACAGGGACTGCTGAGACCAAGCCTTTGATTTTTGTTTTGTTTTCATCAACTCTGCTTTTAGAGCTGGTGTGCACAGCTGAAATTGCTGCTCTCAGTAATTATTCCTGGAAGGATACTGTGATTATTATTGTAATTGATGCCATTTTTAGTACCAGAAAACAAAACTGGCTGGTGACATGGTCTGAGCTGGAAGGTGCTAAGGAGGACAGAAGTAATGCTTCTATCAGTGGCTCTCCTGCCTTTGCTCTTCCAACAGGTGGAAATACTTGTAACCAATCTGTGGGCCTTGCTTTTTGTATTATGAACACATTTTTTAAAAGTTGTCACACTTGCAAAAAGCCTTAAGTGTATACAGCTAATAATTGTGTGTTTGTGTGGGTTTAGCAAATGCTGAAGTGTTTTGCCTGCTTCTCTCTTTGACCGAACTGATATTTTAAGAGATCTTCTGCGTTTTCCAACAGAAGTTGTCTTCTGTCACTTACCTTCTTCCAAAAAGAGAAGTTGCTTTAAAAAACAACCCATCTCCTGTCCAAAATCCACACCATCCTGCCTTGTTTGTAAACACCTATTTGTCCATCTTCATGGATGCAAACTTACCTTAACTATTCATAAACAATATATTTGGATAGGCACATCTTTTTGTGGTCTCTCTTCCCTGAAACAGGAATTGTTTTGACTTCAGTCAGTTTTACGAGACTGAGGATACCAATGTCAGACCTGTATGGTTGTTATTTAGAAAAGCTGTTGGGTGTAATAGCTGCCTTCTGTTTCCATCAAAAGACAGGGAGGTGGCTCCTGTTGTATGCAGCTGATAAATCTGATTAATAGGAGCCCCCAACCAGAGCACATGCGCTTTTTCTACAAAATACCTTGAGACTCTGAAGTCAGACAGATTGGAGGACATTTTTTATGTGCTGTTTGCTAATGTAAGAATGCATTGATGATTTTGATTACAGTGTTGTACGCTAAAAGTGCACAAAAAACTGCTCTTGCCAACGAATTTAAATCTGGCCTTAAAGGGAAGTGTTGTGGATGACATCCTAGCTAGAAAATAGTGATGGAAGATGCAGTACCCTCTTATTTTCACCTTCTTGAAAGAAATAGGACTTGTATTTGCTTTTCTGGTTTTTGGATTGTGCACAGCTCTCATTTTTTTTCAGATTGATAGACTCCATATTTTGGATATCAGAGATAATTTTTTTAAAGGTATTAATTTATCTTGTACTATGATGGCTGTAAGGTTCTCCAGCCAAGAGTTTCTCTGCAGGTATATTGTTCAGGTATATAAAATGCGCAAGAAGTCTTAAACAGAAAATTACTTACAGACTTTTAACACTTTTAAGATATTTTATTGCTTTTTGCTCAGATAATATTTCTGAAGTATTTTTCAAAGGTTACAGTTTGCTTAAGTATACAAATTAAGTTTGTCTGAATCACAGACATTTTGCATTATTAATTTTTCTTATGCTGCTCAAATTGAGAAAAGTTAGAATGAATGCTGGTTTATTTTTCTTCTTTGTTGTATTTGTGTCTCAGTTTTTGCTGAGACGGCTATTCAGATATTGGATTTTATTAATTGCAAAGTCTTAATTCAAAGATAATATATGACTACATAAAATAGTTCTCTAGATTAACAGAAGCTATATACTTGTATGAGAAAAAGAAGTAGGAACTGCCTATGGTATCTGGAGCTGCAAGCAGAGCTATTTTGCTTGTCCTTGGAAGCAGAAATGTGGAGTCCAGGGGCTAAAACTGTTCTCCTTTTCCTGCATCCCAGCTGTGCATATGCTCTGGAATAAACATAGCAAAATTGGGAAGAAAGGTAGTAATTTCTTGCTTTAGACTGTCCTCTTTCCTGACTCCACCTCATTCCCTCAGGAGTGGGAAGGAAACAGCAGAGAAGTTCAGGGGAGTGACTCATGAGAAGTATTCTAGAAGTATTGTAGCTTAGATTCATGGTGATGGTGAACACTCATCTCTGGCTATACATGATACAAAATCTGCTAATGCTGGGACATGGCTATTTACTTAAAGCTGTAGCTATTATAAGCAGTCTTTGTCATCTGAAGAAATCCACAGATTAGGTATTTGTCTTGCAGAGCTGACACTTAAGACTCACTTGCTTCTGAATTTTTTCATTTTTACTGGAAGCTGACAGAACAATTTCCTTCCTTTCCTAGATCCTTAATTATAGAAAATATTAAATGAAACCAGTTGGATTAATCTCAGCTCAGAAAAAACTTGATAAATACTGATTGGCAAGGGAGAAATCTTTATTTGGGTAGGTTTTTTGATATTGAATATGCTTCAGCAAGGTTTTGTGTCATCAGCAGTGCTGCTACAGTCTCTGCTCATCCATTACTAGAGAAGTGGGCAGATCTATAGAAGAGGTTGCTATTTTTAGCTGATTCAGAGTTCATGTTTTTTCTGTCTGGTGTAGGCATGGCTGACATCTGTGTTTTAACCTGTAGGTTGCATTCTTGTAGTATATTTTCTTTATATGCACCCATGAAAGACTGCTGGAACTTGATTTACTTAAGGACAAGTGCAGTTTGAAAGTTGCAATACTTTTATTTTTTATTTGCATGCAGCTATCATGTCAACACAAAAGCTTTTTTTTCCTTTTTTTTTTTTTCAAAAATGCATATCCTTATTTCACTCCTTGAAATTTGAGGGTTAAGTATGGAGATCTTACTTTGCAAACAGATACTGTGGAAGTTATCAGATAGATCACCACTCAAGCCCCAGTAGATATGGCATTCTTTTTTTAACTTAGTCCATTTTTGAGTCTTCTTTCCTACTACTACTAATTTAATAAGCTTTCTTATTGGAAATATATGACGTCTGGAGAAGATGGATGGTGATGACCTACTGTCTTCAGTTATTTTAAGTTTTATTAATATAAACTGAAGAGGGTTTTTTTTCAGATGCAATATTCTTCATACCGTTGGAGAGATCTGTTATGACTCCTAAATTAGTTTGAAGAGAGGATGCTTAAATTAATCTTCTTCAATCTACTCTGCTTTCATTCTCTGTTACTATTACCTCTTCTCCCACACTAAAAGTTCTTAGTCTATATAATCTGCTGAAAAATTGAAGCCTTGGTTTGGTTTCTTTCAGTAGAATTGTGAACAGCTTTCAGTTTTCAGATTACCTGTTAGGTAACATTAGAAACTGTACTTTGCACACCAGAGGATACTATCCTTGGATGGTTTTTTGCAGTTGAAAGAAGAGATGATTAGGGGTGGTGTTTGCTTTGAGGTGAAGGCACAAGTTTTGGTTGAAGGGAATGGGAGGGGGAAATGCAAATTCATTGTGAGCAAGAATTAAATGTTTCTAGAACTGGGTTTTCCTTTGCTTATGGAAGTAATTGCACACATACAACCCTAGCGTGAGAAGGGTTTTTTTGTTTGCTTACTTACATGGTTTAAATTGCTGTAGACATCAATATAATATTGACTCAGTTGTGTTGGTTCTCTTTCTAATGCAAACTGTGACGTATTGGCTTTTAACTCTTTGACTGTAGTAATGTCATCATTCAAAAATGTGTTATGTTAGGCAAAACATGATATGACAACTTGCTTTTGGAAATAGTTTATATTAATTTTATTTTAATAATATTTAACATTTCTAGAATAATTATCAGAGTGGTTTAAAATATTCTGTTTTTTCACAATTAACTGAGTGTGAAGACTTGTTCTTTTTTAAGTTGACTACTGAATTTCTAGCTGCCTTTGGACCATTAATTGCTAAGGTCAAAAATGGATGATGTTCAGATCATTTGAAATAAATTGGGCATTATCTCTACCTAGCAGTGTGTCCAATTGGTAATTCTAACAAAAGCATATGGAACCCTTGGCCTTTGCTTACTGTATAAATGTACTGACTCTTCATTTACACTAAACATACGGGCTTATCTGCAAAACCATTACCTAGCCAGTGTGTGGGTGTGTATTGTATGAAACCCAGGTATGGGGTTTGTCAGTATTTCACTTGTAGACTTAAAATTTGATTTTTAATTATTTTAAAAATTGAAGCTTTAGTTATGCAAATAAGCTACAGTGTCTGTTCAGTAGGACATTTGTCACAAAGAGAAAGCAAACTATTTTCTGTGGTGGGGTTGCTGTGTTGTGTAGCAGACAGTAGGGTGTTGCAGTAGCTGAGCCTTGAGGATGTCCATGTTTTTATTAAAACTGGTTCTGCTGTGGCCAAGAAGAACATGCCATATGTATTCATGTGAGTCTGTGTTATTTCTTTTTAATAAATGGTTGGAATGCTAGAACAAAGCAGTGTAGTGTACAAATAATTGGGTTTTTTGTAATGAAGACCAGAAGTATGAAATTTCAAAACAACTAGACTCCATGTAATAAACAGAATATAAAGATGTTTGTGATACTTGGGGAATTTTAATGTGAAGTTTCATGGTGAATCAGAAACTGATGCTATATTCTGCCAGGCCAAGAGTCTTGAGCTCAGGGAGCCCTTAGCCGAGGTGCTCTTTTGCACTTAGAAAGCCTTCACCTGCATGAAGTACTGGGGGGACCAGGAGGGCATTTAAGCAATTAATTTTGTTGCAGTGAAGCTGTTGGAGACATTATTGCAAAAGAGAGGTAATATGAGCTTTTCCTGCCTGTGACCCCCAAAGGTGGGAATTCAGTATGTCTATTTATATCCAAACCATTTAACACACCATTTAAACCTGTCTTTCTCTCTGTCTGGCTTCATATGTGAAACCTGAGTGCAAATACTTTATTGAAGAGCTATAAACTTGCTCACCATTGACAAATTCTGATCCTAACAGCCACTGAAGGACATGAGAATTGCCTTTATACTGCACAGCAGGAGCAAAAACCCTCCCTCTGTTCCTGTAACTGAAGCTTATCCAGCAACTTTGACAGAAGCCATTTACATAATACACCCACAAGCCAGCACCATTTGGGCAGACACAAGCTGAAGTATTTATTCAGCAAGTTGTAGGGCTTTATATTTTACTTTATTATTATGGTATATTTTAATAATATTATTATATTAAAATTATACTTAATGTAATTTTTTTCAAGGGTATCTTTGTACTAGTTGCAAAAAACTATGGGTTTGGTCATTAATATCTGGCTTTTTAATAGTCAACCTATTGCTTTAAGATTTTACTTTTCATTTAATTTTCAGAGGATTTATGTGGCGAGATTTTTGTCTTCAGTGAGTTAAGTGGGGACTGTTTTGCTGCTCTCACTGGTGCCATATGAAAGCAGTTAAAGTGCTGGAATTGTTTACTGCCTAAGCTGTAGTTAGTCAGCAGAGCCAGTACACCACATTTCTTTGCGGCTTTCAGTGGAAAATATTAAACAGTCGCTCTTTCTTCAGTTATAGGATTTTTACGTTTTCAGCTGCATTAGTCACCAGACTGGCGCAACTATAACTGCAAAGACTGCCCCCCCCCCAAAGAAAAAAAAAAGAAAAAGGCGCTTTTTTTTTTTCGTGCCAGAGGAAGTTGCACTGGGAGCAGTGACTGGGTTCTCTGGTAAGTGTGACATGTGAGCATTACTAGGCATTTCACCCTGCCAGGCTGCAGTCGCTGCTCTCCGGGCTGCTGCTCAGGGGGAACGCTGCCGTGCCAGTGCCTTGTGCTCTGCTCCTATGGACTTGGACAGCCAGGTTATTTTTTGAGCTTTGCAACGCTATTTGCTGATTGTTTAATTCAATTTGTCAAGGAGAAAACCTGATAAGCAGAAGCTCTTGCTGAAGAGGAGAATCAGGTTGGCGCAGTGACAGATGTTCGAATAAAGAAGTTGGCTCAGAGAAGACGTACGGGGTCTGGTTTTTTTTTTCTTTTTTTTTTCCTCCCCCTCAATCTGAATGAAGACTATCATGGGAACTGCATTCACATGGTGATCAAAAGAAACACTTGAGTGATGAACTGCTTTTGCAGAAGTCCTCTAAGGCAGTAATTTGAGCTTTTGTGTGCGGTAGCTAGCTTGTTTTGCTGAAGAATTCCTCCTCAACAGTATTTCTGCCTTGCGAATTCCCTGATGGAGAAGCCACAGCTACTGCCCGGTGAAGGAAAAATGAATGCTCCGCATTGCTTGTGTCCCTGACGGAGTAACACCGGCTGCGTTGCTGTCGTTTGGGGAGGCTGGATTCCACCGGCAACATTATTCAAGGAGTTCATTGTCCCTGTGCTCTGACTCATCGCATGTAAATGTGCTGCAGCCGTGCTGCACGTTGCAGCTATTTTTCTTGCACGGGAAAGAATTATTTTCCTCTAAGCAGGTCCTGAATAGCTGCTGGAAGCGCGATGCGTTTTTGTGGCTGGGCTGTTTCTGGCGTTGAGAGAGGAAGCTGTAGAACGGCAGGATGAGCAGGGGGCGCGTTTATTTCCAGTCACCGGAGAGGCTGCGACGGTTGGTTCAAAACTGACCTTGCGGGAGTGGGGAATTGCTGCGGCCGCCTCTTTCGGGGCAATTGTTCCTTGTTCTGTCCTCGGTAGGACCGTCTCGTGTCTTCTGCAACAATGATTTCACTGTGGGGGTAGAAGGACGCTGTGGAAGTTGTGACATTAACAAAGACAAATTTGCTCGTGAAAGGACAGCTGTGTGCGACAGTGAGTGCTGTTCGAATGGAATTGGATCTTGGCATATTTTTATCAGCTGTTCCACAGTTTCGTTGTTGTGGTTTCGATGCCTAGGGAATTTTTATTTTAAAAACAACAACTTTTTTTCAGCAGTGTCTTGTACGTCTCAGGGGGCTTAAATCTGAAAAATGAAGTGTGAGGGGGGATTGGAATGTCCCTTTTTAAATGCAAATACACCAGCGGTAGCACTCGCAAGTTTGTGAGGGCATGTGAAAACAGGTGAAAGTGTTTCCTCTATGGTCCCTACTGCTATACCTGCACTCTGGTTCCAAAAATACCACTGCTGGCATTTTTTGGTCTGCTTTTGCTTACTCAAACGGATCGAATGAGTCGAGTCTGTATTGTTGTTTTGGAGGAGGAGGAAGATGATTCTCCCACATTTATTTCCAATTTGCCTCAGGAAAATTTATCTTTACGTCCATCGCCCTCTGGAAATGTGCTGGTAAGGCATGTTGTTTGTTCGCATGTTTCCTGCTTATGATGCTGTTGCAAATACCAATAGTTATTTTCCTAAGATTAGGCTGAATACGTACGATGTTGAAACAAGACAAGGTGGTAAAAGCTGCCTATACCAAGGATGGAAAAAACTGAAACTTAGCGGCAGAATTTGTATTTGCAAGGGTCTGTTCTTTTTCATGCAGCCTTATCTGTGGTGCAGCAATAACAGGTCTCAACTCTTGTATAATAGCAGAGAGTTTTTAGAAGGCTTGGAGAAATGTATTTGAAGTAAATGGGTTTTCCCTGCTCCACTCCTCACTTCAGTGGTACATTTATGCAGTAGCACTTTAGGAACAGATGTGATTATTGTATTGTAATAATATGCTATGTTTCTTTTGAGAACTGATAGAGTATATAGTTTAACAAGAGAAATTCTAAGCTAAAATAAAAATTACCGTAAGTCACAATCTTGATATAACTGTTCAATTCAAGGTATGACTTTCTGGAAATGATCAACACTGGGGACTATGCTTTTATTCCTTCAAATTATGTTATTTTGTCGACTGACTGACTTAAATGTTGCTAGCATACCTCGGCAGCTTTTCTTACTTACTAAGAAATCCTGCTATATTTAGTAATAGATGTGCCTGTGTGAGTTTGTTACCATGCTTATCTGATGCACTTTGCTTTCCCACTCTGTCTAAACAGGTGAAAGACTTCCAGTAACTTTAGTCACTTGCTAATGTAAAAGGGGATTGTTTACTTATGCTATATAGAATTTGCAGTACGTAAGAACACCCCTAATGTTATTATGAGGCCTTCTCTTTTCAGCTTTTTGAGCTGTTATAAGCTTGTGATTGGTCTCTCCTTTTTTTTTTTTTTTTGGTCTTTTATATATATTTCATTGACTTAGATTATGTCTATGTGTTTGAGGTTTTTAGAACTTAGAATTTTTTTGATTTTAAATACTGTTACTGGTTTCTTTATTTCACTGCCTGGGATGTTTTGTTTTATCATTATCTTGTGTTTCTTTTATGTATCAAAAAAATGTATATATATCACTAAAACCTAAAATGAGGGTTTATTCTGTGTTTTTAATTCGTTTCAGCCACCATTGGTTCAAGCTATCTTTAATGGAGATCCTGATGAAGTTCGAGCACTAATATTCAAGAAAGAAGATGTTAATTTTCAGGTAAAACCAAACATCAGTATCTTTGAATATGTTTTAATTTTGTTTTGGTATAACCTTTTGCTGTACTAATCACTTTTAAACTTGCTAATTCTTGAGCTGTAAATTTATGTACTGAGTAAAGCCTGTTCATACACTTAATAGTGGAAGCAGGAGTATAGCTTTGCAGGTTTGTGTTGATAGTAAAGACCTAGTTCTATATTCTTTTCAAATGTTATTAAATGTTAGTTCTGCAGTGCCTGCATTACTGAAAAGTTTGTTTATACAGTTACATCAGCCTAACTTACAGAAAGTTAGACTGGTTAAGTGTGATGCTGTGTAGACTTTGCTTCTTTTTAAATTGAATGAACCATATAGTATACATTAGACAATTATAAGAAAATAGTTTGGGGTTTCAGTAGGTAGGTTTGATAATGGATTTTTAAAAAGGGAGCCTAATGATTATATTAGTAAGAATGACAAATTGCATTTATATGTCCTATTTGTGGTGCTGCAAACTCAAGCACTGCAGATGTAAAAATTGTACTGAAATGCAACCGAATTTGTTCCGTTGGGTGAAATTCAAGATTTGAACAGCATACAGTTACTGTATTGCTATTAAAATTCTAATTCTAATGTTCAACACTATGCCAGATAGTATAGCATAAACTCTTTACATGGATTAGGAATTTCTTTGATTATTATAGCAGACTTGCACAAACCATTTAGGGCTTAACTCTGTATGTACTCTGTATGACCCTTATGTTTCTCTTCCGAATCAGAACAAGAGTGATGTTAAAAGACAAAGGCTAACATTTAGATGCTACCTAGTGGCCCATTTAAGACTGTGATAATTGTTTACACTTTCTTCTGGAGAGATGTAAACCAAAAGCAAATATTTAGTTTGGTGTGTCTATTTTGACATTTAAAAGCATTCTGCAGAATTTGTAGCTGAGCAATGCCAGCTGAAAAATCCCAGTATAAAGGAGTCTTGAAGAGCTTGAGTAGGACCCTATGCAAGTAAACTTACTATCAAATCTGAAGTTTTGTGTGATAAGGTTGGACTTCTTTTTCTCTTTCAGTATTTTTGTATGTCCTTAAGCAAGATTGTACGATGAATTATATAATACCAAAAAAACTTAATGTTCTCTTTAGTTATGAGAGCAGTACCTGTGTATCCTTCTACATATGCATGCTCTGGTTACATTACCATTTTTATTTTTAATAGGTGGTTAGTCAGTATTATTTCTTTATATTATCCATGTGTTAAAGTCAGAATTAGCATTCATAGCTATGGCGCTTGTAAACAAACTTAAGTTTAAAATCTTTCTGCCTTTTTTTATTATTTGTTACAAAAACTTCTGCTGTGTTTCAGTATGTATGTGGTAGTGGTTTTGGGTTTTGTTCTTTCTCAAGTTTTGTCAAAGAGTTGCAAATAAATAGGAAGTCAGCAGATGTGCATAAGTAGGAAAGCTTGTAGTTGCTTGCTGCCTTTGAAGAGAGTTACTTCATGCTGCCAGGTAGTTAAATAGTAGGTGGAATAGTCAAAATCTGGAGGTTTTTATGTTTTACTTATTTTTTATTAATTTCATTCTTTTTATACACCTTCCTTTAACAGAATACATGTGCATTGTAGCCTAGTAACACCCAAGGTGTGGTTGGAATCCATGCAGGACAAATATGTCATTTTTTCATAGCCATCTTCTTCAGCATTGGCAGATGCTTATCATGCATGAGCACTCGCTCACACCATGGCAATCCTAGTCCTACTACAGTATTTAATATTATATTTACATTTATCCCTTAAATACTCTTTGTTGAGACTAAACAAGCATATGAATCTTCCCATTGTCTGGTAGAAATGAAGCAGACTGCCTAGTGGATTTTTCTTTGTGTCTGTCTGTGTGTGCATTTTGTTCTTTTCCTTGAGTTTTTCGTTGGTTGTATGTACTTGACTGGAGATAATATTTCTTTGCATAGTCTAGATCCAAAGTTTTTTCCCGGAGTTATGTGTTAAAAATTGTTGTGGACAGAAAGAGGGGAAAAGTGAAGAAAATGAAGTTATTCCTAGTTATTTATATTTCCTAAAAAAGAGAAGGATTATGATAAACTGTTTTGACCATCGTGGATTGTATTAGACCAGTGTATATGTCAGATTTTTTTCCACGTTGCTATCCAAGTGCTTCAGTACAGTTGTTTGAATACCAGACTCAGTCCCTTCAATGCCTCTGCAGAGTCATTTCCCCCTCTCAAGAGTAACTAATTATTTTGCAGTTTGTATTCTAATAGTTGAGATTCCTTCCATCCTCCCTTCCCTTCGCATGGGCTGAACTCTGTAACTGGAGACCTAGCAGTGTTCTGTGAATTAATTTTGCCCAGAAGTGAACTGAAGATAGAGCTGTTTTACATCTTGGTTGTGACAGTGACATTCATCTAGGAAAATTGTTAGTGATGAAATGTGGGTAATTTTTCCCTTCTGTTAGCATCGAGCTTAATTTACCTTCTTGCTTTTATGAGATTTTGTCTTTAACATTAATCACAATTGGCTTAATACTCTTTTAAAGCTAAGTGAGTTGAGTCTGTGTATTTGGCTTCCCAAAGCTAGGCTGTGGTAACTGTTTGATGTTACGTCAATATCTAAATATTGCATCCAGTTTGGGCTGTATTGGAGCATTATACTTAAAACAGATGATGTCTTCTACCATAGTGTTATATTTAGAGACATTCTGAAATGGGTGGTCTTTCATAGCATGAGTTGTTGCTGTGTGCAACTGTAAGTTGATGTACAGATGGCAAATGGGCTATTTCAGGAAGAAGATTGTTCTCTGTTGATGCCACACCAGCCTCTTGAGTCACGGGCTCATTTAGTTTTAGAAAGTATGTATTGTATTCCGTCTGCTGTTGTAATCTTTTGTGAAGAAAGGGCAAATTGAGTGTATCCCTGTCTGCTTAAACTGTGGTTCAAAAAGGCTTACCCTCTCTGCAAGATGGAAATGTGCAGCTTTTTATAGACAAAACTGATTTATAGCAACTTTGTTCAAATGAATTGTTTGGAAGGTGAACTCTCTTGAGGCTCCAATTAATGGAAAAAGCAGAAGGGAAGGGATTGTTTCTCCCTCCCCTTTCCCCAAGAAAGCTCGAGTAAGTGTAGGTGCTTGTTTCATGAATCAGGCTTAAATCACACACATCCCATATGTCAAACTGGTTACAGTTTCTGTTAAATGCATAGCATTTGCTGTGCTCTGAATGCATATGTGTGTGCATATATATGTTTAAAAAAATATTGTTATTTCTTGGTACCATCCTGAGTTTTTGAGACTTGACAGAAAGGAACATCTTGCATGATAATGGACACATTTAATATCTATTTGTTAATGGGGATCCTCAACATTTCCTGCTCTTGCTGATTAGATTAGTGTGGCTGGTTTGAATTTTATGTACTTCTCAGCAATTAGTTTTAGCTAACTAAATTATTTCAGCATTGCATTTTATAAATCAGTGTTGATTTGGGCTTTTTTTTTAAGATTTGGAGGCCTTTTACTGTTGTAAACTGTGCCATTTCTGTTTGTAATCAAAACTCCTATGATGTATGTTCAGTTTAAAAGATCGTGAAAATGGAATATTTCTTCTCAGGTATTTTTTAAAAATATAATTCTGTGGAGGGAAGACCAGTGCATTGTCAAAAACTGATTTAAAGGTTGCAAATCTGACTATTGAAGTGATTGTTCAAAATCAGAACAATTTTTCCTTCTCTTAGACCTAAGACCTATTAGGATACTTTTTTTTTTTTTCTTTTTTTTTTTTTTGGAAAACTGATAGTTTGGGTAATCCAATATGTGGTTTTTATAACCGCATTGCACTTGATCTTAGCTGAGGGGATAAACATCTGATCCTTTCTGGGACTGCTGTCAGTGTGTCCCTTGCTGTTCTCATGCTAAAGCCAAACAAGCACTCTTCTTGAAGGAATCCCAAGATCACACAGATCTCTCTCAATGTTCAAAAGTGCTCACTTTTCCTATTTAAAATAGTAATATTGACATATGTGGCAAGTGATTGAAACATGAGACATCTGTATCTTACTATATATTGTGCTTTTTGAGAGTAAAATAGATGACACATTCTAAAACTGCTTTATATGTGACTTAGTGTGTTTTTTACAATGTAAAATGTAATAATGGGAAGTGAAATTCCGCATATTGTACCGTTACAGCCATTGGTACTCTGTAGCCATCAGGGTTATCTGTATCGTTTCTGTTCTGAACTCTTGGCTATCCAGCACAGCTCTTAATTTAATATCTCTTTCCTGTAGTAAGTAACCACAAAGTAAAATAAAAATTCAGCTGTGTTACTATTTTGTAAAGAAGGGAACGAGAAAAACAAAACAACAGAATGAAACGATCTTTTGTGCGCCCTCCCTAACCCCCACCTGTATTAGACAGCAATGAAGTGTTGCCCATGAAGCCCATGTTTTGTTGGTGGGATGGATGAGGCATATGATCCTGTAGCACCAAAGTGCAAGGTACGAACAGGAGAGCTAAGTTTGTGTGTCTGGGTGGTATTTTGAGCAGTAGGGTTGCTGCGTGGATGACTGTTGCGGTTGAGATGTGGGCTCCATTCCCAGCCCTGCCAAATGTGGGTTTGCATAACTTCTTCGTGTTATTTGTGTAGTAGGAGAATGCTGCTGGATGTTGTTCTAGAGTAAAATGTGCATCTTATTTGATTTCCTGTTGATTTCTTTTTTTTTTTTTTAGTTTATCTTAATCTGCAGGTCATTGCATATACTGAAAGAGTAAGAAAATTGGTTTCTTATTCTGGTGACAAGTCTAGGACTCCTCATACAGCATCGGATCTGGATGCCAGGAGAATTAGATTATTGAGGGTGTCAAGTATACTAGTAATTTAAAAATGAATAATGAAAATTAAAGTACAGCTTAAAAACCAGTAAAGAGTCTTTGTAATGGTAGTATTGGTAACTACAGGTTAAATTGAAAAAATAGGTAATAAATATATGGTTACCTGGCTTTCATCTTTCTGCTTAACCTTGTCAGTTGAAGTACTGGAGTAACAGGTGTTTTTCTGCATACTTGAGAGTGCAGTGTAGAAGAGGAAAGCCTGAATTACATGGCTACAGTATGGAACATTCTACAGAATTTAGTATGGTTCCATGTTCTGGTCATAGAAACAAATACTGTACCTATTTGATACATTAAAAGAATTTTTTTATGTGCCTTTCTGTGGAAAACTGTAATTGCTCTCTAATTCTCTCAGTGTAAAGAACCTTACCTAAGTAAATATCATGGCCTTGCTTGAAAGCAAATAAACATAAAGCCATAATGTGTAATGAGGTAAAAATAATCATTAGGTATTTTCTTACCTTTGTGCTCATTATCTTTCTGTAGCCAAATAATTTACCAGTTAATAATGTGGATATTTTGTGTTTTTTGTTTTTATAAAAAATGTAAATGCATAAAACTATGTGTAAATTCACTTCAGTTTGACTTATCTATGCCTCTAAAAACCTCTCTCTGCATTAATTGCCATGTGTGAAGTGTTTGAGCTATGCCTTTTGTTATCAGTGCCTCATTGTTAGTGTAAGAATTTGATGGTTGGGACAGCTGGAAGAAATCAATCAAAGCAGGTTAATACATGATGATTTTCAAATAGTGGTAGTTTATCTGCAGTACCATGTTTCTGTGCTTTTGGTGAGGGCAGGGTTCAGGGAGGGTGTATTTAACAGGGAGTGAAAATAGTTTGGAGAACAGGGGAGAGAGAACAGTTTTTCTCAGAGATCTGCATAGGCCGGATAAAAGCAATAGGAAGACAGGCATGTCTGAATGGTACTCCTTTCTACTTCAGGAATGCTGTGATCATTGATCAGAAAAGGGTTTGAGATTTGGCCCTCTCGGAGTGTGTTTGCAGGGAAATAATTTTCCAGGCCAATTCATCTATAATACCTCTTGTTGCTACATAAAGCTTCTGGCAATCAGAGCAAAGCTACCCTCTGGTTTTTGTACCTAAACTGGTGAGAATAAATAGGAGTTAAAAGCTAGTGTAATGTAGCAAAGGCTAAGCAGGAACTGTGCACAGTTTTTAGCTCTTCAGGCCCTGTTTCTGAAGAGGTGAGATTATGGGTTTGCTAACTAGTCTGTTTGTCCCAGATATGCCTCACACCCAGTGTTGGTAACTATTTTGTCAGGTTCCTGCAGGCAAATTAGACTATTTACATGAAGGCCTTTTTCATTGGCAACCGAAGTTGGCAACAAGAGCTCACACTAACGTATTTGCTACTGTGGAGCAGCATCTTATTGTATTCCCTGGCAGGACAGACATAATCTTTGCTTTGCTGATTCGAACAGGAGGAGGAATTAAAAAGACATACAGCAAATAGTAGAATACTCTGACAAGCACAGGTTTTTTTATTTTTTTTTAGTTCTTATTTTAATAGGTTAGGTTGTGAACTTTTCACTTCTTAGCTGTGACCATTGCCAGAGAGTTTCGATCTGGCATATTTTTTTTTTCTAAAAGTATTGGTTACTTTTTTAAATTTGGTCTTTTTCTAATTTCCAATTGCAGGCAAGCATTTAATAAAAAGGCACAATAGTTATTATAAGTTGAACTATATAGGCTGACACTGTGAAAGTGTAGTTGCATTAATATTTTGGAGGAGTACACAATTTAGACCTATTAAAATGAATTTTAAATTTAAGGTCTTTTTCCAAAAATGTTGTAATAGCCTGAGTCTCTAATGATAGCAAAGAAGTATTTAGTGAAAAATGGTGACTTTTGAGGTATTAATAAAGTGCATAGAAACACTTGTAAGTTTTCTTCTATATTGAGAACACTTTTTTTCTCAGATATAATCAGAATAAAGACAAATTTAGTTTCCCATCTTTTATAGGGTGCTTGTTATAGCTCATGTGATTCTTAATATTTATATCTTCACATTTCAGCAATCAAATCTAGAAGAAAAATTATTTTTACATAGCTTGCTA
>JAYRBT010000082.1:34674583-34742729 GCA_036023395.1 Myiotriccus ornatus | reverse complement strand
TTGGAGGAGTACACAATTTAGACCTATTAAAATGAATTTTAAATTTAAGGTCTTTTTCCAAAAATGTTGTAATAGCCGGAGTCTCTAATGATAGCAAAGAAGTATTTAGTGAAAAATGGTGACTTTTGAGGTATTAATAAAGTGCATAGAAACATTTGTAAGTTTTCTTCTATACTGAGAACATTTTTTTCTCAGATATAATCAGAATAAAGACAAATTTAGTTTCCCATCTTTTATAGGGTGCTTGTTATAGCTCCCTATATGTGATTCTTAATATTTATATCTTCACATTTCAGCAATCAAATCTAGAAGAAAAATTATTTTTACATAGCTTGCTAGTGTTCTGTATTATTTATCTATTTGAAATTCTGTTCAACACTGAAACTGTTTTTTTTTCCACTAGAAATGTTTCTGCTTGGATGAATATAATTTGAAATCTGGTTTTTTTTTCAATTTGGAGTGTAGCAGATTTAGGGGATAAAATTACAGGTACTTGTGAGTTTGCAAGACTTTTTAACATGGTGAGAACATAGGATCTGTTATAACTTAAGAGTTTGGTACTAGTTATTTTAATTCAGTTTCATCCTTTGCATTATTAAGAACAGTGATTCCCTTTAAGTTTTCCTGCAAATAAGAACTATATATTGAAAGAAGACATATATATGTGTATATGCCTATATATAAGTGCATACCAGTTATATATGAAATGTGAGTTTATATATATTTTTTTATAAGTATGGTTGCTAATCTAGTGTTAACAACAGAAGGCATATAAAGAAAGGACAGAGAGAACAGTCCTTTGAAGTAACAGCAGGAGGTCAGAGAGGGACTAAAGCATTCCTGTATAAACAAACACTAATAAAGAGAATTCCTCCAGTAACATACACTGCTGAGAAACACAGGCCTTTACTCAGGGCAGCAGCTGCTGCCTGGCAGCCTCTGCCTGGAGCCCAGCTTCAGGTGCTGGAGAAGAGGCCAAGAGGTCTCATTTTGGGCAAATGGAGGCCTGTGAGACCTCAGAAAGAGCAGGTGAACTCAGGAGGGACATTAGTCACAAACCAAGCTCTGTGTACCTTCAGACCCTTTTTCTAACTTCTTACTGAAGGATTTTTATTACCCATCTAAATAACAATAATTATACCTATCTCTTGCTCAGAACAGATCTCTAATAAGAACTGAGCTGCTGTAATTAGATGTAGGCATTTAAAATAGTTGATGGCTTTATTTAATTTGATATGTTTTCATTTTGGGTGAGGTAAATGTAAATATATTTTTCAAATGTATGGGAGAGAAGAAAACAGATATATAATCTCAGAGACTAATGGTGGTGCTCATCTTCTGTATCCTGCTTGCCCACAGACTTCTAATAAAATAAAGTTCTAGAGCAAAAGCAAGAAATTTCTTTCTCCTTAAACCTTTGCTTGGACTTTTGTCCGATGTGCATGTCAATGCTTTCTGCTTCTAGTTAGTCTCTGTCCTAAACTTTCTAAATGTTTCCACCACAATCAGGAACCCCCATTTCCTGTGTGATCAGCCTGATGAAATGATGAGTTATATGAGACTCTCCTGCTTTGTAACATGTCCACTTAATTGAAATTTCTTTGTATCTGAAAAATGAAAAGAAGATTCTGTGAAGAATTCTGTTTTTGGAGAGAGTGTTTGTGGTCTTGTGCAGGCAGGAGCAGGTTGTGGCTGCTCAGAACTTCCTGCTGTGGATCAGGTTTTAATGAAGTAGTTTGCATTCAAGAAAGTCTAGAAATTGGTTTTAGAAGAGCATTTTGTGAATATCACAGGCCAGTGTGTGTGGTGTTCTATTAGGAAGACACAAAGCTTGTAAAACACAGTGCCACTAAACAAACTCAAGTTTTAATGAGGTATTTTTAAAGTATGAGGTGGAGTTCTGCACTACCATATGGGAATGTCCAGGGATTATTTTGGTAAAGAATTAAGTAAGTTCTTAATAACATGAATATTCATGTTATATATCTGAAGAGATAAGAAGAGACTTTGCTGCAGGGAATGCAGGGAAGCTTTTTCTACAGGAAAACTGCTTCTGCCTCTGAAGGATTGGATATTAGGCTGTTTGATCCATTGATCCAAAGCCTGACTGATTCCAGAAATGGAGAACTTAGGAGGCTAATTCTTCCAATTTTAGAGGAAACTTGCTGCCACTTGTATATTGTAAACAGTATCCACCAGCTACTCAAAGAAGATTTAAATTCATAATATATAAATTATTTACTGTAACTTAACTTTCAAGTTGTGGATTTCCTGTTCATTAGTGTGGAATGTTTTTCAAACGTATAATCTGTAATGATTAATCAGATACCTTTTTTTTTTTTAGTGGTTTAGAGTGAATCATCTTTTTCAGCCTCAGTATAAAGTGCATCCAAATGGTGATGAGTTCCTCTTCTGGTGTCGAAATAAAGATGTTTTAAATACAAATCTGTATAATTAGGCATTTTTCTTCAGAGTTGAAATGTTTAATGAGAGAAACCTGCCAGTTCTAAGAGTAATAATTCCTTGCTTCATGTCAGTAACACTGTAATAAGCCTCTGCAAATGAGATTTTCAGATGTATTGAGTTATCATTCCTATTAGAGTGATACAAACAAACCTTCAACAGAGCTATGGGATAATCTGACTAACATCAGCAAATTGCTACTCAGTACAGTGGCTTTTGTGGACAGTAGCTCTCAAAAAGTTACCATTGCAAAGGGTAGGACTCTCTGAAAAGAATATTGTGCTTACACATGGCATGGTGCTGCCTTGTACAGGTAATGAGAATTATTCTTTAGAGACTTCAGTATGAATTAATATTAGGGTGGTGTGCTCCTCAGGCTAACATATCCTCCTTCTCAACAGGTCTCCTAGTACTCGCCTAGTACTATGCTAATGTGGTTTTACTGTTTGCTAAACTGGGCAAAAGAGCTTGGATGTCTGCATGGCAATGTTTTACTGTATTGGCTGAACACTGAATTTCTTTTGCAGTAATTGGGGATTTGAGAGACAGGTTTTGTGTCAGTCGCTGTTATTTCTTTAACACTGAAAAATTGTAGATGTAGAGTGCCATGAATAATTAGTTCAAATTTAAAAGTGTTTTTAAGAATTTTGTGTTTGAGTCTCCAGTATGATTCTTAGTGATAATGATTTTTGTAGATCATGTCTAATTTGCCATTTTACTTTTAGTGCTTACTGCTTAAGACTGTAACCTTCAAAGCATAATTAAAGTTCTGCATTTCCTGCTGCTTTTACAAAATAAGCTAGAGGCGAGGTCTTGAATAATTAGAGCTTACTGGAATTACTCCTGCCAGTTGCTGTGCCTGACATGCAAAGGACTAGTGTTTGAGAACAGAACATCCCCACAGAAAGAGCAGAGAAAAGAAAAAAAGTTCAATAGACTTAATGTGCATTAGCTTTCACATGGACACAGTCCTTAAAGAATGCCTTACTGGTAAAAGCAAGATAGGATTTGAATTTACTGATTATTTGCAGTAATTTTCTGGGAGAAAACTCTTTACGCATATGCAACATACCTTTGAACAAGACAGTTTTCTCCACTTTGCAAACAGTTAAATCTATCTTACATATCTACTGTGGAATATCTAATATGCTATCAGTAAACATGATTTCCTTTGTCTAGTTGGGTTCTCCATGGCTCTACATGAGGTAGATAAGCATTTTAAGTTCCTTACATCTACTTCAATAAAGGGTGGATGTATATCAAAAATGGTGAAAAGAAAGTGTTTCTCATTTGTTTCTGGGTGATGTAGGGAGGGCTACCCCATAAATGCCCAAGGAGGAGGATTCTTTTTTGCTGTTGGTAGGACCTGAAAAGGCTCATACTGGTGTCAGGTGAAATGAACTGGAAAGTCATTGCAGTGAGATCTTGCTGAAGAGTGTGCCCCAAAAGTTCAGATACAATGTCTGGATTATGAAATTTGAGGGAGTATTTTCTCAGGCCTGTGATATCAGCCTGTGCCTTTCTGTCTCCAAAACCTGTGAAATTCTGTTCTCTTTTCAGTCTTTTAAAATCCTACTTTATTATTATCCTTCCTGATAATTAACTTAATTTCAGTTTTTATTTGCATGAAATACTACTTATATACTTATGTATATATGTAATTATGGTAACTTTTAAATTACATGATGCCGACTTACTATCTCAAAGGAGTGTAAATGTCCTGCCTTAGTTGCTGCTAGCTGTTCCTATAATGACAGTGATCTTCTAAGCTTATTCTGTGTCCACTTAGCCTAAGAAGTAGTCCAAGTAAGATACTATGATCCTAAGGTAGCCAGAAGTTCTAGAGGAGTTTTTATCCTCCCTAGCAGAGGCTTTCTGTTGGGTTTCTTTTGGGATCAGTGTGGGGGGACTTTTCATTTTCTGTTGTAGACCCTTATTGGGTGGAAGTTCTTCTTACTCTGATTTTACTCTCATTCTTCCGAGTAGATATATTCTGCAGGATTTTTCTTGCCTCTGTATTAGCACAGATTGTGTTATATGCTATTTTGAGTTCCTTCCTTAACAGGAGGACTTTGCATATGGCAACTAGATGACCTTACTTTATGAAGCTTTTTAACATAACACACACCAAGGAAATGTTTTGGCTTGCTCCAAGAAGAGGTGTCAACACTATAGACCTGAAAACCACATCTTTTCCTGTCAGCAAGACAATGCAGTTAGTGAGACAGTTATCTGTTTTACATGGGACTGTGTCATTCAAGCACTTGCCTTTGCAATGAAAAGGGCAGAAACCCCAGCTTTTGTGAACAAAAGTGTCAGTGGCCTGAACGTAATGTGCTGGATTTAAACTGTGTTGGAGATGTGCATACCTTACCTAGTGTGGTGTGTGATCTTTCACTGGAGCATAAACAGAGCCTGTATTGTACTGTTTTCTCTCTTGGCATATTTTCTTATTTGTAGCCTCAAACATTACAGATAGATGACACTGTAAGACGAGGCAGTCTGTCCCTCGTGCAGCCCACTCTGCAAGAACAGGCTGGGTTACGTAACGTGCTCCACATCACTGTACTCTCATGGAAAATCCATTGTTTTCTCAGACTGCTTTATTTTTTTCAAAAATAGTTTCACAATTAATCGTTTTCCTTCCCAGCAACTGCATTCTGATTCAAAGCTGGGGTTTTCTTCTGCTATATATACACCAGGTAAACGTTTACAAATCATATACTTGGCATTTGGGAAGGGTAAAGTCGAGGGAAAATATTTTTAATGATATATTATTGGTTTGGTTTTTTGGAGGTGTTTTTATGGTTTTGGATTTGTTTTGGGGTTGTTTTTTTTTGGGGGGGATATATATAGCTGAGTTCTGAACATTGTAAAGGTTTATGGGTGGGTGTTTTTTTATTTCAATTTTTTGTTGTTCTCTTCCCCACGGTGATCTGCTGTATCAGTTAATAGCCTTGAAGATTGCTCTATTTTTGTTCCAGAGTTAAAGTAAGGAAAATACATCCAAAAAGTTTCAGCTGCACTGTGAGATCAAGTTGCTCTTACCAAAGACTACAGAATAGCTCTTTATTCATTCCATCTATTGGGCAAGAACTCAGTAACCTTTAGTAGTAATAAATGGGACCAAATTCTTGATGTTGGAACTTTCAGTGAAAAGGAGCAGCTCACAAAACCTGCTCACTTATGCAGGTCCTTATCCAATACCCAAATGAATGCTTGAATTCACCCACAAGGAATCCTAGCCTTTGTAGTTTAGCCAAAAACATTTATATGTTATGTAAAAACATCTACATAGCATGTAAAAATGTTATGGTGACATTTTTATAGAACAAGCACCTAGGTCCAGCTTTTCTTATAATCTGTGCTTGTTCAGTACATGGGCTCAAAAACCTGACCAGCAGAATTTTAATGGCAATGTTTCAAAACCTGCAGGGAACATAGAGGTTAAAGCGTATGAGAAGACATCTATTTCAAAAAAAGCACCCCGACTTAGTATTTTCAAAAAAAGAGAAAAATTGAAGATAGATGTTTTAGAGGTGAATTACTTGGAAGTGGAAAAATACAGAGATGTTTAGTTGTTTCAAAATTTACTTCTTGGAATCCTTGACTGCAAGTCAAAAAATCTTCTTGCTGTGTATCTCTCTAGTTGTGAGAAATAAGGATGAAATGTCTACCAGAACACCTCAAAATAACTTGTATTTTTTTGAGTGTAGATGTTTAAATGAGAAATTTTTACTCTCATTTTCTGATTAAGAGTTTAGCTGGCTATGAGGCCCAGCAGCCATAATCTTAGATGGATAAAAGAGTTCAATAGCTCTTCCTTGCTTTAGATGTGACTCACTTTTCTTCATTTTTGTGTGTCTTTCCTTTAGGGCCACTCTTTTAAGAGGACAGGGCTTCAAACAGTTACACCTGAATGATGTTATGTGCCTAATTCTTGTGATGTAAGACAGCTAGCATTTGAAGTTAACTCTTCTAATCAAAAGATGTCTGGAATAGTGTTATTTAACAAGATGAATGGTGCTTAACTTCTGGTTCCTTTTTTACCTATCTTTTTTTGGAGTGTAGTATCAAATTATATTTAAAATTGCACTTCCCTGAGTTGCTATGGACATGAAAGTTTGGGATTCAATAAAAGTTAAAACAGCAAACTTCCTCCTGTCTTCTTCCTGTCAAGTTGTTCTACTGAATGCCAATATTAAAGACTAGATTGTCTTTTGGACAAGGGTAGTTTGGCATCTGATGTTTTCTCATGTAACTTGGACTCTTGATATTCTTTATGCGAGTTTTATAAAAAGGTGTTTTCAGATGTTACTTAAAAATACTAGAAAGATACAAGCGAGCTGTCTTGTTTCTAAAAAGTAATTTTTAATACGAAGTGGTTGAATGAAGGTTAATATTCCAATATAATATGTCACTATCATATGTATATGAATGATATTTTCTCTGTGAAAACTTAATTTTAAATGATTCCCACCAGATTACTTTTAGTGTTCAGGCATTTTAGAAATGAACCAAACTTTCAGTGTGCTTTTTATTTATAAGTTTTTATATTTTATATGAATGGTATGTAATAGTTCAGTAGGGATAGAGGGTTTTATCAGTTTTAGTGTTATTATTTGAATAGAAACAAAATGGGAATGGATGGGAAGTAAATTATTTTCCATGGATTTTAGTACTGTTCCGTGAACTTGAGCTTTAAATTCAGTCACAGAAATTCCATTTTAAAAATGCCTAGAGGCATCAGGGTGAATGAGGAATTGCAAAGGATGTCCAGACAGCAAAGCCGTGCAATGGCAATTCTTTCTTGCCTCTTCCTTGGTGGGGATTCTCATTTGTGGGCGTGTAATGTGCAGTGGTGTACAAACAGATAGTGTTGCTCTGCTCTCCTCTAGAAAAATGAGATGTTTGACCTGCCTTTTTTCTGTAAAATCTTAAATACTCCCCCAGTTTTGTGTTAGGGAAGAAATATGATTGCCTGTCATGTTCCAATAGTCAGAAAAGGAAAGAACAGTTGTTCGGTTATGAAATGCCTTATAATTGGTCACTGTTGTTATAGACTCTAGAACTCCAGTTCGACATGTGTCTGGGATGCTTGTTTTTTTCTTTAAGACTTTCACCATGGCAGATACCCTGTAGTCCCAGGGAAAGAGGTTTGCTGACCAAGGTCCATTCTGTTGTTCTTATTTATTCATTTCTCATGGTGGAAATGTGAATATGGCTCGATAATTTTTATAGCCAAATTTCTTAGCCTTTTATCACTGCCATAAGTAATGAAAAAAAGAATAGATCAGATTTTTTAATTTCTGTATGTTTTAATGCCACTCAGCATGAGTTTCCTCCTTCTGCCCATTCACCCAGACAAATTAAACTTCTATCTGGTTTCTGAAATATGCCCATATTCAAAATCTATCCATTTGCAGCTGCTGAGTGTTTGATTTTGATATTTGGAAAATCAGATTTTGGAGAGGAGAGTTAGTGTCTCCATTGCAACTATACAGCTAATAGTCTTTTCTTCTAACATGCTAGAAGTACAGTGTTTGCTGGTTGCTTTATGTGTCCCTGTAGATCCACTGAAAATTATCTTGCTGTGAGATTTTATTTTTTATTTTTGTTCCTTATGGCAATTTAGAAAATTGTGAGTTTGTGCTCTTGAGAAACATGTATGCTTAGAAGGACTTACGTTCAGGTAAACTTTTGGTCTTTCCCAAAGCAGTGCTCTTAAGACCTTTCTCTAGGTGCTTTGTAGTTCTCTTCTGACTTACATTTTATTTTCTATTGTATACCTACCTCTGCTATCCACTTTTTTTAAGGTCACTGCAAGCTCACAGTGCCACAAGTGGCACTCAGGAAATGTAGTGGTTTAGTCCATGGTGTGATATTTTTGATTATTCTTGTTGTTATTATTATGTAAAATCAAGTCAAAGAGCATGCACTATTAAATTGTTAGTGAAGATCTTAACTAGAAACAACGCTGGGGTTTGGCAGATTACAGCTGACGTGACCCCTGTTGCTAAAGCCACTTTCTTTTCTTGTTCTTTACAAGAAAGGTCTAGCGAGTCGTTGGTCACTGCTGCCTTAATGAGCAAGAGGGCGAAGGTTCCTCCCCATTTGTTTTGTGATTGCTTGGAGGTCTGGATTTGCTCTGCCCTAAGAGATGGCACGAAGAAGATATGCCTTGAAATGTAATGTGTAATGATAAAGTCTCACTAGTGAAAGTTTAATACTGGGCTTTCGAAAAATGTTTCTTTCAAATGCAGTGCAAGTGTTCATACAAATAGTCACGTGAGCATTAGTTCAAGAAATTAATGAAGTCAGCATGACAAATCTAATCCTTTCAACTGCAATGTATCTATTAGTTGGCCTTGAAGGATACGTTGTGGTTAGCTATGTAAAACCTGTTATTGCTGTGTTTACTGGCATGCTTTCATCCTGTTTAAGCATGCAGAAGACCTTTAGTATAATTTGTTAGCTTGCTCTCTATATTGGATATACATCTTAAATTTGAAATATGGTGGGAAAATAGAGTTCTGCTTCCAAAACATATGTTTAACAAAATCAGTTAGAAATGTGTTAATTTTTGACATTGCAGAGTTCTGAGAATTGACTTAAGAAATACTGGGGAAAAATCCAAATAAATAGCAGATGAATTACACTCAAGGTAGGGCAGGGATACAAAATGAGTTTGTCACAGAATTACAAGTTTCAAAAGCCTAGTACTTAGTCTTTTTCTTATTGTTTAAGTTCATTAATTTTGAGATTCTAGTTATGTGTTTTTAAGACACTATTGTGATTGAACATACTTCCAAAGAGTTAGTGACTTGGTTTGTAGAATTAAGTACCTAAAATAAACTTTAGAGAAGTTTGAAGTTGAAATGTAAAAGCCAAATATTTAAATATGTTCTTTTTTGTGTGGAGTAACAAAGAAATCCAGTTACAGTATACAGTTATTCAACCAGATGAAATGATAATTCTAAAATCTGCAGCTATAGTTCAGTGTTCTGGTGACTCCCAAGTGTAGCGCTGGGGCTTCACACAGGGAGAGATCTCTGTGGTACTGGACGCTATCAAAGAATGGGAAATACTTTGTAATCGTGTTCTTAAATATTATTTGTGAACCTAGGAGTTACCCATTGTGCTGCTTGAAAAGTCCTGTTTTTCTAACCTAACTGAAAAATGCACTGTTATATTTAAAAATCAATTTACTTAAAAGGAGTGTTTATTAAAGCTACTACAGGGTATGTTGGAATTGAAACTCGTTCAAGATTTATGATCGTGTATTTAGGGTTGAT
Source organism: Myiotriccus ornatus (assembly GCA_036023395.1). Taxonomy (NCBI): domain Eukaryota; kingdom Metazoa; phylum Chordata; class Aves; order Passeriformes; family Tyrannidae; genus Myiotriccus; species Myiotriccus ornatus. The sequence continues at coordinate 34,732,971 of JAYRBT010000082.1, read as the reverse complement.
TTCTGCCAGGAACAGATGGCACTGGAAGCAGAGAGCTGACAACTTATACAGCACAAAACACCTATTAGATGATATTTTGTAAGTGTGATCATGAAATGATGAGAGTATTTTAAAGTGTTATTGCAAAATTTGGTTTTGAAGAGCAGATAGGCCAAAGAGGAGTTTTTATGAAGGGGTTTTCCAGAAAGTATTTTAATTCAAAGATTTTGGATCGGTAGATGAACTATTTGAAGGGCAAAATAAATTTCATATTCTAATATGCTCTTGGGAAAGTTATGGACTGGTTACAGTAGTCTTACTGGATATGCATGGGATAAGAAATCTGCCTTTAAGGCATCTAGCTCCTTAAAACTCTGTACTTTTAAGTAGTTACTCTAAGTCAATTGCTGAGATAGCAAACCAGAAATAAAAAAACAAAGCAATAATTGAATAAATTGATATATCTCAAAGGACACTTACTTCTTTGAAAAGAGGTAGGTTTGAAACCTGTGTCTTTAAATTAGCACAGGTTTGTCCACTGTACAAGTTTTGATCCATGAAATAACCAGTGAAACAGTTAAAGCTTCTGGTTTAGGTAAAATGAAACAAAGGTGGCCTTATGATGGTTCTAAGTTGGGAGAGTTTATTAAGAAGCTCGCAATACCACTGTCCGTGTCACCTTATTCCAGATTCGGGTTTAATGGGGTCATAAGGCCTTCTATGAATTTCTTATGTTCCAATCCTTGTACAAACTCCTGTGTAGAGAAAATGTTTGGCAGACTTGATAAATGGGAGTACTGCAAATGGAAGGATTATGTATTTTTCATGTAATGCAATCCAAAGGCAAATATAAATATGATGTTGGGCTTTTCGTGACACAGAACTATCATTCTGATTACTGATTCCTTAAGGACTGAGCCTTTTTATTGCTTTTTGGTTTGTTGACAGCATTGACCAATATCTGGAATTAAACTTGGGAGTTTCTTATTGGGAATATAAATTTCTTTGTTGTTTCTACTGGAAACAACAAGTTTGAAAAAGCTGAAAGTTCTCTTTCAACTATGTAAAACCTGCCTAATGCAATTAGATCTGTTTCCTTTCTGCCATTACAGCTGATTTAGGGTTGTAATAGTCCTATTTGCCTTGCAGATTTTTGAGCTGGAAAATGAAGATGGCACAACACTTGCTTTTCCGATTTATTAAATGCTGCCACAACACTGTGATATTTGGAATTAAATAGTATCAATAGTGTTAGATTTTACATGTTGTGTAACAGTGACTTTTATGTACAAAACCCCTTCTCTATTGAAATCTTTCTTTTAACGTCATTTAAATTTATGAAACTAAGGGAAGAATACTAGGGTCAGAATTTATATTAGTATGATATCTCAGTGCTTTATATTAGTATGATAGGTCAGTGCTGTAACATGTCTGCTTCTAAGGTTCCTTGTTAAAGCTGAAAGCTTTCTTAGTGTTATTTAATGTAATCCTTCATATGCAGTAGTTTGTATTTGCAGATGAAATTTAGTCATCAAATTATTACTGTTTCTTAATAAAAAGTAGTTTGGTCTGTATAGTGGTACTTTAGTAGCTTTTAAAATACAGAATTCTCTTTCATTTTAGTGAGATTTCATTTATTAAAATTTACTAAGAAAATGTAAGACTTGAGATGGAACAAAATGAGAACGAGAGGCTGAATGCAGCATTTCTGCTTTTGTAACAAGTTCTGAAAACCATGTTTTAAATACTAAACCTTAAACTTTCACACAGAGAAGTTAAATTTAAAAAAATTGTTTAGAAGCATCAAAAAAATGTGAGCTGTGAAACTAGAGGGAAAAGAAAGGTTAGGGCTTCTGTCAGAGCACCCTCAGCATGCAAAATATTTGTGGTCATTAGATACCCTGGGGCTTGAGATTGTTGAAATACCAAACTCTGGAGGTGACCCAGAAGATGACAAGCTCTGAGTATCCCAGAATTGCAGAGAGTAGGGACATCTCCACCAACTTCCTGAATAAGTAAACTTCCAGTTCGTACTCCCGGCTGCAGAGCTGGGAGTTTTGCTTTGAGTCTTTTCAAGTTGTCAGTTTAAGAGAAGCAGAACTGAAATATTTGCATGACTAGAATCTCACAGCTTGAAAACAGGAGCGTTGGAGTGGAAATGTTACTTGTGTTTAAGCTGCTTTTGTGTTTGCATCTTGATGGTTTCAGGATGCTCAACGGTTTTTGTTGATAGAGGTTGGATTTTTCGGAGAAGCATGTCTGACATTTGGACCTTGAATGTTTCAGGAAAATATATTTGGGGCTTAGTGATTAGTGTATTTCTAGAAAACAACTCCCTTCTGTCCAGTGTTTTATTGAAAGATTTCCAATTCATTCTATCTCATTAGCTACTTGTATTACTTCTGTCACTGAGATGTTGAAAACTGAAAAAAAACAAAACAAAGAAACCAACAACAGCAGTGTGATGAACATTTTAATCATAATGTTTTGCCCTTTAGATGGGGAGTGCAGTTTTTGCTCATGTTCTTGTGTAAATGCTGTGTCTACAGAAGAATGTACTCATGGCCCATCTTTTTCTAATTCTGTGATGAAATTGCAGACAGTATACTGTCATACTCATTTTTCTGTGTTCCTTAATTTGTAGTTTTTAGGATCTTTAACATTATCTAAAAGGCTTCAATATTAGCTACCTATAGTAGCTCTGCTTCTGCATACTGGAGGAATGAAAACTGGTCTTTGAGCTGGGAAGGCAAGTTTAATATATGTATTGCTTTTCTTTTTCCCTTGTGCTTTTTCTCTTTTCCTTTTTCTTTCTTTTCCTTTTTTTTTTTTTTTTCTTCATAGATAGCAAGTCCTTGGTGCCAGGGGACTGTCTCTTTTTATCCTACCTTAATCTGCAGTTGAGACATACTGGCAAGAAATTGGTGAGGCATTATGTGGTGCTAGTGGTAAATTGGTAGTATTGATTCCTTAGGGTGCATCAGTGTCAGGTTTGCACTGCTCAATTTGGAGTGACTTTTGTGTAATCCAAAAAATTCTGTTAGGAAACATGGGTAAGATGGTGAACTGTGTAGCTCTGACTTTTTCTGCGCAGGGACTAACAGGGGGAGTAGGTTGTTTTGGGGCAAGGGGTTGTGTGTGTGATGTTTTCTTGGAGCGCTGTGGGTTGAATGTTCTAAGTTTTGAAGTTGTCTTTTATGTTTTAGAAGAACTTCTTGGGTCTCAGCTCTGGTTTTGCTATCTGATCTCTCCTGCCATGAACTTTAATTTTATTCTTGTATTGTGCTATCTCTCAATTAGGGATTTACTGAATAAGGTTATTTTAGTAAGGGAGAGGAATGCTCTTCGAAATAAAATGTGAATAAAAAATGTGTATTACTTTATGATAGTACACAATGGTTGAATTAATAGCAATGTCATGTGACTTAAAGTTTCTTGCTGCATATAATCTTGATCCTTTGCCCCTGGAAAGTCTACTAAAAAAATCTAGACATCTCAGTAGGGCTTAGGCTAGAACCAGGATGCTGACTGATTATCTGTCTCTTTTCTGATTTCTCAGCAGCCTTCCCTCAGAGAGCAAACTGGTTGGTTCTTGTTCATTTTTATCACTCACTGTGGTGTGACCTTATTTTTCTGATTAAACTATAAACTGGTGCAGGGGAAATGGCACTGATCCTGAAAGAGTTGAGGGATATTTTGTACTAATCTTTCAAAAGAGAATCTTCATCAGTATTTATTGTGTATGTCTAAGTAAGATCCTTGTACCTCCAAAAGGATGTTAGATCAGCCTGAACTAATTAAGAGTGCTGGGTGTTACTTGCATCCTCCAGTGTTTTTTGCGGAATAAATTGCATCTCTACCTTCTCTTTGCTTCTTTATAATAAAGAAAACAGTTGAAATTGGGTTTGATATTTTTGCCCCTATGCACTCCAGTTTTTTTTCTATTTTCTATTAAATTAATAACTTTCGAAGCTACCTTTAAACTTGGCAAAGAAAATGTTTCTCACTAATTGTTGCATATGACATGACACACCATTTTAACCTTGTAGGACAGGCTCAAGTTTCTGTCTCTGGAGACCAGTGAATGATGATTTATAACTGATGGGTTAATCTAAAGATGAGATGAGCATCTGCCAATCTGTGTGTGTCAGAAAAACAGTAGTTGACTATGTAGGTGTTAAGAGCTCCTTAAGGAGAATCGTGATTGTCTTAGTAAATGTGACTAATGTCTTTAGAGTAATTATGTTATTTAAAATATGAAATGTACAATATTTGGAAAAATACACTTTTATGCAGTATTTTTTTCATAACATATGAAATGCTAAACCATACTTTTTTTATTTTAAATAAAACCTTTTTTCCCCCCTCTTACCACAGGATAATGAGAAAAGGACCCCTTTACATGCTGCTGCCTATCTGGGAGATGCAGAAATTATTGAACTACTTATTTTATCTGGTATGTTCTGTTCCTGTTAATGGAAAAAAAAATAACTCTATATGCACATCCAAAGGAGTATTTATGTACATCCTAGTCTGTGTAGCTTTTATTGAGATATTTAATGTACTAGAAATTAAAGATGTTTGTACTGAAATTTTGGGTTCCAGATTTATGAGTGTTATAATACTGTGTAGTTCTGCTTTAAAATATTTCTTTGTAGAAAGCTTTCTCAGTTATAGCTGTTTTTATTTGTAGCTTGATGAGCTTTCAGTAGTTTAACTCTAGTTTAAAGAAGTTCTAGTGTGTATGTCATAGGTAGGTGTTAGCAGCATTGCTTTGGTTCTGAAATAGCCTTCAGAAAAACAATTAAATCTGAACATAGAAGAACATCTGGAGTTGTTTGTATCATTTTAAGTATCTTTGTCTGTTGGCTTAAATGCACAGAATATAATTAGAATCAGCTGAAAATGTTAAAATCTCATCTTTTTTCGCCCCTATTTATTTGTACTAAGACAAACTGAAAGTTCTGTTAAACAGTATACCTTGGTTTTGTTTTTTTAAAAAAACAACTTAGAAAGCCAAGAAACTAAGCCAAAAACCTGAAGCAGAACTTGATGACTGAAGTACTGAATTGATTCTTTGATCTCAGACAAACCTACCCATCAGGTAGCTTGAGGCAGAATTCTTGATACAGAGCTTCAAGCTTACATAGAAAGATTAAAACTTGTAGCAGTCCCATAGAATTACTTTAATCTTCAGTCTGCCTAATTGCATGCCTTACCTGTGCACAGCTGGCTATTTCCACCCCCTCTCCCCCATCAACCCTTAATAACAAATTTGGGTTTAAGGAAGTGTCACTTAAAATTGTAGGAGTTCGCTGCCAGACTTCCAGTTGAAATTGCCAGGTATAATTTAATTTGTTATAATTTAAGCAAGTTTTAATATTTTCATCATATATGTTACTGGTACTCTCTTTGTATAATTATCTGTAAGTGTAATTAGTTAATATCACATTATTTGTATTTATAGATCTATGTTATAGAAATACTTTATAGTAACAAATTGTCCAGAAAAGATCACTTTGGAAAAGGTGAAAGGTTTTAAAATGTGAAAAGGTGATGGATTTCCCTAGCAAGAAGAAAAATAAGTTCTGGTGGCTCTTGAAAATATATACTGAGTTCTTTCAACAACTAACAATGTTATAAACTCTGTAAAGTTGCAGTCACCTAATTCTGAGGGTGAATTTTCTTTCTGGTTTGGGTGAACAGAGTCCATTTACCAGAACTGTGATTGAAGAAAATAGCATATGGAAAGGAGCGAGATTCTAGTTCAGATAGGAATGAAATAAGATCCTGATTGGGGGATGGCAGTGGGGGAAGAAAGGTTAGTCGGGCTATTTGGGCACATAGCCTGGGGTTAGGGGTAAGGAGAAATGGAGAAGGAAGGAGGGAAATGAAGCACTAAGAATTAGGGCTGTAGGAATAGTCCAGAGTTGAGCAGTTGCATGGAGGAAAGATTGTGGGGCGCTGCAGTGTCTGCAGATTGTTCAGGAAGACTGGGAGACATTGATACATCTCAGATAGCACTTATTTAATGAAAATCAAGATTTGCTTACAGCAAAACAATGCATTAGACAGTTGCAAATCAGAAGCTTCGGAAGCTGTGGATTGTGTAGGCAATGTCAGTCTAACCTTGCTGCGCTCATGCACTGTGCTCTGGACTTCAGTAACATGTTGTGCCCTGCTGTGGAGGCACAGCTTCCTGAAAGGCACGGGGAGAGGCCACACTGGGAGTGAACCAGGGTGGTATGGTGAGGGATACACAGGTAGGTTTTGAGTTGTTGACACATTCGCAAGTGAATGAAGAAGGGCTTTAACTGCAGGATGAAAGTGGTGTCTGGTGTTCAGGCTGTTCAGTTTCAAAGGCTGTGTTGTACTTGAGTATGAGTCTATCTGTGTATTACCTGCTTGCAACCAGTGGTTTTAGGCAAGCCTCTTAAACTAGGCTTTAAGAAGTAGTCACTAATTTAGTTGTCTTCATTTCTGAATGCTGGATTTGAAATCTTTGTGGTTGCTGAAGTGTGAGCACTTAGCTGTACCAGAAGTGCTAACTAGCTTCTTCTCTGAGAAATCAGGTCTAGGTGTCTCAAAATGCACAAGCTAGGATTTCTTTTAACTCTCTTAATTGGAAGATAGGGAACAGAGGTTAAGTGTATTTATCCTCTCCATTTCATAAAGTTAGGGAAAATTCATTTGTTGTGTTTCAGCTGGAAATCAAATTTCTCCTTTGAGACAGATGTATAATGTTACACTTTGTCATAATAGATCAGCATTACAGAGCAAATAAAGAACATGTGTTACCACAGCAAGGTTTGAAGAACACTTGCTGTGTTACAAGATCTCTTGTTGAACAATGAGGAAAGTAGTCCGTTGAATAAATAGCATTTCTGAACAGCCATCTCCTCTGTGCAGTCAATTTGCATGTAAAAATTGTGTCTGTGACCTTAATTGATCCATTACAACATTTCTGCACCAGGGATTGAATTAAGTGTAGGCTACTTTCATCCTAGCATTTCTCACCTTGTGAGAGTTTGTCTTTACAACTTGTCCTCTAAGGCAGCTTTGCTGCCATGTTACTAGGAACCACTTTACAGCTTTCCTGCTGTGCAAGCTATGCTACAAAGACTGTTTACTTTGTTTTTATTCTTTCTTCATATTGAACCTCAAAATTACTGAAGTCAGTATTAGTCTTTCCACTACTCAGTGGTTCTTACCTGATTCTTTCTCATTATTCTCTATTCTTAAAGTGTTATCATGCTACCTACATACAGTTTTTTAATTTGATTGGAATGTCTTTTGCATCCTGCTCCAGGGGATTCACGTTGCTTTCAATTATGTCTTTTAGATCACATTTGACTGTCACAATGTGTTTATATTACTTTCCTATACACATGAGCAACCCATATTGCACATACTGAAGATGTAACTGATGTAGCCTTTTTGCAGACTTTTGTGGAGTAAAGTTTCAGTCTTAGGAGCATTCTTACTTAGTCTTTGAATTCTTGAGAAATTTTCCCACTAAACCTTAAGGTTGCTCTATGACCTCTCCTACTGTAGTCTTTCACCTGGGCAAGGGACCTGAAGGTGATGGTTTGGTTACAGGCTCCAAACATCAAAGAAATTGCTTCAGTGACTCCAGTTTGGGGCTGGACATTTAGATTGCCTTTTGTTTTTTATTTTGAGACAGTGTTTCACTGAACACTAATAACTTGTCCCCTGAGGATGTGAATGTCTTACCAACAGATTGTCATACCACTGTGGTCTGTGGAAGTCTAAATGTTCAAATCATCTCTCACTGTTAGATTGTAGCTTGATAAGCAATTAGCATTCCCAAATTTATTAGGTAGGGAGGTGACCAATAAATAAAGAAGAGGCATGAAAATTGTTGTTTATAGCACCCAGAAGGATGGAACAGAAGTTTGTCTTTTAGTCACTTGAGAATTGTAATTTTAGAAGCATTTTCTTTTTTTTTATTACTATGGGAAGAGTTGTAATACTCATCACAAATGTATTTTTATGACCTATGTACAGCACTGCATCCTGGTGCACAAATATATCTGTCTGCTTTGCATAATTGCACTGACTTTAATTGTTTAAATGATGGCAAACTACTGAAAATTAGAGAAGTATAATAGTTAGGTTTTAATTAACTGAATGTCCAACTTTTAGTTCTTTCCAAGAAGTCCAGATTAAAAAAAATCAAACTCTTTTTAAGTCCTGCGTATGAACTTCTATTCTCTCTGTTTGTCCTGTAATGTTTAATGCCATCAGAGTCTACTCTGCTGGGAAGTGACATGTGAGAAGCAGAACAGATTAATGTGATCACATAATGTGTTCTTGTGATTACTAACTTTTTTCCATTTGTTTTTTTTTTAAATACAATGCAGACTGTTATTGCTTTCACTGAAATCAACGTAATTTATAAAAATTAACATTTGAATTGTTGGTTGTTTTCTTTTGAATAGACTTAGTTATTATACTGCATTGATACTTTAATACTAACACAACACATTTCTATTTGTTTAACCCAAAATTTTCTCTGCATGAAGCTCAGTGTTACATGAGTGTGGCCAAACTCAATCTCAGTAAGGTTTGGCAGCCCACAAGTTTTTGTTTCCTCTGGGCCAGCTGGAAAATATAAGAATCTTCCTGATACTGGAACACTATCATTATAGTAATAACAGATTTTGGAAGATAGTAAAGACCCCTTGAGTGTTACAGAACTCTACCTGTGTTTCTTTAATCTAATTCTGAAGCTATGTGAGTATTAACAATCCATGCAATGACAGTCACACAGCTCAGCTGTTGGAAGGCTATTGCTGCAGAATCTCAGCTGCATGAAGCTCCCTTTGTTTGGACTGCAGATGTACACACAGAAGGCGTTTCACAGGGGCTCCTTTTACACTTGCAGTCACTTCCTCTTCTTTTGACAGCGATGTTGTCTGACATTTTCTTTTTCGAGCTGTCCTAACTTCCCCCTGGCAGCAGTAACAGTCAGCTGCTGTGAAGAAAGTAGCTCTGATGATCTTTAAAAAGAAAATTAAGCTGAGTTAGGGAAAGGTAGAAGCATTCAGTAACTCAGGGAGTCAGAGGACCTCCAGTTGCTCTCGGAAGCTCGAGGAGGTGGTGGCTGAGATGAAATTAGCTTCCTATATTGAAAATCAGTAAAGTCCTGGAAGGACAGCTTTGACTTGATTGTGGTTTTCGTCTCTTTTGTGGCCAGTGTATCTCCATGTGTTTTTTGGTTTTGGGGGGTTTTGCGATTTTGGGATGGTTTTGTTTGTTTGTTTCTTAAACAACAAAAAGAAAAACTGTTGAAGAAGCATCATTGTGGCTGGTCAAAAGACTCCAGTTGTATTCCTCTCAGATTTTTTTTTTTCACTATTCTAGATCCCCTGCATTTAACCTATAAATAGCAAACAGCTTTCTCTCAATAAGGTCTTATTCATTATTTTTGCAGCAATTATTTTGAAGTACCCAAGTTTTCAATAGGAAATTACCCTCAATTTCTGTTACTGATTGTTCCATTTCATATCTCAAATCTTCTTTTACTTTAAAAACTTCTTCTGTACCTCCTCCTGACCGTTCACATATTTTTCTATCTAAGGAATAGTGTTCTTCTCTATTTGTTTATTCCTCAGTGTAGTCTGAGAATTTCTACTTGCCAACTTAAGTGCTTCCAAGGTCATTGTCTCTAGATAAAATAGTGGATCATTTAAAAGGAAAAACTTCTGAAGCTATTACTGGCTGTTGGGAAAATAATTAAATAACATCTAATTACAGTTGGACTGCTGGTCACTCTCAGTGATTTATACCTGAGATTTTCCTAATTTCTGCAAAGATAATTCCTAGGATTATTTCAGGATACTAGTTGTTAAGACAGTTTCTTACTTTCTTAAATGCACTCTGAAGATCCTATTTGCATCTTTTATTCCTAAACAAACATTTCAGAGCTTCAAATACTGGGTGTCTGTATTACATAACTGAATGAAAGCACTTTTGCTTTCTTTGCTTATATTATGATGTTGTTCAGTCCTAGCACATCTTGTACAATAACAAAGGAAAATACCGTTCTTGAAAGTCTAAAAATACAGACTGCAAACAGAACAGTGGAAGGCAGTTCAGTTCTTAAGTCAGTACTGTGAGCAAAGATGAAAATATCTTGTCAGTTCTGTTGTATTTCTTTTCTGGATGTATTTCCAGCTAGTGGCACATGAGTAATGCAGCCACTGCATTCATTAATTTTCTGAGGACATTTACAAATGCAAAGAGTTCTTTCTGGTGCAGAGGAGCTTGGGAGGAGAGTCACAGCAAAAGTTCTTAAGAGAGAAACACAGAGGTGAAGTGAGAGACATGGCTGTGTGGTTGTATGGCACTTGATGGGTGAAGGAGGAGGTGTGTGGTTGCTCCTTGCAGCATTTCCAGTCATTCCTTGCCTGTCTCTCCAGGGAGTGGTTGAGTTGCTAGTTCTCAGTAAGGATATGGACACCAAGGAGTAGCAATTGGAGTGCAGAAACATACATCCAGGAATTGGTGGCTAATAGCACATTTAAATGTGCAACTGTCAGAAACAGACTGATAGAATTAAAACCTCCGTGATCAGCCTGTAAATCAGCTTATATATTCAGTTGGAAAATGGGCCTCTTGAAACATAAACTTGCTGAAAGTAAGCATCACTGAGTTTTTCAGTAGCTTCTGTACTATATTTATTAAATAAAACATATCTTGCTAATTGCCAGTTTTGTGAATGCAACTTGGCAAGATGAAATGTAAAACTCAGGGATGAGGGAAGAAAATTATGTAGTACTTCTCTCTCTCTAATTCCTCCTACCCCCATCTTTTACAGAGCAAAAGTCCTGCTTTTATATTTTCCTAGACATGTAAACTTACTAGGCTGTACTAGCAAAGTTGGTGATGAAAGGAATGATCTTGAATGTTTTGGTTTAGTGCACCAATGTGGAAGAAGAATTTGGTTTGTTTGGAAGGTTCCGTTTCAGAGGAGGGTCATTTACATGATCGGCTCTGAAGTTCGAGTATTTTTGTTGCAGTATTGTGCTTGATCTCTCTTGCAAGCCCCCTAATCCTTTTCCTGCAAACGTTATCACATTAAAAGAAGTGAAAGACAAAAAAATTTACAGTAAACAAATGAATATTTGAGAAGTTTTGATAAACGTTTTAAGACAGGCCCCTGAAGTCTGGAAGATCCAGTGTGGTGAGTGGGGGGCTCGTTTGGAGTTGTTTTTTTTTTCCATTTTGCACACTAGGGATTGAGATACACTGTACTGTGCTTTGAAAGAGCAAACTGCTGCATAACTGGCATTTGAAATGTGAGAAATGCCCTGGTTAACACGTCAGCAGGTTGGGCTTCACGGAGATAATATTGCATTGGCGGTGTTGTGCAGTGAGTTATACACACACGTGTTCAAACTGTCTTTAAGCAAACCATGAAACAAATCACCTTAAAGCAAAAGTTATTCAATAGAGGTGTGATATATTTATGTAACATTTGTTTGCAGTGGTTAAGATTAGAGCATTACCCCAGATAATCAAGGCTGTAAACTCCCTCCCTCATTGTTGTGTGGTAGGACTGAGAGGTTTGAGGGAGCTTTATGACCCTTCGAGAATGTCTGAAGGGGGAGGGAGGAACGGTAACATTCTCCCTAAATCCTGTGCTAGGGACTAAAGAACAGCCTAGAGGGGGATTATGTCCTCAGATGCAAGGCTGTTTGGAAAAGCTCTTTTATGATATTTAAATCATTTTTGGCAGCATGGCTTCTTAGAGAAATATGAGGGCAAAGAAATCTCTATGTTAATTGAAAAATATTTTATTTAATGTATCTAGAGCTGTAATCTCCCAATTCCCACGTTAATAGTGCATATGTGTTTTTTTCTAGTACATTTATCGTGATTATTGCTTAAGAGCTTTGTCTTTCAATATAACAACTTTGCAACTTCCTTAATAGTTTTTGTTGTGGAGGAAAAAACAAGCTTGGTGGTCATTCTTAAGTCCATCAGAGATTTAGATTTGTCAAAAATCAACTTTGTTTTTTTACTTTGTCAGAGAATCTACAATTTTTTTTTTGTATTTGAAAAGTTAACTTACTTTAATGTCTATAACATATTGCACTGTTTTAATTATGCGATGTGGTAGATCTAGGCTTTCTTGTTTCTTTGAGTGAAAGACCACATATGGGATGGGGAGCAGATATTGCTGTTTTGTTCTTTGAGAGGACTGTGTTATTTTAGATATATCACTTAAAATTTACTTAGACATTTCTTTGGCTAATGCCGATTTCCTTTCATACATTAATTTCTTTTAGTCTTAGCAAGTGTGATTAACTTACCACTGGAAAAACCTTTTGTACAATATCTTTTCGTATTTATTCCTTCTCTCTTCTGGTGCAATTTTTAAGCTGTATGTTAAAAGTAGCAGAAATGTCAATAAACACCTTATCTGAACACATAAACGCTGCTTGAACTCTAAAGCACTTTTTCACTTGGAGCTAGAGCTTAGGTATCTGCCACTTCTTTGGAGTGGAAACGTGCATTTCTCCCTTCTGATGGGCACAGTGCTTCTCCTGTCTTGGGCTTCATTACCTGGATGTATCTGACCTGACCTTAAGTCTTGCAAATTCATCTTCCTGAGGAAAATCAGGATGGTAATTAATGGCTTAGTAACTCCCTTAAGTTCTTTAAAATGCCTTAAAAACATTTGTATCCTAAAATTAGAGATAGAAATCAGACTTTGAAAGTCTTCATTCCTTGGCTGTTTTCAAGATATATTAATTACATTCTCACTGGTTGTTGCTTCATTATATTTGTGTGATTTCATTCATCACTTACTGCCAAAATCGTAAGACATTCCTGGTGACTTTTAGAATCCTCGAATTCTTTTTTTGCTTATGTTCTGGGCAGAACTTGATGCAGTACATTGTTATGGCACATGATGTGATGCAGTACACCACTAGATCCTTAGGATGTTTGACAAAAGTAGATATTTATGGTGTGATGAAGTCTCTTAAATTTTTGTTAGATTTGTGAGAGTTTTCTTCAAATGGACTTGGACTTTCTTCCCTATTCATTGGTCTTATTTTTCAAAAACTTTTGCACTTGGAAAAATAGGGTGACACCCAAAGCTTCTGAAATTTAGATAAGGGAAGATGGAAATCCCTGACAGTAGCCAGCAGTTAGACCTCAGGCTTTGTCTAGTGCTTGGAAGACCTAGGATCTAACTGGGAGTTTGGATCCTGCATCAACTTCCGTGTTCTGTTCTTAAGACTGAAAGGTTTGGATTGACTAGAAACTCAAGAGAATTGACTTCAGATATTTGGTTTGGTTAGTATATGCAACCATGATTCTGCACAGACTGCTAGGGTTCTTGGTCAGGTCATTCAGCTTCTTTGCTGGTGCAGGTCTTACAGCGAAATACCCTGTCTCTCAGCTGAGTATCCTGACCAGCAGCTTGTTTGGCATTTTGTGTCTTACCGGCCTTCCATCCTCTTCTGTCCTGCATAGGAAAAACTACAGTTGTTTCTGACATAACAGTGCTATATTTAGCCTGAGAAGTCAATCAGGTCTGATCATGTAGCATTCATATTACTGTGTGATTCTTTCCAACAGTATTTCCAAACTGTTTCTTCAAAAGTACAACATTTTGCCTAAGCTACCCCTGTAAAATCTCAGAAGGTTTGAAATAAGGATCGATAAATTTCCACTCAAGGTATAAATAACCTACAAGGTTGTATATATATGTGTGTGTGTGTGTGTGTATCAGTAAGAAATCAAATTATTAACTTTAATCATTAAGTTTTCTTGTTTGGTGGAGCTCACGGGAAGTTAAAGTGTAGTTCAGCTGCTTCCTTCAGGGGAAAAAAGTTCCCAAACTCTTCTTTCCTTTTATTATTAAGAAAAAAATTAAAATTTGACCCAGGTTTGTGTCCCTTACAGATGTCTGTGCAGCCTTGTTTCCTGGGGACAAGGATGGCTCTTTCTCTAGAATACTTCCAGAAGTAGAGAGGTGTGGCCGTATCTCTCTCATGAAGGAAGGACCAGGACATCCTGGGGTGGGCTGGGTGACCTGGTGGAGTGGTGAAGACTTGTTCCCAAATTCCCCGTAGAAGAATCATTCTCATTCTTTATACCTGTGCATCAGACACACCAACCACAAGGAAACTGGAGGGCAGGGGAAGTAAACAGAGCTTCTATTTCTGTTTTGGTGGAGAGTTTCAACTGAGAAAGTATGACATTTTTGTTGCAGAATGAAGGCAAGGCATTCATTTTTCTTATACAACAGCCTTTTATGTGGTTTTGGAAGTGCAAAAGCATGTAGAGGATGACCAAGTGTACAAATATGAGTATACTTTATTGTGGAAGAGTGTTATGGTTACAGTGTTAAAAGAACTTTCCTCAGAGTGCTGGACTTCAGCTGAAGATCCCTTTCCATTGTTTGCATCGTACTGTATTGGTGAACCTAGCATAAATAACTTCCAATAATTCTGTCTCTGTTTTTGAAAGTATTTCGGTCATCCTGTAAATATATTTTAAAATTCTATTACTTTATTTTTTGTTACAGGAGCTAGAGTTAATGCCAAAGACAGCAAATGGTTGACTCCTTTACACAGAGCTGTAGCATCTTGTAGTGAGGTATGTTGCTTTTTGTGACTGCTTTGTTTTAAAATGAGGCATCTCAAATTACCTTCTGTCCAATGTTCATTTTTCAAAAAGTGAAACTACTCCAAATGTTTGGAATTGCAAGAACATATTTGAAAGTTTGCTTAACCTATTGAGGGTATGTATATATGTATTCCTTGCCTGAGCAGGAAGAAAGAGGGAAAACTATAACCTTACGGTTCTGAGCTTTGCTCTCTGCAATTTTCTTAGAGGAAGATTCTGCACACAGTATTTTCAAGTTCACTTTACTTCTAAGGTAACCAGAATGGTCTGGCATGAGGGAATCAGAGATAAATTAAGATTTAATCGTTTTTACAGCATCATCTTTGCATTTCTTTGGGTTTTTTACATGCTTGTCTGTTCAGGCATCGAAGAAATAAATGGTTCTGTAAAGTCCTGCAAATCTCTGTGTTTGTTTTTTTTTTTTTTTTAAAGTGATTAATTAATAATAATAGTATTGAACATCACTTTAAAAATTGTAAGTGAAATGTAACATGTTTCTTGAAGTCTACCAGTTACATAGTTGTGAGAATATAATGTAAGAAACTGCTTTGTTATTGTTTCTCTGTTGTGGTTGTCTTAATAAAAAATTTAAATGCCTGTAAAAGATCAAAACGAAAAGAGAAATGCTGAGCTTGTTATGTGGAAGAGTTTATGCAAAACTCTCTCCTTTGAGATCCTGAGTCAAACTGATGCTCATTTCAGTACGTCTCAAGTAAAGGTTCTTTATTAGTAAATTTTTGTTTGAGAAGATAAAACTGAATATTTTGGTTTTGACAAGCATTGAACTTGAAGTATTTGATCCAGAAACAAGCCTTGTTTCAGCTTTTGCATTTGAATTCCCTGGGTAAATGGCAGTGTTTTGTCGCTAGCATTAATAGCTAAGTTATGTGGAGATCGTGTTATTCAAAACAGTGTTTGAAAATGAATCTTCAAGGGTGCCTTATTCCCAAATGCTGTTTGTTCTTGAGATATTTTTAGGCTGCTCCTTTGGGAGCTGACTGAAGCACCAAATGCTGCATTCTTCAGAGCTGAGGAACAATAAAAGCTCTTGACAACAGTAATGCTTGCAGAGAGGAGTACTGCAGACAAACTGGGCCTAAATGACAACTGCAAGAAATGCAACGGTGGCCATATTTTTTAAAATGTGGAAGATTTCAAGCAAAATGCTAACCAAAGGCAACCAAGACATGTAAACCAATCAGACTATTTACCCAAAAGGCAATGATAGGCACTTGTCAGAATTCTCTATTTATAAACACAGTGAGTCACAGGAGCCCATATACGTGGTTGATACATGTAGACACTGTTTTCCAGCTGACAGGCATTTTAGGTTTGGGGCTTTAGATGAAGAGCTGTAATGAAAAAGCTTGATAATGATTTCAGTAAAACATCTGGACTTGTTAAGTAAGGACAGCTGCAATTAAACAAGGACATTGAAACTTACAAAATAGCTGGAATTATGGATTTGGCTGTCAACTGTGCGTGTTAAGGCAACTTCATGTCAAGTCAGTCACATTCTAGGCCTTTATATTTTTGTGCACCTGGTGTACATTGCAAATTTAAAAAAAAAAGAAGCCCTAAGTAGATTCAATAATTCTATTAAATTCATTAATTGCACATGTGCCTAAAAATGAGATACATTATTTTAATACTAATATTATGGTGCTTCCTTCTGCAAAAGGGGTAATAACTGTTCTAAAATTTCCTTGTTCTGATTGTGGTATTTCTTAATATTTAGTTTTAAAAAGACAAGACTTAAAATATAATCAGTGTTTTGAAGTGTTTAATCTGCTTCTGTTTCTCATAGCATAGAAGAGCTATTCCATTTCTCATTTAAATTACAAGCCTGTGATGCAGTATGTTCACTTTTATGTTTGTTCCTATTTTCTTTTTTATTGACAGTACAATGAATTTGAACATTTTAAATATAATTTATTATAATATAAATAGAATCAAGAGTTACTTAGCATTCTGCTCATAGCTGAGAATAATGCCTAGCTGTTGTACCACACTGTAATTCAAAATTTCTAGTAACAACTTGTGGTAACATGTTTTAAGTTCAAAGTGGTAATCAATTATTGGTGTGCTCAGTGACTAAGTTAGCAGTCCCCAAAAGCAATTAGTGAATTGTGGGAAGGTCACACAGTGGATGTAAAATGCGGTATTCATCATCATGTTGATATTGTCAACAGATTTAATTTTTTATGCATTCCAATTGGGTGCACATATTTTAGTGGGATTTGTTTATCTTGCTGTAAGAATTACAGTGTAATTTGTCAATTTTTCACAGCTTGTAATTTTAAGAAAAGGAAATGAATAATCTTATTTAGAGATGAAATTCAGTGCAATATTTTAAAACATTTTTCAGGAGTTTTGCAACAATGTATGTTGAAACTTTTTGTGACCATGCTCTGTTTTATCTGCGGTTTCTAAATGCACGTTTAATAATCTGTTCTTTTGGCCATTTTTAGACTTTGACAATTCAAAACTTTTGCTTGGCAGATTGATGAAAATTTGTTATAAGTTCATAGTACTTCACTTATCCTTGACAATGGAAGAAGCCCTAAGTTGGTTTGTTCAGCTTTTTAAATCAGTTGTGATGACAAAACAATTTGCCAGGTGGCTTAAGGAATTGGATAAAAGACCTGGAAATGGTTGATTTGGTTGAATCCTGTAGGGGATATATTATTCATGTTCATGAGAACATCCCCGAATTTGGATTTATGATAAAGTACAAATCCCAAGCATACAATTATGTTTATAATTGAACAAATTGTAAAGAGTTGTATTCCACTATACTGTCCTTAAATCTAAGATCTTTCAGATCTTTCCTAAGGGGCTTTTTTTTTTTTTTTTGTAAATGCTTTCAGGATGCTGTTCAGGTGTTGTTAAAGCATTCAGCGGATGTCAATGCTCGTGATAAGAACTGGCAGACACCGCTACACATAGCAGCTGCAAACAAAGCTGTGAAGTGTGCTGAAGCTTTGGTGCCTCTTCTAAGCAATGTAAATGTGTCTGATCGAGCAGGCAGAACTGCATTGCATCATGCAGCCTTCAGCGGACACGTTGAGGTAAAAGTTAATTTTCTTAATTTGTTTTCCATTCATCATTCTGTCCCTCAGGTTTCTGATGTTTAGTTTCTCAGTTTAAAGTCATGTCTCCCTCATCCCCTCAAAAAAACCCAACCCATATTTTGTATTTGAATTTGTCTTTTGTATGTATCTCTGTACAGAACAGTTGTGGAAAATAAATGTTGCATCATCTAGTTGGAAGGTTATTACAGAGTTCACTTTTCTTACAACAGAAGCAAACTTGCTGAGATAAGTGGAGTTAAACTAGTAATGGGTAAATTAAAAATGGAAAAACCAGGATATTTTTCTATTCAGTAAGAAGTGAATATATGGAAAGTGATGTCACTGAAATGTGGAGGAAATACATGTAATAAGCTCTATCTCGCCTAATACTGAAGCTTTGAAAAATGACTGCTGAGAAATTCCCATTAATTACATATAGGTAATTGGAGACACACTGGAAATTGGCCTGCTTTTGGGGATTAGCTTTAGTGAATCCATTAGTAATAACCTGAAGATTCAGAAGATTTCACACCTTTGCTGTATTAAACTGAGAAAAAAAATGTTTTTGTTGACATCAAGTTTTGTGTTCCTTACAGTCACTTCATTATTGCTGCCAGGGTGTGGCAGCCAGTTTTTTCAAGCTTATGGAATATTCAAAAACCAGCATATTTAAATCCTCTAAAAACACATGTACTTTCATTTTCTTTTATGATTTTCTTTTCCTAAGCAGAGTTTCCCATTGTAAATAAAAGATTTCTTTGTTTTAGATGGTCAGCTTACTGTTGTCTAGAGGGGCCAATATCAATGCATTTGACAAGAAAGACAGACGAGCTATACATTGGGCAGCATATATGGGTATGTACATATTTCAGTTGATTACTATTTTGGTAGGAAAAAAAGTCACCTTATTTTTAGTGGGTTTATATATTTGTAGGAAAAAATTTGCATTATAATCATTGAGGTTATTGTGTGTCTGCCAGAAAACCATTAACAGTATACTTCAAATTGCTGTGTAAATATGTTTTTTTGTGGTGAGAAAAATCAATTTCATTGGAGAAAGGAAAGTAAGGTAGGTAATTTTGTTCTTTAAAAAGGAGGAACTATGTTCTTTAATCAGCGAGTCTAATCACAGGTGAAAAATTTTGCAGTAGTGCTAAACAAAGAGTAAGCAGTTAATACAAGGATCATTACAGCAACCCTGGGGGTTGGATTTCAAAAGAGTATTTTGTTCCTGAAACTGCAAATTCTTGCCTTGCCATTCTTATTCTAAGAGTGGATAATTATTGTTCTCATGGTCTTGATCAATGCACTAGCAGTACTGTCAGGGTAATGTACTTCATTGTCTTTTATCAGACTTGAAAAGACTTGAATGTGCCACTGAATTATGAAGTGATCATCACAACATTAATGCTCTTAACTTATAATTTGAAGGTGGCTGATATTGCACTTCAGATACCAGTTCTTGAAACCCCATAAGTTAAAGAGTATTCTTCATTATTGATCCAACATGCTTTGCAATATTTTTGCATTAGTATTTTTCATGTACTTATATCTGCAAACAATGTCTCTGACAGGCTGTCCAACCACTTTACTCAAGGTGGTTATTTGCAGAATTTTGTTGAATGAAACTTGTACATGAGATGGCAGAAATCTGATAAGTGTCAATGAGAGGACAGAGACATTTTCTGCTTTGTGCTTGCCTAGATGAGGGAAAAGTCTTCTGTTTTTCAGAAAAGCTACATTTATTATAATTTTAGTTGGTGCTATTTCATAGGCTACCAACAGGAAACTCTGTTAATGCAGGAAAAAATGTAATTTAACTGATGTTGATCAACCTACATATCGTTGTAGACAATAGAGTAGAAAAAGCTTTTGAAAGTCTTCAATAAAAGAAAAAAACCCAATCCTGTGACATTCTCTTTCACAATTTAGAGCCATTGTTCATTGCATCAATTGTTTGAAGAAAACCTTTAAAGCTTTTCCACCATGTAAAACTGACCACAGAATAAAAAAGTTACACTTTTCGTCATTCTACTATAAATAACTTTCTAGGGTTATACCCATTGTTTCCCTTCCTTCCTGCTTTTCACCCGGCTCCATTGCTGTCCAGCTGCAGTGCTGTGACTGAAATGGACTCACATTCTTGTGTGCTGGCATTGCCCGCATTAGCAAATTGGGATGTCTCTGCAGCACTTCTCACGTCAAGTACCTTGCTCTTCTGTGTGAGAGTCTTCCACTGATTGCTGCTTGTGTTTTCGATGCAGGTCAGGGGTTTTTTTTATCTTCTCTTTAAAGTTCTTTCTGACACTGTTCTTTTCAGGGTTTCTGTTCCTTTCACTACTTTCAGTATCTTCTGTATTTCTGACTCTCATGTAGGGCCTGTTTTCATTCCTGTCCTCATTGTATTTGGGTCAGAAGATGAGTATCATATTTGCATTTCTCTTTCTCTTGTTTCCTACAATACTGAAGTAATTAAGAAGTGAAATATTGCAGCACTTCACGTTGCACTGTTAAACTCTTACGGTTTTGATCAGTATAGCTGGGTAAAATGATGTTTTGTATGCTGTTGGACATGCAGCATAAAATAAGTATCATGGTGGCTGAATGTTTATAAAAATAGCTTTGTCCATATTCCGTTGGGTAGATACTTCTTATTCAAACTTTTGCAAAGTCTCTTAGAAAGCAAAAGTGAAGACCCTCACTTTTTATGAAACTCTTAAATTGAAAACTGGACTTGATACTTTCTACTTAAATGTCTGACTGAATAAGTGTAAGCATAAGAATTCAGTATGCTCCCCCCACCCCAACTTTTTTATCTAAGGTAAGGTTGTAACTTGAAAGGCAAAACAAAGAATTCCACATCTGTCTGTATGGGTCAGTTACAAAGGCAAAGCACTAAGTGTATCCGTGGTCTGTTAAAGTCACTTACTACTTTATTCAGAAGACTTTGTCGTGATTATCTGTGTGTTTTCAGTGATGACTTTTTTGGCAGTTAAATTAACAGTGGAGCAAGAATGACAGATTTTTTTGGTTACCCTACTTTCATGGCTTCTTAGCAGGCAGTGTCACAACTGCCTACAAGCCCGTGGAAAGCTCACTGTCCTTTGCAGCAGTGTGTGATGTTGGTGCCCCTGGCCCAAAGCTGGCAGTGAGAGCTACTGCCCATCACTTCAGGGTGGGCTCCCTGCCCTCCCTTCCCTTTTCCACCTGTAACTTCCCCCTGGTCATCCCTTCCTCATAATCCCAACTCGACTCTTACCCTCCTCTCATTGTCTTAGGAGAGCAGTTAATGCTTTCAAAAAGCTACGGTTCCTCCTCGGACTGTCTGAGTCAGTCTTGACAACAGAGCGTTGCTAAATCCTGTATGATTTGGTTCAACGTTTTAAACACTTTGCAAGTAAAGGAAGTTGGATTGGGGGGGATATGTTTTTATGTCAAAGTAGAATATTTTCTTTTCATGCTTGCATAATTTTTTCGGAGTTTCTGCATAAGATTTAGAAACCTTAACAGGCATGTTTGCAATTGAGGTGACAGTGGAAATCTGACAGTCACGCTGTCTCTCAAGTTGTTAACATAAATTTGCAGTAAATGTTTAATAATTACAAAGTGGCTTTGCCTCTCTAGTTCTCAAGTCTTCAAAAGAATCCTGCTGTGTAAGCAGAAGACAAGATTGTGTTTTGAATATACAAATTTATTTTTGCAGTATAAATGCCATGATTGTTGGATGTGGTGTGTGGAGGTGATTATGTTGCTTTTATAAGTCGTGATAGAATTAGAAAACAAGAACAATTCTTTGTTTTCCAGATTAGGTCCAAATGAATAATGTCTTATGTTATAACAGTTAGAATTATTTAGTTTGCAACCCTCTGCTGGTTAATAAAACATGATGCTTTATTGTATTTGTCTTCATTATTTTAGGTCATATTGAAGTTGTGAAATTACTCGTGACCCATACAGCTGAAGTGACATGCAAAGACAAGAAATCATATACACCCTTACATGCTGCAGCATCTAGTGGGATGATCAGTGTAGTCAAATATCTTCTGGATCTTGGCGTTGATGTAAGGAAAAATAAAACTGACACATTTTTTATTGTTTGAAATGCTTTTGTTAGTACTGTAACACATTGTTTATTTAGGGTTGGGTTTTATATATATAGTGAAAGTATAGTGAAAGCATGTAAATGAAGATCTCTGGAAATACTATTTTTTCTGTTATAAAACCACATTCTCCCAGGTAACTTAAGAGCCTTGCAGATTTTGCACAATAATGTGAAAATAAATGCATATTTAGTAGGGGTTTTGTTTGTTTGATATTTCTTGCTCTTAATTTGTTGGACTTGAAGTGAGGAAATAGGAATTGTGATCCTAGCTCTGCCTTTTTTGAAGTGCAGGAAATTAAATGGTTTTGCTTCAGTTTGTAAAATAAAGATGTTACTGACTCTCTTACGTCATTTAAATTTTGGAAAATACTAAAAATTGTGAGAAACTTCAACACCACAGTAAGGCCATATTAATGTTAAAATGCAAAATAAATTAAAAGGCTCTATAGTACCTGCACATAGAAGGTGTCTTAACAATAAACTGTGAAACTATGTAAGAAATCTACATTGCGAATCACATTTTAGCCTTGCAGGGCTGGAGACTGCAGCTCAAGTTCTTTATTGAGAAGTAAATCAGAATTCAGTATCATGTTGTGTACAACAATAAATTCAGTTTCTACACACACCCATATACCCCTCCTCAAGACAAGTCACTGTGACCTGTGTTTTTAATGAAAACTTGCAAATGCTGTTTTATAGAGGTCCGTGCTATGCTTTGTAGTATGCCACTGTTGATGTTTTTGGCATGTGCGTCTTACATTGCACACAGGAAACTGGTGTGGAGACAATTGCAGGAGGTTGGCTCACTTGTAAGGCAGTCATGCTCTTCCCCAGGACACACGCCTTGATCGAAGTGCTACACCCAGAACTTGCTTTTAATTTCTTGTTTTTATTAAAGAGTTCCAAAACATAATCTCATGGCATGAGATCTTTCTTTGTTAGAATTAAGTGCTGCATTAAATAAAGTTTTCTGCGTACTAACTAATCTTGGGTTTTTTTTTTTTTTTCTCTGATAGATGAACGAACCAAATGCCTATGGAAATACTCCTCTCCATGTAGCTTGTTACAATGGGCAAGATGTTGTAGTGAATGAACTCATAGACTGTGGTGCTAATGTAAATCAAGTGAATGAGAAGGGGTTTACACCTTTGCACTTTGCCGCTGCATCAACACATGGAGCACTGTGTTTAGAGCTTTTGGTCTGCAACGGAGCAGATGTGAATATAAAGGTAGGTATATCCAAAGCTTGCTTGGCCCCGGCAGATGAACCTTAGGATTAAAGGGTGGGCTCAGTTCCGCGCACACTGTAACTCACCTAAAAAATCCAATGCACAGGCTGGAAGGTGTAAAGACCTTCCCCGGTTCTTCATTCGCGAAGACTGGCCATTCATTCATATCCAAAGCCACCCATTCATGCCTAAAGATACAGTGCACCTGTATCAGAGAGAGTTTTTTCAAAAATATTTGTTATGGTAGCATTTAGAGGTTCCCACTGATTGATAAAGTACTTGTATGAAAAGTACTGTTATAAAAATAATCCAGTATGTTGCTTCAAGAAACTTGTTCAGTATCTCAAAACCTCAATGGAATGTATTAAATGGCCCAAAAGGATAAAGAATAAGGATGACGATACTCTCTGGTCAATCTTGATTACATTTAAGTGTCAGAATTCTGTATAATTTGTTTTCTCTAGTTTAGCCATATCAGTAAAAGCAAATAATTTGAAAAAAAATGCAAAAGAATATTTTCCTTATAAATAAGTAACATGAACAAAACCAAGGGTATTTCAGAGAAACGTGTATGAACAGGCTAATTACTGGAGCAGTTGAAGGGCTGATAATGTACGATCCTAGAATAATTAGGCAGATTTGGGCAGGGTGTATTAAAAATACAAATATAAGTAGATCAGGCCAATG
This sequence comes from Myiotriccus ornatus, assembly GCA_036023395.1. NCBI lineage: Eukaryota > Metazoa > Chordata > Aves > Passeriformes > Tyrannidae > Myiotriccus > Myiotriccus ornatus. The sequence continues at coordinate 34,709,230 of JAYRBT010000082.1, read as the reverse complement.
GAAAGGCTTAACAGCTGGTGTTTTAATTACTCCAGCAAAACTTGGTAAGCGGAATCAGTATACCTTTTACATCTCTACTTGGTCACAAGTCTTTGGTTGCAGAATATTGCTTTTAATCTAGTATTATTGTAGACAGAATTTCTAATACCCACAAGCATAAAAGCAAACTATAACCTTTATCTTTTATTGTCTTCGTTAGCATGTAGTGTGAAGTCTTGAGATGTGGGAGAGAGATGTGAGACATCCTATTTTGTATTACACTGACTTTTATTGTGGTAAAGAAACTCTGTTCAGAAATATTTAGTGGCAGTATCTGATGTCTTGACAAGTTTTAGACTAGGTTGATGGAAAGAGGAGTCCAAGTGTTCCTTATGCAGGAATGTCTAATTGCCTGAACCATCACCCACGTGGTAGGAAGACAGTTTTATCTGTGCTCTTGTTTCTTAAAAGTTTAATAGATTTATGCTTGAATTTCAGCACAATCTGCTCAGGAGGTGAATGTTAGAATAGCTGACATTTCTGTTAAAAATCTTGGTGTTTGTGGTTCACTTCATGTAAGCAGTGATTTTCACAGTGATTCACCCTGATTTTCAACTAACTAGCTCTAAAATACAGCTTTATATCTATTGTTAGCACAAAACCCATAGTCAACTGAAAATTTGAAAGTAGTTTAAAAATATGCTCTTTGATGTGGAAAAATCTTAGATGTACGTTCCTGCTCACTGTTACATATATTTAGATATGTGGCTCATTTAATGAAAATGTACATAACTTAGTTGTGGAAAAATTAATCACTTAAATGCCCCACGGAAGTAAGGAGCTGTGTCACGGGGTTTATTTCTCACTTGTCCTAAAATATCCAGGTCACAGTCCATTTATTTTTGTTGCCAGCTTTCTGCTCTGCATCATGTCCCAGAGTGGTTAAGACTGAGTGTTCAGTGTTGCAGCATTGGCTGACTTCTGTCCTACATTCTTGAAACATCATTTCTCAGAAACATGTGGTCTGCCATGAGAATAATTCCACAATGTTAAATATACTAGTGATTATATACATATGTTACTTAGACAAATAAGAACAAAGGAGACCTTACAAAACCTTCTAGGGCCTACAAGAAAATTGGAGATGGATTTCGTATAAGGGCATTCCGTGACATGACAGGGGGAAATACCTTCAAACTTAAGAGGATAGGGTTAGATTAGATATTAGGAAGCAATCCTTTACTACAAGGGTGGTGCATAACTGGAACAGGTTGCCCAGGGAAGGTGTGAATGCCCCATTCCTGGAAGTGTTCAGTGCCAGGTTGGATGGGGATTTGAGCTACTTAGTGTAATGGAATGTGTCCCTGCCCATGGCGGGGTAGTTGTAACTAGATGATATTTAAGGTCTTCCAACCCAAACGATCCTATGAGAAATATTACCAAGCCAAGAACTCCTGTCTTTCTGTATGCAGGGTTGCAAGGGTTCATAACTTTGTGTGTATTTCTGACTTAAAAGAAAGAAGTAAAGGAGGGCTCCATTTCAGAGAGAGCATTAGTAGCTTTAGCTGTAGGTTGTTGTAATTAAATGTGTTGATTTAGTACGTATCAAAACTGTTAAGTACGTAATTAAGCAAGCAGGGCTGAGTAGGGATTTTAAGCAATTATAGCTTGAAAACAGCATTTATCCTGTTTCCTCATCAAGGTTTCCATTGTAGTTCTTTTAATAGCATTTTTGTGTATTTATACCAGTATGACAGAATTTGGCCTGTAAATTTGCACCTGAAGGTGTGAACTGCCTTACTTGGTATATGAAAATTTGTCACTTGCACTGTTGAAAAGTACAAGAACTGAGGCAAAAGAAAATAATTTCCAAGTCAACTTCTACTTCCCTGGAAAGGCCTATAAAGATAAATCTTGGATTTAATTAGAAGACCAATCCCTAAAAAAACAAATAGTATGTTGTGTAGGTAGGAATAAATTGTGGAACTAAAATGAGATGGAATTAGGACCTTCTTTTAAGTATTTAGTGAAAGCAGTGTTCTGTTCTGTTTCCAAATACTGAGGTTTAAGTTCAAAGTAGTTTTTAAAATGGTTATAAAATCTATTTTTCATCATAATTACGTTGCTTGTGTAAGCTGGTTCAATAATTTTGTCCCATGTGCAACTGTTACTGTGTTATTAGATGTAACAGGGGATAGGGATGGTAATCTAGGTGCAGACTAGACAGTACTATTAGAGCACTTTCTGCTGTGGGTGGCAGTGGGGGGAGCAAAAGGGAAACACTCTTATTCTTGATAGCAGCTGGAGGGTAAGTTCTTGTGTGTCTCTGTGAGTAGTGGCCTCATCTCGAGAACAGATTATGTGGCAGAAGATAATAGAACAGTAGAAATTTGTCATATGCTTTTTATCACCTCTGTAGGCAGAGGACATAATTTCCTACTTGTTTTCACAGCCTTGGCAGTGTCCACTGTAGAACAGTGAATTTTGTTAAGTATTGCTCATTACTGCTGCCCTCTCTCCTCACTGTTCAGGATTTCCATGCATGGAAGAACACATTGAAAGGAGCATGTAATGGGACAGCGTTAATTGTTTTATGGGCCCCATTGCTGCTTGAAAGTTTGGTGACCTAAATAGAAAAAGATTTTTACTTCCATTGGTGGTACTAGAACAGATGAACTGTTGCTAGGGGGAGATTTTGCTTGGAAGAATGCTGTGACACGATAGACGTGGAACATGAGACTGTTATACATGAGAGAGGCAGTGTGGCCAATCAAATCCATTGTCTTAGAAATCTATGTTACATGGATTTTTAAGTAAATTTGAACAGAGTAAATCTAAAAATCTGTTATTGATGGTACTGTGGTTTTTCATTTACAACTGGAAAATGATTTTGTAGCTTATTTTGCTGTTCTTTGCAAGATCTCCCGGAAGTTGTCTTGTGAGGGTTCTCACTTGACCACCGTGCTCTTTAGTTTCTAATACTGTCACCTTAAGTTAGTCTTATGTCCTTGTAAGGTGCTTTATTGATGTACTCACTGAGACTTGGAGCTACTTTTTTTTTCAGCTCCATCTTCTTTCTTTCCATTAGGCTTCAAGATACAGATTTATCCCATCTGAACCCATGACACTGCAGGCTACTTTATCTGAGCCCTGAAATTCTTCTGTCTGTTACTTCGCCAAGCTTATTTTATGTGATAATTTTTCTTTAAATTAATAGATTTCCCAGGTTAAAGAAGGAGAAAAGTAAGGGAAAGAGACACCATATGTGTAACAGTTGTTTTAAAGGAAGAAAGTAATTGAACACAGAGACTGTTAATGGTTGGATAAAGAGAGGAGAACTAAACCACAGGGAGAAAGATGAAAGAAAATCAGAACATAGAGATTGCTTGAGGAAGATGTCACTTACGATACATTTGGCCTTTTCTTAAGGCCTCCAATGACAGAATTAAAATTGATTGTACAATTGACCCCATTTTCTGTGTTTATTTGCATCTGCTGTGATATGCGGATGTTGTTTTTTGGATTATTTATGGTCAAAGAAGTCTGCTAGCTGAAAGATCTGGGGATGACTTGACTTTAATTATCAAGTTTTATTTCTTTCAGTCTAGGTCTGAGAAGACAATGTTTTCCATAACAGCATTGTTGTAGGTGGTGTATGCTGCTCTGTGCAGTGACAAAACTGAAAATTCCACATCCATCTTTCCCTAAAAGGGTCTCCAGCAGACTTTCAGTAACACATCCGTAGTTTTGCCATTTGGTTTCAATGGGAGAGTAAAGATGGGAAGTCACTTTTGCACGTGACAGCAGTTTGTGTTATTTCAATGCATATGTTCATAGTGTATCTTCCCCCTACCATCTTTGTCCTTTTTAACTTTGTGTTTTATGAACATTTCACACTCTTCAAAGCCAGCATTTAAAATTTAAAGATGTGGTATGCATGGGCATTCAAGAGTCCTTTTATTTTCTTGTCATGTTTGCAATTTTTTGTGTGCATTTGTAGGAACCTTTTTCTGCAGTAAAGCTTTAACGTTACCTGTGATAAAGTACAAAGGGAAAATCATCCTAAAGTAATAATAACAGAAAAAATGGTTTTGTAAATGCATTGAGATTGAGCTGTTAAAAATTGAAGTTTCCTTATGCATTACTGTTGGCCTACTTAAAGGATATCTTTACTGAGTGAATGACTAAGTGCACATTTTAAGATGTGCATTTCAAATGTATAGTACCAATTAGGAATGAGTAGTTCTACCCTGGGATTACTTGCGGTTTATGATAAATTGCTTACAAACATCCCCTTACAGAAATTGCCAAGAAACACATGAGCTTTTTATCTTCTAATATAATGTGTAATTTACTCTGTGTAATTTGCTCTGTAGGAAATACAGCTACTTTCTTTCAAGAAACAAATGTAAAGCATTGTTTTAGTTTAGACTTGGGCAGGGTAAGACTTGGACATAGGCTTTTTGCTAAAGTTGTGTGCTGTCATCATCCTCTTCAGAGTTATCTTAAACACATAAGTGTGAGTGAGTGGGTGTCACTGAGTTGTCACTCGCAGCTGGAAGAGTGATTAAGAGCAGCTCTTGTGAAAAGCTTGCTGTCTGTCATGCTGACTTGTCATTGCCAGCATCTGTCCGGCAGAAGTGCATAGACACAATTTAAAGGATGCAATAGAGGGGAAAGAAGAATGCAAACAGCATCTTTTGGTCAGTTCTGATGGATTACTGTTACTGGCCATAAGTAAACACAGGGGTTGGTTTCTTTTCTTTTCCAGAGTAAAGATGGAAAAACACCTTTGCATATGACAGCGATCCACGGTAGATTTTCAAGATCCCAAACCATCATTCAAAATGGTAAAAAGGGGGAGGGAGTAGCTCTGTCATCAGCTTTCCAGTATTACAAATATTTTTGTCCTCTTGTATTGGTAGCAACATACTGAATTTTCTTTCAGATCCAGTGTCCAGTATCAGACCAGTTAGTGGTGGGGTCTGGCATATCTGCTTATAAACTTTGATAAGTTACACTGAAGAACTGTTTCTCTTTCAGAATGCAGTAAAATATGTAGATTTCTATTCCTGAGCTGTTGAAAATTGTCCCATATTGTTACATAATACAATGCTTTTCTCTGTTCTTCTTGTTATAACTACCTAATACAACTGAAAGCTGTATAGGTTTTAAATCTAAAGTAGTTATTCATTGACTATTATTAACGTTCCTTAAATTATCATCAGTGCAATTTTTCTAACAAAAGTGTCTGTATGCCTACGTATATTCTTACTTAGTAATTACTTTTTATTATAGGAGCTGAAATAGATTGTGAGGATAAGAATGGAAATACCCCTTTGCACATAGCAGCTAGATATGGCCACGAGCTATTAATCAACACACTGATTACGAGTGGTGCTGACACTGCAAAGTAGGTAACTTTACTGACATGGATGCAAGCTGAGAGAATTTAGAAATGTATTTGTTATATTAACAAGACTAATATGATTTTTAATGTCATCTTCAAATTGAAATAGGATTATCCCGTACTGGACTTTAAAGTAGCTACTCAGTACATCACAGTTTGTACCAAGAAAAAGAGAAATAGATTTTCCTTTTATGTATTTCAAGTAAAAGCTTTGAAAGTTTTAATAGGCTGTTGTACTGATTTAATACATTCTGATAGCTTGTTAGAAAGTCTTTAATATGTGAATTTTGCTCAATATTCTAATCAGGTGGTTTGCTGAACCCACCATGCATGTGCACTTTGGCACACAATCATGTTTGTTTTATTTTGCTTGTAATGAAACTGTGATACCTGATTATGGTGTATCTTAGGCGGGGTATACATGGGATGTTTCCTCTCCATTTGGCAGCATTAAGTGGATTTTCAGACTGCTGCAGAAAGCTCCTCTCATCAGGTAGGACACTTTTAAATTCTTATACGTGGTTTGCACTTCATTCTGTATTTCGTAGAGTAGCTTTTAATTAAATCTTGGTTTAGTAGTACATAAAAATCTTTATAGTTTACTGGTAACCTGATGCTTGTTTCTTAACGGACAATCCAGAGGTAAAGTGAATGCAAACTTTTGCAGAAGTAATTAAAAAAAAAAATCACCCAAATTGTAATAATGCATTTGTAAGGTTTTTTTATATTGTGTTTGTGCATTTTGAGTTGGCTACAAAGGTGGGATGATTGGCTCAGACTATAATGAAACTTCAAGAAAAAAGACTGATTTCCTGACTTCATAGAGCATCCTGCTGTTTCTCTTCCATGACTTCTTTAGCTTAGTACAGATCAGTCTATTCCTGCCTATTCCCATAGTGGGCACCTAATAGTTCTGTCGACTCTGTGGACTGCTGCATTAAGAAGCTGTTGCATTGGTCGTGTGTTGTTTAATCACATACAGTGCAAATTGCCCTTTTCCTTCATTGTTTGACTCCTCCCTGAAGTTGTGGAGGTTGTAAGGTCATTACTTCCCTTGTTGGCCAGAGTCTAGGAATTCTAAGCTCTTAGAACCATTGCAATTCTGAGAAAGTAGATTTGTCCAAAGGGAACTTAACAGTAACAGAATTAAAATGAGAATAAACTAAATGGTTCTGTATTAATCTGAAGACACTTAATGTTTTTTGAAAAAACAAAAGTGGGGAGGAGAGAGTTGGGGAAAAGGAAAAGTAACAAGTCGCTTCCCCAGCTGTATATTGTTTGTTAGGGAAGCCTGGGAGAAGAACTAAAAGAATATAACTAAAACTACATACTGGTAAGGCTTTTTATTTAGTGTCCTGTTCTGGGCAAGCTTGCAAGGATTCACCCCAGGAAAGGACTGTCCAATAACTGACAATATTTCAATTGGATGTGTTCAAAATGAGGGATATTCTGGCTCTTTCAAGCACAATGTTATGGTGGTTTTAGCCTTACTAGAGATTCACTATGGCAAAGGAAACCTTGCAGAAGACTTAAAAGTGATTTCTGTGAGTTTTACATGAGTTGAGCAAACTTGGATGTAAATCTAGCCTGGAGCAGAGATGAGTATGTTCAGCCTTCAGGCTGGAAAGACCAGATAGTGCAAACAGCATGTTAGCATGTGCTGTTGGTGTGGGGATTGGTATCTGCAGACTATGTGCCCTTTTTGATTTTGGTGGGAAAAGTCTCCTTTATGTAATTTAGGGATCTCTGATTTAAAAATTAATTAATATTCATGTGCAGACCTTAACAAAACACCATTCTGCCTTGTTCCAGTACTGAAAATGACATTTAGGTAGTTAGTGGTGGCAGACAAGCAACCTGTGAAAAAAAATCAAAGGCTACTTTTCAAATCAAATTAGTAAACTCTTAGAGTGTTTGCCATATAGCATTGCCTATCGAAATGAGAGGAGAGCATAGTGGTGCCTACGAAACCTATTTTATGGGATATGGAGTAGGAAAACAGTCTTGAAATAATAGCACTCTTGCAGAAGGCATCCTGTGTTGTTCATTATTTACTGTTGTTGAACAGTTCTTAAAAAGCTAAAAAAATGCCATCATTCCCAGGTGCGAAAACTGGAGATGGAATAAGTTACATTACACAAGGGCAAGACTCTTAGGAGAGTATAGTAGTTCTTTCAAACCAAAAAGGTAGCTTTGAAACCTTATTTAAATATTCATCTTTGTGTCAAAATATGTGGTTATATATGAAATTGCAGTTACATTTTTTGATCCCTTTGTTTTATTTAAATGCCTGTTTTTCAAAACGTTGCAAATAGCAAGGACATCTTTCAAATGAAGTAATTTTTAATGCTTGAGTGGTTTTTTGCAAATAGGTGTTAAGTTTGATTAGCAAGCATTTCTCTTAGCAGTAGGTGACAGCAGTTTTGTGAAAGGTCATGTTACATAATGGTTTTACAAAATATTTGTGTTGTAGGTTTCGACATTGACACACCAGATGACTTTGGCAGGACTTGTCTTCATGCAGCTGCTGCTGGAGGGTAGGCAACAAAGCATTCATGCTTTCATATTTAATGTTATCTTTTCAATTGATCATTCCTGCTCTTTTTTTTTTTTTTTTTTTTTAGTATTTCCTCTCTGTTCTCCGCTTGGAATTTATATAAAGATGAAAATAATTTCAAGATGGATTCTATCTGCAGTCAGTAAAATAAATTAACTATTCAGCTCAATAAGTAATTGCTGGAGTACAGTGTCCAGATATCATCAGCCTTACCTTAGGTTTATGTTTGGGGATGAACTGACTTTTTTTTAAATTTCCACCAAGGATTATATAATTTTTAGAATTTACAGCATTCAAAAATGGCATGCCCACCTCAGATCACTGTAGAACATGGGGTGGAAAACAGCAACTTTGGGAAATTTGTTTTTACCAAATCCATAAACAAAAGATAATCTAACTAAATTAAAAGCAATAATTAAATTCCAGAGTTTGGGTGAATGAAGTAGTCAGAACTACTTGCTCATCACTTAAGTTGTGATCCATATTGATTATTGTTATTGTATTGTAGGTTTTCTATAGCACCTACTCAAAATTGCCTAGAAGAATTGGGTTATAAATTTCATGATACACTTTGTGGGACACAGGAACTCCGTGATATTGATATTTTCATTTTTCTGTTTGAATGTTGTTTAAGTAATAGTGTTAAGTAATCATTCCAAGTCAAAAGATACTTGTTAGGATACATCCTTGTTGCAAGTGATGAAGGTTAAACTGCTATCTTTTCATATGAAAACACATAATTTGTGACACATTCCGTCATTCACTTCCGGTTTAGGAAAGTTACCAAGGTAGTGTTTAAACAATAAACAGTGTTGTACATCTATTATTATGATGATATTTTATTGAAAATTGATTATGCAAAAAAATAAATACTTATATTGCAACTTACACTTGGCCTTAAAAAAAATGCAGTAACAAGTTGCCTCTGTGCTGGAATCCTGGTAGCAAAAAAACATGAAACATGCAGGTGTTATTGTTTGTTTACAAGAATTGTATTTTTTTATTGAATTGGGTTCATGTTCATTTACTTTATGCATGCCATTTGATATCAATAAAATTTATATATGTGGTCATGACATAATTTATATTCTTTACCGATTTGGTCCAGCAATTATGAAATCTGTTTTACATGCAGGAATGTATTTATCAAAAATTTCATATTCTAGTTCAGTTCCATTAAAAATAACATGTGAGATGTACATGTGTACCACTTCTGATATTCATAGAGGCCAATACTAAGTAATTAAATTTGCAATCATGAGTAACAGTGCATTAATTTAATAGGAATTTGGAGTGCCTAAATCTTCTGCTAAATACTGGTGCAGACTTCAACAAAAAGGACAGATTTGGAAGGTAAGATATTCTAGATTTGTATACTGTAAAGGGCTGGTAAAAGTATCGCAGAAGTAGCATATTGCTGTGTGGGCAAGTCTGTGTGTTCCAGGTTAAATGTTTTTTTTAAGATACAATGCCTCTAATAAACTGTGCTTCAACATCAAAAGTCACAAATATAGTTTGTTTATTGTGTTTCATTAAGTAGGTGTTTTGTCTTGTTTTTAGAGACTGAGTTTCATATTCAACTGTAATTTTTATGTGCCTTTTTTTGCTGACAACGTGGATCGAGTGTGTTTAAATTGCTCTCATCCAAGGACATTAGTAATGTTTTCCAAATAATGTATTAGTCAAATCTATAAATCTGTTGCTATTTCTAAGCTTTTTTTATTAAAATATCCATTATTTTATTATAACTCCTTCACCTTTTTCCTTTCACTATATCCATCCCTTTCTGTTTCCCTGTTTAAGCTCTCAGCTCTTTTGGAATGACATTAATTCCTATTTTTAGTACAGGATTATTTAAGTTCAGATGGCATGATCAGTACTTGTGTGAAATGTCGTGTCACGTCATGGAAAATATGATTTTCCAGGATGTGAACAGGAGAAGCAGAAATTGAGGAAAATGTTATGGACCCCAAGTTGTATTTTGCTTTAAATTCCACTTCCATTATTTCCTGAGAAAGGAACAACTATCTGTCACAAATTATGTCATTGAAAGTTTTCTTTCCTGGTTTGGATTTTGGTTTAACGTGCATGTTATATAAAGCAATTATTTCAGGAGATGGAAAAGACTCAAGTAAAGTGGAAAGAAATTGGAAAAAGTCATTTTAAGAGAGAGGGAAGAGGTGGGACACTTTAAAGTGCCTGTCTCCTCAAAATTGAGATATTTATAGCAGCAGTCTCTTTTTAAAAATAAAAGTGGAGTTCTGAGTCATCTTGATCCTTTTGAAAATTTAGCTGAACTAGTTTATTTAGAGAATGGTTTGTATTTGAAGCTGCGATAAGTTTTCTCTGAGATTATACATGAGTACTAATATTTCAAGATATATTTTAAATTTCTTCTTTCAATGCCTCTGACATGTTAGTATAGTTAAAAATAAATAAATAATGCTTTCGTCTCTTAGGCAAAATTCCAGTCTGTTTATCAAAAACATCTGTTTGTTAATTGTTGTATTTTACTTTTTATTTAGTTGCTGTGCAATTCTTTGATTTGTCCATATTTTTCCATGTGGCTTGAAATTACTTAACAGAAAATAATATTTCTAATGTAAACTTGATTTCCCTCTACAAGTTTACAGAAAAAAATCATATAAAACTTCCTTTAATACAAAGTTTGTGCATATTTTGGCTGGCAAATAAATCCCCTAGATACTGTTCCACATTATTAAATGGTCCCTAGAAAATGGCCCCATTTTTTAGTATTGTAATGATGGATTCTTCACCCCAAATACTTGTTTAAAAATGTAAGGAGGATTTAAGTTTCACTTTATTTTGCTTTTTCTGTCTCTATAATATTATTTTGCTGTTATTTACCATTGTACTTTTTATTTAAATGTGTACTAAAGAACTCCACTCCATTATGCTGCTGCCAATTGTAATTATCAGTGCCTGTTTGCCCTTGTGGGATCTGGAGCTAGTGTGAATGACCTTGATGAGAGGGGTTGTACACCTCTGCACTATGCAGCTGCATCAGACACAGATGGGAAGTAAGTGGCATACTTTGTACTAAAGCCTTTCTCATTAGGAACATTTGAGCTGTGAATGTCGTGTATGCTGTGCCTTCAGATTTGCCAAATGCATTTTTTTGTATCTTTGAAGATGGAACTTGACAATGTATTGTTCATTGTATATAAAATACATTACGTAACAAATATTTCAGAGGGGGGAGAATGGACAATAGTAAAATATCTTGTAATAATTTTGTTATGTCCTATAATGGAGATGTCTTAATTCAGGAATTCGTTGTGAATAGAGTTTTTAATCCCATCTGTTGTGTAGTGGTTGAGTAAATATCTTTTTTTTGGGGTTGTTAAGACAGCTCTGAGCAGTGGGGTCATTTTGCTTTACAAACAAATTCTGATGAAGGATGGTGTTTTATGGAGGGTTCTTAATATTGCCCAAAAAATCTGTGTAATTACTCAGGAATGCACTGTGAAGATAGAATGTGAATCACAGTAGGTCTACAGCAGGATATATATGAACTCCTCCTTTTAATATAAGATGCTTCTTCCATTTGTTACTTGATTAAAATAGTCTCATTAGGCATTACAACTCTATCTCTTGAGAGTGTAAGTTTTTGTGATATAGTTACACTTTTACTAATGAAATGCATCCAGAATCTTTTATAAATCCAGAAATCTCTTACATGTTTTTTTTTGTAACTAGTGGTTATATTTTGCATGGTTTTTAATGCCCTAGAAGCTGTCATGCAAAGTGAATGTAGATGGCACAAAATTGATGAGGTCACTTAAGCTCCAGGCATTGTATTTATTGAGGAGACTTGAGAAGAGCAGCACTTGCTTGTGCACACACTCGTGTACTGGTCGTGGTGTGCATTTCACATGCACACAGTGGCACCTTCGCTGGAGAAGTGCTGCTTTGTGCCATATTGTCTTGTTTCAATACAGCACCTTTTAAAAGGTGAGGTAGCAATAGGAATGAGGTGGCATATAACTTACAGATTGGGTTTTGAAGGCTAAATAAAGAATATTTTCATGGCCATTGAATTTACATTTGAAGAACATCCCTTTTTTATGTAAAGCCAGATTGCAAAATAAAACTGTCTGCTGCTTTTTAGATATACTTTCAATTCCTGCTGGAGTTTGCTGAGATAATTTTGCTTTAATTGCACTCTTACAAGTTGAGCAAGGATTAATTTTAGCTTCCCAGTTGCTCTGAAAACCTCCAAACTTTAATGGTTCTTCAGATGACATCGTTTTGCCATCTGTCGTACAAAAGGCACAAGCAAGAATGGTGATGACAATACTGCAGAGCTTTGTGAGGTAACTCAAAGGATCGTCTGTGGGACCCACGTGGTATTGCCCTTCTGATTAACATTTGGGTCTCTGGAAGACAGGCTGCAAAGCAGAATGGCCTGAGGAGAAGCTTTTTATATTGATGCAGCAAGATGATTAGTAGCAGCTGGAAAACCAGTGCTGCTCAACTCATATTCAAAATAGGAATGAAGTTAAAATGATTATTCAGTTGGAATATAAAGCCTGGAAAAAAATATGTCAGGAAGCCATCTATATAGAAATTCCAAACGTATTTGTGTGTGGTTTTACATTCCTTGTTCAGACATCTTTAAAGACAGAGTTTAGAGATGAGGATGTTTTTGTTGAAAATTATATTCTGGTTTGTTCCTGTTCAGAAGTATTTCTTCTGTGTCTTTAACAAATGCTTCTGATCTGGAACAAACACCAGTAAGCCTCGTTTTGACAAGATTAGAGAGAAAAACATGATTTCAGAATGAGGTAAAATAAGCAGAATCTTAGGGGAGAAAAAACCATACTGTTTCTGTGTTAGAATTTTCTAATGGACAGTTCACCAATAAACATATGGGAAATAAATTTAACTTACCTGGGTTTTCAGAAAGTTTGAGTTATCTCTTTTTTAAGAGACCTGTTGAGGGACAGTTAAGTATGCAAAAGATGCAAAGTTAGTCTCTATCTTGGGTGCAAAGAAACATCAAAAGTAATTATCTGTCTTGCACTGAAAGAATGGGTACTTGAGGATTTTTAGTAGACTTAGATTCCTGCATCATATTTACTGTATTGTGGGTTTTGTGAGCACATAAGTAGAGAAGTTACACAAGTGTAGAAATCTAGGTAGCCAAGGCCAGTGATGTGTAACATTTAATGTTTAATGAGCCATGATTTTTAACACAGAATCACTGATTAAAATTAACCAAGAAAGTTAAGAGGAGTGGACAAATAAAATGTAAGGACTGTAATTTTCACTTAATGAGACAAATTGACGTGTCTTTGAGTCCTCAGGAATCTCATCCCATTTTAATGCAAATAAAAACATGCGAGTACGGTTGCCATTAATGAAATCCAGGCATTTGTTTACTGGGAAAATAAAACCTGAGTTAACTGGTTTAAAAACATAGATATGCTTTACAGGTAGCTTTTTATTAGATATGCTGAACTTGTAAAGTTACTTATATCTTACGTTACATATGTTACTCTTTAAAACTTGGCATTTTTACCTTTTACACTACCTGCTTAAGTCCTATTCTCCTTTATGCTGGGCACAAAATGATGAAAGTCAGACTGAAGCTTGGCATTGGTTCTGCTTGTCTCAACTTTTTAATGAGGCAGGGTCCTTTGTAATTAGATATTTCTTTGTTCATAGAATTTCCTGCAGCTTTTTGCCCCTTTAATCTTCACTCACCTGGTTTGTTACTTTCAGCCTTTGTTGGGAAAAGCAAATGTCAGGTCTCACTTCAGGAAATAGCTGTTGTTGCACATGAGGTTATCAGACCCTTGACCCGGTACAGCTGTCTTGCTTGTGCTGAAATGTGTTTCCATTTCATCTCGGCCAGTACTGGATCTCGTTCAGCTGATGAACTTGCACTGTTCCATCTGCTGACTCCAGGCTGTTCCTTGAAAGAACTCAGAGTTCTGATGTTGCAGCGTCATGCTGTCTTCCCTCCGGAGATGGCTGGTTTTGTAGGATTTCTGCCTAAATTTCTCCAAGGACTGAATGGGGTTCCTTGGGGTTTTGAGTGATCAAGTTTGCACTCTTAATGGCATTGATCAGGGGGCAGGTTAGTATTCCTGCGTCTCAAATCTAAATCTGCCATCTCCTGAAAGTTTTCCACGTGACATTACATCATACCCATGTCATACAACTGAAAATGTTGAAATTCCCTTGAACTTTCTACCAAACAATTTTCAGTGAGACAAATGGGAGCTAGAACTGTACTCATGTTGTCAGTATATCCATTTGTCACAGATTACTGATAATGGTAATCTGTGAGACCTTTAGGTAAACTGTGTTAAGGAAGCTGGATTCCAAGCTGGATTTGACAGGATAATATATTTTTTAGCTTCATATGCATTTTATTCAACTGATAAAGAAGTATTTAGTGAACCCAGAGAGAAGCCCCTGTTGTATGCCTCAGAAAACCAAATGGCTTCACCAACAAGTTCAAGGTTTTGATAATGACTTTGCAAACTGTTGCTGAAATTATAGACAGCATAAAATTATGAATGAGTAGAGTTATTGGATGGAATCATTTAGTGTGTGCACATGGAGTATCTTAAAAAAAGAAAACTAGGGAGAAAGCTGACTTGAATCCCCTATTTTTCACCCTTGTGGCTGAGTGTCTTGAAACTGTGCTGATCATGTTCTGCCTTATAACTTTGTGTAATGAAAGTAAGGAATGGTAGGATATAAGTATGTAAACAACTAAGTGTGTCTACTGTATAAACAAATCAAAGTGTGTCTGGTGGTAGGGGTGTATGTGTGTGTGACTCCAGGATGCCACCATGGTATCAGCTACTGGTTGTCTTCCTTCTGTAATAAGTATGAAGGAATGTAGTGGTGCAGAAAAACATACAAAATGGTAATCATTGAAATTAGGAAAGGTAATTGCAATTGTGTTATGTAGGAGAAAAATAGCCATGAAACACTAGTTTTAACCGAGCCAGATTATTCAGAAGATGCAGGAGGATGTCTGCAGAGTAGGACTCTTTCAAATTTTGGAAGTTTTGTGAATGACCTTAACTTTTGATGTAATGAGTTAGGTGTTTTCTAGTCCTAGCCAATGTTGTACATTAAATCACTGTCCCTGTGTGCTGTATTCTATTTTCCAGTTGAATTGGAACAATTTATCACTTAGCATTAAGTTGAAATTCAACATTTAGATACATGGTTGCATATGTCAATTTGAATAGGTGCCTGGAATACTTGCTAAGAAACGATGCCAACCCGGGGATCCGAGACAAACAAGGATACAATGCAGTTCATTATTCAGCTGCTTACGGTCATCGCTTGTGTCTTGAATTGGTAAGAAAACGTATCATAGATGAAAGCTGTAACAGCTGCTCTTACAGAGGGTGATGGAGAGGCCAGGGGATTCCTCCACCTTGGTTCTTCACCTGTAAGCTGGGTCAGTACTGTTTTTCAGCCTCTGTAAGGATAAATATTTAAGCATTTGGTATTCCTAAAAGAGAAGCAAGGTGAGGAGCTGAAATATAGCCAGCTGGATACTGGCTTAAAAAGATAATACATTCTCAGATGAATAGAGGACATCCTCTGGTTGAGAATGTGGGAGATTTGTTTTGTTTTGTTTCTTAACTTAGATTATACTGCTAATTTTTTTTGCTGGTGGCTGAAATAAAGTAACCATCAAGAACTTTTAAGAAATTTCATGAAGGTCATTAGAAGGACCAAATGAAAATATAGGGAAAACCTGTAAAGAAAGGATGCCTTATAAAATTAATTTGTGTTGTTACAGTAACTACTGGCCACATAATAGAATTTTAGATAATAAAGCCTTAGTTAGTTTTTTATTACTCCTTTTGCAAAAATATGTATGTTATCTGATACTCTATGTTATACAGCTTCAGTGTTTTTATTGCAATTGCAGTTTTATATTCAAATGTATTCAAACATGCATTCTGACTTTTTAATTGCAGATTGCAAGTGAAACACCTCTAGATGTTGTAAGTGTATTATTTCTCACTGTTAAAGTATTACTGTACAGCAAAAGAGAACATGTAATTTTTAAAATAATGGTTATTTTTTAGACTTATTCAACCATTTCTTCAATACATAAATCTATTATTTAATTTCAACTACAATCTAGATCTAATTGCACTTTGGAATTTAAAAATAGGAAATTTTTTAAGCCATGTACTTTTTTACTTAAACTATTGTATGACCATGTTGTAAAAGTGTGATAATGAAAACATGATTTGAATGTATGTTGTGTTCTTCAACCACTTTGAATGTTTTAATTCTGCTTTTGTTCTCAATTAAATGGTTTTGAAAAAGACCCAGAATTAAAACTTTTGAACACATCTGAAAGTAACAAATAGAAATGTATATACATAGATATTTTAATGCTATACTGCTTCTGCCTTTTTTGAGACCATTTTTTCTCTCTCAGAAATGTTTTCCTGTTCTGCCTTCTGACCTTTTCATATTGTTTTCTTGCTCACTTTTCACCTAATCTAAAAGCTTATTTGGTTGGTTGTTTGGTTTTTTATTTTTTCCTGCTGCTGTCACCTGTCCTTGTCTTCTCTTTGTGTACATTTCATCTAAATTATTTCATATGGCTGCTTCAGAAAAAATAATAATTTTAGCTTAGTTTCTGATTTAATTATTGCTTTGTTATGCAAAATTAACCAACTGGGATTGAGGGCGGAATATGGGGAAAGGATTGCAGTCACTGTAATTCAAACTCTGTGAAAGGTTGAAGGAGATCAGGAGATAGTAATTTTATATTATTCTTCCTATTTTTTTTCCTTTTCAAGCTGTATATAGTGGAAACTGTAGCAATTATTACTGAGTGTTTTTAAAGATGAGGGGGTTCTGCACTCACTCTGACTTTCTCTCTCTCAGCTAATGGAAACATCAGGTACTGACATGCTGAATGATTCAGACAACAGAGCACCCATAAGTCCACTGCATTTAGCAGTAAGTGTTTTGTTCTTTAGTGATGACAGCTCTTCTAGTGGCACACAGTTGTTGCACAGGTTTATTCATTCTGGATTTTTTCAAAATAGCTTAATAACAATAAAAATGCAAACATAGGCACTAATATTCCTGAATAAGATAGACAGGGTGATTTTTGCATTTCACTTGAAACTTGCTTCATGGAACAGCTTTCATGTGGAATCTTCTAATAAAGATTTATATTATAATTTATACCAGTTAAACTTTTTTATAAGACTTGTTCTGTAAGTAATTACAGCTTTTTTTTAATCATCACATTGGTTTACTCTCCTCGTTGTTTAGTAAGAGAAATATTTTTCCTTAATACTTGAAGAAAGATTTGCACAAAGAGTAGTGTAGGACAGTGATGAAACTGTCTATACAAATATACTCAAAATACAGAGTAAGCAGCAGAATATGTAGCTTTCATCTTTTCGCTGAACTTCAAGCAACTGAGAAATGACACTGTACTTTATGAAAATACAGTGTCTCATGCAGTACCTATATATATATATGTATCTCCAAAGTAAAAATAATCTTTAATAGTGGTAAATGGAAGCTATTTGTACTGTATTCTTTCTACTGTTTTTTTTTAAATACTTTATGTAAAAAGCTAGCGGGAGTTACTTAGATTTGCTTATGTTCCTCACTTGAAATAATCGGAGTATGATGTAACTGACATAAAGCAATGAAACTTGCAGTATTCAAAAGACTGTTAGTTTGGGAGACAGACAATTTTCTGAAAGTAGTTGCAGTTGCTGAAAGGATAAAACAGAAAAAGGGTAGATAGATAGAGATAAAATAGAGAAAAAAAACACCAACATTTTTTCTGAAATTCTGGGATTTTTTTTTAATTAATCGTAACTATTGTGATTACTCATGTGCTATATCAGTACCCCTTCTAAATATTAAAACAAAAATACTATCTTAACGGTTTCATTTATGTAGTCCTGGTATGAAAGGAAAAAATGTGAAGGATGGGAAAACTGAAGAATTTTCTTATTCTTGTAGGCCTATCATGGCCACCATCAAGCTCTAGAAGTGCTGGTACAGTCACTGCTGGACCTCGATGTGAGGAATAACAATGGAAGGACACCACTGGATCTTGCTGCCTTTAAGGGACATGTGGAATGTGTAGATGTGCTCATTAATCAGGGAGCATCCATCTTGGTGAAAGATTATGTTGTAAAGAGAACTCCAATACATGCTGCAGGTATGTTCTAACTTCTACAGTTTTGTCTTTTGAAGTGGATCATCTTTGTATTTTGAAATCTAATTAACATTCTAAGAAACAATGTTTAGGAATGGATGATAAGGAATAACGAAAACAGTTCTGAGTCGAAACCACTATTAATCTAGTAAATCAGTTCAGCTCAAGGAGTGCTGTTCCACACTTCCCTCTGGAAGGGTACATTGTCCTTGTTCATTCAACTGGCTGAGCCAGCTGTGCTGATGAGTGTCAGCACACAGCCCAAACTTAGGTGAATTGTGTTGCCTGTCTTGGCAGTAAAATACTTCTAGAAATGACCAGAGTCTTGGAGAATTTTGACAGTTTGAGAAGAGACATGAAAATTTACTTGGATTTTTTTCCAAGGATTTAAATGACTCCTGAACATTTTCAAACTAATAGCACTCCTTTTCTCGATGGATTTCCTAGAAAATATGTCTAAGCCTGCCTTTCTCAGAGTCTGGCACTCATACTCTATTCTTATTTTTTTCTCTCTCTGAAAATAGGCTTATTAAAGTTGACATTTATAGTAATGCTGTTACAGAAATGTTGCTGTTAAAAGAGCATTATGTACAAAATATTATCATTATTCTAGCGACTTAATTTGTTGTCCATGAGCACAATCTGTATTCTTCTATTTGATTTAGCTTTTTAACTTGTATTAGCATTTCTGTCAGCTACAGAAGCATGAAATGCTGCTGTTCTTATGTGGACTGAATACTGCAGCTGTAGGTCAGAAACAATTTCGCTTCCAAGAAGCAATCATTTATCTTTCATGAGCTGCATTTAAATGCAATTTCTCAATTTTTTGTTTCTTTTTTTCCCCATGTTTTTTAACTACTTGATTTATTACGTCTATGCATTACATTTCCTTCCCCTTTCTAAGTGTGATTTCAGTTATTATTTTATAACTATGCTCATGCTACAGTTGTTAACAAAATCTGCATATCACTTGCTAAGTATGTGGTTATCTGTGCCTTAAAACAAGCAAAACTTATGCTAATTACTATATTTAATTATTTCTTCTTGTGGTTGTCATAAGCATATATTCTAATTATGGTTAATGTGTGCAACCTCATTTATATGTAAAAAAAAAAAAAATTATATGTTGGCAATTGACAACCTGACTCAATTACTTTTAATACTGTACAGTTGAGAATACCTGATTTCTGAAATTCTTTTCTAGTGTTCATATTTTAAGTTATAACAATGGTAAAGCTGTACAGTGTGTTTTCAAGCTAATGGGCTTTAGTCTGAGCAGGTTAGCACTCTGTTTGAGCCATATACTCAAAGACAATTAATGTAAACCCCTTATTTTCGTAATGTTTTACAGCTACAAATGGTCATTCAGAATGTTTGCGGCTATTGATAGGAAATGCAGAACCACAGAATGCAGTGGACATTCAAGATGGAAATGGACAGTGAGTTTAAATGAGACATTCTGTTCTTCACAAGTTATGGCATTTTATAAAAGGACAAATTAAATATTTAACAGTGGTGATTTTTAACTTATTATTTTAAAGAGAGATTATATTTGAATTTGGACAAATACAACTGTGTGTATTGCAATAAACATAAAGTTGGTTGTGAAGGGAAATAAAATGTGTCTCATTGCCCAGATGCTGAGAAAGTGGATTAATACTGAATCAGGACTTCTCAGTTAGGGGATGTTAATTTATTTTCTTGAATCTAAAAACCAAATGACTGGCATTCTCAGTGTGAAGGTAGTGCCAGAGGAGATCATTCATGATGTGAATTTTAACACTGGTGACCAGAAGGATAGTAGTTGTTACAGTTCAGCTGAGTGCTAGTCTATTCCATTGCCAGGTAGATGACACTGTATTTTGCTCTCTGCTTAGGACTCCTCTGATGTTGTCAGTTCTCAACGGGCACACCGACTGCGTTTATTCACTCCTTAACAAAGGAGCAAATGTAGATGCCAAAGATAAGTGGGGAAGGACAGCATTGCATAGAGGGGTAAGAGAATATTCCTTCTCTTTTCTTTCCAGTTCTATATGTACTTACTTCAAGTACAGACTTAATATGTGGTGGTAATGAATTTCTCATTATTCTTATCTTGCCATTTTTAGTTTTAATCGTCTTTTTAGTTGCATTCAAAAGGCTGAGGTTTGCCTGTTTGCAACCTACCCTCAGGATTCTTTTGTAATTCTAGAGTCTCCTAATCTTTCTGTAAAATGTTGACTGGAGAGGTCCTAGACTACAGCTTTTTGTTGAGGGTGGGGAGTTAGTGTTCACGGGAGGAAGAAAAGCGTGATGCATGCCATATTCCAAATATTTTGTTTATAGTTTCTGCCAGATAAGACAATTGAATGAGCCCTAGAGATTAGCAGTTCATTCCATGTTATTCCAAGAAAATACTCTGTCATCAATATTACAATACGTTGCCATTTTTCCAAAAGACTGGCTGCTTTCAGGTTTAAGAATGACTTCTTTTTCTTATTTTGTTATTAATTAAAAATGCAAGGATTTGCCTGAGGTTTGCTTGCTTTAGTTATACACCTTGGCTTATATACCTGAATGATTTCCACCTCGCTCTTTCCTCTCCCTCTCACAGGCAGTTACTGGGCACGAGGAATGTGTGGAAGCGTTGCTTCAACATGGTGCTAAGTCCTTACTACGAGACTGTAGGGGACGAACCCCGATACACTTGTCAGCTGCATGTGGCCACATAGGTGTTCTGGGAGCTCTCCTGCAGTCAGCTACATCTGTGGATGCAGTACCTGCAATAGCAGACAATCACGGCTACACATCACTGCACTGGGCCTGCTATAATGGTAACATAACAGCCCACTTAAAATACAGCTCTAAATGTATTTGTGTATGCTGAGGTAGAAGTTATTACTACGTAGAAAAGCAACATATAAAGTCTGTCGTCCTTCCATTCGTGTTAGTCAGTGGGAGAATATGACAGATGTGGTATCTTGAAGAAGAATGTATTAACATCTAATACATAATAAGAGATGTTTATTTTTGTCCTGTATTTTTATTATGTACGATCTTCTTAGTTTTATGCCTCAAGGAATTTTTCAAGAAATTCAGCATAGTATCCTTGAATAGAAATGGGCCACACATCCCAAAAACATAACTTTCACAGGGAGTCTTGGGAGGAATGTTTTCAGATTAAATCTGGTTTTAAACTTGCTTCATATCAACCATGATAGGTATAAGAAGCTAAAGTATATAAAAGTGATTGAATAAGAATTTATTTTTTTCTTCACTGATACTTTTCATGGATTTGAGAGTGAGGGAGGCCTTAAAAGGTAGGAAATTCATTCAGCTCCTTTGCTAAAGATTTTGTTCTGTGTGTTCATTTCTGATGTAGTAGAGGTTATCATTTATTTCACCTCTGAGTGACATGATAGAGAAAAATTAAGAAGTAAGGGTTTATTCCAATTATTATTAAGTTAATAACTACTGAGCTGATGCAGCTGGGTGATAATTTGAACTAAAATAACATCACTATCACATTCATAAAATTAAAATTTTGCAGCTTTAGTTCATTTTAACAGTGGCAATAACCTCTGAATAAAACAGAACTGAGAGAAATGCTTGATTTGTAGGATAAAAATTTGACAGGACTTGTGAAAATTCAAATCTTTAGACATCAGTGAATGTTGAACTAAGGCACTCTATATATATGCATCGAAGATCAAACAAATAGCTACCATTGCTAGCTGCCTGTCCAGAAGCAGGGTGTAGAATTTTTAAAATATTAGTATGAGAGGTTGAACATGTTCTTCTTAAGATTTTGTTATGACCATCAACTTCATTTTTCTTTCGCTTTAGCAAGTCAGCGGAACAAAAATAAACCTTAATTGGTGGAGATGTTTTCAAGTGATGAATGTACAGAAGAGTTTGAAATTCAAAGATGTAAAGAATTAAACTAAGTATTCTGGATGTTTTTCAGCCGTCATGAGATACCTTCTAAATTTCATAAAGTTTACAGTGTTAAATGTCAGTTTGATTTTTAGGATTCTAAAAATATCTTAGTTCCTTAACATAGCCCTGTTGAATATAACCAGTCTTTCTTAGAAACTTTGAAATAAAATACTGCTTAGTCTAATTTAGATATCTTTTTTTCGTTGTAATCCATCATTATACCTTTTCCCTTTTTTGTAATACTTAACTCTTACATTTGCTTTAGGTCATGACAGTTGTGTAGAGCTGCTCCTGGAACAGGAAATCTTTCAGAAAATGGAAGGAAACTCTTTCAGTCCCTTGCATTGTGCTGTGTAAGGAAGTGTAAAATTTTTCTTCATAAATTTCATTGCTGTATTTAACAAAAGATTTATCATTCTGTAAATAACAGCCTGTTTAATTCATTATAGGATAAATGACAATGAAGGTGCTGCAGAAATGTTAATTGATACACTGGGTGCTGGTATTGTAAATTCAACAGATTCAAAAGGAAGGTAAGAGTATAAATGCACAAAAGAATGTTTGTAGTGTCATACACTGGCTGTGCTAAATTCTTCAGTCATTTATGGGGTTTGTATTTGCTACTTACGTTAATTCCTCATTCCCCTGATTTTATTCTCTGAAGTTCTTTTTTATTATTCTGTGCTAAAAATAAATTTTAGATTTTTAAAAATCCTGTTCTAATTTAATAAAGTTGAATTAGCTTTTTATTATACAGGCAAGTCAAAGCATGTTTTAAATTGTATCACTTTGTGGATATCATTTTATGCATCTTTTAATTTTTCTGAATCAAATTATATCTCTATTATATAAACTACATGGGGGGGGATTTATTTGAAATTAGAAGGTGACTTTCTAAAGGCAACAGTCACAACTCCAGCAATACTGATTCCAAAAGATCAGCGGGAGGGACTGCCCAGGCCTTTGTATTTGTAGGATCTCAGTCAGGATGTCCCTTTGAATAAAGTAGAAAGCATGGCTGAACATGGCCATACTGTCTTTTGATCTGTTGTAGAACTCCTCTGCATGCAGCAGCTTTTACAGATCACGTTGAGTGTCTACAGCTTCTGCTTGGTCACAGTGCTCAAGTAAATGCTGTAGATTCTTCTGGGAAAACACCTTTAATGATGGCTGCAGAAAATGGACAGACGAATACAGTTGGTAAAGAGAAAACTTTATATATTTCTGCTCTTAGCTTTGTTAATCTTACTATGGGTGAAGTAGCCTTATAGTTAACGTTCCTGTGAACATATCTGGTCAAAATTCTGTTTTCATTTTGCACAAATGTGAGCCATTTATATTTTAAGGAGTATGCTTGTAGTTAATACGAATCTTTATTTCCCCAGAGGTGCTGGTTAGCAGTGCTAAGGCTGATCTGACTTTGCAAGACAGTTCTAAGAACACAGCACTCCATTTGGCTTGCAGCAAGGTGGGTATGGTCTGACTTACCAGTGGTGCACTTCGTGTTATCGAGCACTGTTTGAAAATACTGCTACTTTGAAAAAGCATTCAAGGCAATTTGTGAAGAGTATTTGTTATATGACAGATGTTTGTTCTGTGTTAAGGGTCATGAAACTAGTGCCTTGTTAATACTGGAGAAGATTACGGATAGAAACCTCATCAATGCCACCAATGCAGCCTTGCAAACGTACGTATCAGCAGTGAGGGAATTTTAAAAATGAGTTCTTGGTGTGTATCTTGCTCATAAAGAGGAATGTTTTTCAGATTTTTTTTTTCCGAAACTGGTTGAGTTTTAATTGTTTATCAGGTACTAAAAGTTGAATTGTCTTGGAATTGAAACAATGTTTTGCTCATACTTACGGTTGCAATTCTAGATGGGTAAAAGGGATGATAAATAAAACATTGTTGTGATTCCTGTGTGGAATTACTGCAATCCACTGAGATTACCTGTGAACCAATATTTTTCTATTTTAAAAATTATCCAATTTTTCAATTAAAATTCACTTCAGTTAACAACTCATTCAAGGAAAACTAAGACTTGGTCTTCAAAGATAGCTACTTTTAAAAAAACCACCCAACCAAACAAAAAACAACTACCTGAACTATGCTTTTATTCTTCAGCATGGTTTCTATTTCATGTTTTAGAATGAAACACCACTATTAAATATCATGGAGAATACGCTATTCCTAAACCTTTCTAAAGATCCTGTCTCAAGTGGAATTAAGCCTATTTTGTTAGCCCAAATCATAAGAAAAGCTTAGAAATGTATAGTATGTCATACCAATAAGGATGGGCTATTAAAATGACTCTTCTGTGTGTTTTCCTTTTAGAGAATATGTTTGTGTTACAGACAATACTTGACACCTCATGTGTAGTCAAGTTAGGCACATGAATGGTCAGACTGCTTCAATAATTCTATCACAGACCATTTAGAAAAAAAAAACAAACACAAACAGTGGAACTTGTAAGCAACTCACATATTATTCTGGCATTATGTCCCTTCTGGAATCTTGTCTTATTCAAACTCCTACAGTTCTTCCAGCTATTCCCTGAGATCTGCTTGAACTAAGGAGTTCAAGTAAGACTCCCTCCTTTGCTTCTGCTGCTCACTATGGTGCACCTCAGGCAGCTTGAAATAACCAGAAAGCAGGAAAGGGATTGATTGCCTCTTTCTGGCTTGAAGCAAGGATGTCTTGAGGGAAGGAAAAGCAAAATGAAATGGGAACAGAAGTGGGAAAGCATGCTACCACAGGCTCTTGTAATTCACCCATGTGCCTTGGCTCTGATCAAGAGATGTCGTGAGGAAAAATAGGTACACATTTGCACCCCCATGAAATGTTTATATAAATTGCAAGGTTTTAACAGATGTTTAAAATATTACTGCTTTAGCAAATGTTTAATAACTAAATTGACTTTCTGAACAACTTAAACATTAAGTCCTTCTTTGTGGTAAGATAAGAATTAAAATTGTTGGTCTCTAATTTAAAATTATTTTAATTACGGTACATTTGTCAGTATGTCTGTGGCGTGTGATAGCTCTTGAATTTTTAATACTTTAATGTAAGCACCATAGATACAGCTGCTCCTGTTTGTATCTTTTACGTTTCTGATCTCTAGGTAACGCACTTGTTTCCAACTCAAAATATAGTTCACAGTTAACTTGAACAACTTTAAGAATCTTAGAATTAATGAAGAGTAATATAAAGCAGAGGGGAAGTAAGCTGTATTCTGTTTCCTGCTGAGTGGTGGTAGGGTTTTATTTAAGCCAGTGGGAAGCAATTTTGAAAAACTTGCATTTGAAAAAGGATAGACTATTTGAGATAAAGCTACACTTTCCTTCATAGATCAAGTCAACACAAAATTGATTTATGGTTAATAGTTCGAAGTTTTGAAAAGTAATCTGCTTTTCTTGCTTCATGCATTATACTGTGATTTTTTTTTTTATCTCTAATCCCAGTGGAATATAGTGGTTTCTAAAAAGCAGATTGATTAAATGCTTTTGTATCTCTTGTAAGCATTTACATGCAATAAAAGATGACTACCGGTCTTCTGTTAGGGTTCTAGTGATTGATGCCAGAGATATGCAGGAACTCTCAGATGTGAAAATATCTGTTACAACAGTAGAGTGAAGGATTTATCAACAGCAGGGTGTGAGGTGTTTCTGACATTTGAACATAATAAAGTACATAAACAGGCAGGTCTTTGCTAGCAGCTGCTTCCTCTCTGTGTGCTGCCATAAAAAGAAGAAAGTTTGTAGTTTCTTTGCAATAAGAAAAGAGATTGGCTGCTTTTCCCACCTTAATTATTATATCAACAATATTATATAATGTGTGAATAACATAGGAGTATAAGTACTGCATCTAACTAGATGCTAGCTACCTATTGTAATAACTTGTTCTAAGGTTTATATATGAGTTTGCTTGTCTTCACAGACCTCTGCATGTTGCTGCTCGAAATGGACTAACGGTTGTAGTTCAAGAGCTTTTAGGGAAGGGAGCAAGTGTACTTGCTGTAGATGAAAATGGTAAGAAAAATTTAACTTTGTTTCCCTGTAAGGAACTGTGGTTCTCAACTCAACTACCTGAAAAGCAATAACTGTGGAAATTTCCTATGAG
Source organism: Myiotriccus ornatus (assembly GCA_036023395.1). Lineage (NCBI taxonomy): Eukaryota > Metazoa > Chordata > Aves > Passeriformes > Tyrannidae > Myiotriccus > Myiotriccus ornatus. Next base: position 34,683,037 of record JAYRBT010000082.1, on the reverse strand, counting down.
CCTTGCAGTAGGTCTTCCAAAGAAGAGAATGCATTGGGGATGGAGCATTTTAGCCAAGCAGCAGAAGTATAAGGATAGCGAAAACGTTCCAGAACTATGCAGGTCATGGCCTAGAAGTGTTTGGTTTGCGTTTGGAGTTTTATGATGCACTATAAATGTAGTTTTATGATGCACCTAGAAATGCACTGGCTTTGGCATACTGAAAATGGTCTCAAAAACATAACGTTCGAAGTAAAATATAACTCTCAGCTGTTAAGAAGCTGGATTGAATTGCTATCATTTTGTCACAAGAGGTATATCAGGGTTAGCTTTTGAAAGCAAGTATCAAGTATGATTAACAGCTCTCACTGGTCTCAAGCTTCTGGCTTTTTGGAGTTTTTTGGCACATAGAAGTAAGAAAAATTAACTGTTTTATCATGAGAATAAATCATACACCTTGTAAGAACAAAAGAAAATTAGATCTACTGAGTAATTTGTGTATTTTCATGTAAGACATCTGTGGTCCTCAGAAACTGTGCTTTTAAAAGTGTGGGAGCTCAGTCTCTTATGCCATACCCCAGTGTGTCTTAAATGAAAGCTGTAGCTGGGACTGGGTAGTGGATTGGTTTTTGTTGGTTTCTTTGTTTGTTTCCTTTGTGTTTTTTTTCCCAGAAGGCATGTACCTAATTAATAGTTCTAATTATATTTACACTTTGGAAAGATTTTCCTCTCTTAATGTTCACTGTGACTTTCCCTGTGTGTTTCTCAAATTACACTGCGTAAAGTCACATGGGTGTCGTAAAGATCATTCCTTGCCTAAATTAGGGGACAGGGGGTAACTGCTAAATGAAACCCCCTAAAATTAAAAGATTGGAAAATATATCTTTAATTATTTCTGTTTCTTATCACATGTATGCCGACTGGAGAGGTTTGCATTTTTGTGGGCTTCTGATGGGCAACCAGCCAGTCCCTTGTAAAACAAAGATCCCTTGGATCTTTTGACTTAACAGAGGAAAAACATTTGTGTCTTTTTGTGTCAAAGTTCTCTGGCAGCTTGGGAATCTAAAAATCTTCTTTTAAATTCTGTTCATATTTTAAATTTTAAAGTAACTTAAGTGTTATCTTTTTCTTCACTGTGGTTCTTTTCTTTCTATTAGCAGTTGCTTTGTTTATAAAATTTTAAGCAGCCTTGAGAATATTCACCAGGAATTCTTTTTCTGGCTGAAGAAATAGGCACTGGAATATTTTGGATTACAACACTGACATTCTCTTACTTTAACATAGTCCAGATAAGTTCAGAGATCTGCCACGCAAGTTTGGCATTTCAAATAGAATTACATTAAATGGTAATTTAGTTTTAATTTTAGAATGTTTCAGTGGTTTACATGGAACAGTGTTTTGATATATGGAACATGTAACCCGCAGGACCTTTGTTGTTACGGAGTGATGATCCACTTTTTATCTTTGAAATTGTCCCTTTCTGTAAAAGCTGCATTGACTTTTTGCAAGCAGTCTATTCATATCTACAGTTGTATAAATTGAGACCTCTGCTGCTGGATCTGAGCTATAGATCATTGTTGAAAAATATGAGCTTGGAAAAAAAACAATGTCTCTCCAATTACCTGCATTTCAGTTTATAAATAATTTATAATATGGTTAAAACTCTAGATTTGAAGTCACACTGCTTTTGTTAGTATGGTGAGAAGACCTTGGTTTAAGAACTAATGTCAGTGGAAAAACTTAATCCTCTTGGTTCTTAAAAGAGTAAATGCAACTGAAAAAGCAAATTACTGTCCAGTATACTTCCCAAAAGCAGTCATGTTGAGGGTTTATTCTCAGTTCTTATTCACATCTTTCAGTTCTTCTCCCATGTTTCCACACCAGTCATGATGAAACTGAGATCACCTGCATCTGCAAAACACTGTTGAATTTGACATTATTTTTGTAAGTTTACCTATCTTAAAAGAAATTACTAGCTTTTTCTTTCATTTGACACCAGATGAAGTTTTACTTTTGGTCACTCAACCAACTTTTCAGGGTTTTTTTGTTCTGTAGTGGGTTTTTCCCTGCCTATTTAACTTTCTAGGCTAGCTGTATTTCCTGGTGTAATCTGTCTTCTATTTGTCATATGCATGTGCACCACAGCAGTGAGAGGAGGCATTCTCTGGAGACTCCACAGTATGGAGGTTTCTCTTTCTAGATTCATCATTACAGTTATCATTGGCCTTTCAAGCTTTCTAAAGGTCGGGGGTTTCTGGGTGTTGGGTTTTTTGTTGTCTGGTTTTGTCTAGTTCTTTTCCAAGCATTGTGTTCTAATTTATATTGGAGTTCCAGTTTTCTGGAAGGAATTTTCTGTGAGTGCTTACAGAATGACTTGTGCCTCAAACTCTCATCTCTTTTCCGGTGTAACACTTCCTTGGGTTTATTTTGGGAACTCTCGTTGCACTGACTGCATTAATAAGCCTGTGATTTTCCTGTAGGTGTCTTCATGGAAACTTGCAGGCCCCAGGGTAGGGGGCAGCTCTGTGTTTAAGCAGGGGGAGCCCTCGTCTTAATTCAGTGCCCATCATGCAGGCTCAGTTTTCTGTTGTGCAAAGTGGCTGCCTCAGCTCACTCTGCTTCTAATGTCCCATCTACAAATGAAGATAGTAGTTTTGTTGGTTTGCGAAGGCTTATGCAGGTACAACAGGTACAACAGGATATGGGGAACATTATACAAGAATCAAGTAGGAGTATTTCAGTGGAGTCAGTATGTTTACCAACATATTCTTAAAAGAAAATTTATTTATAGCTATTGTTGCTCTGACATATGAATGATCATTTTACAGTTAAGTGACATAAAAATATAATTTGTTCTTGTACATTAAATTAATATAAGCCAAAATGAAGTGGTAGAGGACACAGATGTCAGTCTTTCGTGGTGCAAGCTATGTGTAAGGCAAGAATAAGACTGTGATATTTCATTCCTGCTTATGAAAGCCAGGAGCTTAAGACCTATAATTGAATATTAATATGAACACAGTTTTTAGAGAACAAAGAACTTGTAACAAAAGCAAGTATTCTGTTTGATCTTTACATTGGCCCTTTTTATGATGAAATGGGATGCTCTGTTCCAGAAGGAACGTTAAGTATGAGTATTCAAAAACTTAGCAGTCTTTAAAAGGGGGGGAGGGAGCAAAATAAAAAGAAGTTAAAAAGGTAGCAGATGATTGCTTGGTTTTCTTCTTTAAACTATTATCAAATTACATTAGGGAAAGAAATGGTGGTAATTATGACCAACTGGAATAAACTTTTTTTTGGTGCCATCTCACCTTCATACAACCTCCAGCAATTGTAGATATTAAATGGTGTGCATCTGAGTATCAGTTCTGAGCCTTCTGTTCTGCCTTACATGCCTGAAATGCAGTCATCATCCAAGTGTGGCGAGCTCTGGCCCTTGCTTCTGTATCCTCTCAAAATGTATCTCTTCTGCAGACTGTCACTGTTAACTCTGAGCTGTTTAAGTGCTGTGGTACCTTACTAACAATGAAAACATCTGCTGCGCTGCACTTCTGTACGGCCCTATCGCATGGTCAGCTGGTGCGTTTTGTGCTTGAATTATCTGTGTTTCCTTGGATTGTATGCTCCTTTGGGCAGGGACTGTTGTCTTGCTCTGTTCCAAGCATCAAGCACAAGGTCTGTCCTGAGCAAATCATAGTTCCACTGCAAGACTCTCCCCTGCTTGCTGTTTTCTGAATTTCTAGCTGCAGTTATTTTCCATAGTGTGCCTACTTCTTTAATATTTATGTACAATTGTTTAATACAATAACTGCTCCCTAGCTCTATTCTAAAACCTGACCTGGATCTACTTCTACAATAAAGATGATGCCTTAGTAGTTGAAACACTTCTTGGTAGAACGGGCATTGCCTTGTTTCCCATGCCTTCTAAGGTCTGGATAGAAGTCCATCACGCACTTTGCTTTTAAAGCCATCTATTAATTAAAATTACTTGTGTGCTTTTTACTTGGATGTTGTACACCTTTAAGTTGGGAACTGGGGATAATGCACAGGACTTCAGACTCCCACACATACCTGAACATGCATCTTCCTATTGAGCTCATTGTGGGCATGTCTGTCGCATACAGTGGGAGATGCTGCAGAGGTGCTGCTGGATAATCTGGGCACACACTGCAGGGTGGAGCCAGGGAGAGGGAACTTGTCTTATCAGGAGAATAAGCTACATCTATGACTGCCCTACTTCTAGAGCTGCCAGTGTCACCACCAAGAGTGGTGGCTCGTGCTGTGGATACACCTGAGACCTGTGCCAGAACTTACCCTCAGGTGCCGTGCTGAATGGTTAAGCCTGAGACAGGAGCAATGCACGGATCTCCACTGAGGAGAATTTGAAGGGTTGTTCTTGACATTGAATGAGTAGAGGCAAGTACGCAGGGAAAGGGGGAAGCTGCAGAAGAAGCAGTGTTGAGGATTATTAGAGCCATGATTACCCAGAAGAGATGTCACAGCTATATGTGACTTGACTGCAGGTCATTCCATGGCCCGAGACCTCTTGCATTTGGGGGTTGTCACAGTAGTTTGTCTGGACCAGTTGGACAACCAAGAGGTGTCTCTGCATGTTCCGGTCTGCTAACCCAGCTGGCATTTCCTCAGACTTCTGTGGATTTCTTAACTGATATCCTGCAAAATAAAGTTAGGCTTTGGCTTTATAGTTTACGTTACTGTATATTGTAATAAAGTACAGGTTAATTGACAGTCTATACTCTGCCTTTTCAATTAACTGTCCCTGCTGCTTTAGCCAGCTTGTTACTGAGATAAGGCAGTGTTATTAAATTAACTGTCCTTGACAAGCAGCTGTGGTGGAAGCTTCTGGATGAAGAAACATTTAACACGTTGAGCTCTGGTTTCTGCAGTGGCTCTTTAGTGAATGCCTTCACCCACTGTTGGCTGCCGTTACTTGTCTCTCCTCAGCCAGGTGACTTCCTCACTGTTTTCAGATCCAGGCTTTTCTCGCTGGCCTAAAGTACCTGACTGTGCTTAACAAAACAATTATATCTTTGTTGCAAAGCCCATTAACTTCAAGCTTGTTTTTGTAACCAGAAAACTTCTAATTGATAATGCATTGAATTTTTTTATTTTTTAAACAGTGTGAAACTAAGCAATATAAAATACTTTTGCAGCTGAAAAGATGATATGATCTTGGAGAAATTTTTGCATTGTCTTTGTTTTAAATGAAGGTTTTGCTTTTTCTTGACTTCCTAGGTTACACACCGGCTTTGGCCTGCGCGCCCAATAAGGATGTGGCCGATTGCCTGGCTCTCATTCTGGCCACCATGATGCCTGTTTCATCAAGCAGCACATTACCTGCCCTTACCTTCAATGCCATTAATCATTACACCAACACCTCAAAAACTGTCACCTTTGATTCCTTGCCAATCATGAGGAGTGACCACAGCTCTTACTGTACTTTCAACAACATTGGCAGGGAAGGTGGCTATCCATATACAGAAGACGACGAGCTCAATGACTCAGATTCTGAGACGTATTAGAAGCTACATTTTGTAGGTCTGAGGAGTGAACCCTCACGCTGGAAGGTCAGACTTGTGCTATTGGAAAGCTGTTGGTGTTTCAATACAGAAAGAGGACAGACCTTTGAGAAGATGTTTTTATTGTGGTTGCATAAAAAAAAAAAATCTGTGAGACTCTAGGAAGATTTTTAAGAGCATATTTTGCAGAAGAAGCATGAATTCTTGAATAAGTACTTGGAATCCATGGCAAAAAAAAAAAAAAAAGAATGTCAAAACTGTTTTATTTAACTGTATTAATACCATTCTGTTTCTGGTGCCGGGAGTAATTCCTGCAGACTGGGCACCCAACTTGATGTAAATGAACAACACTATTGTTCAACACAAAGGATGCTAGATTTAAATATTCTCAGTAAAACTAAAACCATTTTGAAGGCAATAAATGAGTTTGGTACAGTAGGCATTGTTTGTGCTGCAAATTGCCAAAGGACCAAATAACTTAAAGATTTTTTTAATTAAATAAATTTTTGTGAAAACTGGAATAGATTATTTGAGAAGTTGTTTCAACCAAACCTTAATTACTTCTGGAAAAGAAGCTTAGATTTGGGTTTAAATGTTGAATTTTATTTTTTTTAATTCTCTGAAAGCCTTCCGACACTATTAAATGTACCATGAAAGAAAGCAGATGTACTTTTAAGTTTTATTTTCTTTTTCGTTTAGATGAAATGAAAATGATCTTGTCATACTTTTATAATACTGAAGTTAAACCAGCTAACAAGGTGAAGTCAGGGTGAAAAATGTACAGTGTAATAAACAAGGGAAGGGGTGGGAGATGTGGGAGGGAAGTGGGAAGCAGTAATTGTTGCACAGTTTTAGGGTTTTTTTAACTTGGGTTTTGGATTGAGATTTTTCTTAATTTAAAAAATACACGAGTAACTTGGAAACTATGAAACTGCGTAAAACGAAATGTCTTGATAACCCTGTTGTGACTGAGAGTTCTTTTCAATAATTTATCCACTTCCTTACATCATAAATTTGTATGTACGATTAAAATTGTATATCCCTGTCACTTCTTTTTTTTTATCCCAGATTTACAAAGTGGGGGGAGGTGAATTTAAAAGTATATTTCCCTATTAGAGAAAAAAGTACAGTGTCTGGTCTGTGGGAAGAGCTGTGTATCTTTGTTGTGCTCCATTTAGAAAATAAACAGCAGAAACAGGTCCCTTAATGTAGTTCAGACTTGCCCAAATATTTTTTTTTTTAATTTATAACAGACTACTCTGTTTTTTTTTTTAATTGCCTGAAGAATGAAAAACTGACATAAGTAAGCTGAAGTTTTGTCTGTTAAATATGAATATTTACTTTATTTGGCTCTGCTTTAACTATAACTGTTACTTTTCACGTGAATTTGTTTATGTACATGCAAGGAATCCTTGCATGTCCTGGCAAAGTACAAATAAATTACTACAAACTGATTCCAATTTCATTTTTATCCTTTTTTTTTGTATTGTGAAACTGGAAATCTTTGTAAATTACAGCTGCTTTTCTGAACATAGTGTGGAAACACGGGACAATATTTTGATCTATTTCATAATTTTGTGAGTTTTTTTAAGAATTAACGAGCATGTACATAGAAATAGTGACTGCTTGAATACTGTATTTACCTGCACTCTTTCAGTACTTCAAGAATCCTGTATATTTTATAGATTATAATAAAACCCAAATTTGAGTTCTACTAATGAATAATTTATTTGTATGTACTAAGGATTAATGACAAAGTCTCATGTTGAAATGTTAGAATTTATAGAATCTGCTTCACAAAGGCTTTGCCAGCATTTTAGTTCTAAAGGAAGGTGAGCTATTTAAAGTAATTTTAAATGTTAAATTACTTCATTATTCCTTTAGGCTTCCTTTTAATTATTACTTTCTTAACCATTTGTGCCTGTGTTCATTGTTTATATAAGCAATATGTTTACCTGTGAGCAGAATTAGATGAGTTCAGGGAGGTCGTGATTTCTGTGCGTTCTTCCCTCTGAATCTCATGTGTGGCTGTGTGGCAGTGATGTACATGCCTCAGCTGGGCACGCAGGCAGCACTCAGAAGATCCATATTGGCCTGTCTTGAGATTCACTGTAACTGTTTAAATTCAAAGGTTGAAGCAGCATGGACCCCTTTTTTTATCTCATACGCTTGTGGGAAATCTGGATGAGAACACCAAGCAGTGTGTTATTTAAAAGGTAACAGCTGCATATTTCTGTTCTTGAAACTGTCTGAATTTTGTTGATTCCAAGGCACTGTGAGAAGATGATATTATTAGGCCCTTATTATCTAAGCTGACCTCTGACTCCAAGATGACCTGTTACCTCAGTGTTTGGTGTCTGCAGCCATAGGGCACTTTATGGGAGGGGACACTCCAGCCTTACTGAAGAATCAGCAGTGCAGTAGAGGCTGAGCTCTCCATGTCCACTGTGTGTCTGGAGGAGAAAAAGCTGAGATGGCACTGGTTTACTAAAGATTTGGATATGGAATACAGGGAAATGCAGGAAACAGTGCTGTTGAACATGTTTGTTTCCTTATGTTGATCAGAAATTGTGCCTTTCTTTCAGTTCATTGCTACTCACCTCCTGAGGAAGAAAACCATTTCTCTGTGTTAAATTGCGTTATTTTTAAGTTAGGCTTTGTGAACTTTTAGAGCTAAATATCTGTCTTTTTTTCTAATTGCAAATTGTTAAGACCATTTAGGGATTCAGAATTAGATGTTTTTGTATCTTATCTATCTCATCATTACAGTTTACTCACTGAGCCTGTAGATTGCTGTCGTGGTTTGACTCGGCCACTGCCTCTCTGGGCAGTTTTTGCCCGCATTCTCCACCAAAAAATGTCGTGGTTTTGCTTTGGGTCAATTTGCTTTTACACCCCCCACACAATTACTATTAGTTGAGAGAAGGTTTATGCA
>JAYRBT010000082.1:34658814-34674483 GCA_036023395.1 Myiotriccus ornatus | reverse complement strand
TTTTGTCCGGAAATCTACTTGGTCAAAACCATTCACAGCCCCAGGGACGGGCTGGTGGGCAAAACCACGACAATTGCAATTTGCATATTTTTGTTAAAACAAACAACTTCATTACTACCTGGCCGTATGGGTAGGACAGTAGTTGTGCCTTGTAAGTGATAATTGAGACTATTATCATAAAATGGTCTAATTCCAAAAATGGAATGTGATTTGTTTAAAGACCATGCTACTGTGGTCAGAGACCACTTTCTTAACGAGAGGTCAAGGAACAGGAGGTTCCTTGTTTCTGAAAAGCAAATAATGCTGTTGGTGGCTGGTGGAGGGGTTAAAAAAAAAAAAAAAGGTGTTCATACCTCAGTTGGAGGCCTGTTCATTTCCAGAAAATTATACTGGAGCCTCCATTTTTCTAAAAGAAATCCTGCTCATTTTGTACAGACAAATATGGGACAGTTATTCTTACAGCCTTTATCCAAACAATCTCTTGGATTTTCACCAAGGGAGAACAGTGAGCCTTGGCTGGACCAGTAAAGCAATATATCAGAATAAAATAAACTCTTTTTGTCCTGGAGGAAAAAAAAGAATTAAATGGACTCCAGGAATGAGGACAGCTGGCTCTGCTCAGCTCTCTGTGTATTCTGACTTCTGGGATGTTTTATGGGTTTTTCAGTTCTCAGAATAAATGTTCTGCAGAAGAAAATGCCAAGTCAGTTAGTATTAACCTCACAGGCTGAGCTGTTACTTTTAGAGTGCTGTGTTGCAGCATAAATGCTGGATGCTGATAAAAGGAATCAGTCTGTCTTGCCTCGACACACATGCCCAAAACTACCTCTACTGTCTTGTAATTCGTTATAAAATCTTGACTTCTGTGTTTCCTGCTTTGTATTTCCTCGTTTTACTTTTTATCACCTTCACATGCTTGAATGTCTCCAAAATAATTGTGTAAATATATGTGGAACAATCAGAGCTAGAAATAAGCACTTTTTGAACTTAGATTTTGGTTGCAGTTGTTTCAGGTTTTTTTCTGGTTGCATATTTTGTTTAAAATTCTGACTTGTCTATGTCCTGCTTTCAGCCATCAGGCTAAAGAATTAACAAATGTTTGGTTGAAAAAAAATTAATATTTAAATCCAAAGGTTTGCTCCTTTTGACATCTACAAAAAGGGCACTGAAGATACCAAAGCTGTTACCAAAGCTGGAGGGAAGATGACTAAAAAGAAGCAAGAGATAATGTTTATAGATTCTACAACCAAATTATTTCTGGTTTTGAGAGGAATTAGCCTTCCTTTGACCAGATATGTCCATTTAAAGACAACTACCGTAGTAATCCAGAATAACGTGGTCTATTTACATTCTAGTTTACAAAAAAAATTAAGAAAATGTTCATTAAATGCAGTTGGTTGGAGATAAGACAACTGTTTTGGTAGCTCAGCTTCTCTTATGCAAAAAAAAAAAAAGTGATGACCTTTCTGTTGATCATTCAATAGCTGGGTAAGAGGATCGTCCTATAGAAAGATCGTTAAGCAGCAGTGAATACTGCACAAAAAACTGGTTAGCCTTTACTTGTGAGAAGTTTGTCATAATCATGGGACATTTTAAACACTTCTAGATGTCTTCAGGGAGCCCATATGACTCAATTCTGTGTTTGGATCAGTGAAGTTCACATCTTAAAAAACTGAAACCCAAATAAAAAGGGTAAGTGTTTATGGAAACAGCAGTTCTGGAGAACTGGAGGCCGTGCTCTTTGGCTCAGTGTACGAGGGTGGGCGAGGGAGCTCCACAGGCTTCTGTGGCTCCAGCTGCAGGAGCAGCAGGAGGACTCTCCTCATCTCCCACCACTTTGTTCTGGGCCTCTGCTGATAGTACATATTCACTTCCAAAAGGAAATGCCATGGCACTTTTGGTTAAAAAGCACTGATTCCTGATGACAGTAATTCCTGATAATCCTGTCCTGGTTGGAATCAGACTAATAAAGTTGGAGAGAACGGCCTTTATTAATCTCTTAATAAGTAGTTTAAACTTCTAATGCTACCTCCACAGATCTGGATTTAATCTCAGCAAAATTCATTTTAATATCAGGAAAAAGTAAGTATTTAAATTCTTAACGTTGGTTGAGGAAATTCATATAAATCCTTAAATCCAAGATATGTAGTTATTGCCTCTTGTAGTAATCTCAATGATTTGTGATGGCTTCCTTATAATCCTTTAATACACTACAGAAGTTGACAGGACAGTTGGAGAAGAATTCTGATTAGCTTGAAAAACCTTTTTTGAATGTAAGTGTGTAGCTGTGACTCTAAATTGGACAAGATAAGAATTTATAAAACATGGGTCTCCAAACTTTACAGACTGAAACCTGAGGTGCTGAGAGCTCTTGGGAACGTGGTCTGATTCTTGGGGTGATCATATGCAGGGCCCATGTGTTGGACTTCAGTGATCTTTGTTAGCTGATAGCATTGGCTTTTTGCTTTTTCTGGAGTCCTTTTCTCACTGTAATATGTGTATGTTTTGAAGAATATTAAGTGCAAAGGTATCACTGCATTAATCTGAAATGATGAAATAAGTGGCTATCCTTAAGAAAAATACTACCATTGTGTTTATGATGATCTGTAAGCCTTATTACAAAAATCCCTTCATTTTACTGCTTAACAGGAGATGCAAATGCCTGGCTGGACACTGTGAGTGTCACCCAGCCCCCAGTCTGATCTGTGCATCCTCTCAGATCTACTGAGAGAAAAATGGTCTGAAATGGCAGCTTCAGAAAGAGCATTTCATCAAGTTGTTCAGCTGTCTGGAGCCCAAGAAGATCATCAGTGTTTCAGTTTCCTTTTCCAGGAGGAAAATTAGTTGCAGGTGTGACTAAAATTTTCAGTTTCTACAACTCATCTCGCAACTGAACATTCCTGACAGGGGAAGATGAGTGTCCCTCCTTGCAGTACTTGAAGATTTCTTGCAGCTATTTCCAACCTGTTATCCCAATTTCTTTAGCACTGTATTTGTCCTCAAATAAAGCAGTATCTAAATTATCCATGCTTCCCTGGTGTGCCGTGTGTTATTTTATGTTAGGATAAACTAAGCTTCCCCCATTCCATGCTACACTTTGGCAGTTTTCAAACTGAGGCTGGGAAAGGAACCTTGCAGTTTTTCACCATGTAACTGTAAACATAGCTGAATAATAGAGAACCTAAGGAGCCTTTCAAGCTGTCTTCATATTGATAGTGTCACTAAATATTTAAAGAGGAAAAAAACACCTTACATTATCTTTTTCATTAAAATTGCAATAGAAGCAGCTCAAACTATCGCTGTTCAGATTTACAACAGAACAAAACAAAACCTGCTTTCAAGTCTTGTCAAATGACAGTTGTGCAGGTTTTCTTCTCATTGTACCTGGGAGCTGACTTAGTTCTGAAAGCTTAAGGCTGAGGTCTCAGGGGTTCTTCTATGTTAAAAGAATAGATTAGATACCTTAATGATTCATGTCCCATTCTGTCATGTATTTTCTGTCCCTTGCCAAACTTTGTTACTGAAGCTGCTTGCACAGTTTTCTTAAAAATCTTAGTATTTATTAACATCTTACTGAGTTCAGCCTTTCTAATGCCTTCTGTCAAGACTTTGTTTGATCTGCTGAGAGTAAGATTACTGTCTCTGGGTTCTGACCTGTGTTGGCTGCATCTGCTCTCCCAGGGCAGGGAGGAAGGAGAGCACGGTGACTCTGAAGTATTTCCATTGCTGCTGACTTATTAAAAACTTGGAGTGATAGCACTCACTTCAACTTGCGCATATTTGGGGTTTTCGCTTCACTTATAGAGACATGCCTAAAGGAGCTTATGTCCACTTGGGCATTGTGAACAGATTGTACCAGTCTCTCACCAGTTCCTCAGCCTGTTCACATCCCTCTTGATAACTCCAAGGTCCTGTTTGCCAGCTGTTGCTTTGGTGTGCTTTCTGGTGTTTTTTTCCTCACTGTAAGCAGAGTATCCCCACATCCACCTGGAAAACTCACTGTGAATCCTGAAGCAGCAGATCCCTTATGAGGAACTCTCCAACACCTCTGACTTGCATGCTGTTACCCTGCCTGGACAGACAGTTTATGGTTGTCTTTCCCTTCCCAGGAGCAGTGTCAAGGCCCCCTAAAGACACCATCCCCCGCTGTCTGTCTCAGAAAGGATGTTCCTTTGGTGTCAGTATGAATTTCCAAATCCTAATTTCATTTCATTTGACACATTGAGTGATTTAAAGCTGGTCTAGACTTCAGCTGTACTTCCCATGTGTCAAAAGATCCTCATGTTCTGGTTCAGTTTTGTTCCACAGTCTGGCAGAAGTAGTTCAGAGAGCATTAATAAAACTGTTTATATCCACTGAAAAGATGGGCTGCATTACAGTATGTTACGAGTGTGAACATCAGCCTTGCTGAAGACTTCTCACACCTCCTCAGTAAGTGGTGAGTAGCTTCACTCACGTGAATACGGGGTTGTTTGGGAACAGGGCAGTGCTGGGATTGCTGCTCCAGCACAGACTTCCAAAAGCCACTGATGTGTGGTAGTGAGCATCACAGGTTACTGCCTGGTCACCCCATTGCAGAATAGATGCATCTGTTGTTACTCTAAGATCAGGAAGGATGGGTGAGTAGATAATCACTGATAATCCATTGTGTCTGCTACTGTCTGTTCAACCTTTTCCTTTGCTTAAGGCTGCTTTTTTTGGGTGAAGAGAACAAGGTGTTAGAACACACTCTAATACTTAATGCCTGCTCTTCTCAGGGAGGGTACAGAGAAACACCCCACACAAACAGTAAGGCCAGAAGGTCTTGTTTTCTAACAGTTTTAACATACCCAAAGTTAGAACAGCTCTGTGGGACACAGTTTGCAAGTATTACACAGATAAATACTTTTTCTTTCCTTAAGCATAGGAAATACGTGTAATGCTATTTACTTCTTTAGCCTTACTGTGACAATGGTCTGCTTTGGAACTAAATCCCAAAGAGTATTTCAGTGCTCAAAGCTGCATGTTTTTCAGCCTCCAAAGCAGAGGGTCCTGAAATCTCCAGTTATTCATTGTTCCATTCTTTCAGACTTGGTTGTGTGGTAGTAGAACCCGAAGAACGAATAAGCACTGCAAATGCTTTTCTTTTCTACTCCGTACACCCTGGAATTTGTGCAGCCTCCAGCAAGAACACCACTATGGGTGCCAAAAAATTAATGATTTTTAATAACCCTGTGGTGGAACAGCCTAGTTTTATATCAGCAAGTTTATGCCTGATGAGATATGGGCATTCATTCCCCACTCCATGTATCTTTCCAGTATATGCTGCAGGATAAACAAACCTATTGTGCTTCTGTATCAAAGTTGTGTTCAGCAAGGCCCTGACTCACAGTGATACAGGTTGGCGAAGGAAGGTTTGATAGACCCCCCCGATCATTAACATTTATATAATAATTCTTTGTAAATATTTAAGAAAACTTGAAGTAGAAATTCAGAAATTTTTCAATTGTTTTGCCTTCTGAAACCAGAAAGTGAGTTCATTCAAAGCAGGAGCTGATGGAGCACCTCTCAGCACGCATCCTTGTAGCTGCCATAGTGATTTGAGTTTGAACCTACTCAGACCACCAAAATGGAGACTCACAGGTCTCCTGTTAGTGCTCTGCTCCTCTCGGCCTGACTAACAGTCAGAGCAACTGGAACACAAGGACTGGACCAAAGGAACAGCTGTGTTTATTCCATTACTCAACAGCTATTAGCAGAGGAAGTCATAACAGCCAGTAAGACCACATACAATTACAATGCTTGAGAATGCAGTAACTTGTCTGAATTTAACCCCAAATTAATATCCTTTGAATATTTTCTTCCCAGCTTCTTCACTGCAGTAGAACAATTACAGCACTTTAGTTATTGCCCTTGAAAGAACGGTGTGTTCTCCTCACTCAGCAGCACGAACCTGCCATCTGGTACAGGAAGCACTGATGTAAAAAGCCTTGCTGTGCCTCAGTTTGTTGTGTGCTTTTCATAACTCCTCTTGAATAAATTCATAAACAGTGGCTAAGATGTCCTAAAGTCAAAACAGTCTTGAAATTACCTACCTCTCTTTTAAACAGGGAAAGTTGAAGTACTCAAACAGTACATAACATCGTTGATATTCACTGACAATGTCTTCCGTAAACATAATTTCTTGGGAATTGTGTCTTACTGCAGTCTCATTTTTCACTCGTTTGATATCTTCTCCCCCAGATTAGATACTCTGTAGATGTTTACAACTGTAACACTCAGATACTGCTAAAAGCCTATGAAAAACTGGGAGTTCAGCTGGGAGTTTTTGACCCTAAGAAAAAAAACAATCACAGCACCCTAACCAGAAACCAGAACCTCAGCACATACAAGCTATATGTATGTATACCTACATATTTTCATGCATGTCATGCACAGTATTTGTGTCTTCCTTCCCTTTATTTTTTTTTCTCTCTTGCAACAGTTTTCCATTCCATTCATTTCCGTACTCCAAGCCAGAACACCAGAAAACCAAAGAATTAAATTAAAAGGAACAAATTCAGTTGAAATGAGTTATTTTCCCAGTATAAAACATCTCACCCAGTTACAGCAAGCCTTTATCTTTGCAAGGCAGTTCTTTCCCTTCTGGTAAGACATATGCTACCACAGTACAGACTGTACTTACAGCTTCTTAGGGTGCTCTGCTTATCATTTCAAATGTGGAACCTAATCAGTGAGTCATGTAACAAACACACCTGGACCTCTAGGAAGTATGGATGTTCAACAACTTCTGTTAAGATAAATACTCTGAACATAGGGGCAGTTGTTTTCTGACTCAAAGATCTGTGCTAGTCCTTTTCGTACCACCGTCCATACAGAGCAGCTGTCAGTAGGCCAGAAGACGTTCTATTTTTGCTCATGAAATAGTGGTTGTTTTTCCAGCCCCTGTGATCAGCAAAGTCCAAGGTAATACCAGATGTCAGCAGCAAAGGAAAGATGTAAGGGGTACTCATATTTCCCCATATCTGGAAATCTATCAGAGCAGTGGCATCTGTAACCTCCTGCCCACAAGAGCTAAAGCTGAGACCGCCACACTTCACCAACGCACAGGCCTGGACATAGTATGTGCCATGCACTGTATGGAGCCCATCAAAAACTCCCAAAGCATATAATTCATCAGTTAAAACAGCTCTCCGATAATTTAAGTAACAACAAAGGGTATTGGCACAAACCTGGAGCTCTCCTTTCTCCCCCCATACAGGAACGAAAGTAAAGTTGTCATACATCATTTCTGCATAAAACTGGGGAGGTAACTGTTCATTTCCTTTTTCAGATACTCTGCCAGGAGTCTCTTCTTGCTCCTTAAAGCAAACTTGATCATCCAGCGAGGTGCTCGTAAAAGTCCTGCATGAGTCATGTAAGTTCTCTCTGAATCTTTCATTACTCTCCAAATTGGTTTCATGATCCGTGGTAATCACAGGAATTTCTGCTACTATGAGCTTGCCACCATAACTTTCCATGTTGTGGTATATGAAGGATTTGACTGGAGTGTATATCCCACTCCCTGTCATGCCCAGTGTAGGGTGGTGGATATTAGCAGCTAAAATATTGACATTGAAAGCTGTTGCAAAAGCTTGTTGAAATTCTACAGCAGACAAGAGTGGGAGCTGGTTCATCCAGGCAGTTGGATATACAATTTGTTTCAGATTGTACTGTCTGATGAGGTTCACTGCAGGCTCAAAAAAGAGTATATCAAAGCAAGTGAACATGCCAAACTTTCCAGCAAAAGGGGTGTCAAAGTGTTTATAGTCGGGCTCTGGAGGGGTATCAAAAGCGTATTCGAAATACAGGTTGTGTTTGCGGTACGTCGCTACCAACGCACCGTCATCATCGAATGCCACGTTGGTGTTGAACTGGTACCTTCCATCGGGGGGGCAGTGAGGATCGGTGTGGTCACAGGGCTGCTTAGTTCCTAAGTTTGCCACAAGGAATATTTTGTTCTTCAGTGCCATGCAGCTCAGACGCTGAATAACCTGGAAAAAAATACAGAGAAATGTAAGCGCTTCAGAATATGGAGAAATAAGTTCTACTTAAGCAGCTATGACTTACTTAATACTTTTCAAATTATCACTTTCAATTATCTTTGACCATATCTGTAAAATTTAAAAGCACCAATGATTTGGTGACAAAAGTTACTGGAACCAATAGCTTTGTAGACAGAAAAGTATTTTGGATATTAATTTTAAAATAAAACTGAAAAAAAATATCTGGGTCTCATTTCCTGAGAAGTAAGTAAATAAGCCTCTCTATTTCAAGGTTGTTAATTTTCAGAAACTTCTGACTTGCAGGAGCACCAATGGCTTTAAAACACCAGAGGTCAACTGAAAGCTTTGCCAAGGCAGCACAACTGATCTGTGGGTGCCTTTAGAACTTCTAATAGTGATCATTTGCAACTGCAATGTCTTGTTCCTGCAACTGGATGTTTTAACTATGAATTTTTAAAAAGAAATTACTATCTACACTTACAGAAGCAGAGATGTAAATGAATAGACTTTGCATAGTTACAGAAAAGAAATACAAGATGTTACAGGCCACAGCATTACTGGGCTATTTCTTCCATATCACAGAGCACTGTACCCAAGACTGCCAGTACTGCAATCTCCAAACAGGGTCTGACTGGCAAACCAAACTTCTTGCTTGCTTGGCCATGATCAGGGGTAGTAAAGATTCATAGGCCAAAATAGGTCATCGCTTACAACTGAGATTCATGTTAGCCCACAGATTCTGCTTAGCAGGTATATGCATGACTTCTTTCATTATATTGGCTACTGTAAGGTTAATACGAATTCACGGTCTGTATTACTAAGCATGGTTATTTTCAGTTCAGGTCCAGAAGAGTCAATGAAAACACTATTTTTGTAACATGGAGGTCACATCTTATGTAATCACGCTTGGTCTGTGTCAAGCTGTTACTTCTATTGCATTGTAGCAGATCAAGTCCTGTTACTTGTGCTAATCATTTCACACACAGACAGACACACACATCCCCCCACCCCCGACCACTGAGTCAGGATGTTATGATGTCATCAAGTCATTAAACCCAAGTAAGGAGAATGCACCAAAAGCAAAGATACTACTCCGTTGTTTTATATAAAACAATGTTGTTCAAAATAGAATCACACACAACGCCTCTTACTAGAAGAGTAATTATCATTTCAGAGGTTGGGGAGGAGGAGATGACAAATCCAGATGGCTCATACAAAAGCTAATCTCCTTGTGTGTATGTATCTCAACAGAATGAAACCAGGATAACCTGAGCATCCATGAAAACAGAAATCTGGTACTATGAGTTGTTAAACCTCTTGCTTACTTCCCTAAGCAAAACAGCGAGAGCTCTTTCCCACGTGGAGCACAAACCTAGCATTTAGTTATTCCACCCCTGCAGACATCAATCACTCCTATGTTTACCTCTGTGTCATTGAACAAATAAGGCTCTCTGCATGGATTCCACTTCCCAGAGTGCGAATGCAGAACGAAATCTAAGTAAGGATAAATGGAGCTCCTGGTGAAGTTGAAGCCATGTATTCCATCTTCAGGAAAAACAATGATCTGTGCCCCCTGTATGTAAAACAAATACATATTTTGTAGGCAAAGCAAAGGAAAAGAGGGAATCTCATGGGTAGGAAGAGTTAAAGAAAGTTAAGTATAATCCCATTATGTTTTGCCAATAATGCAGCTTCATAGTATTTTTTCTTCGACTTCATAGTAGGTGTAACTATGTAGCAGGTGTAATTGTGTATTAAAAAAAAAATCTTATTTAACTTGACACATACCTTTATCTTGAAAAATAATGTGTTTGACATTATTTTAAGGGCATGAAAATAAGAGCAGGACTTCATCCAAATTCTTGCCAAAAGTGTTCTCCCTTCACATGAGTCATGAGAATGACATTATTCAGGTTAGAGACTAATGACGTTAAAAACTTGTCTTAATTTTTTAATCAGAATTATGCTGATTGCAAATAAACTTTGACAGAGATGCTGTACCTGTATCAAAGATGAGTGCAGCATCACTTAATAAATTAGGTATATAGGGTTGGAGAGGGTACTGGAAGTATTAATTTCAGAAACAGCTTGACTGTGGAAGCAGGGCAGAGTCTGGTAGAAATGTAGCCATGTGAGAGCTAGGCTGGGTCTACCTGAAGTTCAGGGAGAGTTGAATTGTTCCTAAAAATGAGATGGACTCCTCTTAGATCAGTCACAGTATTAGTCATTCAAATTCCTGTTACTTTTCAAAAGTCAGTTCAAATGTATTATCTGTGCTATGGCTTTGGTATCCTCTATGGGTCTTGGGTGCAGTGCTACACAAAAATAGCTATTATGCTTCTGTGCAGTCATCTGAATGTCTAAAAAAAAATAAGTAATGTTTTCAAATTATACAAAAATGGTAACTATTCTCTCCCAGATCAACCGATCTGTGAAAATTGCAGGTCACCTCTTCTCTGTATAGGGACAGCAACACTTGCTTCCTTCGACCAGAACCAGCTTTGGGTTTTCCTGGGCAGGGAAGGAAAGGGTGGTCTGCATAAGAGCAGCCAGAAATACTAGTCTCTCTCCTCTAAATATATTTAGACTGAGAACCATTCCATGGTGGGGTAGGAGAAAGGAATGGAAAACTTTAGTTCCACAAAATTGTTAATGGTGGAACATTAATTTCCAAAGCATTTAACTTCCTTAGTTTTTAGAAACATTCAGGAATTGCCACTGAGAGCACTGGAACCAAATCAAACCCAAAGACAGCTGCCCGTAAGACAATCTTTCAGTGAAAACATTCCACTTAAGAAAACAGAAAGGAGCTAGGCATTCAGACCAAAATAGAAAATTAATTTCCCTATACTAAATAACTATAGGCGTGTTTTTCCCAGCTTGGAGTAACCCGAGCCGGGCGGGATGCTAACTGGCCTGATTTTTTTTTTTTTTTCAGAGCTGCTGGCAGGTCAGAGTGTCTGAAAACCCAGACCATAGTTATGTACATAAATACAGCTTTAGTTGCCTGGGAACACAAACGTGAAAGCCTATCTTCAAACAGCATCTACTCCACATATCCCTGGGGCACTCACAGCTGCTCCAAGCTGTGGCAGTACCTGTCTCGCAGCAGCCACCGCTTGCTGCTCGTAGATGTCGAGGTTCTTGCCCATGAGCTCCAGCGCGGAGCGCCGATCCACCAGGGCTGTCGGGTTGGGACTCAGGATGGACTCGTGCTCATACACGGCGGCAACATAATGCCCCTCCCTCCTGACTCTTCCTGAGACAGCTTGATAGAAGAAAAAGCAGACAGACAGCTTCCAGCACAGATGCACCATGGTGTGTGCCATAAATCTAGAGGGGGGAAAAAGAAAATGGGGGGGTGGGGGAAACTTGAGCAAAATATCACGCCAGGATTTTAAATTTATGATTAAATATGGACAGTAACTGACACTCTTAGCAGTGTTTGAACTGAGTATGGTGTTTTTAAATTCCTGAATGACCACATGCATATTGTTTCTAAATCTTAAATCTATCTATACTAGTGCTTTAAATAACTGTTTCCTGTTTAAAACCATTTTAGCTTTGTATATAGTTCTACTGACCTCCTTTCTTGGTCTCCCTTTACAATTAACTTTAACATTCATTTATAGATTACTTCACCATATATCAAAGCATCTTTGGAAAAAGTTAAAAGCAGCTCACAAATTTGCATCTCCTCCCCTATTTGGTGATGGGGGATGTATTTAAAAGTAGCATTTCCTAAAATTACTTGAACACTGTATTTAGTAGTCAAGTAGAAACAGAACTTATTCTATCAATACTGAAACAGATGATTGCCAGAAAAATTATACCAGACACTAGTTCTGCATTTATCTTTCTATCATGAAAATGCCTCTCCTAATGGATTATGGATTCACTGCATTCCAACTCCACATATGTAAAAGGCAAATATTTTTCCTACAGTGCAGCTTTTTTGAACATCTATAAAAATGTTGAGTGCACTTCAGATCTGCATTCCTCCTGCACAGTGCAGATAAGTAAGGTTGAAAATGCTTTCATATTAATAACAACAAATCAAAAATTCTTACAAAATGGAGAAAATTTGCATTACTGAGCTTTCCTTAGAAAGAAATCAAGAACTATTGACTCTGGAAGGCTGGGGCACTCTGCAATATGGGCCATGTAGCCTTTTGACTTCCCAAATTAGGAAACTACTCATACAGAACAAGGACTGACGCAATGAACACAACACTTCAGAAATACTACAGAAATGCTCTTTTCTTCAGAATTATTCTCACAGTGCGAGAATTCTGCATCTATCACCACACGGTTACTAGTATCACTAAGGAATTAAACCTCAGTGAAGCTGAAAGAGCGTGCAGGATAGAAGCACTAATGCTATGTACTGACAGCCCATAAGTCCAGTCACTGACTTGTTGATTGTATTTGCTCTTTGGGAACTCTTATCCAAGAAAAAAAGCGCTCCAAAACGCTCTTAATGCCCTGCAGTCTTTGTAATCCACAACTCCTGAATTTTTCCAAAGCAAATACAGACTGACAGACACATGCGTGAAGAGCCTTCTCTCATTCCTATTAGGAGTTCAGCAGGGAAAAAAGATCAATTCTAAACTAATCCCAGTCTTATTTTTATTCATATTATACTAATTGTAATTTTGTATCTAAAGAAAGCCTATAGCAAGTTAACTGAAAACATCTCTTTGCTTAAATTCCAGGTCAAAAACCAGCTTATTGAGCAATCCTCAATATTGCTGTGGTTTTGTGTTTTTTTTTTTTTTTACCTAAACACCAACAATGAGCAAATTGAAAAAAAATACAGTAAGTACTTAGTTTAAGTCCCTTGTTTACTTCCACGAGTTCTACATGCCATTAGCAGCACTAGTTTGATAGCAACACAATCTCATGTAGGTCAGCAAAATCATAACCTCAGTGCCCACGGCAGGCAGAAGGTATGTTTGCTAAATCCAAAAGTTTTAACATGTAATAATAGCACTTATAAGGGTCGTGGAGTAACTTAGGTATTCAATGCTGCTAAACTCAACTACATATTCATATTTCCTTGAGCTTTAATTAGCTAAAGTGTCCATACATGCATGCCTTCAAGGGTAAATTTATTTGAAGAACAATAAAAACAGAATAAATCCTAGGCATCTCTGTAATCAGATGGATTAAAGATACTGCATTTATATAAAGTCTTGAAGTGATGTACAATAAGCTACCCTTGCTATTCTGCATCTTGAGGAAAACACCCAGTAGCTATGAGGGGTGATTTGGCAATGCAAATAAAGAACAGAGGGGTCTGTCCTGTGTATCTCAGCTTTGCAAATGAAATACCAAAGCACGTGTGAAAATATAAAGCAATAGCAGAGGGAGGGAGAAGAGGGGTAGGAAACCTCTCACAGTTAAGGAACCTACTGAAAATAAACAAACTCTGTGGCACTTCACTGACAAAACAGTCTTTTCTATTTCTGTCACCCCTTCAGAGCCAAAATGCCTATTTAGGACAGGAATGGGTTCTAGTCAGCTGCTCTTCACTAAAGCTGTCAACTAAGATGTAATTAGAATTCATCATTATAAGGGATGGAAAGAGTTGGAGAGTTTCAGACCACGGGATGGAACTGCTATGCATTAGAAAAATCACTTTTTTGCCTTCTAAGTCAAACACACCAACAGAAAAAAAATAACAAGCTTTTACAAAATGTTGTATTTTACAAACATGCTTGAAGAATTCTTATTTTTCTGCCACAGTTAATTTTCTTGTGGTCAGAAGGACTCAAAAGTATGAATCTGAATCCCTTCCTCCTTTAGATGCACAAGAGGTTCAGCACTGAACGTGCAACATACACACAATCCCATCTGGCGAAACCTGGGCCAACTAGAATAATAACTACAGTAATTCCTCCAAGTCCTTTCCCTTGGCTGTGATTACTGCTAGTCCTACAGACGGTGGGTGAGCACTTGTGTGAGTGCTCCCCAAAGCCTTTCCCCCTGTTTGACATCTTAAACAACTGCTATCTAATGGATTGCTCCTTACAAGGAGAGCTGTGACAAGCCCCACGGCTGGGCTTGTATATGTTAACCTTTCCAGCAAAATAAGGATAGCTGTGGGGTTTACTCAGGCAGTTGAGATTTCAAATATGTCTCTGCCACATTCTGGATTTTTTTTCTTCCTGGAAAATGCTACACCATCTAATAAATCCTTTCCTTAAGGAGAAGTTAATTTGCTTAGGGTCTATAGAGCTGTCACCTCACCTGAGCTACGACTTTAAATTTTCATGAAGTGGAATGCTTTATTAATTTTAACTCTTTTTCCGTCCCTTTTCTGTGATTTACGTGGTCTGTTGCCCGGCAGAGAGGCTCCAGGAGGATCATCTCACCCAAATGTAAGTATTTCATAGCAGTATTACTGTCATCCAGTCACAATATTCCAGTTATATTCCTTCCACACAAAGGGTAAAAAGACTGGTGTTTGAGTTTGGATGCCAAGTTTTCCCCGCAAACAAGTAGCAAACTCTTCCTATTCAGGTTTTCAGAACTATCTAATCAACGAATTCTGTTGTTTAGGTCATGAAGTAAAGCATCCAGTCACTCGCTTTTCAACAGCTTTGGAAACTTAAGAGTGTCACCTCTCACCACACCTGGATGTATACACAGAAAAGCAACACCTACCCTGCTTCTCAGTACTTCTGTACTCACAGTAATCCAACAGACTACAAAAATAACAGAGGTAGCACAGCACTAGTCTGGGTCCTCTAAAGTGATTAACAGCAAATTCATGTTAGGCCATGCCCGACATGTAGTATAGTCACATGAACAGTACCAATAAGTAATGTAATAGCAACATAAGCAGTAATGACAGTAACATAAAAAGTAATTATTACTAGGTAAATATTAAATTGCTATAAAAAAGTAAACACTTTTTTCACGTTGTATGATATACATGGATTTTGATGTTGCTGCCACTCTACTACAATAATATATATTATACTACATATAATAAGAATATATATAGTGAAATTCAAGGGTTTTTTTTCCACTGATACATCCTGTCTTTGCTGCATCAGATTACACTATTTTACTAGGTAGGTTTTGCAAAGGCTTTATGTTATCTATGTTTTGTTAGCTACTTTGTTGTCGTTTGGTGAGTGAGGGCGAAGGCAAGGCTGCTATCCATCAGGGGTTCGGCTGGACAAGCCGAGGGTGGGGCAGGGACATGTTGCCAGCTGTGTCACTTCTGCCACACGTGCCGGGATGGGCCGAGCCAGGAAAGGGGTGTGCGCCATCCTTCCGCTGGGATTTTGGGAAGATGCCCCACACTCCTCCCCGCGAGCGCCGGCGCCGGGCGCCCCCACCCCAAACCCTCCCCTTACTTTGCCCCGCTCCGCGTTTGCCACCTCTGACCGACCCCACAGCGCCGGAGCGCTCGGGGCATCCGCCCCGGGCACCCGCGAGGCCCTGCGCCTCACCCGGACCTTCGGGGCCTGGGCCAGGCCGGGCCGGCACCAACCGCGCCTCCCCTGCTCCGAGGCCGCTCCCTCCTCGCCCGCCCCGCCCCCGCCTCGCCCGCCCCGCCCCCTCCTCGCCCCGCCCCGCGCCCACCGCGCGCCGGGGGCGGGGCGTCCCGGTCGCCTGCGTGGTTAGCCGC
>JAYRBT010000082.1:34644832-34658786 GCA_036023395.1 Myiotriccus ornatus | reverse complement strand
CCCGCCCCGCTCCCACCTCGCGCCGGGGGCGGTGACTCCCGGACTCCTGATTGGTTACCCGCTCTGGCCAACCGGGAGCTCCCCCAGGCCTCGCCCCCCAGGGCAGGGGCGGTACCGGCGGCTCCGGGTCCCGCCCCCGCCGCCTGATTGGCCGGGCGGGCCGTCAGTCAGCGGCCCGCCGTTGGTGCGGGGCGATGGCGGGCGAGGCGCTCAGCGGGGCGCAGCTCATCGCCCGGGCCCTCCGGCAGCAGGTGAGGCCGCGGGGCCGCCACCCGGCGGGCACGGACAGCGCCCGCCGGGCCGCGGGTGCCCGCGGAGAACGAGCGTGCGCGGGCGGACTCACCGGGAGTGGGCGGGAAGGGCTCGCCCCGCCTGGCAGCACCGGGGCTGGGCACCCCTGAGCTGCTGGCCCGGGGGCGGCGTTCCGCGGGCCCGCACTGATTCCTCGCTTCGCCCCTTCCCGAGCTCAGCCGGTGTCCCCGTTACCGCCAAGCAATGCCGACAGCCCTCTGCGGCAGCTGGATGCGCCTCCTGCGCCTCCTTTGCAGTGATCAAAGCTCTGTGTTGGCCCTGAACTCGAGCTGGTGCTCGACACTGGCCTTGACAGAAGACTTTGCCTTTTAGCCTGTGACACACAGAGAAAGGGAGCTCGGCTGTAATAAAAATAAGCACAGTCTTCTTTATCTCTGCGTTTCTTTGTGCGCGGTACTATCCCAGTTACTGCCTTTCTGATGTCAGTTTTCTGTGAAAGTGCGAGAACATGAGGTGCCGTGAGAGTAGACGAAGCTGACTTACCGGGAAACAGGGAAATGACAGAGAAGTCCCAAGTGAGAATCGGTCAGCAGAAAGCACTGAACAGATGTTGACTGAGGCACTGAACCATTGTCCCACTCCTTGTGGGCCTTCAAAATCCACGGCTTTCACAACCGCAGAGGGCTGAGCTGCAAATACCGGCTGGCATTGTGTATGTTTCCACAGTGACCTCTAAACTTCTGAGTGACCATATATGTTGTTACATTTTAGTTTTAGAGTGCCTGTGTTGTTAGCATGTCTGTGTTTGGCATGTGCTTATTAAAGCTGTCTTTCGGGGGGAAAAAATCTGATTTCTTCTAACGTTTTTCTTTATAGAATATTGAATACATGTTTGGCATTGTTGGTATTCCAGTCACTGAAATTGCAATTGCAGCCCAGGCAGCTGGAATAAAGTATGTGGGAATGAGAAATGAACAAGCTGTAAGTATATATCTACAGTGGGACCAGTCCTTACCCAAAATGTTTTACAGTGGAGTGAAACCCAATTAATGTTTTCTTACTAGATAGAATGTGGTCTCTGAATGTTAATTTCTGAATTTTACTCTGAATTTTAATTTCTTTATGACCTACCTCTTTACTTTTTTTCCTTGTCTATGTTCTGTTCTTAAGTGCCCAGAGAGGAAAGTTTTCCTGCTAATTGATAAGCTTGTCCTGAAAGTTTAAATAATTATGATTTTTTTCCCTTAAGAATTTTCTAAATGCTCACCAAACAGTAAACCACAGAAAGTTATAATGCTCCTGAATGCTCATAATCAAGCATGAACGTACACTTAGGCTCTCTTAGTTGTATATATTTCAGCTTCATTGTGTAGGTGTCAGAAATTAGACTCAGGCTCATCAGCATTTTCGCAGAATCGCAGAATCAGTTAGGTTGGAAAATATCTCTGAACTCATCGAGTCCAAGCTTTGACTGAACACCACCAGGGCAACTAGGCCATGCCACTAAGTGTCACGTCCAGTCTTTCCTTAAACACCTTCAGGGATGGTGACTCCACCACCTCCCTGGGCAGCCCATTCCAATGTCTGATCACTCTTTCTGTAAAGAACTTCTTCCTGATGTCCAAACTAAACCTCCCCTGTTGCAGCTTAAGACTGTGCCCTCTCGTCCTGTCACTTGTGGCCTGGGAGAAGAGACAGATTTCCCTCACCCTCACCCCCTGGCTACAACCTCCTTTCAGGTAGTTGTAGAGAATGATGAGGTCTCCCCTGAGCCTCCTCTTCTCCAGGCTAAACAACCCCAGCTCCCTCAGCCTCTCCTCACAGGACTTCTGCTCCAGACCCTTCAAAGGCAGTTTCGTTACCTTTCTCTGGACCTGGTCCAGCACCTCCATATCCTTCCTGAACTGAGGGGCCCAGACCTGGAGACAGTACTCAAGGTGCAACATAACCAGTGCCGAGTACAAGGGCAGAATCACTTCCCTGGTCCTGCTCGCCACACTATTCCTGATACAGGCCAGGATGCCATTTGCCTTCTTGGCCACCTGGGCACACTGCTGGCTCATGTTCAGCCTGCTGTCAGTCAGTACCCCCAGATCCCTTTCTGCCTGGCCACTCTCCAACCGCTCTGTCCCCAGCCTCCATGGGGTTGTTGTGGCAATCGTTTTGATGTTTTGCCACTAGTTCTGGATTTGTTTGTTTTTCTCCAGTAGTAAAAACTTCCTTAGTCATTCAGTAGTTCTGTAGGTGGTCTGAGGTTGAAGAGAATAAGCTCAGGTTTAGACCTCATTTTCAAGGGTTGCTGCACAAGCTGTAACTGCCAGTTGTGGGACTGTTGGCAAGTGGACCATCAGTTTTCCTTACTCAGAGTTGCTCTGCAACATTTGTCATTTTTATGTAATTGATGCCAACCAGTAAATAAATTTCTTGATTTTTGTCTTACCAGATTTTTCTTATGTTTTAACTTGTTTAGGGGTCTATCTCCTATGAATACTACTAATTAAAATTTTACCACTTTAACACAAGATATTCTGGGCTTGTATTTCGCAGCAGTGTTCTTTTTTCTGTTTTCTACCATGTAGTTCATAGCCTTTGTGGATTGTCCCAGTCCCCAAAAAAGTATTATAACAGTAGTTCAGTTAACAGTAGTCATGAGCTGTGTGTTTTTGCTGTCTAATCCTTACATTCTTGTATTGGAATGCGGAAATTTAGAGGAATGCATGTCTCTATGGAAAATCTGGAACATATGAGAAAGGCAAGTATATACAAACATGTTTAAAAGGTGTATTTGAATCCTTGAAGGACTGGGAATTCAACACAGCCTTTATATTCCTTTAGGCCATTTAGCAAATATTCTAGTTTTAGCTGTGGTTATTAACACAATTAAAATTAATGTCTTCGTATGTCTGTAATTAACAGGGAAGATTGCTTTGCACTGCCAGATGAGATGCTGTCCTATTTATCATCCTTTTTGTCACTCTACAAGAGTCTAATAGACAAGAAGCATTCTGCTGTGTAGAAGATGAAATACTTTAGTTTAGTGGAATGAAAATTACATGAAGACTTGTTTTAGTATCAAAATGTCAGGGTTTGTCTGCCTTAGGAACTGGAAAAGGATGAATAAAGATACGTCTTCTGCTGAGTTTTGGTTTGTTTTTTATCCTCACTGAACACACAGAGTAACTGCTTGGCAGAGGACAAGGTGAAAGGTTATATACAGTATATTCAAGATACACTCAATATTTACACGTCATAGTTTTAAATGTCTAAGTTTATTAGTTGTGTGGTCTGGCTCTGGAGAATGTGTATACAGCTGCTTCCTTTATTGGTAAGGGCAGCTGTGTATTATCTATATGGAAAATTAAGGGTTTTTTCCAAGGGTCGAGTTTCTGCCTCATTTCTGGGCCAGATGTAGCAAAACCATTTCCTTGTAAAAGCGTTAAAATTCTAATTAATAGTGCTCATAGGACACAAGACCCATAAACAAGTTAAAACACGGGAAAAAAAATCTCAAGACAATAATCAAGCACCGTATTTATTGGTTGGCGTCAGTTGTGGAAAACTGACAAATGTTCTTGACAAAATTATCCTGATGTCTTTATAATGCCCAGGGAGGCGGTGGAGTCACCATCACTGGAGGTGTTCAAGAAACGACTGGACCTGGCACTCAGCGCTGTGGTCCAGTTGACAAGGTGGTGGCCAGTCAGAGGTTGGACTTGATGATCTTGAAGGTCTTTTTCAACCTAAATAATCCTGTGATCCTGTGAAAAGCCCATAAAACTGCAGAATAGAAGACCAGATTAAAGCGTGAAGTTAAAAGATAAGTAGCGCTACCAACAGCCATAAGCCAATCTCCCGTGGCCTGTAATATGGCATAAGTTCGCCAGGAGCAGTTTGACCTGCATCCAAATGCCCTTTGAACACCGAGAAGTTGTGTTGCAACTCCACAGCAGCATGTATTCTGTGTATCTGTCCCTGGGTAATTAGAGATTGCTGTGACTGCTTAGAAGACTGGTAACCCAGACGAATTTTAAACTTTAAAAAAAAAACCCTTTATTAGATTGTTATTTGTCAATAATGCACATTGCTTATGTTTAGTTCCTAATCTTTAATAATAATTATCACTTTAATATTCAAAACAATCTCTTCTTGATATTCATAACCTAAGTTAGTTGGGAGTATACAAATATGCCGGAGCTGGTGCAGCTATCAGGGGAATTGAGAACCCTTCAGGAAGGGCAGCTGGAACAAAAGTGGGCATCGTTTAGTCCACCTCCTACATTCAAGATCTTTTTTCATAAGACATATTGGTCTCTGAACAGATCTAATCCCTTGGCCTCCGTGCCTAGACCATGGACCTGTAGTGCAGGATGGTACTTCCCCAGGCCCAGACAGGCACCTGATCCTGTTGCACATCTGTTGGAGTTTTTTTCTTCTGTTTTGGTTTTTCCTGTTGCTTAGCCATTGCTGCTTTACCCAAGAAGTGTCTTCCCAGAGCTCAGAGTCACACTTCCTCAGTGACAAGTTATTGGCCATTAGCAAATCATTTGTTATTCTGGGACTGCTGCTTTTAACCTGGTTCATTATTTGCAAGGCCTGGACTTAAGCTGTATGTGGTAACAGAAGACACCACGTACCAAGCTCAGGTTCATACAGCAGGTTCTTTCTCGTAATAAGTTTTCACAAGCTGTACAGACCAGTCCTGGAACGCTGAACGTTAGATACATTAATATGAGGGCCTCAGACCTGCTCCTAGGAATGGCAGTACTGTTTTACCTGGGCTACTGGGTACAGAAATGCTTAACCGTTGTTTACTCATTATATTGTTTATGTTTGATTTGAAAACAGACTAATTAAACTCTGCTTAGTGCCCTTCTACTTTAAAGGGAGGAACAGGCCTCTGCTTTGGCTGCTGTTCAAGCCCAGTGCTCACGGGTGGTTGCAAGCTTTGAGTTAGGTGCCTGCATCTAGACTTCCTACCTTTCTTCCTAATGTTGATTGTGGTTTTGTGGGCAATGGTGTTTTGTATGCCTTGCTTGTCTGAGGGACACAAGGATCTGATTTCAGTTGATCAACTGTCTCGTGACCATAACAGATAATGAGTGCTATTACTCACATTTTAGTGATGACGGTGCAAGATTCATCAGTAAAATGTCTCTTCTTTCTACTCTTCACACAAAAAAATCTTTCAAGTAGACCTTCAACATTATTTACAATCTCCTCTAAACACAGATATCTTTAGTCATGTTGCTTCCTTGCAGAATGAAGCAGCAAAAGTTTTAATGGCAATGACTGTACATGAATCCTAATTCTATGTGCTGCTTTATTTTGCCACTCAGATCTAAAACATGATTGCCATAGAACCTCAACTCCATGCTTAGAGCTCCATTAACAAGATTTTTCGTAGCATATACTCCAAATATTTCCAAACTTTTGCACATGGATGTCATCAAATTGTTGTTGAATTCTTGAATATAAGTGACATTTTTCTTCTTTATGTCAGATGTGTATGAAAAGTGAAAAAGAGATTTTTCTTGTCAGTGTACTTTTTTGGTTGACAATTCCCTATCCTAATGCTGCGAAGAAAGTGAGGGTTTCTTATTACTTGTGTACTAAGCTCTGTGCTTTTGATCAGACAGTTGATCTTTATCTGTAGGAAAATGAGGATATTCAAGACAGTTTCTCCTTCCATATAAAAACTTAGGAAACGTCTGTGTTGTGAGTCATTTAAGCTGAGATGGCTAACTTAGCTAGAATTTTTCATAATTTTGAGGAAAATATTTAGTAGCTTTTTAAACTTTTAGGAGGAGCTTTTGTGTTACTTATTCTTCTTATCATGAGAGTGCTCTAATATAACTAAAAAACCAAATCTCAACTATTTAAAAATGAAAGAGGCAGGCTCTAAGGCCAAGAGCTTACTGTAAAAAATCACAAAAAATTGCAAAATTAGTTTTTTTCCAATAAGTGTTTAAACTTGCTGAGTTCAAGACAAAGCATGAGAATATGAAAGAGTTGGCAATGTCACATGCCACACTGCTGATAAGCTGTGCTAACACGTGTAGTAGATGTTATTTTTGAGAAAATTAATCAAAACACAATTTTTCTTTAAAATGTCAAAGTAGATAAAGCAAAGTGTTGTACTGGAGGTGGAGTAAGAAGTACTTCAGCAACTCAGCTTGTAAAAGACAATCCCTAATTATCTACTTAATTTCTCCAGTGTGTTATTTCAACCTTTTGCTTAATTTCTGACATACAGTGAGTCATTCCAGTGATGGCTGGATTTCTGCTTGTAGTCTTTCTCTTGCAAATCCCTCTTCCATGGTAGTCCAGAATGCAGTGGAAGGCAGAAGTTTTATGCATTGTTTTAGTGTTGGGTGGGGTTTTTTTGTTTGGTTTGTTTATTCTATCTTGCTGATTTTTTTTTTTTTTCCCAAATCCCAGATATTCTTAATGTAATGTTCTGTAACAACAGGAGCCTGAAATGTGGAGAGGAGTCTTGAGATTTTTCACATAAATCTTCATGAACACACTTTACAGCGGGGAGGGAGAAGGGGTACTTTTGCTTACATTTAAACTCTGATAATCAGGGAAGAATCTCTCTGTCCATATTTTCAGTATTTTTGTTGACAGTTATGTACAAGATGTTATGAAATGTATACACAATAATAATAGTTGTGTAATTAACTCCAATATTTTCAACAGGCCTGTTATGCTGCATCTGCTGTTGGATATTTGACTGGCAGGTACATTCCATATTTATCAATCTTTATAATATAATTTAGTAAATATTAATATTGTAATATTAACTGTGTTAGACTTAACAGATGGAAACTAGAGAGGTTTGTCTATTTTGGAGCTGGGACTTTTTAGTGTGTGCAGATGTAGGGCAGTTAAAATGGAGCATGAATGCTGAAATATCAATAACGGTTGCCAATATTTCTGTAGCAGTGACTCAGAGCAGGAGCAAGGAGGTGCTTAAACTCATGTAATATTGACCATCTTATAACTTTCTTTATTTTTTTCCCCCTTTGATACCTGAATAGTACAAAGACCTTACCAATACAGGCACTGTATGCCTTCCAGTCTCCCATGTGCTTCTCCTGACACAAAGTATTGCATTTTGCTATTAATGCTGTCAGGAAACATTCAGTGGCCTGTGACTTGTGCTTCTTGGGTATGGATCCTTTTCTAAAGTGAACATCTGGTGCCTGCTCACTCGGAAGTGCAAACCCAATGATGCAGGTGGTCACTCCTTATTCAGTCTGTGTGGCAGCTCTGTTACACAGTTTTGTAGTTTTTCTTCCTTTAAATAACCCTCTGGAAGTAAGCTGTTTGTTGTTTTTTTTCCTGATACATAAATAGTCTATAAATCTGCTAAGGAATGCTCACTAGTTAAGAATGATCATTTTTTATGTTATCACCTGGAATAACAAGTGCCTCTGCCTCAACTAAACTGTAATAACTTTGTGCTGAATCAGATGCACTTCTTCCTTTGTGAGCTTTGTCGCCATTTTCCGCTGCTAAAGTGCAGTTGAGAAAACTGCAAACTTAAGTGGTTTGCCAAATTCCGTATAAATGTTAGATAATGGAGTAAATGCAATAGAAGAAGTAAGGGGCTGTGTTAGGATAAGCCTGCACACGTTGCAGACCTCTGTGTGGAAGGCACATAACAACTGTTGCCTTGTTGTTCCAGTTGGGTTGATACAGCTAAATGGTTTCTGATTTCTGTGTCTTATCTACAGTCCTTCGTACAAATACCTTGCCATTCATGACTTGTGGTGACATGAGTAAAACTTTAGTATTCCATATTTCAGCATTTTACTAATTTTTGTTGATGATTTATTTGGTGTTCCATGTGCTTACTTTCCTTTTCTCTCTCCTTCTTTTTCTTTTCATCTAGACCAGGAGTATGTCTTGTAGTGTCCGGTCCAGGTTTTTTACATGCCCTTGGTGGGATGGCAAATGCAACCATTAACTGCTGGTAATTTAACTGCATTTTCACTTTAAAATTCCAATAATTGTGTATTGTTATTTGTTGCAGATGTTGAGTTCCACAGCGTTTAGTATTGTACTTCCTCCCCCCCTGCCTTTCTTGTGGGTAATGACAAGGAAATTCTTTATTTGTCAACCCTAAAAGTAATTTTGTTTCATTTTCAGTGATCTTATGGATAAAATTCGCATTTTTTCATCCTATTCCATTGTGCACATATTAGAAAATCTATCAGCATAGCTGGTTGTATGGATATGTTTGCAAATGAAGTTGGTGTTCAGCCTGTAATGCTTTATTGATTGTGGAGATTGTCTTAAAGGTTTTTTCTAAGTTTAAATCGTTGTTGCATTTGAATTACTGTATTTCATATGTGAACAAATTGACAACTGCACTGTTAAAATTCCTATTTGCTTCCCACGCAGACATTTAGAACAGTAATTAAGTATTGAGTTAAAGGATGTGCAGAGTGATAGTATTTACTCCTATAAGCCTTCACTGAGACATGACAACTTTAGCTGGTCTGTCACAGAAAGGTGTTCAGAAAGCTGTACTGAGGTATTTGGGGTGGAAGCTGTAGTAACACCGAGCATGTGTGCTCACAGCACAGAGTGTGATATGGAACAATGGGATCCGGAACATGAAATTAGAAGGGGGTGATGGATGAGGTAATGGGAACACTCTGACATTTTGGAAAAAAAAAAAAACCCTCTAGTGTTCAAATCCTTTCTTAAAAAAACGAGTTTTTGAACAAAGCTTTGCTGTCACTATGTGACCTTGGATTAAAAGAAGAAAGATCATACGAAAACCGTGCTTTTTGAACAGTTGTGGATTTGGTTATACAAAAGAAATGTTCATCACATTTACTTATGGATTTGCAGCAGATATTTCTGTTTTCTCACAAATTTTTTTTTTGGCTGAAACAAGGTCTGTTTACCTGACTTGTTCTTTCTTTCATAAATCTGTACTCCTGGCAAAAGGTCAAGGGAGTGACTTACCTAGTTGGACAGAAAATTGACATTATAGTAAGAAAATCGGTTTTCCCCGACCAAACCACACTGTTTGCCCAATGATTTTTTCATTGGTCACATCAGGCTTGCCTTTTGCCCACCACACGCCAAAAGGAGAGAAGTAAACATTCACAAACGCTGAATTTAGCCTAATGGATCTAATTTTCCTTGGCCCCTTCGTTAGTAGGCAACTGTATCGCATGTTTAAGAATCCCAGAAATGCTTCCCATTTACACTTGGCTGACATTGCCATTGTAAGAAAGGGTGCTGTGCTTTGGAGAGAGAGATTAGGGATATAATTATATATAATGATATAATCTCCACACCTTTCTCCTGGCCATGTACTCTTGCTGCTTGCACTCTTGATAGCTCTGGTACTTGTCTGCCCTAACAATAACTTTCGGTTCATTATTCTGCCAAAAAGCTAACCCAGCAAAAATAAGTAAGTAATGTCAAGTTAGATAAGTGGTCTAAATAGCTCCCTCTGCAGCCAGGCAAGCTTCAAGCACCTAAGTTAGGGGGAGAGTGATTATGTAGCTGGGAGCAGAAGTTAGAGAGGTCTTCTGCTCTCTGTGGCAACAAGGTGTTAAGTCTCCTGCTCCTCTGAGGGATGAGTGGCATGAGGAGACCAATTTGTAGGGCAAGGTTAGCCCTCATAGGTATCTCCTATGTGTTATGTGATTCCAACACCTGGTATTGTTAAGGCACTACAATGGCTCACGTTTTTTTACTTCGTGTTGCACAGAAGTAATCTGAATATTGTGACTTTAATTTAAACTCAGACTCAGGGTAGTGGTTAAAGCCCTGTTTGAGTTGTCCTCGTTAAGCCTGGAGATCCATTCTTCTGATTCCTCTCTGTTTCAGTCTCTTCCTAGTATTACTTTGGTAAGCTCTTTACCTGAAGTTGCAGTTGAAATTTTTTTTTAGTTTAGTGAAGTTCTGCGAGCCTGTAAGATTTATTATTCTTACTAGTTTCATTATAGTCAGTACTCTTCCTGCCTCACTGTTGTTTTTAACTTGCTTTATAAGCACTTCTCTTCAGAATGTCTACAGTATTGTGACAGTAGTACAATGATTTCGGGGGAGGGGGGGAACTTCTTTCTAGTTACAGTTATGTTAAACTTTAGGAGCAGAACTGAAGTTTTTCAAGATCTAGGTGTTGGAGTTGTCTGTCTAAAAAGTCGAGCAGTTTCATAATTATATTTCATTACATAGGGAAGCAGTAGTTAGTTACTTTGTTCATTAAAACATTTAAATAAATTCTGAAATAATAAGTGAGAGGAACATGGGGTTTGTCGCTGTCAAACAAACTCGTTACATATGGATAGCTGTAATTACTTTGCTGATGGCAGGGAACAAGCAGAATAAAATGTGTAGAGCGTAAATCAAGTGTATTTTTCCATAAGAATTTTTCATAAAGGTAAGATACAGCCTGAAGTTCTCATTTCACCACGTCAGGAGATTAGAACTGAGATTTTTGATTTATGGTGGAGAAATGGCCTGGTTATGAAGCTTGGATCTAGATACACATATACCCAAGCCTTAAGGGGGATTAAATTTAAGATTATGCATGGAGCACACTGTAAATGTTTCAGCTTGGTACATTATATAGATAAATGCAGTCAAAGGAAAGGCTGTATCTGAAGAGCTACTGTTCAGCAGAAAAAGCCTAGAAAGCTGTTGACCCAATATTTCAATTTGGTGTGAAAGAATAAGCAGATTAATAAGACATCTTTTTTTCTATTGACTCAGCATTTCGCATTTTAAGAAGTTTGACCCACAAATGGAATAGAAGACCGGGTTTTATTCCCTGTAGGAAAATAACGTGTTTTGTGGAAATTATAGTAAAAATTACTCCTGTGTAATTTGTAAGCCATATTGTAAGCTAATACTGCCTTCCACACGTAGCCATGATCTAATTTAAGAGCAGGACTGCTTGTGAGCTTGTTAAATTTGTATTCATTTCTTTGGGCTTTGGGGTTTTTTTACTAAAGATGAAATGGAGGGAGAAATGCTCTCAGTCAATCAGCTAACTTCTGCCATGTTCCAAATTCTATACAAACAGAACCTAAACCTTATGAAAAGTTGTATCCTAGTGTGCTTCTTAGTTGTAGTGCTTGTGCATGTTACAGTGCCTCTTATATACAAAACTTTTTGGACCAATCAATACTTTTTAGCTTTTTAGATTAGACGTCATTCCACTCAAACCACCTTGTCACCCACGTTATCAAACTTAAATGAAAATTGCCTGTGATATTACTTGGTTTTAGAAGTTTTATGATAGATGCAAGTCACTAAATACAGCCAGATTGTCCTAAAACTAGTGACCCAAAAGCTGCTAGGAAGTCTACCGTCAGACATGCCAGTATTTAGAATCCACTCCTGTATTGTGCTGGTCGTTGTCTATTCCTTTAGAGATCTGTGGATGCTGAAGATGTGCACAGCATCCCAAGAGAAGTAGGATTTGTCAGTGAGGAGAACTCACAGATGTGATTTTAGCTATGAAAAATATATGCATGCTTAAGGTTCTTTGTTTTGTTTTTAAATATACTTTTCTAGGCCTTTGATTGTTATCGGAGGTTCTTCTGACAGAAATCAGGAAACCATGGGAGCTTTCCAAGAATTCCCACAGGTACACAGACATACAGCAGAAACATTTCAGTTAAATAATTGATGTTGTTTCTTCATTATTGTAGGAATAACAATCTCAAACACTAACATTTCCTAACAGATCCTATAATGCTGCTGATTTGCTCCATCTACTGGTTTAAAACTGGCAGTGTGTAAATACAGGAGATTGCCTGGAATATACAAATGTACAAACTACATACTCATGTAAATTGCCTTTGTCTGTTCTGAAAGGGACAAAAGCAAAATAAACTTTCAAAAAAAAAGAAACACCACTTTCTAGAGGAAAAAAAAAACAAAACAAAACAAAAAAGCTTAATTACTCAGAGGAATGAGCATGGTTTTGACAGTTTCTACCAGCTGAGCTACTGCATTTTTCTGTGGGGAAATTCTCACCTTGTTGCTTTTCATTTGGCATTTCTTTCATTTTATTCATGTTGAAATGAGATAGAAATGAGCAAATCACTTTGATAAATCAATAAAACTGTTGTTTGCATTTATTCAGGTTGAAGCTGGTAGGCTGTACAACAAACTCTCTGTCCGCCCAAGCAGCCTGGAAGTTATTCCTGCTGTTATTGAAAAGGTATGAAAAAATACAAAACTGGCAACAGAACATCAGGTAACTGTCTCCTTCTGTTTAAGTTTTGAGGGTTTATTTTTGTGTAGTTGTTACTCAAAGCAGTTTTATCCTGCAGATATGAGGTGATGGTTGATTGTGTAAATTAACAACCAGGGAGATTTCTCCTAGGAACAATGCTATGAAATAGGTTAGAAATAGATTCTGATCCAATCTGGTGCTTACTGATCCCTGCAGTGTTTTTTCTTAGCTTCAGGCAGGAAAATTTTTATGAAATAAATGCTTTTAGGGAGAGATGCAATGACTAGAAATGTAATACTACAAACTTCAGCTGTTATACCACTCTCTTGTGAAGGAGATTTGGAAGGGGAGGCAGTGGACATGGTTGTGTTTGGGTTTTGAGGTTGCTTATTGCTTTGTTGGGGTTTTTTTTGAGACTGAGAGAAAACACATCCTTATCTCAATGCTTCAGAGAGGATTAGCAAAGTCTCTTGGTACTGGTGCAGCAGCAGCACTTCAGCCATGTCAGCCTAAATTCTGCATACCCTGATACTGTTTCCAGAAGTGCAAATTCAGTGGAGCATCTACCTGCAGTAGAAGAACTGGAATCAAAAGTAATAGAAAATGGAGGCATTGGTTATCTTGGTTTTACTCTGTTTGTGCTGCTTTAAGTAGAATTCAACATGAATGTTTAATTTTTTATCTCCAAATGTAACAGCTAATAATGCAGTTGTCTATTTTAAATTAAACAAAGAATTTAGACTCTCATACTGTACATCTGCTGAAAGGCTCCAGCAGCTATATAAGGGAAAATGTGAATAGCTATCAAAACTTTATATTTTTTTAATGTAAATCACTCCATGGAAGCTTTACTCATCAGCAGTAGGAAACTGTGTACCTTCTCGGCCTGCAGAAGGGTTTTCTTGCCTTTTTAAACTATTTTTAAAATCCTGTCAAGCAGTGGTTAAAACTAACTGTGATTATCTGTTTCCTAGGCTGTAAGAACCAGCATATATGGTCGTCCAGGTTCCTGCTATATTGACATACCTGGGGACTTTGTGAATCTTCAGGTGGATAAGAGCTCTGTCAAGTGCGTAATGATTACATTCATTTTTCCAGTCACTGAATAAAAGAAAGTAGAGTTATAAGTTGCTTTCATATTTTATTTTCTTAAAGCAAGAAAATGCAGCCTCTAAATGTAACACTCCGTTGTAATGTGATGCAGATTACAGTTTGTAAAGAAATGTGCAAAACCAGAATGAATTAATATGGTAGTATAATCATGTCACTCTGTAAATCTCTGGAACAACACTACCTATAAGATTAAAGAAACAAGGAAGAAAAACTTCAAAGCCTGTTTAAAAAAAAAATCCTACTCTAATAAATGATGTAACATGGTGTGTAGCGACTGCAATTTTATGCTAAGCAATAGATTTGTCTTTCAACATTTCTTGTTTTGAATTTTTTAAAGAGGCTCTTTTGTTTTGCTTTTCTTCAGGTATG
>JAYRBT010000082.1:34614433-34628481 GCA_036023395.1 Myiotriccus ornatus | reverse complement strand
GTTGCTAAATAACTATCTAACAAGGAAACCATAATTACAAATAATCTTTTCCATCTTCCATGGTAATTGAATGAACAGAATTCTTCTGTACTACTTTGCAGACATAAGCTGTTATTGTAATATTGCATTAAGACTGGGTTGTTGTTTTACCTTTGCCCCACTCAGCAAAAGAGCTTTCAGACTTTTGGACTAGAAAATCTCAATTATATATTAACCATTTTGATAGAACAAAGGGCAATGGTTTTAAGCTAAAAGAGGGTTGATTTAGACTAGATACAAGGGAAAAAAAATTTATAATAAAAATGGTGAGACACTGTAACAGTTTACCCTGAGAGCTGGTGGATACCCCATCCCTGGAAATATTCAAGATCAGGTTGAATGGGACTCTGAGCAACCTGGTCTCATTGAAATGTCCCTGCTTACTGCAGGGGGTTGGACTAGATGACCCAAACTACTCTATTATTATCTTTGTCCTTCTAACTAGAACTGTGTTCATACAAGAATTTGATGATATGTTAACTACCTTCATTTTATCTTGGCTTGTTGGTGTAGTACCTACCAACCAAAAGTGAATAGGGCTGGCAAGAAGCCTTCTTTTTAACAAGTATTCAATAATTCCTGCATAAAGAAAAGTTGATATATTCTATTTACATGTTAGCGTCATCAGCAGATTCTTCCACCCACTTCTAAGTGGTGGTCTGGGTTGAAAGGTCAAGCAGCTGCTACCTGAGCAGGTAAACTGTGCTGGCTATTTTTTTGCTTCATGTGTTTGTTGGCTTTTGACATTTTTAATTGCTATGGCATCTACCCAAAATAGGAATTTTTTTTACAAAATGCAGTTGATACCCTGTGATAAAACTGTGGGGTCTTTATCTCTGAACACTAAGCTGCAGGTGACAGTTGGTGTTCTGGGGTTTTCACCATGGAAAAATTTTTTCTAAAGTGAAGTCCTCAAAACCTTGTGTTCTCACTTAGGCCATGGGGGTATCATATAAGACTCGGAAACTGCATTGTGAAAACTTTGCTGTGTTTCTTTTTTCAGCTAATGTTATCTAAAATAGAATTACTGCCAAAGCCATTGTATTTCCATTCTATGTTTTATATATATGTATTGTATATTTGTATTTCCATTCACTCCTGAATTCTGAATAGCAGTTCTAGATGAGACAAGAGTAAGAGCTATGCAGTATATATCTCTTCAGTTTCTAGCAAATGCATAATTTAATCTAAAAAATTCAAGATTTTTTAAAATTATTTCCCAAATATTTTAAGTATTTTTATTCCCAAATGTTTATGGGATCTTTTCCAGTGGTTGCATCATGAAGTTGTATTAATGTGGATTTTCTCTCCACCAGCAGCAGCAAGAAAGAAAAAAAAAGAGAAAAGAAAAAAGAAAAAAAAAAAAAAAGAAAAAAAATCGTTTGTTATTGATTGCTGTTTGGAGGATAGAGACAAGGACATATCTCTCATCTCACAGAACTGGCCTTAACTACCTGGTGCAGAGCTCTCCGCAGGGACCAGAAGCCTTGCATCAGCTTCACGAGCCCATGGGAGTAGCTGGAGGAATGCACTGCCTGACTGAGCAAGTTCACAGATGGCAGATAGTTCAGGGCCTGGAAAGCACACGTTTGTCAAGACTCTCATGCCAGACTCACTCTGCTACATGACACTTCCTCTCCTCAGGATTCTCCCTATCACATGCACCAATGCCACGGAGGTCAGAAACAAGCTGTGTAACCAGGTGTATGTCCTTGTCATCCAGCACGGATGCCACTTAGCACGAAGTGTCAGTTTGATGTGCTGTCACCTGACTAAGTCAAAAGCAATAATCCCACAGCTGTTGTCCATTTTATTCCCAACAAACTTCGCTCTTCTCCTGATGAAACCATTAGCAGCCTTGCCAGCAGGGCAACACAGGGCTTGCACTTTGATATGGCCTGGGTTGCCACCCTGTAATGAGAGCTCTCCAATAAAAATCGAAGTTGATGAACTACCACTACATCATGAAGAAGAGGTCTCTTATGTGATTAGGGCTTGTAATGATGAACTTCACAAGATCTATTCCTTTCCATCTGAGATGCAGCATGCCAAGAGAAATAAGGGCACTTCCTTAATCCATGGTCATCTTGGTCAAAGAAGAAAGAGGCCAGAGCACTATCTTCACCAAAAAGAGCCAAATACAAAAAAGTAATAAACAGTGGAATAAAGCTGATTAAGTTCAAAAATAAATTCTATTATCCAAAGTGTTGCAGTATGTTGCAGTACTAGAGTTTTTAGAAAGAATTATAGTTATATTAAGCATGTCCTTTAAGGATAAAAATATATCAGGCAGATATGATTGTTCCTATCTAGCAATTACACTTAGAAAGATTTTGTCAATATTTTCAGTGTCTTGGAAGCAACAGCCAAGACTATTTAGCTGGAATTTTGGAAATGCATCATTTTGCTCTTCAGTGGAGTTAGTGCCCAGGGGCACACGTCATAATTTTTCTCAACGAGTCTTTTAACAAAAATAAAAATAAATTCTGCAATTAATTCAAAATATTTTTGTGTTTGTCTTGGGGGGAACAAAAAAGCAGTGGACAAAGAAAACCATCTCCATCTGGGAGAGAGTAATGATGTTTTTCACAGTAAAGGATGTACCTCTGATTTTCATGGAAACCACTGTCAGATTCCAGGAAGAGCAGAGGATCTCTCTGCGAGTTATTCAGAGAGTGCAAATTGATTTGCAAATCCCTGTGAGTTGCAAAAAGGCACAGA
Organism: Myiotriccus ornatus; assembly: GCA_036023395.1. NCBI lineage: Eukaryota > Metazoa > Chordata > Aves > Passeriformes > Tyrannidae > Myiotriccus > Myiotriccus ornatus. The sequence continues at coordinate 34,625,721 of JAYRBT010000082.1, read as the reverse complement.
AACACCAAACTTTTGTACAGGTAGCAAGGGCACCTGCTGCTTTTCAGAGAACGGGAGGTTTGTTTTCCTTGCACAGTGCGGTGTAGTGTGTTGACTGTCGCCACCCGCAGAGCTGATAGCGTTTCACTCACCCCATTATGCACATGTATTGTTTCCTCCACCTGTTGCACCCCATCAGTAAACTCTGTGCAGTCCTACAGTGTCCGGCACTACCAGTGATACTGTCGTTTTCACTTAAATCCTAAATAATAATGTGTTTATCGGTTTGTGAAGCCTTTGTGACATCCCTTACCTCCAGCTGCACTCTGTGCATGAATGCAGCACTCATAGCTATCAGGGTTAAGCAGATGTTGGGTCACTGCTCATCTTTCTCATTAAGGCAATTAGTGCCCTGTAGAAGATGATCAATCAGGGATTTTATCCATCTCGATGCTGATGTCTGGTTGCCTGCACTGAAGGATGCTGTTTATAGTCCAGTTCTTAATTTCTCCCATTCCTGCTCATCATTATTATTATCCAAAGTGCCTTTTTGCTTCTGTTAGCAAAACCAGAATCCCCCATGCCCCAGTTTTAGCAGCTAATGTCCACAATAGGGGCAACTGATCCAGCACAGGAGTTAAATATAACCGTGTCTAGTGTAAGGAGAAGATTTAATGGGAAATGGTTGGCATTCCTTCTTCCTAAAGGCACGGGGAGGGAGGGGGGAGAGAAAGAGAGAGACGTACACACACAGACAGGCACACGCATCCCATAGCGAGGGAAGAGGCAGAGAGCAGGCAAGGCAGAGAGGCAGTGAGGGTAGCAAGAGAGCCAGCCCCAAAGCAGCCCTGCACCTCTGAGCTGGAATCTGCCAGAGCACAGCCAGCATGTTGGTCCTCAGCCTGCTTGTCTGGGGATCTTACCTGCCGCTTCTCTTCTGCTTTGCTTTGTCTCAGACTGCGTACGCTGACAGTGTCTTCTCAATTTCAGCAGGTAAATTGCTTTAAGTCTCGTTACTTTTCCTTGCTTGGAGCACTCTGCACTCTGATTCTTGCACTTTCTGGTGATTGGAAACACAGGGGAAAAAAAACCCAAATACTTCAAATCGCAGATCTTGGTGGAGGGGTTTTGCACTGCAGACCTGTTCTGCCACATGCCAGGACATTTTGTTGCTTGCTTGGTTTTGCTTTTTGCTTTACAATTTCTGGTTTTAAACCCCTCCCTTCCCTTCCCCATGAGAAATAATAGACAAGATCCTCAGCCGCTCTAAAATGCTTTTTTTCCATTGGCTTCTGTGGTGCTGTGCTAATTCATGGATCTGGCCCAATTAGTGTATTACTGGCATGTCTGCAGGTTTCTTTCTATTTTGGGTTCAGGTAGATTACAGCAAGGGAAAGAAAAGAAAATAAATCTCAATGTATATCTGCTTCTATAAATAAAGCCCTGACCTCAATGAGTGGTGCTGGAGTCCGACTGGGCGTTATCAGAATAAACATCATCTGGCTCTGGCTATGACACTAACAAATACTCAGATGACTGACATAGCAAACAAGAGTCCACTGCATGGAAAATCCCTGCTAGGCAAAGACAAAACAAATTAGTTGTCAGCTGAGGCAGGGCACTGGAAATCCCTCTTAATAGACTTTACAGTTTCAGCAGCAAGACTCTCCTTCAGTCATGTTCTGTGTGAAGGAAGGGGAAAGCTGGTGAGAGCTTTGACTCCATCTCTTTTTTTGAGGAACTTCCACCAATTTATGGCAAATCACTGTCTCCCACTTTCTGTCTGCTATTCTGTATCTGTCAATAGAGATGCTTCTAACTAATGTGCTGGATTCCTGCGGTGTCAGATTTGAGATGTTTTAACTGAGATCTGCAGGTCAGGGCCAGCTGTACCTACGGATCCTTCCCACGGCTTTCACAGTGACCAAAGGGGTGCATATTTTAAGTCTGTATATGTAAAGTCAACCTTAGACATGAATCTAGAGGCACACAGCCTTTCTTGTTCTCTAACCTCTCTGGTGTGCCCACAGAGCCAGATGGTTTACATTTGAGGCATTTATGAGGGAAGGGTGATCAGGAGGGAACCTTCTGTGAGAGGTTAGGTGTCTGCACTAAGTAGCACTAACACTATGTGTGATCTCTTCCAGGGTTTTTTAACAAATATTTTTAAAATGTGCAGAATTAGTACACTGTATTCCACTCCCAATGGTTTGAACAGTCCATTCATACTCAAATATTAAGAGCCTGAGGGCCACAAGAGTAATCCCTTGAGAAAAGCCCTATAGCATTAAATAATGCACCCATTACAGTTCTGTAATTATTTCAGATAGCTTGTAAGATAACATCTAGAAAAACCTAAAGTTCAAATAAGTACATACTTTGTTAACAATTTAATCCCTTTTCTTCAACCTTTAGGAACTAACAGTTTTTTCCACTAAGCTCTGCAGGATGCTACAAAGCATTTCCATTTATCTTTTCAGTGGGATATGCTTTTTCCATTATGTTGAGATTTGTTAACACTGAGGTTCAAAAATTATCAACATTTATGTTCTCTGATATACTCCAAATTACTTTGCAATAACAAGTGAGTCATTAGACCTCAAAACTTGTTTTGAAGAACTTTATATTTGTCTGACATTTGTAGAAGTCACCCGGACAAACAAACAAAAATTTTACATTTCCGTTGCCTTCTCCTGTGGCACACACATTTGAACTATCCTCTCAAAAAATAAGCATTCAGTGAATAACCTGAACCTTAGAAGAGGAAAGACTTGTCATTTCTGCTGAAACCATGGCAGAAGAGACAAACACGAAGGAAAATGCCAGACTCTTCTCTGTGCAATAGAGTATTTTCCATAGCACAGCCCAGGAGGCTTATTTGTGTGAGACCCCAGGGCTTCCCAGGCAGAGACTGCAGCCGTGCATGCCCCTTTCCTCCTCCATCCCCACAGGCCAACAGCTTCTGGTTTCAGGCTCAGGGAAGGTGTGAACCTGATCAGGAGATCTTTTTCCCAATGTTTGGGCAAATCCTCACCCCAAGCTCTGCTCCCATGGCAAAGCCCCATGCTGTGCTCTCCTGGCCAAGACACCAAAAATCACCTTTATACCCAACAAGCTCTTAGTGAGGCTTCAGCCACAAATGTATTTTCAATGTTTTTTTGATAATATGTGGAAAAAATAACAGTCAGCAGATGATTCAGCCATAATCCTACAACCACAGGACTGGATTAAGAGATGTACTTTGGGGAGCTGTTACATACCGTGTGCCATTACTATTTGATAATTAGGGCTATTTGGTATGAAAAATGACATAATAAAGAATTCACTTAGTGCTTTGGTTACATCTGCATTTTAAAAAACTTCTAAGAAAATAGCAATAAGTTCTGTATTTTCTGGTAGAAATCTCACAGTGGGTACAGAAGATGAATTAATTCCATTTACATTCTCAGTTGTTTCAGTGGTTTCTCAAATGTTCCCTGACTGTCAGCTGAGTCAATTATTTGTATCTGGCACCAGGATGCAATTTCACATTTAAAGAATGGATTTCAGCACTGCACTTGCAAATTCTGAAACTAATCACATTTAACAGTGAGGATTTTTTTTTTAAGAGATGACTTGTCTTCCTATAGTTGGGAAAATGCATTTGGGAATTTTCCAGGTATGTCTGAAAACTTCTGGGCTAAAAATACTTATATTTCTTTCCTCACACATCTTTGCAGAGCAACAGCTCACAAATAAGGAGGTTTACAAGTCACAGAGCAGTAATTAGAAAGCAGAGGTAAACAACCAGTAGGACTGGAAAGTGTTTGCAGAATAATTGGGGAAAGAAGAATAATCTGGATCTTCGTTTTGCTGCCAGCTCCACCTTATAGTCCCATCAGCCTCAATCAACAGTGCATCCTTGTTTCTGGAAGTATTTTGAATGACATGTCAGCTCCAAAGAGTGAGTCTGCTGCTGCTGAAGCATCTTTTTTGGAGAAAATGCTTCAGGGAACTATATTACAACATGCTTAAGCATGTGGCTGGGGTTCCATGTGACAGCAAACACCTCCAGGTTTCTCTTCAAGGTAACCTGTCGTATTCCACCCTTAAAACTACTGTGTTTGTGTTGTCATTTACAACTTTTTTCATAGCTCTGCTCTACTGAGGTTCCTGCATTATTGCACTAACGTGATGAAATCTAGGCATGATTTCTATTGTCATTTTTAGTAGGGCTACATGAACCAGTCTGCACCTTGTAAGAACCAGACTGAAGGAAGCTACCTTTCAAATTCAGGTAGCAGAAAGACTCTCTTCTCTCTGCCTCATTCCTGCTCTGCTATTCCGCTCATCTAGGCCCAAGGTTTCTGAGGTTTTGCAGAGAGATGGGACAGTATTTAAATTACCAGCAGCAGCCAAAGTAAAAAACCACATCTCAGTGCTGCTTCTGACCCAAACTGCCTTTTATGCATGCCACAAATGCATCCCTTGATTCAATTTTCTCCCACAATCAATTTTGATACATAGTCCCGTGGACAGAATACAGCTGATCAATTTAAAAGGACTCAGTGGGATGGTAATATCAGAGCAGTATTGGCAGTATTCAGCACACTTTCTTTGCCTTTTTTCCTATTATTTTCCTGAAGAAAAGGAACATTTTGTCTCACTAGGCATGAGGCTCAGCTTCTTTGAGTCAGGAAAGTGTCATATTTGTAACTAGACCTTGTGTGGCAGAGCTGCAGAAAACAGTTCAGTTTTCTTGTGGACCAACAACGTTGGAGCCGTGGTGATGGGCAAGGTGGGTTGGGAAGAGGAGCTGCGAGGGATGACAGCCTTGGCTGGGCCGTGCAGGGAAAGGATGCCAGCAGCCACTGTGGTGTTATGGTGTGGAGAGAGGGTATTGTACCATTTGTGAGAGAAATAGTGGAGAGAGAGAACACAAAAACAAGTGCTCCTGACATGGAGGGAGTTGGGATCCCAGCTGTCATTCTCTAAAAGGAATATCTGACCCCATCATCAGGGTTTAAGGGGTTTTTTCCTCTAATGGAACAACCTGCAGAAAGCCTAAATAATGTCAAAATGGACAGCAGAGATGTCAGGTGGATGGGAGTTTTTTGTTTCTAAGGACAGTAATTGTAAATATTTATTTATGCAAAATTGCAACAGAAAAAAAATATCAAAGTGTTTGCTGGAGAAAGAAAGATGCAGAAGGAATATAAAATAAGACCAAAAGGAAATGCTAGAAGACTCTCAAAAGGCAGCATCCAGAGCCTACTGGAAAAACAGCCCAAAGGGTGACTAGCAATCAGAGGTGAATCTTTGAGGGTCAAAAATATCAGCCCGGGGAAGGAAGCCTGGCTCTGCTCTGAAAGTCAGCATGGGCCCAGGGGGTGCCCAACATCCTGATGCCATTGGTCAGTGGGTTTCTCATGTAACATAAGAAAGCAGGAAAGCTGTGGTTAGATTAAAATTTCTGATGGAAACCAGCCACTGGCAAAGGCTACAACTTCATTAGGAGAAGGAATAAAAAGTGTCATTTGCCATAAGAGAGGGCAGTCACGTGGCTGTGGATCTGGCTGGCCAAAGGTCTTGGGGCAGGGCATTTAACAGCTTCCTAGCCCATTTGTGACTCACAGAAACCTAAAAGAGAGGCAAAAGATTCTTTCAGTAGAATCTCTGTTCAGTTTGAGAGAAAAAAAATTACTTTGGGACTGGCCATTTGAGCCTGATAACCCAAATGTGTGGATGGAAAGATAGCCATAAGAAGGGTTGTTTAATGGGTACCCATCTAACCTGGTAAAGAAGGCAGTTGCTGAGCAGCCTCTGCGGTAAAGGCTTGGACTGGTAGCAAAATAACAGTGTAGTATGATTTATGTAAATGGGTCTTTAAAATAAACACAGTTAAAAGAAACACTGATTTGACTTCATCTGTATATTCTCCCCTGGTAGATATGACCTGTGAAAATCCCAAACTGAGTTTCCTGCTCAGATCAATTCATACGATACTCGGGGAAGAAATTACCTTAGGCTTCACAGACCCTTCTCTGGTGGCATGTGCTGCAATGCCTGTGCTGAGTAAGGTGAGAGCAGAGCAGCCACACTAGTGCACAGCCTGTCGGTGACTTCATGCCTACATCCACCTTCATATCGGGAAGGGCAAAGGGAAGACTGATGTAATCCACAGTAGCAAGGGACTCCCAGGAGATCCTGTGAAATTAGCAGTAGACCAATGAGTGGAAGCCTATTTGGTCCTCTGGGTGAGGGACAAGGAAAGGACATCAGAGGCAGCTCAGGAGATTGTGGCATTTGTCTTGCAGTAGTAAATAAAAATCAGAAGAGGAGAGAGCCACTACTAGGGAAGCTGGAAGCTGGCAGGGACAAGGCTCCTTAAGTACAGCTCTGGTCTTGTATGCAGGAGGGGAAAGGGGCTTCTGACCTGCTTATGGCATTACTGGATGACAGGGTGCTTGGCTTGTCAAAAAAGGTTCAGTGATAATGCATATGAAGGGAAAGGTTTCAGTGAAACACTGAATGAGGTGAGTATCATGAACATTTTCTTGTTCAAGAAAATGCGTGAAAAAGAACCATGCAGTCCCCTGTGTTCCACTGTTACCCCTGGTTTCATAATAAAGGTTGACTTGGTGGGCTTCATGTGGTGAGCTGGTCAGGACAGAGGCATCCAGAAGTAGGGAAGCCAAGGTTGATATGTGGACACCTGAAGTACCCGAAGCTGAGACTACACCAGTGGCCAGTTAATTTATTTCTTTTTTCTGGGCAACATTCATGTTACAAGGCAGCTGCCCAGCGTGAGACTGTGGAAGCTCCTCTAGAGACACGGTCACGTAAAGCCAGTATTTTTCGTGTGGTGGCTTGTGGTGAAGAAGTCCAGCTGCCAGGGACAGAGGTCAGCACAAGAGCTGAGGCAGTGCTTGCTTGGCTTTCCAGCAAAGGAAGCAGTGACTGATCTGAAGGTTTTCTGTAACCTATGAATGTTTTTGACACGCAGCAACCAGTCCAAAAGGGAACCTCAGCTGAAAGCAGTGCCGCAGCTGGCATGGAGAGCCCTGCTGGCCTGAGTAAGCTTGCCCATTCAGTGTCATTGCCATGAATGAACATAGCACTATTTGTGGCCCGTAGATATTGGACATCCTGGTGAACATCAGATTTTTGTTGGGACCAGGCTGGGAGGCGGGGGCTTAAATTCCAGGACAGCAAAGCAAACTTTCAAAATCAGGCGTTTTCAGTGAAAGAATGGAAGCTCCACTGACAAGCAATTCAAAGTGTTGTAAAATCAGCTTAGTCCCTATGTACTTGTAGTCAGTCAGTGCTTGTAGGCCTCTAGTATAAACAGTTCATTTGTCAGTTTTTCAATACTACTAAACCCCTGCACAGGAAGAGAACATTCTTTGGATTCACATTTTAGCATCCTTGTTTTTTACAGTCTTTTTCCTATCAGACACTGATAGGAACTGTGGGCTGCACTGGCAAAGGAGCAACAGCAGCATGATTGCAGCAAAAGAAACTGCTAGTCTTAGTTAGAACTATAGAAAATATCATTTGTGTTTAGATAGGAGGAAGTTTGTCGTCATGATAGACCCTTTATCCCTGCACTCTTCAACTCTTGATGCCAGGATGGTGTGTGATTGCAGAATCAGGGAGAGCAATTCGGCTATAATGCAACATAGGACTCAGCCAGGACACAGCCAGGAGATCTGTTTCATGCTGCAGATTAGTAGGTAGAAGAGAAGAGGAAAACCCCTTCAAATCTAGGGGGAATTGTTTGAGGAAGTTCAGATGTAAATGAGACAGAAAAAAACTCACAGAAATTAACAGAACCCAACCGAGATGTTCAATTTCTTCCCTTCTCACCCTTTTAATGGAAAGGAAACTGGGGGCATGCTTTCTGCAGTCACACTACTGTAAGGGCGAAAGGACACTTGGGAAGAGAAGGTGGAAGAGAAGAATGTTGAGGAGCACTGAAACACTGAGGGAAAAAGAGGCTGTTAACCATTTCTCTTGGAAACCAGCAAGTGTGAATGGATAAATGCAGGCACCTGGGGAATGCACACAAGTTAAGGGAGATGTTTCATCTAAAGCTGACAGTGCTAAAATTTCAGATTTCTTCTACTTAGGGAAGTGTCAATTTTTTTTTTTTTTAGCTTCTTGAAACTACAAAGTTAACAATTTTTTACAGTACCAAGTCAATACAGGTTTTCTCCTGAGGGGCAAAAGATTGAAGTCGGCTGGGCAGGGAATCTGTTGCAATGAGGGAGTCGTGATTCAGAGGAATTAATCTAGGCCATGGCAACAAACTTTCAAAGGGGAATTTAGAGGCTTTTCTATGAAATCTTGAGCACACAACACCCACAGTCTCATAGGGATTGTCTGGGACTGACTGAGCATATGGTGGAGCAACATCAAAGTCAAGTACATGTTTGATCTGTGTCAGCACTAACAGATTATGATCTTTCAGCTGCAGAAGAGTGGCACTGGTGTCTCTCAGCTTTGTTGCTACTGATCTCACAGATAAAATGAGAGAGGACTGTGTGGTAGTGAGTGACACGTAGAAGTCTTTTGGGGCTGATGCAGCAACCATCTTGCATTAATCTTTAGGGTTTCAGGCTCTTCTACAGATTATAGTAGGTTCTTAGGTTTTAATATTCAGAGTATTTTTAATATTGCTGGTGTGACAAGCAGTTAAGTTTTATGATCTGGTTCATAAAATGATTGAGATGAGATATTGTTGCTCACCATATTGGAATTTTGTTTCTGGTACGGTAATTGAGTTATCCAAGGATTTGGGGGACTTGCTTAATTTCTCTGTGCCTCAGTTTCTCATGCACTGAAGGGAGTTGCACTGAACATAGAGTTGTCAACATTGTTTAACAGGTGCTCTGGACCTCTGCAAATGGAAGGCAATAGAAAGCAAATTGCACAGAAGAGCCCTGTTGTGGTTATCAGGATTTATATAAGACATGGGTTTATTTTATAAATTTGTATTATAACCCACTGAAGTGTTCACCCATCAGATTTTACTGGGATTTTTCACTGTTCTGTGAAACTGGAATGCAGAGCCAACTGATACCTTGGAGTTTTGGGGTTTTTTTTAATTTTGTCGATTTTAGAAGTAGTTATATAGTGTATGTAGATTTTAGAAGTAGCAATACATTATCCCTTTACCCTTTAAAGCACCAACCACACATAGCAAACTCTGTAACTCATTCCCATATCAATTTCCCTAAATTCCACTGGCCTATTCAGTCTCATTTTCAAGGTAGAATTGTAGAGAACACCCTAAAATCTACGCAAGAAGATGTAGCCATAGACGCAAGTACCTCCAGGCCTAGAGTTCTGGAAGGCCTCCAAGAACATTACATGCTCTGAGGAAGATGAAGATGAAGAAGAGGGGATCCCAAAAGGCCCCCAGACCCAATTCCCGAGAAGCGTGGTGGGGGCAGAACCTGGGCAGTGGCCGGAGGAGGATTGGGTGAAAATCACTATAAAAACTGAAAACACCTGTATTTGGGAGCGCTTGTTGGGAGATATTCCATAAAGCCTGGGGGCTCATTAGAGCCTTTGTATCCTTATCTTATCTCCTACCTAATTTGGCTTGGAGCCTTTTTTTCCCCACAGCCGTTTAGGCAACACAACCCAAGCAAATCCTTCTCTCTCTCTGTCTCTACTCATCTCAGAATTTTCCTTCTGCAATCAGTCTGAGAGAACAATAATCTGACACGCACATTGTCCTTATATATGCACATACACGTCTGAAATGTTTGCATATAGGGAGTAGAAGGCCTTTCCTTTGCTTAGAAATCTCAGACTCCTTTATTTTCCTGTCTTGCCGTGTCTGCAGTGTTTTCTAAGGCTGAACTGCAAAGATGCAGCCGCCTGTCACTCACCAGCCGGGCTGCTCGGAGACGCTGAGGGACGTGGGTTAAATATTAGGTAGGGATGGAGGACAGAGTGTCCTTGCTCCTCTGGCCAGGTTAATATCCAGATCCACTGTCCAGGCAGTGTGCCAGGGTTTGTGCTGCTGCTCGGCTTTTTGAACGTCGACTGATTTTAAAATACTTTATTTATTTGTTTATTTAGTTAGTTAGTTATTTGTTGTGACGTTTTCTGAGTCTGCACTAGCTGGTAAAATACACATTGCTGCTGTCACAGCCTGTAGTTACTGTGGGGATTAAAAGTAGAGCATTTTCAGATTTCTATGAGATTTTCTTGACTGTGGTATGTTAGCAGTTGAACTTGATGACCTTAGAGGTTTTTTCCAATCTAAAGAACTCTGATTCTATGAAAAGAAAGTCACAAGGTTTTGTCTGGATTTCTTAATTTTCTTAAGTTAATTGAATTAATTTCTGATCCATTTTACTCTGTTCCTTAAAGACACTGAAGCTCCATTTTAAGCAAGATAAAACTAAAAGCAGAGGAGAGCTGCAGCTCCATATCTCATCCTGTAACTCCCATAGGAACTTTGTGGGTTACCACCTCCTCCAAGCAGATGCCATTACCTAAGTTTGATATATTTCTCTGGCATATTTAACCTGGTTTATAGAGAAAGATATATTTAGACCATCAACTATAAGGTCTAAATTCAAAAAGATACTGAGACTTGCAGACTATTCGCTAACCTGACTATTCAACCCAGGTCCTGACACAAGCTGTATTGCCATCTCTGCTTACATGCCTTTAAGGCACCCTTTGTGTCGTAAAGCTTCATAAAACACACTTTAAAGAAACATATATTCTTAATGCTGACACATATCTTTAGGGTTTTGAAGGAGAGCTGAATACCTGCATCTGCTCTATAAATAAAGGATTTTGACCTTTATGGTTTTCAAAGACACTTTTAACAAGCTCTTGAACTTTTCTAACTTAAAAGGGAAAAGTACCTTAGTCACCTCGCAGTAGATGTACAGAATGATACTGAGTGGCTGCAGCCCACGGCACACTGCTGTCCTTGCAAGGAGGTTAAGAGGAGCCTGAATGAATACCAACAAAGCAGATGAAAGTCTGTTTCAGCTGGACAAGCCCACATTCATTAATTGACTAGTCTGCCCAGCTTGTTTATTATTAATTCTAAGAGCCGTCCAAGTGGGAGAAGCACCTGTGATGGGGTGTCATCTATCAGAGGGCTCCATCTAGCAGAGTCTTGCCTGTCACAAGCTGGGCAAGCCACCAGCACTGCTGTCACGGTGAGAAGCCTTCGGATAACAGCTCGGCTTCCCGTCAGGGCTTGCTGGATCAGTGTGGTCATAAATAGTAAGGGAAACACATATTAAGTATCCTCTTCCTTTCTTGTCCTTTCCTCCTGGCATTTGGCCCAG
>JAYRBT010000082.1:34601909-34613008 GCA_036023395.1 Myiotriccus ornatus | reverse complement strand
TTGATCCAACACTGCCGTAGTTACTAGACCATGGCACTCAGTGCCACATCCAATCTCATCTTAAAAACCTCCAGGGACGGTGAATCCACCACCTCCCTGGGCAGCCCATTCCTATCCCTGATCACTCTCTCTGTAAAAATTTTTTCCTAATGTTCAACCTAAACCTCCCCTGGCAGAGCTTAAGACTTTTGTCCTATTGCTGATTGCCTGGGAGAAGAGACCGACCCCCACCTGGCTACAACCTCCTCTCAGGGAGTTGTAGAGTAGTATATAATAATAGTATCTACTAATATTTAGTATCTATCTACTATCTATAATAATAGTATCTATTACTATTACTAGTAGCTAGATTTTGCTTGCTTCCACACTGAGATCAGTACATGCTATCACTTTTTATACCTGCAAACCTAAACTGGTTTCACTAATGAGGACATGATAAGTATCAAATGAGAACTCTAGATACACATCTACATTTAATCTTATCTTTGAAAACATTTAAAAAGCTTAATTTTTTTTTTTATTATTTTCTCTTACAGTAACAATACAACTGCAGTAATGCAATTCTTTTGTTACAGTGCCTGGTAGTGATCTCTTAGCAACTAAACCACATCAGGCTAGTTTTGATAATCTTATTCTTGATTTTTGATAATCTTATTCTTGTTGAATGATACTAATCCTATTGCAAAGTAGCTAGATCATGCAATAAGAAAGATTATGTTAGAATGTTGCCTAAAATAAAATAATAATCACACTTTATAGCCTGTCAAATTATAAGCTGCCATTGCTTTAATAAGATGCTATTTAGTCCCGATACAACATGTTCAAATACAACCCTGAAATTCAGACAACCACAGAAGTATGTGTGTCAAAAATTGAAGAACTTGGTTATGGCTGCATAAGAGTGACTGAATTCTTTTAAGCCAGTATGAAATCTAACTTTTCATATCTTTGTATGTTACTCCTTGTGAGAGCTGGAGACAGGCAACTCAAGCTTTTGCTCCTTTTTAAGGGTAATTTGGCATTTTCAGTGTGTATTTAAAGCTTTTAATGAAACAATACATATGATTTTTTTTTTTTAACAAATCTTCTGCCTTTCTCTTAAATTGAAGATTTTGGCTGAGTTTCAAACTTGTGAGGAAAAGCTGAGAAATAGTCAGAAAGACCCCCATTATGGGGGTCTTCCCATAATGGACCCCTTCAGATTTTAATTGACTCATTCTCAAAGACATCATCACAAGTAGTGATTTGATAGAGAAAAAAAATCTGGATGACATGAACTAGCCCTGAATGCTGCTCAATCACACTCACCTGGACAATATTTTTCTGTGCATCAGGACCGAGAAAATGCCATCCCCATTAATGTGGGATGGTGAAACTGATATAAGACATTTTCTGAGACATTTGAAAAAATAGAAGCATCTCTGTCCTTTAGAAAATTTCTCTTGCCTTGAGATGTGACTAATATCCAGCCTGCAATTGATTTGCACACAAATCTAGCAATTTCGTCAGGTTTGTCTTCCAGAAACTTAATTTAGAGATTTTCTATTAATACCAGATACTTCACCGTAGGCTTTTCTTCCTACTGTATTTGGCTTCCTGCCACCCTTCAGCTCACAGACACCCATTCCAGCTGCCACTAGCCAGAGGAAGAAGCCAACAGACCTAAATAAATATTTGCTATCCTTGACAAAAACTTTGAAGAAGGCTCCCACTCTGACTAGAAATGTATTTCCCTAAGAGTAAATAGATACAGGAATAAACCTACACTGTATAAATGTACCATCTTAATACTCTTCCTTTGTGAATCTTTGGTCACAGCTTCTTACATTGTTGATGGAAGTTTAACTCTTAGAAAAAGTTAAATACATTGTCAAACAGAACTGAGATTCTGTCTTACCAATCAGTCATTGACAAAACTATCAGCTAAGTCTGGCTTTCAGGGTATTTATTCTTAGGGATGATGCACAAATCAGAAATAAAGCAACCTGGTTGCAGTCCCAGGGGAAATACAAGCAAATGTGCTGTGAAACAGTTTCCCACTTCCCACTTCCCACAGCAGTATCGAAATCAGTTTGGTTCATGGGGAAGGTTGTGGGCAACAGCACAAGTGCTTCTCTGTTACAGCACACAGGCTGTAGCAGAGACCAGAAGAAATAGTTTATAATACACTTTTGGAACAGAGAGGAGATAAAAACATAAATATTTTATTTGTGTTCTAATATCTGAAATTTTCCAGAATCGGCCTGTGTCAGAGCCACATTAAGAGCTTAAAATTCTGCATGGCCTTCAGCACAAGAAGGAACTTACAGCCTTGAGGTTCCACCCAGTTTCTTAAATTCCTGCTTGGATTATGGTGTTGCAATCAGTGCACACAGGATGGAGGAAAATCCTGAGGAATGGAAACTTCTCTTATTCTGTAAGAAATGTTTGTGCTGTTCAAGACAACAGATGAGTGTTTGTATTGAACAGATCTCCCTTGTTTGGAACAGAAGAAACAGCTCAACTGCAGAGCGTGCTGCCTCCTTGGCCCTCCTCCACCACCCCTGTTCCCACCACCGTACTTCAGACACAGCTGGAGCACTGTAAGTCTGGCTGAAAGCCTCTCTCTTCTTTTACACGACTTTTAATGTATGACAAAGATGAAACATCCTCTCAAGCATTGCTTTGTGTTGATATGGCTCTGTTAGGACAATCACTCAACATCCCAGACTGGGGCTTGAAGTAAATCCCAAACAGATCAAGGAATGCAATAAGGCTGGGTTTGTTCAGGCAGTTAATTCAATTAACTTAACATATTCTCCTTACTCTATTTTGGGACTTTCAGAGTAAGGCAATCCTGAATTAAAGGAAATGGCAATGCAATAAATCAAGTAAGGACAGAAAGGCACTCTTCCATTCTGCCCAGTGATTTCAGGACATAGATGATGTGTATTTCCAGTTTTGTATCACATTTGCCTTGCCCAGTAGGTGAAATGAAGGTCCTGAAATTCCTCCTATGGAATCTGTTCCCAGCGTTTCGTTTTGCAGGACAGACAAGTCTGAGTTGCTGGTGTGCAGTTTTCACTTACCCACCTACACACAAACCTGCACTATGTGACACATATTCATACACATACACTGACAAATGCAACATACAGAACACGGTGGGTGTATGATATAGCAGTTTGCCCAATTACTCTTACTGACAGGGTCTGTTAACTCCAGTGTGTCTTCCATCCCAATTTTTAAGAATTTTTATACCCCCTCAGTAATTCCTATTCTTAATTCTACTCTCCATTTGCCATATACAAATACTGCAATTACTGCTAGTGTTATATAAATAATGATTAACAAGATGTCAGACAAGAACTAACCCAAGAAAAAGCACAGTGTAAAATCCTCCATTGCCTTGAGAGAGTTTAAGACTGAGCTCAGGGTGCTATTCTCTCCAGATCAAAAATTTAGTTGCCTCTGCTTTCCTCATCACTTCCACTGTCTGTGCCTTGATTTCCACAGAAAGTACACTCAAAGACAAAACCTCTCAAGGAATGTGGTGTACTCCTTCAGTGAGGATAAAGCTGGAACTAGGGTTCCTGAGATTCCTGCAAGCAGCCCAGAGAGTAACCTGAGCATAAAATCACGCTTCACACCACCTCCCTCATAAAAACATGAAATAAAATAAGTAGTTGTGAGCAGTGTGTAAGCCACGTGAATTCACTCTGAGCAGTTTGTGCTTTGGAATCTGTAGTCAGAGCCTTTCTGGAAAGTGGCCTTTCATGTGGGAGATGAGGATCAGCTGTGTTAATCCACTGTTTCTGGCTCAGTGTTCATCTGCGTTTCCAGGGGGAGATCACCTTTGTCACAGGATATAAATAAGGCATTTTACTTATGAAAGCTTAATTTTGAAGTCAAAAGGTCAGACATCTATCGATCATTTAAGGCATCATCTCTGATCTGCGGTGAACGAATGTCTGCGGGTTAGTATCTTCTGGAGCGAAGTTCATGCTGCCCATGCCCTCCCTGAGTGTAGTCCCTATTATTAGAGCAAAGACGCTATTCTAGGAGAGGAGCTGCTACTTGCAAAGTGGGACACAGAGAGAGCAGGGTCAGGTCTAAGAATAGGCCAGGGTCCCACTCTGGCTCGGAGACGCACGCAGCATCCTGGCCGTGATGAGCCTCTGTGAGAGGAGGAGGAGGAGAAAGCTTGGGGCAGGATGCTATGCTGAAGTGCTGCTGTTCAAACATCCATGAAGAGAACCTTCTGATGAACCCTACGCGTCTTCCTAAGGGTGTGAATAGACTCTCTTGAGACTGTAGCACATGGTGGCTGGATATTTATGCATTTCTCCAACAGGCTGCGTGATGCTGCATGTTCACTCGTGTGTTTTGTGTTTGGTAGAAGCTGCTTGATGTGGATATGGAAGAGTTGTGTCATGAGCTCCAGATAATACAGGCTTCTTCTCTGCCTGAATCACATTGTCCTTCAGGGCCTCCTGGCCCCCAGGTGAGTGATGCATTTGTGATTAAACCACATCATTCTCTCACTTGCTCCAGGGTCCTTATAAAGCTGTGAAGCATCTGAAAATGCTTTTTACAACTTAATAAACATACCAAGCCCTGCTTAATTTCATTTTGATATGACTTAGCATAAATCATGTAGGTTTTTTACCCTATCATCTTATCCCTGCCTTGCATACTACAGTCTATTTCAAGCTGACCCTCCATTTTTGTGGAATTCTCCAGGGGGTAGCACCCATCAAAAATCCCAGAAGCGTCATCACTTCTTTCAGAGGTTCTTTATCAGATTTTCCTTTGCTTTAGACTCTGTTGTCCTTTTATGTGAGCACAAAAGCCTGTGGAGTGGATGCACAAGAGATGCAGTGGACTGGAATGTTAGCAGAGTGCATCTCTAGGAAGGCAAACACCTACAGCAGACGCCAGAGACAAGGAGGGGCTTCAGCAGGGCAGAGGGGTGGGATTCAGGAAGTGAACAGTCTCGTAGCTTGATCTGCAACATCTCTGCTCTGACTTGCTGAATAGCCTTGGGTGAGTCTTTTTGACCTCGCACCTCATTTTTGGCAATTGACACTTCCAGAAATCTTTAGAGGAAGGTCAGAAATCTTAGAATCACAGAACAGGTTGAGTTGGAAGGGACCTTTAAGGGTCAGCTAGTACAACCTCCTCCTACAACAAATAGGGACACCTTCAACTGGGTCAGGTTGCTCAGACCCCCGTGCAACCTGACCACCTTCTTCCAAGGAAACAGACAACCTCTAGAGGGAAGTTTTTTATGGACATCTCTGTAACGGGGAGATCATCAGTTTGCCTTTCCATTCCATTTTGTTCCCTCCAAAGAAAAATGAGACTTTTCACAGTGAAGTCCTTCCAGTTTCTCTTGAGGCACAGGCAGTCCTAATCTATGTGCTGTGCCTGGTTCTTTGGGACAGTGATCTTCCTCAAGGCCCCTGGGTGCCAGTTTATTACAATATAGTTAATGGCTGAGATGGCACTGGGCCTTTGCTGCAGCAAAGATATGACTGAGGCTTTGGCAGCCTGAGAAGTTAACAAGCACCCAAACACTATTTAAAAAGTATGGACAGCACATCAAAGTAAAGGTTCAGTTATGTGGCAAAAAGCTCAACTTTAATTATTTAGAAGTCAGTATTTCAGAAGGTATTTGTAAATAGTCTAGAAGTTGCAAGGTGAAAGCCACAAAGTTTTCTTTTTATAGAATCGTTGAAAGGTTTGTGTTGGAAGAGACCTTAAAGGTCATCTAGTTCCAACCCCCACAAACCTTTTCTTTATTGTTCTGACATTTAGTCTTTGCTGAGATGCAGGATGAGGCAATTCATTTTGCATGAGAATGATGAGGAGTGGTGAGAAGCGATGGGAGGTGTTTCTCCAGCCCTGTTTTAAGAAAAGCCTCTGCATTATGAAACAGCCCTGCAGTATGGCTGGCCATGATCCAGAGTTGCCATACATGTGAAAGAGGTGGTTGTTACTTCAGTCTTCACTAGACTGTCTTTTTTTTTAAAAAAAAAGTCTCTTAATACTGTCCCTGGCTTACACTGGAAGAACAGTAATGTTAATTCTATTGTTCTACAAAGTCTATTGCTATAAATAATATTAATCTTGTAACCAAATGACCTATGATCCCTCCAAGAACATTTTTAAATAGAGCAGGCTGGCAGATTTAATCACAACAGCAGACAGTAGAGTGGGTATAACATGGCTTTGGAATTTTTAATTATAAATGACAGGACTGTATCTTGTAAAGGGACAGTGTTAGAACCAGTAGTCCTCTGGGCAATACTTCTGTGACAATGGCAGTGTGAAAAGAATACTACCACTACAAAAAGAGATCTACGAAATACTTCTGAATTCTTTTCTGCTGTAACTTGCATTGCTTTCAGAGGAGTTGCAAGGGCTCATACTGTTGAATCATACCTGAATTTTAACACTTTTTCATAAGAAGGAGAATTAGATTTGTAATGGTATTACTCAGACTATAATTCCTCCCATGAAAGAAATAAGGTAAAATTTGTCTCTGACTCTAACAGGGTGCGTTCTGGTTTGCACTACTGAAAACCTGAAATTACTGATTAGAATAGTTGGAGTAATTTGCATTTGATGGTACATTTTACTCCTATTCATGTACAATTTGCACCACATTTTGGACAGTATAAGGCAGCCAAGACCCAAACCTGAAATGAATGATTCATATTGTGACTCTAATGCTTCTCTGATGCAGGATCATAGGATGTTTTTCCTTAGTCACTCAAAAATAAAAGGTGGTCTGTGAACTGAAGCATTCTACAAACAAAAACTGTTTTCTGATTTTTTTTTTTTTCTGAGATGGAATTCAAGGTCTCCCTGGATTAAGAAGTCTCCTGAAAGGAGAATCAGTATGATTTGAGAGAGAGAGGCTGACCTCCTTTCCCAGCCAATGCAGTGTCTCCACATCCTTGTTGTTAATTCTTCAGATCTCTGATAACTTCTCATCTTTCATTTGCCCTCCGCTTGTTTTTCTTGTTGGTCTTCGTCATCTGTGAGATGCCCCTGCACTTCCCATGTCAGTCCAACTCTCCAGCCTCCCGTTAGCAGTGATACAGACCTGGTATTTAGAGGCCACATTCAAACATGTCATTCAGCACCTCAGGCTTACAGGTTCACACTGTTCCCAGGAAACACCCATAGGGTCAAGGGTTGAGGGGAGACAACCAGCAGTGCCTCCTCACTAATGCAGTTTAATAGTAGCATTCACTTTTCTTCCTAGGGTCCACGAGGAATTCCTGGTATAATGGGACCAAAAGGGGAGAAAGTAAGTGTCTTCTGTTTTAGAGTTTGATAAGTTTTTGAGGGGCAAAGAAGGAGGGGAGGACTTTCACTTTTTCTCTATTAAGTGAATGATGAGTCTTATGAAGGGGGGGATTTGCTTTGATTGGAATGCAAAGCTATGAATTGCTTTGAACATATAATTTAAAACTTCATCTTTCAGTGTTTATTTTTGGTCTTGAAATATTTTTATGGCCTCTCATGATAGGTACCTCTGTTTAGGGTAGGCGTTAAGAAACCAGCTCAGGTTCAGAAGTCAGCAATATTACTGATCCGAAAGCCTTTGAGAACCCTGTCCCTCTGGAAGGGTGGGAGAAGCAGAGCTCTCCCCTGTAGTGTGAATTGTATGGGGCAGCTCAGGTATTAAAACTGGCCTGTATGTTAAGTTATGTTTTCAGATATGCAAAACATTTGTTCTGTAATGATGCCTAAAGAACTTTATACCTGGAGCTGGGCACGTAGTTACAAGCTTTGTTATACAAGGTGATGACAACAGATCTGGGGCTGAGAACAGAGGAAAGACCAAGGAGCTCTGATAAAGTAATTCTTCTCATTTTACCTCTGAGCCTTGAGCACAAAGATATTCCCAATGTTTTGTTTGTTTTTGTTGTGTGTATGTTTGTTTGTTTTTAATATAAAGGCATAGATGCATTGACTTAGGGACCACTGTGCTTCATGTGGTGGCTACAAGACTAACATATTCCTTTCTCTGGCAGGGGGAGATTGGCAGGCCAGGAAGAAAGGTATGAACAAAGGTGCTGTCTCGAAAATCCATTGAATACTTGAATACTGCCAAAGAGGGGTGCAGAAAACAGCTGAAAATAATTAGCCAGTGCTGAAGTTTAATCTATTTGTGCTGCTCTGAGTGGTACCCAGGGTGGATGGCAGGGAACTCCAGGTGCAGGGCTGGAGAGCTGCCCTAGCTGGTTTGAATTCAACAAATCCCCTCAGTAAAAGCATGGAGACTAGTCAAACAGAGTGGGAAATTACTTGAATTATGTCTCTTGGGACAGGGGAAGGAGGGTATGGGAGCTATCATAAAAGGTGCATCAAAAAAAATCCCAAAGCAAAATCAAATTTTTACTCTTTTAAAGTCTAAACAAGGCTCATCCAGATACCCCTGAAGGAGGAACAACCATTAATGATTACAATTCCAGAATTTTGGCACCAATGCAATATGCTGACTACAATCCTAGGCTTGCTTGGTGACATATGAGCTGTGATATATTGTCAAAAATATGTGCCCCTACATGTGATGAAACAGAATACGTTATCTCAGTCACTAAGTACATCCATTTAATGTAATTAATTTTAAAAGAAGACAGAAATGCAGGATGAAATCAGAGATGTGCTCAGGGTAGTCACTAACCAGGAAAAGAAGTACTCTTCTAATAATACATTGAGGATTTCAACACCTTTCTAATAATATGCACCACCTACCAATCAGTAATAAAAATACATATAAAACACATAAACACCTAAACTAATCTATTTGCAAATAGATCACAGTAAACAAAAAAATGACAGTAAAAAAAATATTATTTATATAAATTCAAGGGTTCAGAACAATAATGTCTTCAAGAGAGTAACCCACCAGTGTACAAGAAGGTGCAAACCTTAACCACAGTAAATCAGTACTTTCTTTTCTGACAAAAACTAGTAGGTTCCAAAAGAGAAGTCGCTCAGGATAGAAATAAACACTATAACTCTTGCTAAAAGCTGTCTGGCCCTTGGAAGTTCACTCTTGGCCCCAAAAGTCATGATGACATTTCTAATATCATATTGCCAAGTGGTGTAATGCAGTGGAATAGCATTAAACTGCAGCATTTTAGGAGATATTCAAAGACTGATTTACAGGCAGTAATTAAAACAGATAAATAACTGTACATATGCAGTTATTGCTAGTCATATAGTAGTTAATAAAGAGCAGTTATAGCTAGTAATATAGGAATGTTTAGATTAAGAACAATAGTAATAAAAATAGTTTGTTGAAGGTTTGGTTCTGCTCTCATCACAAACTGGATTCACATCGATATAATTACATGCAGGTCTTTTTATCTCCTGTCTGCAGTAGAGTGTGCAGGAATGATGTTTTATGAATCATTGTAATCAATGTTTTCTGTTCAAGGGTAGACCGGGTCCCCCGGGTGTTCCTGGGATGCCAGGACCAGTAGGATGGCCCGGACCTGTGGGGCCGAAGGTAAGACTAAAATTCACATGGAACAACCTGTTCAGCATCATGAGGACAGAATAGTTGTCTTGGGAAGTCTCTAAACAACTACGAGCTGGAGGCTAGGAAGATGTAACAGCGTAAGGACACTCTGTGCTTGTCCCATTTCTTACACTGGCATGCCCAGTCTAGGATTGGGTTATTCCACCTTCAACCCAACCCCTGTAACATTTCTTATGTTGATTAAATATGCCAAGGGAAATTGAAAATCAACCTAATAAAGACTTATTGATAGCCACTGGTGTCTCACAATCACATAAATCAGTGTTTCTAAACCCATCATCATCTTTATGACTATTCTTTATGACGAACCCTTTGCCTGAAGGTATACTGTGAGCCCATGTGATCAGAGAGAAAACACCAGGCTGGTGTCAGGGGAAAGAGATTACAAACCATGAGAATTGCTTATCACATCTTTGAAGTTCATTCCCATACAAATAAACATTCATTCCTATTATTTTTATTAACCAACAGCAAAAGAAACGACAGGACACACTTTGCTACTGCAGAGTGGCTGCTTCATCTGTATTTATTATCAAAAAAGCTTCAGGACAGTCCTTTAGTGAGTACTGTCTTATGCCAAAGGTGTACAGCTCTTCACAGGAGCCTCAGTTTATGAAGTTTCTAGAAGGACTTTTGAAATAAATTGCTTTTCTTCAATCCACTATGCATTAGGCAAAAGGACTGCACACGATCCTTAGTTTGAAACTGCATTTTCCAGTAAATCTTTGATTCTTCATTTGCTCTAAGAAGGTTGATGTCCTCACCTCAGAGAATGTGATTCAGTAGCTCTTGATACTGCAAGAATAATAGAAGATGACTTCTACTTCAAGCCACATCTGGAAGCAGACCTTCAAGATCTTTAAAGCTATTTTAGATGAATAACATCACATAATAATATGGGAATATAGACAGGCAACAAGAGAGTATGTACTTAAAAGAAATCAGTGAACTGGGAGATGGGAAATGGTGTCCCCCACAAAAAAATTGAGTGTTATGATTTCCCACAGTGGGAGCAGTGAGGGTAGAGGGAAGGTTCAACCAACTCCATAGTCTTAGCGAAAGAAGACAGCAAAGCAAACAGAAAACTCGTTCACTTATATAGGCTTAAGCCTATATACGTATATTTATATATATACATATATTTAGTCTTTCTGATTTTGATTTAATCTTCTCTATTACTATGCTTTTTCATCACACTCCTAAAAGCATCCCTCACACTCAGTAGTAATACCTTTTTCTATACTTTATCTGCAGTTCTTACTTGCTGTTTGATTTCACTTCTTGTGCTTTTATTGTCTCATCTGATACTGGTCTCCTCTGTTCTTTAGAGAAGTTCACAATTTTTTTTTCTGGTCTTTATAAATTTCAGTCTCCTGCCTGTCAATGAAGGCGCCAGCTGAATACAGTCCAGCAGATCTCTGGGCTCATATCAGTTGGTGGTATCTCTCTTTCCTTTTCCCCCATCTCTTTTCTTTTCAAAGTTCTGATACATCTTCACCATAAACATTTGCTGCATCCTCTTCCTGCTGTAAATCTCCAGTGTGCTGCTGTT
>JAYRBT010000082.1:34565908-34595813 GCA_036023395.1 Myiotriccus ornatus | reverse complement strand
GAACAGGGAGTCACAGCCTCACTGCTGCTAACTGAGACATAACACCCAAAGCTTTGTAACTTGGGAATTCACTCTAAGGACCAAGTTTAGCGTTTCAGTCTTGATAAGGAGGAATGACTTAGGGCTTTAGATAATGTTACTTTTAAAGAAAAGAGAGGAATATAAATGTTGTCAATGGGAAAAGCTTCCCTGAAAGCCATGGACACATGAAAAAAAACAAGGCAAAAACATTTAATATGAACCTCTGCCATTATTATTTAAACTATCTGTGCTAAGCAGGAGAGCATTAAGCAATCATTCCTCCAGAGCAGGAGACCTAGAAAACAGCTCATTTTCAGGCAGTACACATCCAACTGGCACTGTCTTCCCTCTGCCAACTTGCTATTGTGTGTGGGAAAGAGATTTCCCACAGTTTTCTTTGGGTCTACAAAACCCTGGCCTGCTAGTTCTGTGTTGTGTAATGTAAGAAGTAATTAGAGATCAGCATCACTGACACTCACATAAATCCTGGAATACTTTGATGGCACAGAGCTTATCTAATAGGATTAAACAAAGCAAATATTCAATTAGTTCTTTATGGGCCATGGCAAAATCAGCCTTCCCCTGCTGAAATGGTGCGAGTGACATTCAAATGTATACATGGGATATAGCATATCAAATATTACTATATATGCTTTGTTACCTTTAAATTAAACATACAACCACTCATCATATGCCTCTGAACGCAAATTAACCTGGAATTACACCATCTTCAAGGAAATAATCTCCTTTGTAATTAAAAGAAAGCGTACACATTACATATCACACATCATTTTTATTATGCTAAATGATGTATGCTGTTACATAAAAATCAACTCAGATGTTTAAGCAATGTAATACATTTCTGAAATATAAAGCTGAGAAATCCAAGCCTTGGGGAGTATATGAGCAAGAAGATAAGTGTAGTTATTTTTAGTAAGTGTCACCGTGTTAAATTCAGGAGCAAAAAATAGGAAGGTGCTGAACACTTCTACAGTGAAACTTCCAAATGCCTAAGGGTATGATTGCACAAATAAACTCCCATGAGGCAGATTAGGGCTGATTTTACAGAATATTAGCTATTGTATGGTAACTGCATATAAACTCTTGTCCCACAGGTAATTTTACAGAATTTTGACTGCTTGAAAGGGTACCAGGGGACACCATTTGTTGGTATGGTGTTGCTACACACTATCTTGCACATTCTAAAGTCAAGCCCTTGCTTGCCTTCTGATGATTCATTAACCAGC
The DNA here is from genome assembly GCA_036023395.1 of Myiotriccus ornatus. Taxonomy (NCBI): domain Eukaryota; kingdom Metazoa; phylum Chordata; class Aves; order Passeriformes; family Tyrannidae; genus Myiotriccus; species Myiotriccus ornatus. Next base: position 34,594,545 of record JAYRBT010000082.1, on the reverse strand, counting down.
TATACCCATAGTGAAAGTCAAGGAAATACAGGAATCCGGGCATCTAAAGTACTTCTGAAAATAGTGTGGACTTCAAAGTCATTACTGTGCTTCTGAAAGACTGCATCCTGAGACTGGGAAATGTCACTGTGGCAACCTGACAACTCCCTAGTGATTTTCCCCTTTCTTTCTGGGCTGCACTGATTCCTAGAGAGCTACTAGGGGTAAAAAGGCATCCCTAAAGAAGTGCTAGCAGAGGGTTGAAGTCAGATCAGGGAGATTCCTGACTCCTCACAGAACAGATCCCTGTGACTGTTGACATTTAGGAGCAGGAATCCTGCCTGGGTGTGCCTTTCTGTCTCCATGTAGGAGGAGAGAGCACCTCTTCCCAGGTGCTCATGTTGCATGCTTCCACTGGCAAATGTCTTTGCTTTCTTGAAAGGGAAGAAAATGGTGACTGGAAGAGGTTGTGTGCTACTAATACTTTAGCAAATAAGTGGATGTCTCCTCTCTTCTAGGGACTGAAGGGAGACATTGGACCTGCGGGTGTCATGGGTCCACCTGGAAGGCCTGGTCCTATTGGCCAGCCAGGCCCTCCTGGACCTTCAGGATTAGGTAAGCAGAAGATGAGGTGATCCCCTAAAGGGTGTCCCTGACACATCAGCCCCTCCTGACACATCAGGTACATATAGCTCCCTCTGCAAAAAGCGCTGCAGGGCTTGATTGCCTTCTCCATTGATGGCAAGGAGAGGATTTCTCCTGAAGGTCTTGTCCATCATAATGAGTCTATACCTTATTTCAAAGCTTACTTCATGGCTTCTGATGTTTCAAATAAAACCAAAAGTAAAGCCTATGTGGTTCCTGCGGGACTTTGGTAGATGAGGAGGATGAAAAGCCATCTGGCAGCCTTGGAGAGACTAGGTAATCTCCATCATAAAAGGTCTGCTCCTTCTCCATATATCCTAGCTTACAGTGAAAGATTGTGATTTCTGATGAGACAGTACATGCTCACCCTGTGCAGCTCTCCAAGAGGAAAACAGAGAAGACCCAAGTCACAGTGGCATTAAGGAGAGAAGGAAAGAGAAGAGAAAGAGATAGGAGTCAAAGAGGAAAAGGAGTCAGTGGAGAAAAACTCTCTCTTTAATTAAATGCTGGAGATCTATGCTCACTTCAGTTGTGCATATTGTAGAAATCATGAGGAAAACTGTGTAACTGACAATAGTACAGATTAAAGCTGTGCATGCAGATGAACCCTGGGCACCTTGTGAGACGACTCACAGACATGAAGGACGATCCATGACCCACAGCATGTAGTGACAGTGAACCCTCAGGTGTATTTTCAGCCCAGATATACACTAAAGTATCTGAAAAGAAAAGCAAACCCAGTTGGAAACTACTGTTGCAGCTTGTACAACAGCTGCTTATAGTGCAGCTGATCTGTTCAGTGTCCCATTCTGGTTTGCTTTTTTCCCTTTTTCTTCCCTTGCTGTCATCAGTGGACAGGATGTCTCTTCTTGTGGTGGTGTGGAAATGGTAATTCCATGAAGCTGGGAGCAGCTTCAGAGTCTTCATATATCTCATGTCTCCCACTATGAAACTCTTTGCTTGAGTAAATTAGCTGGAAGATTTCAGAGGGCAGAATTTTCACCACACTGATGGGAAGGCAGCCAGGACCTTGAGATTACTTTTTAAAGACTTTATGTAATCTACAGAAAGTTTATGTGTCAGGCTTGTTAATCTTTTTCCTCTAGAATATAAATTCTGATACTAAAAGACATTTATGTAATGATGTCATTGCTTGCAGTGTGAATATATTGGCTCAGAGTCTAATTCTGCAGAGCAGTGCATCCTTGCCAAAGTTTGAAAGTCAAAAAACATTTTTTAATGTTTAACTGTAGAACTCCTGTATTTCTAGATGGGTTTTCCTATACAGAAACCTCTGTAACAGCACTAGTCAGGTGGTTGTACAAATACACAAGTCCAAAGCGTTGTGGATGTATACGGAGACTGACTCTACAAAACCTGGTGCACAGATGCTGTAGAGTAACCTATGTCTTCATCCTGTCCTGAATTTCTGTAGCTTCAAACAGGCTGACATTTATTCTCAGCAAATATTCTCTCTCTTCTTCTCTAACACTGGTAGAAAAATTTAAAAGGCTGAGATAATCTGAAATAATATGACTGTGGTACAAACTGGGATCTTTTTCCTGAAGTACTGGAATTAGTGATTCTGGTAGTCCCTTCCCTCAGTTCCCACTGGATTTGGTGGGGCATACATGAAAACTTGGGTAATTGTGTATATCCACCTGACCTGTACTTTTCCCATTAAGGCTGTGTTTGTGTTTTGTGTATTAACTTCATAACAAGACAACCTGGTACTTTGCTTCCTAGGGCAATTCGCAATAGGACCAAAGGGGGAAAGAGGACTTCCAGGGCCCCCAGGGAGATGTCTCTGCACAAACCCACAACATATGAGCAACCCATCATATGAGGAATCTGTGTTTGGACACCGCTATCCAAAAGTTCCTGCGGTGAGCAGATTTTCTGGGAGGGGATGTGAGCAGTCCTTAAGTGCTTTTATTGTAAGAGCTCGTGTACTCATGAATATCTTGGATTTAACTGGGAAGATGTCTGTATGTGGGAAATGTGTGATTTATAGTATATATAACTTCTGAGATCCAGCTGGTGCAAAAGACTTTGGTCTCATAACTAGTTTGCGAGTTGTATGATTCATGTGCTGAAATGCATCTGTTTCAAACCATCAGTAAGGTAACACATGTTTAGAAATTTCTTTCAAGCCTGTGGATTCTCTCTTTTATCTAGTACTATACATACATAACCTGCTATTTTTATTTCATTAATTTTTATTTTTATTTCATTAAATCATAATTTCAGATTGGTCAGTGAAACAAGCATCTCTTGTTTGTTTTGGTTTTGTGTTTTTTGGTTTTTTTTTTTTTAAATATCTTCTTCTATAAAGAAGGTGATTTCAGAATTGAATATTGGGGTCAAGCAGTGAGCATATATAATAGATCCTTCTACCAAAGTATAGACCCTCTGCCTTGAAACAATAGGAGTTTCCATAAACCATGGAAATCAGACTTCTGAACTCCGGTCTGTAGGTATACACTTTATGTAGCTAATTTCCATCTCTAGCCATGAAAACATTTTTATGAGCAAGATGAGCAAAATACTTTAAAAAACAAGGCATTGGTAAAAAGTGAAATCTGATTTCTCTAGGCTTTGTAAATACTATTTATGTAATTTTCCCTAATCTAGGCCCTGCCTTATTATTCTGTGCATCATAGCACTTAGACAGCAGTGAAGATGCTACCTTGCTGCTGTGTATCAGCACAGCCCAGACACTCCACTCATGCAAGTGGACACTGTGCAGTATCTGGTTGTCTATGAATGTCAATAAGCAGCAGTTAGCTTAGTTAACATCTTCATCTGTCATGTTGTCAAAAAGCTGTTACAGTGTGTGAAAGGGACATACTGACAACAACTGTCCATGAAACTGGGTCACTGAAGTCAATCTTTTACATGACTGCATTGCAAGTCTTGCAAGCTGCTCCCACACTTGGCAGTGTTGCATTACGAAACTGTGATAAAAGTGCTGAAATAAAGGTGCATAACACATCACCCTGCATGCTATTGCAGGAAAACCTGTCATACATCACAGCCTGGAGAACTCATAGGAAAAGGTATAAGACTCACAATGTTATCTGTAGGTCTTACTGCCCTCCTTCTCCATCAGGCACAGTTTCATATTAGATCTTAAAAGATAGTGAAGGGAGTGTAACTACCTAAAATAAAAGTACCATACTCTACTGCTATGAGCCCTCATGATGATCACTGAGTGCTGTTTTGTTCTCAGGAATGTGGGATGGCAAAGAGGAGAGGCTTAGCTCTGGAAGTGGAGCACCCTCTTCTCCTACACACCCTATTTGTTTTACTTTCTCGAGTGTAAAGAGCAGGAACTTAAACATGGTTATTGTTTATTCTGTTCAGATCCTCACGTAGCAGCTTTGAAGCCTGTCTTGTACCACTTGAAAACTATAGCCAGGGTTTCCACAGATGCACATGGAAAAGACCCAGGGACGGTCTCTGTGCCCCAACTGCTGCATCCTGTGGTTTGCCAAAGCAGTGTCCAACTGCAGCACATCCTCGGTGCCACCACCCACGCACCCGCCACTCCTCCGATGCCAGCACTGCCAGAGGAAGGCAGAGACTGAGAAACACAGTGCTGTTTTTTCCATCACTGGCTAAAATTCATTCTGTTTTTTAAATCTTTTTCAGTTTCAAAGGCCAGTAACTGTAATAGAGAGTTTCAGAGAGCACAGATCTGCTGTTGATTTCAAGAGAAATGGGAGCTCCAGGGCTGGGCCATGAGCTCCTGAACACAGTTACAGAATCAGTTCTTTGCTGACTTCCTATTTCTTTGCTTTCTTTCATTCAAGCTGAAGGCATTTTTATTCAATGCTTATTTAATGAAATTGGCCTTTGTCCAGAGCTATGGGAATATTCTGCTATGTAAAAATTTCAGGGTAATTTGTTTTTAAAAGAGCCAGTTCTGTTTGTGCTGGTGGGAGTCAGACTTAAGCCTAAATCCATTTTGCTCAGAAGTACTCTTGCTTTTTCTTAATTTAAAAATGGTTTGAATCTTGCAAAAATTAAATTGATTAAGCTGCTGAAGGAAGAGACTATTTTCTAATGCCTCTTACATCCAATTTCACATGAGACATTAAAAAATGAGTAAGAGAGCAGCTTGTCCTGATTTTTCCATTTTGAACTAATTTTTTTCTGTTTAATTGAAGACTTGGCTCTAAAACAAAATATATGCATATAAAGAAACATGCATTTTAATGCAAATTAAATCTAAACAAAATAGGAGAAGATAAGTGAAGGTTGCCTTGAGCCATGCATTATTTAATTAGTAGTGAGCATGTCTTAAAAAGATGTAGATAAACCCACAAAAAGCACTTGGGCCCATATGGATTTTGCAATTGTTCCAGCATCAAACCATGCAGACCTGACAGTTCTCAGCAATGACTGTGCACAGGTATTTGAATGATCCTTATCTGTGGATATGCATTTTGAAATTGGGGCCATTGGAGTCATAGCTATGTGCTCAGAGAAGACCATTCTCCTTTGGAAACTTGAATCTCTTCTTACCAGGAGCCTCTTGTGGTCTGGAAGTCCATGGGTGTAAGTTCTCACACCATCCTGTTTCTGAAGACAACCAAACCATTTTTCTGTGTAATTACTTACCTATTTGCAGATACATATGTCAGTTGGCAAAACTCAGTTCTGTGACAATCAAAAAAACTTCTTGAGAGGGTTACCAATCACCTCTTTTTCTTTGCCCCAGATTTTTGTGGTGAATAATCAAGAAGAATTGGACCGGTTAAACACTGAAAATGCCTTAGCTTTTAGAAGAGATCAGAGATCTTTGTATTTCAAGGATACCTTTGGATGGCTCCCAGTCCAGGTGAAAATATGGTCTCAGAAAACTCGTGAGTGTATATTTCATTTTGAAACACAGAACATACTTCTGTACTTACAGTGTCATACAAAATCAATTAAAGAAATGGAGAAAAAGCTCATTTTTCAGCAGTTCCACAAATGTACATAATTCTGTGAATTTTGTTCACAGGAGTCTTAAATACTGAGGCATTAACTCAGCACTCTTGCAGGTTTTGCTGACCTCCCTGTGAACCAGGTTCTACTGGTGAACAAACTGGGGCAGAGTTTGGGGAATTAAGGTAGTAAAGACCATTTTTTATTTAATACAAAATAAGGCAAAATTCTCTAGGGTACAAAGAACACAAACCCTGCAAACCAAACCCACCTATTTCCTTATTGCTTCAAGGAGCTAAGCTAAATCCCACTGAAATCAGCAGCAGGATCCTTCCTGTACCCACTGGACTTTGCATTAGATTCTGTGTGAACCACCAATTAGCAGAGTTCGAAAACCCAGTTGTGGGATCTGCCTCCCATAGCCCTTCAACTCTGCTTGCTAGCCAGGCTGCTGCTGGTCTGGTTCAGTAATCATTGTGTGTTTGTTTGGTCAGCTCACTCCTTTCTATCCTGTGGATTACCGCTTTGAGGACAGTGGCACCTGTGGGGATGGGATCGTACAGGACGGGGAAGAGTGCGACGACGGCAACGCAGTTGTGACCGATGACTGTATAAGTAAGTTACAGTGCATCAAGAGGGGCTTCTTTCTAGCAGGGAAGGTGCATTACTTGTTCCAACAGGGTGCTGTGTAAATCACACGAGTGTTTCACTCAGGAGAGCTTGTGTGGTTTGTGAATCAAGCGCAGGCACGGGGGAAGGGAGGCACAATGGCCACAGTGTGAAAACTGAGGTCTTTCATGCATGTGGATGGGACAAACCAGCACAAGGCAGAGATGGCAACAGATACTTCTCATGCAATCCTCACAGAGGACTGTGTACTTTACTGAGCAGAGGTGTCTGCAGTCAGAGCCAAACCACTGCATTTCAGGGGCCAAATTCAGCAGCTGGTTTACATACACACCTTCCCCAGGGGCTGCCAGCTCTCTGTCTAAAAGATGTAGCACACCTTTGCAGTGCATCACAACCCTTGGGGTAGACACTGAAGCTGGCTGTTTCTTGCAGTAAACTAGATCCTGGGTCCAGAAACACCACTTTGAATTTTGTTATTCCCTCGCATAGGGAACATGTTTAGCCCGCTACCTTCACCATTAGGTTTATACAACATTTAATTCATGTCTGCTCAATCTTCCTTCAGTTTTGCTGGGTTTGGATAGCAAAGAGCATACAAGCATTCAAGCAGCTGTGGCAAGCTTCACTTCTCCCCCACAGTTACTTTTATGGTTTGAATCCTTCCCCAGAGCGCAGCACTATACCTTCCCCCCATAGCAGGTTTGGTACTCTCCTGATTCTAGCAAAGGGATGCTTCTTCACTTGTCAGAACAGTATCAGCCAACACTGAAAAATGCAATTTTTTTTTATACATCCCTCCATTTTTCAGCCTGACTTTGAAAATGGGGTGTATGCAGCCATGATCTATGTGAGTTTCTCCATCCACCTGTCCATGGCCACCCTTCCCCATATAACTCAAGAATCCCAGCCAACTTCTCGGTGACAACAGGAATGAGGTTTCAAATGCAGTTCAGTCACAACAGGCATGGGGAGACATATAAATAAAAGCCCCTCTAAGTTTGCCTGACTGCAGAGTAACACAGAGAGAGAGAGAGCAGGATCTCTCCAGTCTCCAGATATGAGACAATGATTCAATTAGAATATGCAGTCAACCATAGGGAACAACCATGTGGGAAAACAGTGTTCATTAGTTCTAGTGCCTGAAAAATTGTGTGTCTGAGGGCACATCATGTTCTCTGTGGTATACACTGGGCAATTGAGGCCTTGCAATACATGGATTTCTGACACTGATGAGACCCAAAGAGTAATCATTAAGTCACTTGGAAATGAGAACACTGTCATCATTCTTCTCTTGGGACTGAACCAGAAGAAAAAGGCTAACCAAATGTTAAATGCATTTAAATGTAAAATAGGCTCGTTGGTCTTAGAAGCATTAATTTCTAACAAACACATCCTTGGTGCAAATAATTAATAATTTCTATTTGTAAATAACCCACTTTAACGCTCATGAATTCCCTGTTCCTGAGTGTCCTTTTAATCCTTTGCTTAATAGCAGTGGATTTTCCCAGAAGATGTCAAAGGCATTTTAACTAAATGAGTTTGTTCAAGTTATAAGTCATTCTCAATATGCTGAAGACATCAAAAGCAAAGTCCTATTGCTAAAATGGCAAAAATTCCCACAAATTGTTGCAGCCTACGTGTCAGTCACCATGAAAAAACGTCACAAGTCTCACTCATGTTGAAGTCAGTAGGAGTCAACAGAGGGATAACCACATTTTTGGTGATCATTACACACCTTTTTTTTCTTTTTTTTCTTTTTTTTTTTTTGATAGGCAATAAGTCTGCATAATTCTGTTCACGGTGGGAACTCATGGTAGACATATATAGATATTGTGCAATATTGGGGGAAGGCCTAGGATGGGATTTTCAAATCACTTTATGACCTCAGAGTGCTTTTTTTTAGATTGGGACCCCACCCACCACTTGGGACCTCACCCACCACCCCCCAGATCATTTATGTTAACTGTATTTGATGTTTCCCTTAACTTGTTTTGATAGTAATCATCTATGGCAATAATAATTTTTAGAATAAATGCTGTTGTAAGTAGTGATTCTGTAGTAATTATTTTTAGTGTTTATTCACTCTTTCCCTTGCTCACTGAAACTAAGCTAAAAACTCCTCATTCTTTGAAGTGAAGAATATTGGTCCTCCTAAGACAGTCCTTACAGGACTTGTTTTATACTAAACTCTTAAAAATCTAGTTCCACTTACTTTACCTGTTTCTTTTTCGTGTGAAGAGCCTTGAAGGGGCTTCTTTCTTCCTTTTTCGCTAGGATGTCGCCGTGCTTACTGCGGAGATGGCTACAGGCACGAGGGGGTTGAAGACTGTGATGGGAAGGATTTTGGATATTTGACATGTAGAACGTATCTCCCTGGGTATGTACGAGAGGGTCTTAGCTTTGCTTTGGGGTTTTTCTTGGTTGGTTGGGTTTTTTTGTTTGTTTGTTTTTTTGCGTGTGTGTGTTCTCTGTCTGCTTTCTCTTTGCTAGCTTTAAAACAGAGTAGTACCACCCACTTAAACCTTGTTCTACTGGGACCACTGCAGGAGGGGGTGAAGAAAAAGTCTATCAAATTATTTCTGTGTATCATTGACTTCAAGGGCTAAATCTCATTTCTCAGTAATAAGCATATGCCTCTCACTGTACAAAATGAGTGAAGATCACATAGACATATGTACGCCCATTTCTTGCCAAGATTTCCTCATTTGGTCACATCATCATTGCATTTATGACCACCGGTAACATACCAAGAATAGGAAAACCATGAGGAGGAGATGATCACACTGGCAGAAAAAGAAGACCCAAACCCACAAGCTCCAACCGGCCTCCTGCTGCCCTTCTTGTTTATTAGTACTCTAGGGGTATCTTTGCTTCTGAATCCACTGGGCATCTGTCAGCTTTTCCAAAGAGCAGGAAATTCACTGCTGGCAGATGCGAAGCCATTCATCTGCTTAGCAATGTCCTTCGTTTAAAACATCTGCTTATTGTTGACTTGCCTTCTCTGCCTTTGTTTAAGCAGCTTCCTCTGGTCAGCCTTTTTCCTCCGACAGCAGCACCTCTATTTAACTGTCAGGTATTGTTACTGGCTAGCAGGAAACAATTAATTTGCAAATTAAATTATGCACAGAGCCCTCATCATTCAGGGAACAATGATGTGCTAATTGACAGGAATAAGAAACCACAGGATGTCTTTGTAAATCAAGTGCTGTGCTAATCCTTCCACTGTAATTGTTGGAGCACTCCTGCTGTGAGACATTACTAAAATCCAGACTAGTAGACCTGAAAACCTGAAACATTTTACAGAGATATCATCTTCAGACGGAATGGAGCTGTTTTCTACTGTGAAAACCTTCCCTTCTAAAAGTCTGAAGTTTAGTGCAAAAGATAGCACCACAAAAGCTTGAGAAAATTTTATAAATTTCACTTTGCATATAGTCAAGTTGTGAAGAGCAACTGAGGTTCTTTATTTCTTCTGTGTGTAGTCCGAAAATTATCTGCCAAACTAAAGAAAAAGCTGTGAATCATGAGTAAAGTGGGCTAAGTATGTGGGCATGGCACTTGCATAGGAGTTTCATCCCAAAGCAACCTTTTCTCCAAGAATTCTGCTGCAACTGATTTTTCCATTTTCTACTCTTTACAGCCCACAGACCTCTCCTCCTATTTCACACATCATCTCTTTATATTTTACGTTGGTCTGAGAATGTGGGTTATTCAAGGACATAATTTTAAGGCTGCTTAGTCCACATCTTGGCTCTGTGGATGGGTTATTCACTTAGACATATGCCAGCAATAAAAACTCATTAAAATGCTTGTTAAGGTCTCTGGTCAGGTCTTCAGTCGGTAGTCACTGCAGTTCAGCTTAAGTCAGTAGAAAGACAAAACCCTCTGGTTTTCCTCATTTTGCAAGGACTCCTCCATTTACTTTTTTTTTATTATTATTTCAAAGGTGGGAATTGTCACTCTCATTATCTCATGAAAAATACATGAAAAATAAGTTAAAGGTCAGGCACAGTAACACCTGCTGAAGCTATTGGGAGTAACTGGAAAAACACTTATCTCAGAGCCTCAGATATTTCATTACACAGTTCCCGTGGGCACCAAGGCCTTCTGGATCCACCCCCACGTAATGCTCAAGTCCTGCTGCCAGTGGAGATTTTATTTTTTAATTGACATTACTGGAAGTTAAGTCTTCACTCACAATTTCTCTTGTATTTTGCTGACAAAGGAGAACACAGTGGAGTACTGATAGAAATTACCCTCCAATTCTGGTTCCCATATTTTGCTGCATATGACAAATTCTGATCTTCTTCACCCCTACAGATAGTTACATCCAGAAGCCATACAATGTGAACTGTAGTGTATTTTGAAACTGAGATATTCTCTTTTATTTTAGGTCTTACGGAAAATTGCGATGCACTTCTTACTGCTACATTGACTCCACACAGTGTCGATACTTCACATGAACGAGCAGAGGTGGGTAGCATCCCACTTGTAGCAGGGTGGTAGGTGCTACACTATCATCTAGCCAAGAAGGACTGGGACTAAAAAACACCCCACCCACCTCCGTGTGAAAACAAGTAGACGTCATGCTGCTGATGGCCATTTTGAGATGTTTTTCTTTTTTAAAAATCGTCAGATTGGGAAAAAATAGGACCACTGCATCCTGTCTTAATAGAGAAATGTCAAACAGTTTGTGCCAGTAAGACTTTTATGCAGCTGCGGGTGGCAACTTGCTCTTCATCGCAAAAGCAACATTAAGCTACTGGAAACTGAGTTTCACCAACCAGGAATATTGTGCAACAATTACCTCTAGTCAGCACTGTTAAACGCAAATGTAGGCTCTTCAGAGGTTTTGTCTTTAACCCTTCCCAGCGTAAACACGAAGCATATCTTGGATGTGGTGTTTATAGGGACTTTCTCTTTTATTACAATGTGAACTTTGCAAGTGTTGTGTCACGAATGACTTCAGAGACATTAAGCTTAACAATACTCCTTTGAGGAGTGAAAGGAGTAGAGGCCCTTCAGTAAGTGATTTCAGAATCAACAAATCAGCCAAAAAAGCTGGTTAACTTCACCTTCAGGTGAAGGTGTTTGTGTGTGTCTCCTGTGCATGCACAGAAATGCAAGCAGTCACAGGAGGCCTGCAACACAGACAACAACAAAGGACGAACTGCACAAATAAGCTGTGAAACAGCCAAGAAGTTCTCTCCCAGGATAAAATCACACAAGGCGAGAAGCTAAAGAAGGAACCTATTTCTGTATTTTTTACCTCTGTGCGGAGCTGGCTGGGCACTGCCTGACCCCAGGGGGCTGGGACAGCATCGGTGACCTGCCTGAAATCACAGCATGACCACAGGCACATTGCTTTCACTCTGGTGTCTACACTGGAGGGTCTCTTCGTTTTTATCCCCTTGTCCATCTGACCATGATCATTCAATTACCAGTTGTACACTGTCCTCTCTCCTTCCCTCCCACTCGCTGTTTCTGCCATCGTGTCTGGGATACTCCCAAGTGTACGTGCTCAATTTTGTATTGCCATAAATCAAATCTCGGAGTAGCGTGTTTATGGATGCTCATTCATGTTGTGCAATGTACACGTATTTTTTTGTTGTTGTTGTTTCAGAAAGTTCACTCGACTATATTAGCTCTGATAAGAATCAGGGTAATTATGTACTTATTTATTAGCAAGTATTAAAGAGCAAATTTCACATGGGAAGCCTAGTAAATGTTATGTGAAAAAGTGTCTATAACAGTAAATGGAACAAAGGATGTGCAGAATTCAGGACTAAAAGCCTTAAATCTAGGCATTATTTTCATACAAGCCACTCTTTTCTGCTTTGTGGTAAATGTTGCACAGGACTCTGTGAAATGTGTGACTTATCTGTCCCAGTGACAGCACTGCAACAGCTGCACTTACACTGGCACTCCCATAAAGGTTAAGTAAATGTGGATGTTGCTTTATAATGATAAAGCGTTAAAGCAATCAAGAAATGCATGAAACTTTTACTACCTACCTAGAAGACTTTAACTATGGATTTCCAAAATGATACTGGAAACCACCAATCACTGACCAAAAAAAAAAAAAAAGCAAAGAAAATTAGTGTACTCTTCATAACTATCACTTATCTGGGCTATTTGTGTTGCTATGAAGCCAAGGCACCAGCATTTGTAGCCCAGTTCAATAGTTCAATTTTTTTTATTATAATTTTTTTTTTTTTAATTTAAACTGAGGTCTTAATAAAAGGTCAGGCAACCACTGGGGCAAGAAACTTGCCATAAACTCTGAAAATCTGGGCACTGCACAGCTGCCTTTTAATTTTCTGTGCTTATGCAAGCAGTGGTTTCCAGCAGCATCCTGCCATGCAGGAGAGCATTTTGGGAGGTTCCTGAGGACAGACACACTCCCTGCAGCACATCCTGCTGGCCAGCCCCTGGGCATCTGTTGGATGTTACCATCCTAGGCCTGGAGATGATTCATTTGAACCCCTCACCTTCTCCATGGTGTTCATCTCTACTCCCCAAGAGGCTGGATTCTCTGAGAAATTTGGTAGTCCCAGTTGAATCATTTTTAATTAAAGGCTCCCTACCTCCAAAGGGCATTAAAGTAACAAATCTAAGATGGTAGAATATGTGAACAGGAGATGTGATTACCTAGCTAAAATTGTACCGTGATGCATGTGTAGAGGAAAGGGCCTATCGGTCTAGTCAATCTGAGAACATTTGTAAGGCATGGATTTTAAATGGGCTTTATTAATACAACACAAACAATTTGGTATCTTAACAGAAAGAAAGCAATGTAAAATGTAAGGAAACAAAAAAAATGTTTCATACTATTGCTACTGTCTCTTTCCCCTCAGATGATAAAGCATGAAAAAGACACCTGGAAAGGTGTTAAGTATGAATAATTTAAAAGGCTGAAAAAGAAATCCTTTGTCCTTATTTCTGACATACCTGATTTATCATTAATTGGGGATTTTTTCAGCTGGGTGGTGCCCTGGTCTGCTGTGAATTGTCTTCCCTCCTTCTCTGAGTTTCTTTACACATTGTGCCAAGACTGGTTCAAAAGTTAATTGGGATATTTTAGTTCCAAGGCCTTGTGTAGCAGCAAATTGCTTGTGGGAGAGTTTTCTGATGATTAGTATGCAACTCCAGGCAAGTACAAAACCATTATGATCTTATGTCATGCACTGTATGAATGTATACTAAAGATCCAGCTTGCACTTAATATATGATTAAATATATGTAATTACCTACTGCATATATTAGCAGCTCATGTCAATAAATCATGCTACCTTAGTTCCCCTATGTCCTTACTTTCACTTAGTTAATTTTGGGTTTAAAAACAGAGTTTTGAAATATAATTACCTAGTTTAAGATGCTGGGGAAGGAAAAAACCCTAATGCCTCCTCTCCCATGCCTGCTGCCTCTCCCTGACCGCAATTGGATCCAGCTTTGTGCAGGCACACTGATGTGCATCACAGCACATTATGGGAATGTGGCTGTGCATTCCCGCTCCCGGGCTCACTGCTGCCTCAGCCCCAAACTGACCCATGCAACACGCCACGAGCAGAAAAGTTCCCCTTTCATTAATTTCTGATTGGAATCTGTAATGTACTGGTTTTTAATAAGGCTTTGGGCTGTGGTTTGGGGGATTATCTCCTCCTGTTACCTGATAACGTACTGGCTGCTTTGTAACTCCTACCAGAGTCTGAGCTGATGGCTCCAAACCAGAAAGCAACAGCGCTGTGTGCTGATGGACAATGGGAATGGTGGTGTTGGCACCTAGGCTTCAGACACTCGCATCAGCTGGCACCTAGGCTTTGGGAAGAGGGTCCTGCCTTGCAGTAGCAGCCTGCAAATCTGTTGGACCAAGGCTTTTTTGTATAACACGGCATCCTAGAAAAGGGCAGTGCCGCCTGTCCCCAGGGGAAATGGAAGTGGATTGACAGATGGAGAATGAATGAGTCTTTGGAGTGCTGTGTTTTCTGCCTGTCCTTTCTAAAAGCTCAGCTTCTGTGACACTAGCCTCTCTGGCTTCCCAAATGCCTACATCATTTCTTTCTTCACTTCAGATTATCCAAAATTGTAGCTGTCAACGCTATCCTTGCCCACAAATCTGCATGCACCTCATCTCCTCTTTTCTTTCTTCTTATGGTTTCCTTTAATGGCACCGAAGTTCATATCATTTGTAGCTTCCCCAAAATTCTTCAATGCCTTCACTGCTCTGCGGGCTCTGGGTTTTGTCAGCTTCTCTTTCAGTCTCTCACTTCATCCCTTTTGTAACATCTTCTGCTTATTACAGCCCTGTAAATGTCACAGCAAAGCCCCTTAGTCGTGGTTCTTACCTTCTAAAAATTGCATGGTGCAAATACTTCAGTCCCACTGGTTTGGACAAGGGGAGAGGGAATTGGAGGTTATCCCTTAAGTGGGAGTCCCCCAGAATAGTCAGTCCTTTAGCACCAGCTGTTTATGAGGAATAAAAGTAATAAGTCCCCAGCTAACTGCTTTTGGGAACAGTTCAACAGCTTTAACACTTGGCTGCCACATACAATCAGGAGATGTATTAAATAAAGATGACCAAAATTAACCCAAGAGAAGTAAACCAGTGCTGTTCTGTGATTCTTTGGTGATGTTCAATGCTGCGATGAGATCTTTAAAGAGCTCTTGGAAAAATCCCGTTTTAATTCACAAAGGATAAGGCAACAGAGACTGCTTTCTGACATACTTTCAATTTCTTCCTCTGATAGTTTTTGCCTAAGGGGATGGATATAGCAGGGCGAGTGTCTCTTCCATGGAAACCATTCCCTTTCAAGGAAAGCACAGAGTAATGGGCTAAGGAACTCTGCTACCAGCAGCCTAAGGTGTTGGCAAAAAGACAACTAAATCAGGCAACTGGTGAAATTAAAATTTGGATCAGGAATTTGGATCAGATTAACTGATGCTTATTAATCCGGTAAGGGACCATGCAACTTGTAGACCATCAGAGCATTACCAAACCTTAACCAAAGACAAAAAAGGAACAAAGCCTAAGCAAATGAGCCATTTGTGTCTTTATTGAACATAGTCAGTGAAATACCCCTGCCCCCCCGCCCCCAGTATTTATGTGTCCAGTTACATGCCCAGCAATGTGCTCTATGCTGAAAGCTGGTGTCACTCCAAGGCTGAAAAGGCCAGAGCAAAGCCTGGGCACATGTTTACATTGCATCAGTAACTACTGGGGCATTTAAGAGGACGGCCCTGAACCAGGCCAGCTGAGGAAAGGCTGCATTTGAAAGGGTGGCCAGGCCAAATTATATTAGAGGAGTGTATTCTTGCTGGAAATTAAATTAGTGGCTACTTCCCTCCCTCCACTCCCAACAAAATCTTGGCACTTGAAAGGCACTGAGTTACAGCCCTGGCCTTTTAGGGCTCTTAATTCACTCTGACAGTTTCCCGAGCATCTGATGGAGGGTCCAGTTTGGATGCATAATCTTGAGAGAGAATAGGGTTTAAATAGCTGTATTTTGCAGCAGCCTTTCCATGCACTACTGAACAAGTAGCCCTCCCTGCATGGACTACTGCTCAGGATTTTCTTTGGAAAGGAGGGAGAAGGAGCTGAGGCCATTAACGCCTCTGATAGCAAAGCCTAGAGGTGCAGCAGGGCACTGCATGGAGCAGGAGTCACTCCGGCCATGGTGGTCAGAGTGGGAAGGGGCCTCATGCTGCCATATGTGCGTCCAAGCATCTCATCTTCTTCAGGAAAAGCTGTCTGCTGGGCAGTTCCCAGGGCTAATAGTACTGGTGGCATCTCCTGCAGGACAAAGGACAGGAATGGACAAAGCACTCCCCGAGCTGTTTTGCAGGTGCAGCTGGGAGCCTGCCTGGCTGGTGTGCGACAACACAAACACAGAGGCTTGACAGAGCAGGAATCTGAGCTAATGGCACAATAAATCAGCCAGGAGGAAGAGAAGGTAACATTAACCTACACACACAGCAGCATGTTTAGTATATTTAGAAACTCAGTAACTGATGACCCCTCTCTTAGCCAGTCTAAAGTGTCACCATTTAATAAGTGAACAAACTGACATCAGCATTAAATTCAAGCCTATGTCGAGATGTCTTTGACCTTTGTGCAGGTATGGAGGAAGCTTTCAAGATTCATCTTGGAGAGGATGAGAGACCCCTGTCAGGGTCTGGAGCATCCTCTGTGTAGGGTAAAGGTGGCGGGGTGGGAGAAGGAGGGGCTGACAGTTATTCACAGTCACCCTTCCAGGAGGAAGTGGCACCCAATGGTATTTTCCACCGAACCACTACGGAGTGCTGTTTTGAGACTTGGAAATGCAGGCATGTAACATTTATTTTCCTTTGCTCTCTTAAGCAGAGCATCTCCAAGTTGGTAGAACAAGCAGAGAATACCTTGGGGACCCCATGTGTTCCCCAATCCCATCATGGGAGTCCAGAAACTTTTTCGTGATTAATTTTGTTTGGAAGAGAAGAGCTCCCGTAGTTTGCTGCCCTTCTCATTTCAATTAGCCGTGTTCCCAAATGAAACTTACCATGCATAAGTTGGGAGAGGCTGCACTGAGCCAGCCAAACATTTGGGGCAGGTTATGTTGGGTGCCCCCCATGCCTTCCTCTTGGACTTATTTGATCGACAAATGGAATGTAGGGGAAACTGGCAACCCTGACAGTTTATAGCAATATAATTTCTTCTATAAATTTCTGTTGGGTTTGACATCTTACCTACCTGGCATCACTGTTCTGAAGTCAGGGTGTGCAAAGAAAGGGAATATTGAGGATTGATTAGGTTTTGAGTTGTTAGCAGATTTAAAGGGGAGAAGGACTGATCAGAGGTAAGAAACAGGGAATAGTTCAGGCAACTGAACTGTCCAGAAGTGGTCTGTTGAAATGTGTATAATACGGGCCAAGACCCACAGGGAGGCAGGTTGTAAAGTACAATAAAAAGCTGGATTTAAGCTGTGATGGTCCAGTACATTCATACAAACCACCATAAACCATCTGGTGACTGGAGGGTCATCACTGTTTTGCTGTCATTTGACCAGAGATTAGTTGTCAAATTGAGCAGCAACCACACAGCAGAGGAATGGGACCAGTGGGGTAAAGCTGGTCATCTCACTGGTCTTGGTGGGTGCAGCGAGGGGCAGAGAGGCTTGCTCTGTGCCAGGACTGTTTGAGCAAGACAGTATCTGGTGTGAAATGCTGCAGGATTACAGCTTCTAAATAAACCCTGGAGAGTTGTACCTGTTGCTGCCTTGGGTAAAGTAAACAAGCTCTCTGCTAAGCTGTCTGAACCAAGCTGTTACGCTAATTTAAACAGGTCAAATATTTGTTCTCTGCTCCACACTATCACATTATTTGGTGAGAAATAATGTCCTGTAGGTTTGTCAGGGAGTAACCACGTGGCAGGGAGGACTGAATTGCTGTGACTGGCCCATGGGGCAAATAGCTTGACAATATGGAGTTTGTACTGGGTATAGGCAAGGAAGAACCAAGGCCTAAGGATGTGCAAATAATGGGATTATTCCTCCTGCACTCAGCAGTCTCTTAGGCCATTTGGAAGAGGAAGCCCATCCTCTCTTTACCAGTACTGCCCCCGTATTTTGCAGCCCTGAGGATGGCAGGACTCCAGCTGCAGGGTAAAGAGAGGTAAAGCTTCCCTTGATGTGCAAAACCCCCCAAAAGGCCCATGCGATGTCTCAGCAATGGGGTATCTGCAGCACTGTGGGGTGATGCCGGGTGGCTCAGGTTTCTCTCCGTGCTTGCAGCACTCATGTCCAAGTTTCACTGCTGTATCCACGGCAGATGTATTGCACCGGGATTTGGGAGTGGAAGGAGTTCCCCTCCAGACCCTCACCGCCTGTGCCTCAACTGAAGGTTGTCACTGAGACTGAGAGACACATGCTTGACAGCTGTGATTTACCAAGATGGTCACACATGTCTATTTATTTAGGGATATAAAGCAAGGCAGCTTTCCAGACCCTCCCTTGGTTTCGCCCAACTTTGAAGCCTGTAAGAAAAGTTCTTTAAGGCAGGATTCCCTCAACAGATTATTTCTTTGCTTATTTCTGTTTTAATAAAAAGGGTGATAACAAATAGCTGGTTTTAAAAGTTCTATTTGTGCAGGAATATCCTGCTTTTATGTGTTTTTAGGCATCTTTATCAACAGAGCAGAAAGCAGAGCTCCATTTGAGATGGTCAGTGGATGAAAAAAAATATGAATGTGGACAGATAAATCCATTCCTTGTATTGATAACAGGTACATACAGGCTGCGAACATTGCCCAAAAATATAGGGTTAAGAAAATGTAAATTAATATTTAATTACTTTACCCAAAGCAGAAGAGCTTGGACAAGAGAGAGTCCTATTTCAGAAGTAGCATAGCCCGGATGTATGAACTCTCCACACAAGTAAAAGACTGATATAAGAAAACAAAGTGCTATATGAAGAAACTTTTGGGCTGGCTGATGAGAAGCAAGTTCTTTGAAATAGTCTGGGGTTTTTCCCAGATTCTGCCCAGGGGCTGGTTTGAGCCCCAGGGGAGAGCAGCTTGCTCAAGGTGATTGATGAAGTGTGAGGCAGTATAAGTAACAGTGACTATTTATACACTGAGAGTGCACTGTAAATTAAAGGTGAGAGAATATAGATCCTTAAAAGACTGGTAGGGAAAGGGAATTTAGTAAGCTGGATTGAAGAAAATAAATTGTGAAATGTCCTGGCAGGATCCAACGAGTGACTGGAACATTCAGCGTGTCCCTGACAAGGGGAAAAGCATGTACAAGCAGGTTCCTGTGTCTGGCTGGCACATCTGCTGAGACAGGGCTGTCAGTGCCTCATACCAGGGCCAGGGGGACAGAACGAAGCTCTGTGCAGGAGAGTGGGCCTCTTTCTCTTGAAAAGGGTCTCCCACTGTGTTTTTGGCAAAAAGCTCTCCCGATCACCCCGGCGCTCAAAGGTGTGCAGGTTTCAGAGAGACACCCATAGCACCCCACTGCAAACACCCCAAAAAGCTGCCTGTTCTTTGTGCCAAAGCTGTTGCCTTGGGAAAGCTGGTTGTTGCTCAGTGTGTGGGACGTGGAGTGCTGGGCTCAGTGAGTGTCGAATACCTGAGACCACAGCTCAAATGTCATGTTGGGGAGCAAGCGGGGTGGGCGAGGGGTGGCAGCACAGCAGAGGCTGCGCGGGCTGAACGGCACCGGCTTCCTCCCGCCTGCAGGAAGGAGGTTGGGAACCAGCTGCTAAGCAAGAAAGCAAGTGGAAAACTGTGACCTATAGGAAACTATGTGAGGCACGTCTGGTCTCTGAAGACTACAGATGAGCTGGTGATACCAACGCTGGAAACAGATGCTAAACTGATTGGAAATTATTTTGGCAGAATGCCATAGCTGGAGCAGGAGCCCAAACTGATGCAAAACGCATTCTGAAGTCTCAGATGTGTTTGACTTTGAGAAAATAGTGAACTTGTTGTCTCTTTGGCATCACTGTGGGACTCTGCACAGGCCACAGACCTCTGCATCTTGCTGAAACCAGATAGGTACGCACTTGGAAAGTGGCCAAATGCTGCTGGTTGGCACCAGGACGCAGTCAGGAAGCAGTATCTTAATGACTCCTCAGCTGACAGCTCTGGAAGGACACGAATATCACCAATTTCAGCTCATCCTGCTGCCTGCAGAACTCCTGTACTAATGGTGACATCTTGCTAAAGCAGTGCATAAACAGTGGAAGACCCTGGAGGGATTTTGCCAGACACCAGCAAAGAAATATAAGCTGGTATAAGGTGAAGGTTAGGAAAATGCAAGAACACAACAAAACTTGGAAGAGCCTATTACCCTAATCCCCAAAGTTGGGGGTTGAGCCTGCACATCAGTGCAGCTTCTGGCAGGGCAGGGAAGCTTTCTAAAGGCTGGTTGTTTTGGTTTTTTTTTGTTTTTTTTAATCGTAACACACAAGAAACAAATCTAAACCCTGTGTTAGACACACAAGGAGAGGAATAAATATCTGCTAATTAATACACATATTTGGGTCAATATATTGAAAAACACATGGTAATATTTTGGAAGAAATATTCCAGATGGACAGACACTTAGCTTGGTTGTACCAATGTCTAGAAGTGTCTGGCATACTGCAGTATCTCCTGCAGTTCCTTTTCTCAGTCCTAGTACTTGTGCTTGACACATATTCCACCAGTCCCCAAATGATAAAGAAAACTTCTCCTCATGGCTACATTGTTCAGGGAACAACTTGGCATAAACATATAAAATTGGTGTTCAAATCCTGAACTACGGTCCCATATTCTGCATTTCAATAGCACTAGATTTCCCATAGGGCAGCAAAATTGCATGCCAGCCCCACACTGCCCCCAGCATAGCAGAGTTTTTAGCTGGGTTAAAAAGAAACCAACACAGTAAAGGTTTCACTCTGCCTCGCTGCACTAGTCATAGCTTTGGTGCTGAGCTTGCAT
This sequence comes from Myiotriccus ornatus, assembly GCA_036023395.1. Taxonomy (NCBI): domain Eukaryota; kingdom Metazoa; phylum Chordata; class Aves; order Passeriformes; family Tyrannidae; genus Myiotriccus; species Myiotriccus ornatus. Next base: position 34,573,898 of record JAYRBT010000082.1, on the reverse strand, counting down.
TGCCTTTTCCTCTTAAATTCAGAAAATATAGGTTTTATCCATATAGGAAAACCCTAAGAAAACAATATTTTGATCATTATTGAAACTAATGTGACCTCTTTGACCTTCCATTTTTAACAGCAGCAACACCTACATGTTCCTATGAACCCTACATGTTCAGCACACCATTTTTAATTTTGAACCACGGATCTAGATTCCTGGTGAGATGAAAATTTAGCAGCTAATCTCACAGTTCCTGACCTTTACTAACATAGCACACTGTCAAAGCTGGGGTCTTTCCCTGGGAAGATCTTCATCTGGGATCCTGTAATGGCAACAGATTTGCCTTTCTTAATCAGTGGAAGTTGTAGTGAGGTGACACTTGCCTGGGAGGTATCTTTGTGTCTGGGATTTCTATTAGAATATGTCTGTGCAGTGCTGCTGGTCTGTGCTGGGCTGTTTAGAACAAGGCATTTTGCAGAGGAGACCAACAACTGTGCTCGCAGTCCCTCTGCACAGCTGCAGACCTCCTTGTCACAGCCAACACATCCTGTTCCCTCTGCTCATGGACACTTTTCAGCTCTAAAATACAGCACTACAGCGCTGGTTGGCAAATCAGTATTGCAGCTCACAGGTAGAAGCTGTGCTTTGAGGCATTAGCTTGTGGACTTCGTCAAAGTACTGATAGTCATGGGGCAGGTCTGTGGACACTGCGATACGTGATAGCCCCCAAACACATCCCTCCTCTTCTTCCAGTCCAGAAATGTCAATGGAAAGAAGTTGTCTGCATGGCTGCAGCAAGTTGCAAATCACTGCTTCTCTGTCTCTTGCATGCCTGTATGGAAAGCTAAAACCTAATTTTTCTGCTAGAACATCACCCTGTGATTTCAAGTGAGAAAAGGTAACAGTTCATTTTAACACTGCATATAAGGGAAGTTTTGATGGACTCTGTATCTCTTTCAGTGTCTCTATGTACACCCTCTTTGTTTTGGTATGAAAAGCTACAGTTGTCTCCTGCAGTGTAAGACAGTGTGGATACCAACACTAGAAGTGCTGACTGTGCAGAACAGAGCTCTGCAGTCTAACTGTGACACGTAAGAGTGTGGCTTCAGAGGAGCTTCCAGCTCAGACAGTGAAATGGACCCTGTGGCCCAGCTGATGCTTCAGGAGAGCCACTAAAGCAATCTGTGCCATGGCTGCACTGAACACTACAAGTCATTCCCACGTGCCCACGGAACAGGGCCAAGACAGTGTCTTAGAGGAACCTCTAAAAGCATCAGTAACACAACTGTTGTTATTTACGTGGAAGTGACAGGGTCTCAAGGCTGATAACCTGCTCATTTCCTTAGGAAGGAGAAGATGAATAAAACCCTGGAGTGCTAAAAGAGTAATGTGATCTCTGCCCTGGAAGGCCTTCTGAACTATTAGGTGGGTGCCCAGCTACCCACCACCTCAGCCCCAGCAGGTGAGACATAGTGATGATGAGTTTGAGGCTCCTGCCAGAGCTCAGTCCTTGCTGAAGCAAAAGCAACTCTTGGCCTTTGCAGCATGATGCTCTGGGGCCTACTGCAATTAGAAGAGATCAGAGATTCCTGTATCCCATGGGAGACAGTCAGCTGTAGCTGAGCAGTGCTGCTGCAAGAGGATACATGCATCCTTCCCCTGCCACAGGGCTGGTTAGGCACAGGCAGAGGCTCCGTCTCATCTGCTCTTCTGCAGCTGAGAAAATGCCTCTGCCGGGTCCCAGATCTCCACCTCGCTGTTGCCATTAAACAGAGGTACTTGCCCTTGCTAGAGAGACACGATTGGGTATCACAGATCTGCTGTAAGGTCCATGCTGTGTTTATATGGAGAGAAAGAGAGAAAAGGGAAGAAAGGGAGATGTTACACCCACATTAAAGAGCACTAGTCTTCACGTGCATCTCAAGACAACCACACAGGAGTTTCTGAAGTCTTTGAAATCTCTACGGAAGAGATTCAAGACCAGGCAAAAGAAGGACAAATAATACATGAAAATAGAAATTTCTCTCACACTGCCAGGCTAGGTTTTGTAACTACAATCTTCATATATTTACACTGGCCAGGGACCCAGAACCATATGCCAGACACAGCTTTTATTCTCGTAATCTAAACAGCCTCCATCCGTGTCAACATTCTTCACACAAAGATACCTAGAGGTAGTTTCTGTGAACCAGAAACATACTGTTTTTGACTGTCCACACAGTAACCAGAACATATGCAGTCCTTAAGAGTACCTTAGAACCTATATTGTAATAAAAGAAACAAAATCCATGCAAGGAGAAAACGAGATTTTAAAACATGCTTATTTAAAATAAGTTTATTATAATGAAATAATATAAAAGTCTGACAAAAGTCTTATCAATGCTTCAAAAGAAGAGACAGATGCTGTATGATTTGAGAGATGATGCAGATTGGAAACTTCAGAGTATTTCAGACTGAACTGCTTATGACAGCACAATTGGAGTCATGCTTACATAGAGAGGTGATTTTGGGGGCATGAACAAGCCCTTAGAATTCAGTAAATTTAAAGTGTGAGGCAATATACCTTCTCTTCATCTTTCAATGTATTTCAGTATGTATATAATGTATTTTAGTAAGTAAAGTAAGACTTGTAGTAAGATCAGCTTGACATTGATAAAATGTATGCCCAAAATTAGCTTGAAAAATGAAAACAGGAAACCATAAAAGCAAGCTCCCTTCATTTTCAGTTTGATTCCTCTATTCTGGAATGCAATTTACTTGTTTAGTTTCAAGTAGAGGTAAATCTCAAACTCTCAAAATGGCTTTAAACGAAGGAATCAAGTTTTAGACCCCTCGAATACTGCAAAACAAAAGAAAGTTAATACACTTAGCATTAAACAGAAATCAGGAAATGAAAACAAGTATGTTTCATATTCAAAAATATGAAACCTTTAACACATCTGGAGTGTGTGGGGAGAGAAATCCTATACCAAAGAAGGGATATTAACAATGAAAATCAAAGACTACATTTTGAAAAACTGCATGCCAGTGGGATGGTGCATGTGTGTTTAAGTGAAGCATACTATGGACATGTTCTAACTTCAAAGCAAGTGCTTAAATCCTCGTGTAAGCTGTGAGCAGGATCAGCTACAGCCTGGGTTTACTCAGAGCCTAAGTATGCTACGATACCTCTTCTGCACAAGGGTGATTTTATATTTCCTAGAGCATTCAGTAGTTTGCAGGGTTTGTTCACCAAGGGGCTACAGAAGGTGCAAGCAAGGCTTGGATTCTGCTATCCCCACCCCCACCCTGTTTATTTTTTGTTTTGTTATCTGCACTCTGCAGGCCAGAGAAAAGAAATGAAATTAAATAATAAAAAAACCAAAACAGCAAAACCAAAACCCCCGTGTTTTCACTTCTACGAGGCAGAACTTCCAAATCTGAAGTGTCCCAATTTAAATTTCATTAATGAAATCAACTTTAAAATAGTGTGATTTTCCTGGTAAAATACGTCAGCTCAGGGTGAAACTTCAGAGAAAATTGTCCATTTTTCCATCTGTACTCGTTGCCTGCCAAAGAATTCAGGTCTGATTTTCCAAGTTTATATCTGTATCCCTTACAAAACTTCCTGCTTTGTAGCTCTGATAGCAAGGCAGAGGACAGTGCATGGAAAGAAAATACCATGATGAGGAAGAAGGAAAGACAGCTGGGTAGGAACACGCTAATGATCTTTCCAGGTGTCTGAAAGGCAGTTCAAGGTTCTTTAAAGTTTTTCACAAAAGCTGAAGTGATAACAAAAAGAAAGGGTCAGCAGGTCCAGCACAGGGACTACGCAACACTGTTTTCTACAATGGTTCACGCTCCTTTGCCAAAGCACGCTGCAAACAACTGGAGCATATTTTGGGCACACATTTTATACATCCAGTCAACCAAGTGACACTTTTCAAACTATGAAACATTTTAAAAGCAAACAGCTGTAGACTAAATCCTGATGATGCTTTACAAAAAGCTTGTAAGTGAAGGTATATGGCCCTTAACTTTCAGTGCATCTGTTAAAGGGAGACCCATGGAATAACAGTGTCAAGATGTGCTTAAGTTTACACTAAAGCAGCTGAGAATGCAGTTCATATTCTAGAATTGTAATGTCACAGAACTTCAATATGGAATTGAGTATGGTGTCTTAAAATAGCAGAGGGGTTTCCAAAACATAATTTGTTTTAAAAACATAACAATAAAATAAATAAAATAAATAAAAGCATCCCGTTGCTAACAGAACTTGACTGGAATTACTTGAGAGCTCTGCTCTAATGCCAATGATGCTATGTAACAAAGATGTGTTCGTGACCTCTATTCAAATATGCTGTCATTATTCAGTACTAGATAGCACTTTTATCAGATTGCTTTGGGATTTACCATGTCTCAGCAAGGATGTGCACTGGACAGACAACTGCCCATGTCATACGCTGCATCAGAGTTCTACACTCAGCTACACTAACTTCACAAAAAACAGCCTTACATCCCTCACAGTAAGGCTGTGATTACTCTTATTTCACCACGGATAAGTAAAATCCCTGAGAATATGCAACTGTTAGACATCGCAGGAAACAGCCAAAAGCATTTCTAAAGGAAAAGGATGCAAAACTTTAGCGCAATTTAAGAAACCAAAGCAGTTCATGTAAAGTATACAGAGCAAGGGTGCTGTTATCTAAGTCACGTGGATCTTTACCAGTATGCAGGTCAGTTGTTCATAAATGTCAGCCTTTAAAAAAATCCAAAACAAATAGGACAAAGAAAACAACCCTAACTAATGAACAAACCAAACAAATCAAACAGGAAACACTGACCTTCTCTCTGATTCTAAATTTGAAGGCCAAAAATTAGTTGCTTGTTCTCTACCATTATTAAAATCCAAAGCCATCCTCTCTGCTTGCCGAACTAACACCACAGGAAAAGAAGGTGCGTTGTCTAGCAGTGCATTTGCTTCCACTTGGCCATCTGATCTATTGCATCCTTAGAGGTACAACTTGGAGTCCAGCTCTGCAACACACCGCATGGGTTTCTTTCTTAGTGGTTGTTTGACTGCGAAGATAGCATTCGTAAGTCTTCAAGTGCTCAACGCTCTGCAAGAGCAGTGCATGGTGAAGTGCAAGTTTTGAAGGCAAGGAGACCTTGCTCAGTTCCTTCTCTACAAGTCCCCCATTTAACAAGTACACAGGGGTTTCCTGAAGCCATGGTCTCCTAAGAATTTTCTTAAGCACCAACTCCAGAGTTCAGAAAGACTAATTTTACACAGAAGGGCAAGATGAGAAAGCCTGTTCTGAGGCAGGATGCCACGCTGATTAGAAGATACACAATGTAGAAAGCTCTCTATTTTATTAGAAGACAGAATGCTAGAAGTTAGTAATTGCTGAAGTTAGTGGTCCAATGAAGCAGTTAAGTTCTTCACCTACAAAATGTAGCCTCCTGATTTTTTGCAACAAGCAATGGGTCTGATGCACACTTAAAAAACTAGTGGTTCTCCTGATAGTTAAGAACCAAAACAAAAACAAACAGAAAGCTCAAAAATACCTCCAAATATTTTAAGTGCTGAATGCATTTTCCTGCCACTGGAAAAATTTAAGAGCAAAAAGGGAAGTCAATTTTTGTAATGATCTGACAGTTAATTTCTAGAGAAGAGAGATCTCTTCCTGGTCTCTCCATAACCCAGTTGATATTTTGTGGAAATGTGGTTTCCATTATCTTTACAGAGCATTAAGCTAAAAACTCTTACAGCAAAGCTTCCCACAGAACAGCTGAAAACCTTGAGGAAACCACATGGGATGAAGAGTTGGTTGTTTTACTACAGGGGTGGTTTCTTTGCATTCATTCTTAGAAGAAGCAGACGGCTGAATACCAAAAGCCCTCTGCTTCACTTTTAGCACTGGGCACAGAGAAATAATTGAATAGAGCTTTGGTCAAAAGCTTTGACTTTGTACTCAAAACATGTACTACTTGAATTAAGAGAATCCAAAAAACTAAAACCTGATTCCTGTTGATCCCTCTTGGACTATGTAGGAACTACACACAGGTACAACTCAGAGAAAATGATAGAACAAGGAAGCCATACTATTTAAATAGTCTTGATGATTTTTGAGCAGTCTTGGAAATCCAGAAAGGTCCCGGCTGACTGGAAGCTGGGAAACATTGTCCCAGTTTTCAAGAAGGTGAAGAGGGAAGACCCTAGAAATTACAGGTTTGTCAGTCTCACTTCAGTGCCTGATAAAATTATGGAAAAGATTATTCTGGGAGGTATTGAGAAACACTTGGAGGACAAGGAAGTCATTGGTCACAGCCAGCAAGATTTCATGAGGGCTAAGTCCAGCTTGTCGAACCTGACTTCCTTCTATGACAGGGTAACCCACCTAGCTGATCTAGGAATGCCAGTAGATGTAATCTTTTTGGACTTCAGCAAAGCTTTTGATACTCACTCACAGTATCCTTCTGGACAAAATGCCCAGTACATAACTGGATAACCATGTAACATGATGGGTGAGCAACTGGCTCATGGATCCAGCACAAAGGATAATAGTGAATGGGGTAACATCAGACTGGCATCTGGTCACTAGTTGGATTCCACAGGGCTCCATCCTCAGCCCACTTCTTTTCAATATCTTCATTAATGACGTGGACAAAGGACTCGAAGGTATACTAAGTTTGCCAACAACACTAAATCAGGAGCTCTTGACTCTCTCAAGGGCAGAGAGACCCTGCAGAGAGACCTTGACAAATTAGAAAGGTGGGCAATGACTATTCTATGAAATTTAGCAAGGGCAAGTGCTGGATTCTGCACCTGGGATGGGGCAACCCTGGTTGTGTGTATAGACTAGGGAATGAGAGGCTGAACAGAAGCACTGATTAAAAGGACCTGGGGGTCCTGGTCAGTGGCAAGTTGAATATGAGTCAGCAGGGCCCCGGCAGCCAGAAGGGACAACTGTGTCCTGGAGGCATCAGGCAAAGCATGGCCAGCCAGTCAAGGGAAGGGATTGTCCCGCTCTGCTCTGCACTGGGGCGGCCTCACCTTGAATATTGTGTGCAGTTTTGGGCACCACAATGTAAGAAAGATATTGAGCTACTGAAGAGTGTCCAAAGGAGGGCAATGAGGAGAGGGAAGGCTCTGAAGGGGAAGCTGCATGAGGAGTGGCTGAGGTCACTTGGTGTGTTCAGCCTGAAGGAGACTCGAGGGAGACCTCATTGCAATCTTCACAATCCTCACAAGGGTAAGTGGAGGGGCAGGCACTAATCTCTTTACTTTTGTGACCAGTGACAGGACTTGAGGAAATGGCATGAAGCTGACCTGGGGGAGGTTTAGGTTGGATATCACAGGAGAAAGTTTTTCACCTAAAGGGTGGTTGAGCACTGGAACAGGCTCCCCAGGGAAGTGGTCACAGCACCAAGCCTGACAGAGTTCAAGAAGCATTTGGACAACCCTCTCAGGCACATGATGTGATTCTCGGGGCATCCTGTGCAGGGCAAGGAGTTGAACTTGATGATCTCGATGGGTTCCTTCCAACTCAGTATATTGTATGATTCTATAAAATGCCTAATTAAGAGTCCTGGTATCTTTCTTTATACAAGTGTGATGTTGGCCTTTTCTTCAAGTATCATATGCTTTTCTTAAAGCTCACAATGCTAGGCTCTTCAGAAAAGATCAAGTATTCAGGGTGGAGAGAGGCCCCTGTCACAGAGCAATGCAGGGCAGCAGGTTTGCAATACATTCATTTTACTGACAACATGGTTTTTAGCATAGCAAAAGCCAGTATTACTTCTGTGAGCATGGCAACACTGACTTCTGTATTTATGAAGACTTACTAATTCTAAGTACCTTGTACTAGCACAGTCCTTAACCATATCACTAGCTAAAAGGACTTCTTTATTATTCTTAATAGCAGCAATGCTAAGGAGCACATTTTTAACTATATCAGCAAAATGGGAAAAAGGGCAAGCCTTACTTTCTTATTTTCAGTCAATTCTACATAATTTCAAAATTCAA
>JAYRBT010000082.1:34540528-34565808 GCA_036023395.1 Myiotriccus ornatus | reverse complement strand
CTATATCAGCAAAATGGGAAAAAGGGCAAGCCTTACTTTCTTATTTTCAGTCAATTCTACATAATTTCAAAATTCAATTGGTCCAATGTGTAATAATAGCTCCATTTCAAATTCTAGCTTCCCTACACTTCCTTCATTTCACATCCACTTTCATGCAGTTTCTGCCCATATTGGCAACGTAGGTAGGATTTTAATGATATCTGCTTTTAAACTGCTAGTTGTATTCAATTTAAAAGCAAATATTCTGGTTTTGTGTGAATTTGATTTAAGAGACCACTAAAACCCAAAACAGAAAAACTCACCAAAACCTTAATAAGCCAGGATGATGGACATGATCTTCAAATGCTTATATATATAAAGCATTGTTGAAATTAGCTGGGCTCTGCCAGTCTGTGCCAGCAAATTTCTTGTGATCCACTAGCAGGACCTGACAGGGAAACCATGGCGCACACTGGGAGCTGGTCAGGGAACACAACACCCTGTTTCAAAGGCTGGTTTCTGGGGCTGCTCAGACCACCAGCCACACACACCTGTGCTACAGATGTCTGTAACATTTGGATTAAAATATTTATTTAATTTAATAAATATTTATTTAATGCAAATATATTAAGTATTTGCATTAAAGAGCTTCAACCCAAATTAAGGGACAAACTCACTGCATTATAAGCTGGTGTTCAGCTGCTCTTCTCTTGTGCTACCAGGGTAACAATAACTCTCACTACACCCCTGCCCTCCCACAGCATAGCAGGGAGGGGGCACAAGGAGTGGGAGAGGAAGAGCCAGCAGCGCCTGCCTGGGCGCTGTGCTGATGGCACACAACAGCTCTGCTGCACATGTAGGTCTCTCCTAAAGTACATGAGCAAAAGCCAAATTCTGCTCTGTTACTTTTATGAGGTGAAGAGAAGAGGAAGTGGACAGGCAGAAGAGAAACAGTCAAGAACATTCATCACAGACATAGCCATGACCCAAAGAGAAACAGTACCTCTGCACCTAAATGCAAAACAAGCATAACAAAAAAAAATAAAAATCACACAATTTTCCCCAAAAACAGTCACAACACCCTTCCCATCTGAAAAGATACAGCAAACAGAAATGATATCCAAAAAAAACTAAAATGGAAGAAATCTTTGTTAACAGACACAGTCCCTGAATTTTTAAGATGTAGTCTTGCTGTAGTCATACCACCTCATCTGATTCCAAACCATGTACTTCATAGAGAGTGTCCAAGATATTTAGCTGCTTTTCCATGGCTGGTAAGTAAATGTTGAGGTCCCTCTGCATTCCTTTGTAAAATGTTTCTTCCTGAGGATCACACTCCTCCACAGACAGAGCTGCCACAAAATCTTCATACGTTGGAGCTGCCCTTAAAGCCAACTGGGAGAGGAACCAAAGCTTTTAGATTTGCAAAACAGAACAGGAAAAGAAACACAACTAAAGCCACATAAAATTTCTAAGACCTCCCTCTTTGCACTTAGACTGCACAGCTTTAATTTAATTATGTGTACGTGCATATGTTAAGAACTTTAACTAGAAGGGAGGCTATTTTATTTTTATTTGTTATTATTTTTGTGTAGATCCGCAGTTCAAGACATTTTCGGAGAGGCCTGATTTTTACGAAGTGTCTATGTATCATACGTTGTACAAATAAATAGCATACATTAGAAATTCATTAAATACACCCCCCCAAATAAAGTACGCTTTGTTAAGGGAGCTCTCAACCCAGTGTCACACACTTCAGCACTGAATTCTCAAAATGGTCTTTAGAAAGCTTTCCCCAACATTTCTGCTTCTCCCAGTTGAAGTCACTGTTGCCTGGATGAGGCTTTCCTTTTCCGTTTTGCAATTTCAGTGATAATTTTCCAGTGAGAAACACAAGGGGGAGCTGCCAGACTGGATGAAAAATTTTCTCTAGCCAATATATTCTACTTCAACTCCCCACACGTTCTGCACTAACCCTTCTTGAATGCTCATATTCAAAGACAGATCAGTCCTAAAGAAAGCAACCTCAAATCCTCACTTCTTCCTTTAATAGCCCTGCAAGACTGTGCTTGAAAACACATAATAAAAAAGTGTGCATGCAAGTGTGATCTGTCTGTTTGATCTCCAGAAAGCAGGTTCCACCCTTAAAGCCTGTTATCACCTGATAACCACAGTCCTCACCTTGAAAATAAGGTGCTGGCAAAGGAATCTAATAATTTTAATACTTCGAATTTTAATATAGTTTATTAATTACACAACATATGATCACATGAACAAGACCCCCAGCTCTATCAGCGACCAAGATAAATACTCACTGCAAAGACCCCTCGGACAACCCAACCATGGTGCTGCCGTAGTGTCTTTCCATAAGCATTGTCTAAAAGAAAAAAAAAAATTATAAATCAAGAGATAGACGTAGGGCAGTTTTAAGTCTTCATCACAAAGAGAACTCAGAGCTTAGAAATGACTATTTAAGGGTATGTTCTTGCCACTGGATGTAAATAATGGCTGCTTCAGAGTACTGAAGTTATGACTGAAAGGAGATGACAGATTTGGGATTTCTGCACTGGAGTCTCAGCTCAGCTGTCAAATCTCCTTCCAACCCATCCACGGCGAGAAAATGTTCCAACAGACAGAAAGGCAAATGCGAAGTCTGAGAAAATACTCTACAGGGTGAAACTCCAACAGTAAACCAAAGATACACTGGTGATACAAATATGGAAGAACTTTTCAGGGGAAGAAAGGGAATGAAAAAATGAAAAAAAGCCCCAGCAGTATGGCTCTGCTGCAGACACTGAGCAATTCAAGGAGTAATTCAGTGCAGAAGCCTTCAGATTCAGAAGGTCAAATAAACGCCTTGACTGTCCATGGTGTATCACACCCACACCTGGTAGCAGTGTATTTACAATCCTGCTTCCTAGAGTTGCTACGTACTTCAGTGTAATAGTTCATTTTACTAATCCTATAGTGACTGCTTAGCTGTTCAAAAGAAGCTAAAACAAAAAGCTTAAAAAAAACCTGTATCAAAGCTGCTTTAAAGGATTATTATAACATTAGACTTCATGCATGTAGAGAGTGCCTTACTCAGGAATAACCAAGTCAAGTCTAAGAGGGTTTTATACTTTGTTTTGTAGTTGCTGTGGCCACTAGCCTGTCTCGGTAAGTGTCAGAAGTTGTACACTTGAAAAAATTCCTTCTTCTCTGTTACAAACTCCCTTCTAATGGATGCAGGCAATTCACAGCCATACTGGCAAAGAGGTGACTTCAAAGAGTGATTGCCAATCTCACATGGAACTAAAAAACTAACAAAACAGCAAATACAAATTTGGGAGCACTCTTGCTGCAAACTAGTAAAGAAAGTGGAATGAGACAAAGCTCTTGCTTCCCTAAGATATGACTGTCTTCTCTGTCAAAAGTATGCTAGTTACAAGAATCTTTATATGCTAATAAATCAACATTGACCACCTATCTAGTAAGCCAACCTAAGGCAGCTATTTAAAAAAACTGGGCTTTCAGAAATGTTAGGTCTTAGAGACTACTTGCATCACTAGTCACTGACAAAAACACAGGTTAAATGAGGAGAAAAGTCGACAAGTATGTAATTTCAGAAGTACATGAAGAATAAAGTAACTGGCACTTACTCAGAGCTGTCTGGATATTCTTTTCCCCATTCTTCACTTCTGTCAAAAACCCTTTCAAGAATTTTAAGCCTCTGTCGGGATGAACCCATGAAATAAAAAGAAACCATGTTTATAACAAAGTAACCCAAAGTGTAGCAAAGCCCCCAAAGTTGGAATATAACCCAGAAGTGCAATAAAACTCAGAATAAAGGAGCTATTTTCAATCTGAACAAAAAAATGCAGCCACCTCCTCCAGCCTCTCTCCGAGCCCAAGGGAAAAACACTTTGCTAAACATTTCTGCTGCAGCTTGAAATCATCTGCCTGATGCTCTGACCCAGAAGGATTAGTCATTCACTGTAAGTTCACTTGCATGGGAGAAAAAAAGAGTGTCCCGGAATTGCTTTTTCAGGCCTTTAGGCAAAGTTGGAGCGATACAACCACAGACAACACATTAATCTTGAACCTGGACAGTTTGGATTGATAAAGCCTGTGGAAAGTAATCAGTTTGCTCCATGTACACAGGCTTGCAGTGGTGAAAGACTCCTCATTGCACCCTAGCAGTTCATAATGTATAGAGATATGAGGTCATTACCTTTTCAGCCACAGGAGAGCCTCTGTAGCAGAGTTTCTAACTTGTGCTACACCTGCATTCACCTCATGGAGCACGATCTTCTGAAGGGTATCAAACTCTTCTTTGTTGGTAATAAACTTCTGGTTTATTTTCTGGAGAAAATACAATGGGTAAACCTTCAGGCTTTTAAGATCAAAGAGGGGCCTATCCTATAAATACCACCCATTTACCAGGACTCCTTCCTGCTAAGAGATACTACAGATTTACAAGCATGTCACATACTCCCCATGGCATGGCTGTGCTGCCAAGGCGGGCACGCTGGCCCAGGGCACCACTCCAGACACATCTGGTCAGCCATCTGGCTAACACAAGCAAAATAAAGCATCTTGGTCAAACATTTACATGGCACCTACCATTTCTGTCCAACAAAATGCTTCAGGTTCACATGACACCCTCCACACTGGTGGAAAGGAGTTAACTCAGTATGCTCTCCAAGTATTTGCCCTGAGCTTCAACTACCAGCAAGATTACCTTCTGACAACTGCTAAGCTGCAACCTCTCAATTACACTTAGCAGTCAATGGCACGCTTATGTTTTCAATTTATTTCTAAGTTTTTTTACACACAACTCCTCACAAAACCAAAAGGAACAATCTATAAGGGGCAGATAAACAGACTTGTCTTCTACATTAAAGGAGTAGCTGTCTATCACTTCACAGTAAACATTCGATGGTTTAGTTTTTTAAATATGATTCCCTTGGTATTTTCAGTGTTTCAGTGGCTACGTTCTCAAAGATAACCAAATACTTTTCTTACTTGGCACCAAACAAATGTGATCATATACAGTGTTCCTGATCATACACTCAGAAGATTTGGTTTTTTTTTTTAATTGAAAGAAAAGCTATGAAAAATCTCACTATTTTGTCTCATAACAAGTATTTCAAACCTTTGAAGAAGGTTCTTGAAGCTGGAAGAACTTCCAGAACAAGAACCAAGACTGCAGGGTCTGCCCCAACTCGCTAAGAAACTGCTTCTTAATGCATTAACTTCCTCCTACTTGGTTGAACAAAGGTGTTTTTTTTTTCCCTCCATTTATTTTACAGCTTAAAGTCAATATTGCTAACATCATAAACCTGTTCAGCTCAGAATCAATGTCATATTCATTAAGTGTAACAGATGCTTTACTTGGCAGTCGATCAAGTATTTTTATAAGTTTGCACACAACTGGATTTATTAAATATAGCATGTACTGTAAGAACAGGATTAGGGGCATTTCAGTGTTCTGATCTGACAGATGGTAACATTATAAAATATTAAATAGCCTACCACTACTGACTCCTATCACATATTTTTGAGCTTTAGTCCCTAAAATAGATATTTTGCTTAAAAAACAAAAACCAGCACTAGAAATATGCTGTTACCTTGATGTTGCCTACAAAATCCATTTTAACAGGAGCAAAAACAGTTGGTCCCAGCTTGTCTAGAAAAAAAAACACAAAAGGCCATATTTTAAAATTGTGTCTTTTTCCAGTCCTCATGTTTTAGTAACAATTAATTTCATTTACTCCCTTAACAATCCTTTAAATAGCCAGAGAATACTAAATGAATGATGCAAACTCAAGTTTTTCTTTAGTGTACAACCAATCCACCTCAGTAGGTACAAGCATTAAAATACTCTGACCTACAAGCTGGAAGTCTTCAAAAGGGTGCATGCTCACAGGGACCTCACATCCACTGTTAGATGCAGTTAGGGGGCTGCACTACCCAGTGATAGAAGCTGTTGGAAAAATCAAATAGACTACAGGTGATGGTGTGCTGGCAGCTGTACTGGATGTTTAAGGTATCTATGCTGCTCTTTTGAGGGGAAGAAATTGCTGATCCAGATAGATCACGGATTTCCAAACTGCTTACATGTGTGTCCCATCTAAATGACAGTGGATTCTCTTTAAAGCCAAAGAGTAAGAAACATGTTCTGGTACCAGTCAAATTGATTCTGCTGATACTGTTTCTACTATATCACTTAAACAAAAAAATGAATTTTCTGAACTAACTGCTCCACCTTTTCTCACAGCTGGCAGCAGTCAAAAGGAGAAGAGAAGCTGCTTACCCAGAACAGGTACAATTGCATAACATGACTCCAGAAACTCTTCTGTGGGTATGCCCTCCTCCTCCCGAAGTTCAATATCACTGAACCTGGTGTCAAGGACAAGCAGAGAAGACTGTTACCTTAACAATTCCTTTTGTATAACTTCTAATGCCAAAATTACATTTCCTGTCCACATCATTTGCATAGAGGTAAAATTTGCAGACATGAAACCACCAACATAGCTTTTGTTTCACTATGTTAAAGTAACTGACTGCAGAAAATACACATTTGGTGGTGTGCAAGCAAGGCCTGCAATTACAAACAAGGAAAAACCTCCCACTTCATCCTATACGGCTAATTTTACAAAAGGTATCTTCTTCTAATTACTGGGCTGTAAGCAGTCTTGTTAAATAATCGCAGTAAATACAGCTTTACAGATGGAAAAGTCTTAAAAGTAAGTCATCTAAAGACTTTTGTTTTTATTCAGTCCTAAAAATAAGTCAATTAACAAAGTTTCAATAATCCTTTTAATTGAAATCTGTACTACCTATTGCTCATGACACTGAAGAAGGTCGGAGAATCATTTTCATTTCTGTCTTCCTCACACGGAGTCAATCCACTTAAAGAATTTGTTTCTGACTGCACCAACTTGTGGGCAGCACAGCTTTCTACAGCTTGCAGCTTGTCCTCTCCATCTTCTTTAATGCCTAACATTTATAGGAAACAGAAGACAAACAGAAAAACAGAACAGTTACATACCCATATTGTCATTCCCGTTCTTCAAGATGCCTTCCTATTTGAAGGAAGGCACTTGAATATCTGCATCATTCAGTTTAAAAGCTTCCCTGCCAGCACCATGACTCTGGGTGCTCAGACAACATTTCAAACATTTCCCTCCTAGTTTCTTTTAATCAGACAGACCAAGCACCAGGCACCAATGCAGGTGAGCCCACATATCCTCAGCAAGGACAGCCCTACGAGAGAAGAGCGTTGAAGAAGTGACTGGGTGCAGCAGGGAGCAGACTCATCTTCTTGAAAGGAAGATCACCTCTCACATGGCTGTAACTTCCCCAGTACTGTTAAAGTGGCACAGTGCATTTTCAAAAGCAAAAGAATAGTAGTGACTTGCTTGCTCCTTCTGACAAGCTAGCAAACTGGCTGCTTAGATGGACACTGGTATGATAACAAAGAGTGCCATGTTCTCCCCCATTTCTATGAATATCTTTAAAGTTTCCCAGAAAAAGATCCATGTGCCTCTTCCCTGCTGTGATCTACTTTATTTCTTCTTTGGGGTCAAGTACGTCTGTTTCAAATACATACAGCACTTCTGAAGGAAGACAAAATCTTTCTTATGCATCCCATACGTGGTAAGACCTTCTGACCTCATAGCGAACTTCAGAGAACAATTCAAGAAGCAAAACCAATACATTCACAGCATCTGCAGCATACAAGCTATGGCAACAGCACATCTTGCTGAAAGACTGTCAAACTAGCATCCAAGATTTCCCAGGGAATCTCTTCCTCCAGGAAAGAAATATTTTCAAGTGTCAGTGAGGTTTAGAGAGAGACCTGAAGCGGCACCGAGCTTCTGGCTGAAGGGATCAAACTGCAAGGAACTCTCTTCCTTCAAGTGACACCTGCAAGCACGCTTGCAGCAGTCCCTGTTACTTGCAGAACCACTGACTAAGCCTGGTGCTGCGTGAAAAAAGAACCACTCACACCAGTAACAGCAATGAGACTTGAGCCATTGTCCTCAGGGCAGAATAAAAGTGGCCTCAGACATCAGTGACATTAACAATCCAAGTGTCTCTCCTAAGGAACTAGAATTTGAGTGATGTCACTGACCTGTTCTTCACCAAGACACACAAGCTGGGGAGTAGAGAAACAGCCTAAGTTCGGAGTGACTCCACAGGAGTGCTATGCAAAAAGCCTGGCATCCTCCACAATTTCAAACTCTAACACTGTAAGCCCTAAATGACATACAAAAATTTGTTATAGGACTTAAGTGCTTGAGCACTTTTAAAGACTGACTGCTCTTAATAAAGGGGAGAGAGAGGGAAAAGCATCTGAGACAGGGCAGAGCTCCTGGGCTCACCAGGAGCACCCAGATACAGCCACTGTGGAGACAAGGCCCTTGGGCTGGCTGGTTCAGCCCACCCCATATGGATAGCACTGCACATCCTAACTCCACCCTGTATTGCCAGCAAATCCCTGCAACTCATGTGTGTACGCAAGAGGAAGTAGTTGTTTCTCTTTTCTGCACAGGAACCACAGTAGCTAAAATGACACCAACAATCTGACTTGAATTAGATCGATCTCCTTGCTTTAGCACTGTTTTCTTGAGGTACTATGCTAAATGGTAACACATGCATGTTATTCTGCAGGAACCTGCCACACTACATAATATCAGCCATGGAAATCGGAAAAACCCCAAAGAGAACCCATGTAAGAGCAAAATCAGTATGATCATTAACTTGGGCTTAAAAACTTCAGCAGATTCACTGACTGCATATGTATGTTTTGGAATAACAGCCAGGCGGAGAAAGCTACTGCTCAAGAACAGTACAGTCCACTCAACAGGCTGAGCAGAAATCATATGTTACTTAAATAGACTTATCCAGATTAGTGAATGAGTTCAACAGTATTTTACTGAAGTCATGCACAAATTCAAGTTTCATGCTATTGCTAAGGTAATGGAAGAAATAAGATGCTTCCTAATACATTCTCAGTTGCACAAAAAGAGTTAATTTTCTGTAAAGATTGGTCAGAGCAGTCAAGAGTAACTACAAGTTTAAGCCCTCCCAGACAGGCACACAAAGCTTCAATGTTCTGCTTCTGAGTCTACAGCTCTACATACTAGCAGAAGTGCCAGCATTCCCAGAGGAGAGCCTCTGGGAATCATGTGTCTATCCACAATGCAAGAAGAGCCCAAGCTCTGCCAGGCTGTATTGTTTTGCAGGTCAATCAGTATCTGGAGGGCCTCAGCCTGTTCAAAAAAGAATTATTCATTTCCTTCCCCATTCAGTCCCAAGTTAGCCATCAACAAGGGCAGCAGGAGCTATGCTGAGAAGACTCACAGAGGGCAGATACCAGACTGAAACATATTCCCTGTCTGGGGAAGCAAAGGACTGGCATTCTCACAGGCAGCCTACACATCCCTTCATTTACACTTACGGAGTAATGATCCTGGATAAGAGACAGTGCATATAATTACCTGCCAAATTCCCTGCTATGTGATCTTCAACAGAAACATCACCGCTCCCCTCACTTGTTTCCAAGTTTAAACATTCCAGACTTTTAATAAGCGTTTGCTCTTGATGGTTAATTTCTGCTTTCACACAGCCATTTTCACAGGGGTTCAGTTCCATCTGCCTGAAGAAAGGGAAAGAATAATAGTTAGTGTATAAAGCATTGCTTGGTAAGGCTCTTCCTGCAAATACATACAAATAACAATAAGAGAAAAATAGCTGACAGAAATTATAGGCTGTCACAGCCTGCTCTGAGCAAAAGAACTTGTCTAAAACAACAAAAAGAACCGCGCAGCTCTTTGCAGCAAGGAGGATTAACAACTCAGCCTCAGCTTGCAGAGTTCAAATATATTTACACTGACCTTTATTAAAAAGATACATAATCAAAAAAATACAATTACAAAAATCAAAATCATAGGCAAGTATTGTAACTAATAGAATATCCCCTCATTAGTACTTAAAGACATATATCCTTGCCATCTACTCCACAAATCATGGTCTGCTCACCACCAATGATTTTATGAACTTATGAAGTGGAACCTAAAATGCAGGAATGAGCACCGAAGCAGGAGAGAGCTGACTGGTGATTGACCTGTGAGTTAACCAAGTGGACTGCTGAGAAAAATAAAAGGGAAAGGGTGGATATGGAGTGGGATTGGATAGGGAGACATGAAGTGGGTGAGCCAAATCCTTTTTGTTGCATCTCCTTCGAAGTATGCAGTTCAGAGTGATACAATTCTGCCTGCATCCAGTACTAGTAAGAGTAGAGCAAAAAAAGGAAAGAGCAGACACTACCAAAAACAGGTTAGAAAGAGACTGACAGTAAAGACTTTTATAATACCTTTCTGTTGAGGTGTGACTGGACAAGACAGAGTGCTTTACCTGAAAGATATGGAGGGGGGAGAATATTCTTTACAGAAGGAAGACTGTATCATGCATCTCAAACTTCACATTTTATTAAACACAAGTTGGAGTCAGAAAAAAACCCCTCACTAATTCTCTGACCTGGAGACTGTATACAGACAAAAGTGAAAAAGGTGCTATATATCATTATACCATTGCAATACTGCAAAGAAAAAAAAGAAAAAGGAGAAGAAGAAAGTCAGAAGATTTCTTTCAGAAGCTGGCTAGAAAGTGTCAAGTGAGACACTATATAGCACATGGAAAAGAAACAAAGCAGTGAGTTTCCTTTGCAATGTTTTCCTTACTTAAAAAAAACTATGAAAAACCAGAAAAACATAAGGTCAGATAACAGCTATGGTGAAGTAATAATTTCTTACATGCAGTCGTCCATCTACCTTCCTCCATAAACTTTAACCTCTGTTTTGCCAGAGATGCTCCAGTTTTATGCAGGATTCAAGAAAGTGCCCTTGTCATTAAAGAGATAAGCTCATCAGCTTCCATGGGTGTATTACCACAGATCTGATGCTGCAGTAGCTTAGCAGAGTTATAATTGCTGTGAGCTTCCACAATGGATAAATTTGCCATAGAGCCAAGGTACATTGAAACATCACTGCCTGCACTGGAACTGCAGACCCTGAAAGTTAATGTTTAATAACTTTCACCTATTGTTAAAGGTTTAAGAAATTGGTCGCTGCTTATTAAAAATGGCCCTATGTTGCTTGAAAACCATAAGAAATGGCAGAGTATGTCCAGTGTAGGACTACTAGCTACTATCACATTCCCTAACACATTCCCTACTTCTATAAATGCTACTTTAGAAAAGGATGCCTTAGCATCCCTGTCAAGGCTGAGGGAAGAAGATACTGGCCATTACCTTGCTTGTTCTGAGAACTGCTAAATTTGGGGATCCAGGTGGGGTCTGATGCAGTAACTCAGAAGTGAAGACAGTATTTGCAATCTGCATACATTCTTCAAGAGTCTTCAGGAAGGTGTCACAGGTTGATTTTAACAGAGCTCCCATATCAATCTCATTCTGTGGGAAAAAATCAATTGGAAGAAATGGACTTACCACATAAGATCAGTTTGGAGCAACTAATGTCTACAAAGCCCACAGCTGCTACAGTCACGATTTCTGCTTAACATGAATTAGAATTCAATGTGTCAGCTGCTTAGAGAACTGGCATCACATATTACTGGGGCTATCTCCCCTCGCAGCACTACCACTTGTCTGCCTCTCAGTACAACAAGCTCAGTATGTTTGTGTTTTAAAAGCAATGCCTATTAGTTACTTATCATATTGATGGTAGAAGGGTATGAAATACTAAGCCTGTATGCATTCAACAATGGCATTCCAAGAAACACCACTGACAGGAGAAATGAAAAGTAAACAAATTAAATAGATACAGAATGATCTGCAGACAATAATTTCAAAAATCCCACGAACAAAAAATTACTGCAATTGAAAAAAGAGCAGAATGAAGTATCACATCGCCACAATACTCTTCATCTCTGTGAAGTGCAGTTATTGATGCTGAAATGCTTTTAGCAATAAATCTTTCCAGTTAAATGCCAGTAGGAAGGAGAGTTTTCCCCTAGATGCATGAAATACAAGCTGGATAAACACTACATTACAGGTCAACAACACCTGTGAGCTGCAAGTTCTAACAGTGCCTCTTAGTCATTTGTAAACCACATCACGCTTCTGTACTGTCTTTTAATTCACCAGAAACAGCTTATGAAGTATCTTTACAGAGATTGTTTGGACATACAAATGATTAACCTTCAGGTGTTTTCCTTGCCTGTTCTGCACCCGAGGACCCATCCGTCCAGTGAGAGGCATCCTGGAACTCCACACCAACTTCCCTAGCAAGTGAAGTACATCCCTCTTCACACATTTCTCTCTCAAAGCCAGGGGTAGATCGCTGTCACTATAAGACCCCTCTTAAATGAGGCTTCTTTGGTCAGGGAGATTTGAAAGGTTTGAAACTTTAACTTAAGTGAGGCTAATCAGGTAGTTCTTTATACCAATTTTGTTTCTTTTGTGGTGTGCATCATCTCTTGACCTTCTAATGCTTTTGGTTGTGCTGCTGAGCAGGATTTTAGACTCGGGGGCAGAAAAATGTGCACTTCTCGCAAGTTATCTTTTTATAAAAGATCTTTTTCTTTTTTTGTATCCATTATACACATAATCACCTATAGAGATGCTATTGTCTAGATCCCAAATACCAGATCTCATGTCACTACTCGCTAGCCCAACTTCGGCAAGTTATTTGCACCAATGGAGTATTACTCCATTTAAACATGAACTGTTGTGTGAGCACATTATTTCCCACAGGATCTCTGCAGAAAGAGGTTGCTACGTCAAGTAACTGCGAGTGAATGCTACATTGGCTAACCAGAAAAGTTCACAATGCTCAAGACTTTACAGATGTGGTCTGCACCAAAAATAGAGCTGTACCTCTGGTTCTGATACACCAGAAATGCTGGCTTCCTTCGTTTTATGCACTTGCTGAACAAGGAGGTTACAGTACAGTCTAAGTTCAGACATTTTAGTCTTCAAGGCTTCTGTGTTTTCAGTGAACTCTAAAAGTGAAACAAAAGAAGAGTTAAATTTATTGTATTTGATGCCAAGCAAGTATACAGCATTTGACCTTAGTGGGCCTTTTAAATAGCACAAACCCCCTACATATAACTTTTGTTTTCACAAAGTAGTTTAAGGTTCAAACAATACCACTGTTTGGATAGGGTTGTAGGTAGAAAACACTGGATGTAGAAGACGCATCCTGTCCAACACAAAGGGATTACTTTAATATATATATATATACACACACATACTTGAATCATAGAATAGATGAAGTTGGAAGAGACCTCTGGAGACCAGTTAGTCCTTCTCCCCTGTTCAAAGCAGTCAGTCAGAGCAAGTTACTCAGGGCCCCATCTACTCAGGTTTAGAACATTGCCAAGGATGGAGACTCCACAACCTCTCTGTGCAACCTTTCAGTGCTCCCTCATCCTCACAATATCTGCATTTTTGCTTATGTCTCAGTGGAGTTGCCTGTATTAAAATCTATCCTCTTGTTCATTCACTGAGAAGACTCTGGCTCCATCTCTTTTATCCTCTCCCATCAGATATGCCTTTAATCATCTTAGTGGCCCTTTGCTGGACTCACTCCAGTACAGCCATATGTTTCCTGCACTGGACAGTGCAGACCTGAGCAGACTAATCCAGATAAGACTAACAGTTAATCTGAGATTTTTCAGAAGGTTTTTTTTTGACATTAGAGTCCCAGATATACAAAATAAATTGTCTGTTAATAAGACTAATGTGGTTTAGCTTTATACCATGTGCTACTGTACGCCAGCTTATAGATACAACTTTTTAATGCTTTTATGCACTGTGCATCAGATCCCCACTTTGTCTAGGATCCTACAGTAGCATCTTCTACTCAGTTCTGATTCAGTTTGAACCAGCAGATGCAAAGCCTGGTGAAGATGCACATAAGGCTAAGGAGGAGAAGCAGTTCCTCACCTCAGCGGAAGGAAGTGCTCACCATCCCCTGCATTTGCTCAGGACATTAACAATAATTTGCTTGTTTCCCATCTTCTGCACAGTCATTGTGCTGAGGTTACACAAGGTTAAGGTATGAGGTCTCACACTGACCATGAATAACACCATGCTTGTAAGGAACAGGGGTTTTCACTGGGGTGAAAGTGAGATTGCTGGTGAAAGCAAAAAGGGAAGTGAATTAATTGTCATAGTCTTACCACATGGTCAGATTTAAGTTTCTGAATACAAGTACTCACATTTGGAACCAAGTGCAAACCTTTTCCTAATTGCCAAGGGGTTTTTGAAGTGCATAAGACAGCCCAGTTAGAACACAGAAGGAAAGGGTCTGAGGAGCTTCAAAGCTCAAGAGACACTGGTATGAGAGGCTGGGTCACTATATTTCAACAGCTGAACAAGGTTTTACATTCTTGTACAGTTTGCATCCAGTGACCCATGGTCAGGAGCTACTTACTTATTGTACTTAGAGAATCCACCAGCACACAGTTTTCACATGATTTATACATAGTACATTTTAAGAAAAAGCCAAAGCTTTCAAATTCCTGTCCTGAGAGTTAACACCTGAGATTCCTAGCTAATGCTCCCATTAATACATTTCTGTGTACATATACTAGGGCAAGGGTGAGGAAATATAAAGCAAACATCACGTGCCAGCAAAAGAGTGTTCTTGCCTTTTTCCTTCTGTGTCCTGCTGTCAGTCAGACAGGCTTTGGCAGTTCCTAGTGCAACCAGCCACTTTTGCCTTTCAACTGCGTTTCTTGCCTTCAGATAGAAGTATTGTTCCCCTGGGATAATCAGGTCCATTCGTGTGTTATCTGCAGGATGAACTGAAAGCAACAGATTTCAGACCCTCGGTCCTTCCCAGCCCAACAAAACATCCCAACAGATATGTTAGGTGGCAGGTCAAAGAGTAATGAAAGAGAAGGAACCTACAGCCCCAAACTCCCCTGCTACCATTGTATGACTTCTCTTCTGAGTAAGGGAATGGACAGGACACACGTGTACAGCAGTGTGACAAAAGGCTATGAAAGGCAGTTCTGTGATCAGTATCATCTGGGAGTTTTTATGGAAAGGGCATTCTCTTCTGTCAAGCCTCTTTGTCAGGCTTCCAGCCTGCACCTGAACCTCAAAGATGTGGCAAGTAATCCAATATGAATGAGTAGACCTAGTATTGAAGTTTATTATTCATGTCTCTAGCTTCAGCTTTGTGCTTATGAGGAGTCATTTGAAGCTGTGTGATGTTCCACTGCAGCTCATGAAAAACAGTGACCCACCTGCATGTAGAATACCCATAACATCTGAGGCTTGATGCTCTCTCAACATTTTCAAAATACTATGGAATAAAAACTGGCATATAGATCAAGTTACTGAGTTCCCACAAATATATACCAATGAAATCAAGCCACCCAATAGCTCTTGTCACCTAAAATCTCATCTTGAGTGCAACGTTATTAGACAAATTTCATGCAGCTGAGCATTACTGTGTATTAGTTACCTTGAATTTCACAAACGGACATTTGGATGCTTCCCTTACAACCCTTCCAGGCATCTTCCTGAGAGTCATAATAGGACAGGATGCCACCACAGAGGAGAAACCATCGAGGCTGCCAGCCTGAAAAACAAAAAGATATTTCTCAGTTACTTGTCTCCCTGCAACTCCACCACCTTTCTCACTCGGGACACACTGCAAATTAGGCCTCAGAGATTCTCAGTCCCCTGGAAATTACTACCTCTTTGTGGAAGTAAGATTTGTGAACAGGCCTGGATCTTGTATTCCCTAACCCCTGCTTCCTGGCACCTGCAGGTAGCTGGACCATGGCAGTATGCGTCTGAGATGCTATATGTCGTCTTCAGTAGTTTTGGTAACATGGCATCACTGACGCATTCTCTCTTCCAAGTTCACCCCTCAGTTCCTTCCATCACTCCTCAACCCACCTCTTCACTCTTCACAAAAGCCACCCCAGCTGTCTTGCCTTCCAAGTCTTCTTCCCTTGCAGAAAGGGTTAGCCAAGTTATCTCAAAAAACAACATGTAAGAAACTCCTAAAAATCAACAGGAGGGAACAGAGGCGGATGTGTTGATTTCTGAACACCATCCTTCAATGAAGCAGTTTTCAATAGCTCTTGAAACTCTCATGCTCCCCACAACGAAAAGTAGACTTGAATTACTGACTTGCACTTCTGGATACCTTTCTAATTAAAACTACAAGCTCATTAACTTATGAAGAAATGAGGCAGCAATGTCACTGGAGGAAAGCAGCTTTCATTACTGAGGTGCAACAAGCTTCCCTGGCCTGGACCAATGGGGTGAAATTCTGAAGCTCCCACACTATGCCAGTAAACTGTCTCTGGGAAAAACACTTGGAAAAAAACATGTGGGCCACACGGCTCCTAGATGTTTTTGCAGAGGGGCATCATTTCTGCTGTCCCCTGCACTGGGGCTCTGCCAACCAGCACAGCAGTACAGGAATCCAGGGTGGGCTTGGACTGATACCACACTGGAGGAATGATAGCTCCCTACCAGCTAGAGACTGATTACTTTGGGCTGTTGCTGAAACCAAGCACAACTCAATTTAAGGTCAGAAAGCCCTAAGGCCTCAGGGTCAGAAAACCCTAAAGCCCTCAGCTCAGTAAGGGTATGGTTTGGCTTTTTAAACAAGCAATACCACTGCATCTGGGCCAACCTGGTCAGTAGATTGCTGAAGTTTATGTTTAATTTGTTTTCCATCCACCCCATAAGGATTTTTTTCCACACCCTTTCAGAGCTCTTCCATTATTTCCTAGAAGAATATAAAAACATTCAGAAGCCAATGTATTCTCAATGCTCTTTTACTTTATATGAAGGGGAAAAAAAATCACAACAATGAGAATTAAAAAAAAAAAAGGACTGATTTTTATTTGTCT
Source organism: Myiotriccus ornatus (assembly GCA_036023395.1). Classification (NCBI taxonomy): domain Eukaryota; kingdom Metazoa; phylum Chordata; class Aves; order Passeriformes; family Tyrannidae; genus Myiotriccus; species Myiotriccus ornatus. Next base: position 34,548,933 of record JAYRBT010000082.1, on the reverse strand, counting down.
TGCCTCCAAAATAAAGATACTATCCTAAAAGTCACTATTGATATGTAGGAACTCACAAGAAAAGGAAGCGATTGTTCAGCAGAGAGCAGCAGTTAATTTCTTCAGACACTCAATGGCAGAGACCCAATCCTTTAAATAATGCACAGCGCCACAGTCAATACAAGCCTCTAATTCAGTCTGGAGATCCTGCTGCTGCGCATGAATCATTTCAGCCATGCTCCTACAGCTTACAATTGCAGCTGATGCTCAACCAAATTGCATCCCATCAATCAAAGCCTGTGCAATCAATTAGCCAACATACAAAGCACTCTGCCTCCGTCAGTTTGGAGCCTGGTTAAAAATACGTTATGAGTCAATATATTTTGTTGAGGTTTTCATTTGGTTGTTTTTTTTTTTTTGTTTCTGGGTCTTGTTTCGTTGAGGGGGACACAGTAACTATCTGTCTTCTTTGCAGAATCTAACTATTCTTTAATTATTAGTTATGTATTAAAAAAAATAGACTATGATAGATAATTGTTACCTAGGACAGCATATATTTTCAGAACAGAATTGTTACGCTAACAAAAATACATTTTCATAAAAGGAAATTATTTTTTAAAAAAGAATCACAGCAAGGTTCTATCAGAAGATGCACTAACCACCTGGTACTCACTGACATTGAGTCAGCAGCCATGGGAAGGTTATCCTAAACAACCAGCTAAAAATAGCAACGTGGCTGACAAATCATGGGCACTGCAACAGGGATACAATCTTTAATTACAAGAGATTCACCTTTGCAGACGAGCAAGGAGTGGAGGAAAAAAACCCCTCAAAACAAAAAACAAAGCAGAAAAAAGACACCTAGACACTTCCACAAACACAAGTCTTGGGTTTATTCACTGTTATTTTGTCCTCATAAACTGTCATAGGAATATTGCAATTTTTGGAACTGAGCATTGAGACTTCACCTCATACAGAAAGGTAAAGTGGAACCTTTAAAGGTCTTACAGGTGCCAGCACTAACACAACTTCAAAAAAGAATTTACTAAGTCCATTTATACTGGTGGTGCACAGGCAGGAAAAAAATACAGCTCATACTTCCCACAGCTCGTTTTAGAGGCACAATGCCACTAATAGTAAAAATTGACCTTGCTGGGGAAAGACAGGTATAAAAAAAGACAATAAAATGCAAAGCACAATAAAAGTGATTAGTAGCTTAAGATCTCAGCCATAGAAGAGAGTGAAGAGATTCCAGACAACTTTGCAGACGCTGATAAAGGCACATATTGCACTCTTGTGTGAAACTTACAGTTACTGCCTGCAGTACCTTGAAGATCTGATACTGTCCACTACAAAAACAGATACTTAAACAGTCTGTGCCTGCTAAAGATTCACTATTTCTCCAGAAGTTTCCACAGACTGAAAGATCTGCCTACTTCCACCATTACACTTCAGGAAGTCTGGATGTAGCTATCACTGAGCAAACTTGACATTTCTTGATAACACAGTTGAAATTTGGACACAATTCAAACTTTAATGTTACACAACTCAGACTCCACACAGCATTCCTTCCCAAGTGCCAAACCCGAAGAAAAAAATGCAACATTTCAAGACATGTAGATCATGTCAGACATCCACAACACCAAAAAACCATCTGGGAGAATTACATACTCAAGAAGTCAAACTGATGACCTGGAAAACAAGCTGCAATTAAGAGACGCCAGTTCCAGTTGCATTTCTAAAGGCATAAAGGCCAGAAACCCAGGTTTTTATTATTGCTTTCTTTCCACTAGAATTATGTAACACTTCATGCTTACTAATTTCTTGAGCATCACCATAGGTTTATAAAAAATCTCTGCAATAGATAGCCCTTGGACTGTTTTGATCATAATTCAGACTTCAAGTGTGGACAGGAGATAATTATGAACTTTGCATGTTACAACATCATCCGTTTAATAGGAGGAGCTAAAGTCTCTATCACATTCCTACTGCTAATGCCACAGGAAAGATCCAAGACTTAGCTGCCAGTGGCAGAGCAGGGGCATATCCCTGTTTTTCTCTGCAGGGTCACAAGAGTCCCAGAGCAGGTGCTCTGATGGTCAGAGACATCTCACAGCGAGAACAGACAATACCTATTGTTTCACCCCAACCTGAGCACACATAAACTGTGCCGTGTGTCCACTGTACCACCAACTACTGCTTTATCTCCCAAGGGCCCAAGGATAGAAGGACCACAGCTTCTGCACAGCACTGTGTCAGCAACTGATAGCTGGATGGGAGCTGCTTAAAACTCAGCTCTAATAAAACCCAGACAGTGCTGGTGTCTTGCAAAAAGCCCAGAAGGACCACTTCTGGTCTTACGCGCTAACGTCCAACAGACAAGGATTTCCCAGGGAAATTAAGGCTGTGAAACTCTCCAGATCACAAACGGATGAAACATTTGTTTTCAAGATGCTTGCAATCTTGACTACTGGGCACCCACACCAAATCTTACAATCCAGTTTGTGACAGCTGACTGCCTAAGTTTAGTTCATGTGGCCACGTGTTTCATGCTGTCAGTCACCACCAGGTTTTTAGTCAGGAAAAGCATTTAGCAAGAAACAATATGACAAAGGTCAAACTTGAAACTTTCCCCCTTTATTTTGATTCAAGAAACAGAAGCAATACAGTTAGAGGGTTATCTTGACATAAGCAATCTACACCCAGAACTGCGGCCTACTGTTTCTATACAGGCTCCTAAGGCTGCACAGTATTTTCCCAGGTGCTGGAACACATTTTGCAGCCTTAATTCAATAGCAAAACAATTTGACACTATAAAAATCCCATCTGTATCCGTAAGGGACACCAGAAAGGCAGACAAGAGCATGTGACAACCCATGCCTGTTCTCTGAGCTATTATCCTCTCATCTAGAAAGCAGCTTCTAGAAATGCCATATTGCAATTTTACTCTGATTATGTGCATATTAACAACAGGAATCAATACCAAAACCCACAAAGGTAATGAAGTTAACAAACGGAGCACTTTAACAATGGTATCACTTTTAAAAGCACTTGTCTGAGGAACATTAGAGATTCAAGTGAAGGAAGCAACAGCTGGAACCAGCTTTAACACAGTGACCTTCTCCCAAATGATTTTTCTCATAGAGGTTCCATAAAGTCCACCTTTGCTTCAATGATGAGTGTTAGGGCAATGCTAGCAGCATCAAAAAGCATCCTGCCATCACAGGGCAACTGGGTTTCTTTGCAAATGACTTTATGCCAGTGACCAGCCAAGCCACAGAGGGCACAATGAACCAGCCATCAGGCATTTCTGAAGGGGACTCAGTGAAAAATAAAGGGCAGAGAGGAGATCGTGGTGAGTGATGGAGGCAAGAGTTCAATAATGCAGGCCACTGCTCAGATGCACTAATTCAAGTCGTACAAAGCTCCTGGGAGTTCTCTGTCTACACTTCCCAGCCCCAGCAAACAACTGCTCCTCTCTCTGACCCCTGGGATGGTTATCAGGCCAGACTGAGCCAACACAAGGAATTTATGTAAGCACATACAGATACCACATGGCAATATCTCTTCAAAATCAGTCTACCACACCTTTTGCTTCTGTCCCACCCAGCCGTTCCCTGTGATCACTTACTCACTTCAGTGCAGAAGGAGTGAATGCAGAGGCACCAGTACTGCAGCATACCTTGCAGGGAACGCTGCACCATGTAGGCTCTGCAGCACTGCTCTAACACTTACAGAGGAGAGAGGGGACACCGATTTCCATTCCTGCAGCCTCATCAAACTTTTCTACTGCAAGCACATTACTCAATTCCAAATAGGTTGGACAAAAGCAAGATTGCTGCATGAGGAAAACAGGGGGAAGGACAGAAAGCCATGAGAAAGAAGGTCAAACCACAAAAACACAATTAAGAAAAATCCAAAGTGAATTAACCAACCAGTCCCTGACGCATTCTGAGTGAAAAGTGTAGCCAGAACTGGGTGAGACTCAGGCATCCACCTAAACCAACACCTGGTCTCTGAAAGCTGCCACAGCCAGTAATAGAAGGCAGACTATTGCCCTAAAGGCAACAGAAACCTCAGCTGTCTAGGTCCAACTCCATAAAAGCCAGACTTCTAATTTTATACAATCAGAACTTGGACTACAACCAGAGGCTAAAATGAAGGGGAAATAATAAAAAACTTTTTAGAACCAAATGTTTATCTAAATGTGAAGTTTTTGATTACTTCCTCCATCTCTGGAAACAGAGGACCTTATTTCCAGAGCTTGCTATCAACTGAAGTGTACATGTCCCCCATCCTAAAAGGCCAGATTTCTTAAACTCCCCAAACCAAGACTCACTTTAAGCAATTATCTTGTGCATCCAGATTCAAGATATAAGAACGCATGCTTTTTTACATTTTCTTGAGCTCTCCCCCCAAGTTTATTAAGGAATTCTGAATCATTAGAAACAAGAGTAGTTCAATGTTTTATGTGAACGCTGAAATTTACTGCTTGGTGCTGGCTCTTGACATCTTGGGATAAACTGAAAAGAATTCAAAGCACAACAATAAACTGAGAGGGGATGATTACATACAGGAAGATGAGGTGCACTAACTACAGTATGTGGCGTGATGCAGCGTCACTGGTGATGGCATGAATGCAAGTGTATCGTGCCTTGAGGAAGACAAATTATTTAGGGTTAGAGTTACTCAGCATAAATAAGGAAGTGAGTATTTAAATACCAGGAAAAGCTTAGCTTTGTAAGGAAAAGCAATCAAAGCCATTTCATGGAGCATGTAACAAATACCAGGAGAGCCAGCGGAAGCAGCCATCATTTTTCTTTCTAATGACGAAGCTGCCTTTGATACCCAAGCCAAGAGCTGACCCACATCACCTCCTCCAGAGTTAGTAGCAATCCTGCCTGTGGCCAGCAATCCCAGTTAAGGTGTGCGTCTACACTGAATATGCAAACTAAACTGAATTTCAGCAGAAAGAAAAAAAATCGACTTGAAAGTGCCAAGCTCTCAAATAGCACTGAAGAGACGTATTCCCTAACTCCACACTCTGCTTCCCAGCAATAGCTTGCTCATTCTATAAACCTGTTGAGAAATCAAAATCATAGATGACTTTTACAAGGCAATCTCCAAAGACTAAATCAATTTATTTTATCAATCAGAAGGTATGCTTAACAAAGAGCATGAATTGCAAATTGAGTTCAGCCTTCATGTGCAGTTCAGCTCCACTCTCTCCTTTCTCTATCCTGCAAGCAGCATTCCCCAGCTTGAGATCAGTCACGCTACAACATTGCAGCCAGGATCTGGCTTTGATGCTGTCCACACCAGAATGCTTTATGCTCAGCCAGGACTACAGGCAGCAGCAGCACAACAGACCGAGGAGATACGCCCATCCCCAGCCTCCACAAACTTCACCGAACAATGCTAACGTTAGATAGAGACAATAGGCAAAGGGTGAAATCTAGGAATTTTAAAAAATCATGTTACATGCTTTGACTGTAGGCTCAGCTGAGGCCAAATTAGACACCTGCATGATTTAAGTCACCCAGCTCTGGATTTTAAGGATTAATAATCTGAAGTTTTCAGATGCATTCTATATTTGCCCAAGAGAAAAAGCGCTGTCACACTTTGTATGACAATGATAATTCTGCTTGCAAAGTTCCCTGCTCCCCTAAGGTTTTAAACCAATTTAGTGGGTGAAGTATAGACAAGAGCAATCACAGGACACATTTATTACAAACACAATCTCCCATTGCATTTTCATAGGCTAGACCTGTGTGCATGTATAGCTGATACAAAGCTGGCACGCTTCACTTGAACTTAAACAAAAGTAACACACTGAGAAATCCCTGTCTCGTGGCCATTGCATTAGAGCAAAGAAAAACTCAAATCTCAGTTCTCTAAACTCAGAGATTTCAGAGGCAGCACTGGAAACCCTGCATAAAGAAAGTACAGTGTGAGTGTAGAACCAACACCGGAGGAAAAACCTTATCTCCAAATGGCAACCAGATAATACTGATCTAATTTATCCTAATCTATATAAAGCAACCAAGTGCATTTATTACAAACAAGATAACTTGTTTAAGCAGTAAGGCAAACTAATCTGTCTTTCAGTTGCTGGCAATCATGCTGTGCTTTCTTTGCCCTTTGCCCACAGAAAGCCAAACTCGTTTCCTACTTCTGAAATGTTCTTGCTGTCAATAACCATGTAATTTGCAACAAAGGTCTAGCTCCCGGCCCAAGAGCTGGGGGAAAATAGGTTGATGTGGACTTGACCTCCCATGATAGCGATGACATAAGACGTTACAAAACCAAAATTCCCAGAAAAGACTCAATTACCAACAGACTACCATCAGCTCCTCTCTCACAGCAAGAAGGAAAAGCAGTTCTCCTTTTCTAGTTTTAAGCTTGTTCTTTGGTGAATGTCCTATCTCTTCTCTGACTCTGAGGTGTGTTCCTCGTTCTGAGGAGGAAAGGGCACAAGTACCTGCTGTGCATGTTTACATCAACACTGTTAGTAGCACAGGCACACAGCGATATACAGAGATGGCACACACTTATCCTTACTTTATGTGTGCATCATTCACACTATGCAGCACCAGATTAGTCAACCTAGAGCAACAGAAAAGCATACTGGGGGCAGAATACTGGCAGAAATACTGTTCTGGATGACCTGTTGAACCTTCTTACTTCCCTTAATCCCTGAAAGGAGGCGTTCCTGTCTCTCCCTCTCCAGCTCTTTGCTATTGCTACAATAAACACCACATTACAGAATGAGATGTTGCGCTTTTTTTCTCTCTGCATAAATTTATAACATAATGGCTACAGGGCAGGAAGTCTTCATTTTATGCCAAAAGAAAGCACATGTAGGCACAGTTCACTTGCAGACCAGCAAAAGTATTATTCTCAAACATACCATAGGCCTTCTACAACCTAAGAAAAGGCATAAAGAGACCTTGACCGCCACACTTGCTAGCAGAGTCAAGTTTCGACAAGAAGTCAGAAAGATGCTTCAATTCTCCACCACAGATTTTCCTCTCTGTTGAGAACGAAACCCCTTCTAGTCTTAAGACAGTGCAAACCTCACATATCCAAAGAAAAGAGCTTCCCTCCGTCTGCATTCACTTGAGACTGAGGTTTGCAAAGTGATATTCTCCTTCATGAAGGGTCATTTGGTTGGAAGTGCTTAGCATTCTGGCTAGCAAAAAAGAAATTTATTTTGATGGAAACTTGCTATTTCTTAGTCTTCACCTTACCATCAAAACAGAAGACAAATCCAGCTGATCCAACACACCAATAAATCCAGGCTCTAACACTACTCCTTCCCATCCCCCTGTGACATTAATTCAACACTCGCTTGTGCTTCAGCTTTTTGTTTAATTTTGATTTCCTACACTTTCCCAGCAAACCGGAGAGGTGCAGCTGTTCCAGCCTCTCTGGAGAAAAAAAACGAAGCAAGACGGCAACCCGTGTACACACACTACGGAGCAACACTCGCATCTGGCAGCGCAGGGTGGCCGTGGCTGCTTTTCTCTGACCACCAAGTTTCCAAACTGTTCCGACAGAGGTTTGCACCTGGCAAGACCCCCACCCACGACCCCAGGTCGCACGACTCCGCCTCTCCCGACTCCATGTGAACCTCCCGGCGGTGGGCATCCCCAGGAACACGGGTGGCACCGGACCCTCCCGGCCTCTGCGGTGCTCCCGACCCCACCACCTCTCACCTCCGCCGAGCGCAGCCTGCCCTCACACGGCTCCTGCCGCTCTGCCATGGAAGTCAAGCCTTCCTTGGCACGGGAACACCCCAAAAAATTAAAGTCTGGGCCTAGAGCTAGCAGAATAGACCCCTATTTTCTTTTTTTTCTTTTTTTTTTTCTTCCCCAAGCATTTCCATCTGAATCCCAGCTCCGGGATTCCCCCGAGTCCCCGGCTCGCCTCAACAGAAGTTCCACGGGCGTGTGAGTAGGACGGGGAAGTTCGCTGCTCGAGCGTGACCCGGCGCACCCACAACAACCCCAACCCACGACCCGGGCAGGGTGCCGGGCGCGCCGGGAAGGCGCCGGCAGCGGCACCGGCACAACCGCCGGGCGGGGACCATGCGGCAGCGCGGCTGGAGAGCCGGGGTGCGCCGGGGCCGCTCCCCCGCCCGGCGAGGCCAGGGGGCAGCGCTGACCCACGCCCAGCCAACGCAGACGAGCGGAGACATATGCAGCTGTGTAAATACATATACACGGGAAGATGGCCCCCGTCCCGCCGCGGCTGAGCACCGGCAGCAACTCACCGCTCAGGTAGTTCGTCCACTTGTACAGCACCCCCTCCATGCCGGCCGGCCCCCGGCCCCATGCAGCGCGGCCGCCCCGCGGCGGGCTCAGGCCGCCCGCCGCCGCCCGCGCCCCGCCGCGCCTGGCCCGCCGCCGCCCAGCGCCATCGCG
>JAYRBT010000082.1:34524973-34539381 GCA_036023395.1 Myiotriccus ornatus | reverse complement strand
CGGGGCCCCCCCGCTCGCCGGCGCTGGGACTGCCCGGGGCGCGCGGGCCCGCCCGCCCCTCCGCTCGGCCGAGCCTGCCGATTGGGCGAGCTGGGGGGACGGACACGGGCGAGCACCAATGGGCGGTGGGTTCTCCTGGGCTCGCCCTGATGCGAGCCAATCGGAGGGCGCGCCGGCGGAGCCGGACCGCCGGTAGCCGGTAGCGCTGAGCGCCGCTGCCACGTCGGACCGACAGACCGACCGACCGACCGACCGGGGCTGTGCTGCGGGATGGCGGCCCGGTGAGCCGAGGGCAGGTGGCGGCGATGGCGGCGGCGCTGCTGCGGTCCGCCCTGCTGTGCGCGGCGCTGGGCTGCGCGGGCGCGGCGCTGATCCCCCCCGCCGACGTGAGGGTGGAGGTGCTGCACAAGCCGTTCATCTGCCACAGGAAGACGAAGTGGGGGGACATGATGCTCGTTCACTACGAGGGCTACCTGGAGAGGGACGGCTCCATGTTTCACTCCACGTAAGTGAGCGGCGCGTCTCCGGGCGAGCTGGTGGGTGAGCTTGCGCGGGGAAATATATGTATAAATATATATGGGGGTGTGTGTGTAACATGGAACCATAGAATGGCTTGGGTTTGAAGGGACTTTAAAGTTCCTTTGAGACTTCCACTCGACCACGTTGCTTAGAGCCCCTTCCAACCTGGCCTTGAACACTTTCAGGGATGGGGCATCCCATATGCCATCCCAAATCATTGAATCATAGAATGGCTTGGGTTGGAAGGGACCCTAAAGGTGATCTAATTCAGATCCCTGCCATGGGTAGGGACACCTTTCACTAGACGAGGTTGCTCAGAGCCCTATCCAAGCTGGCCTTGAACAGTTCCAGGGATGGAAAAGAGAAGGCTTTGGGGTGACCTAATTGCAGCCTTCCAGTACCTGAAGGGAGCCTACAGGAAAAATGGAGAGAGACTATTTAAAATACAGGGGCATGTAGTGACAGGACAAGGGGTGATGGCTTCAAGCTCAAAGAGAGTAGGTTTAGGTTAGATATTAGAAATTCTGTGAGGGTGGCGAGTCATTGGGACAGGTTGCCAAAAGAAGTTGTGGATGTCTCATCATTGGAACTGTTCAAGGCCAGGTTGTATGAGGCTCTGAGCAACTTGGACTAGAGGAAGATGTCCCTGCCCATGGTAAGGGGATTGGAACTAGATGATCTTTAGGGCCTCTTGCGGCCCAAGCCATTCTATGATTCTGTGATTTAAGTGCAAGTTCTGGTATGTGATCTCAGCGGTTTAATAGGTCTTGTTCTATGCACAAATTTCTGTCTGATTTCTAAAGCAAACTTATAGGTAAAAAAAAAAAGTTATATGTGTCCTTCCACTACGGGCAGCACAGTAACAGCTTTTCATTACTGAAACGGGTGTTCTTCGCCTACTCCCGGGCAGGAAAAGTCAACATACCAGAGCCACAGTAATGCAAATAGGAGGAAGAGCCACAAATTCGAGGGAGTCTGCTAAGAGTCTGCAACGACTTGCTAATGCTGATTGTTCTGTAAAACATCAACGAAGTGTTAATCGTGGGAGACAGCAAAATGCTCAAGTCTCTGCAGGCTGTGCCTATAGGCTATGTTTATGGAACATATTAAAAAAAAAAAAAAGACAGTTTTGCATGTTTATGGTCTTGCAGACAACTTAACTAAAATCTCACTAATTTTCTCTCGTAGTTAATCTGCCTCTCTAAAAGAACTTCCAGTGACACTCCTAAGTTTTTGCTGTTGACTAATCTCTGTAAGTGCTCTGTTTTCTTGTTAAGCACCTTTCCTGCATGAGTAGTAAATAGAGCTTTTAAATTCTGTGCCTGTCAGTGGAGTGAAAGTAGTCCGGGTTGTACCACCTGTTTAAATTGGGTATCCCTAATTTAAACTTGAGTATTTTGCATGCATTTGTTTCTGTTTTTTTCTAGACTATCTGTTGTGTAGTTGTTTTACCGTTTGAGTTTTCTTTTTTGGAAGAGATGAGGCTCATACTTCTAAGCGTGTTAAAAGGTATATTGTAATCATGGGTTTTGATTTGCAGTTTACCGAAGAGTATGCACAGCCTTGATTGTAGATTTTTAAGTAGAAATGTCTTTGTAGTCTGATCAGTTTCCAAGTGGAAATAGGTGAGCAGGGTGAAGATGGGAATCCAGATTGCTCAGTGTTGTCATAAACACACCGTGTAGATGTTATTTTATTTCTTTCTGCTTCTCAAGGAACCTTGTTATGCAAAGCATAGTTTTTAAAGACTTTGAAAGTCTAGGTGTTTGAGAAATGTCAGAGTGCCGATTAGTGGTGTGGTTTTGATTATATATCTATATTATGAGCATATTCCATTTGCTCCATGTGCCTTTTATAGGACTAGATGTTTAAATAATAAGTGTTTTATTCCTTTCTTTTCTAGTCACAAGCATAACAATGGTCAACCTATGTGGTTTACACTTGGCATAAGGGAAGCTCTCAAAGGCTGGGACAGAGGTTTGAAGGACATGTGTGTGGGAGAGAAGCGGAAGCTTACTATTCCACCAGCCCTTGCTTATGGAAAAGAAGGGAAAGGTAAAACACCGGAAGCCTTTCCCCTACTTCAGTTGCTTTTAATCTCTGTATTTTACTGTTGTTCTTGGCCTAAAAGGGTAGCAAGCTTTCAAGCTTTCCAGGCAGATTCCGTTAAGTAAGAAAAATAGATGGAGTCAGGTGCTCTTTCTCATCAATTTATTTTCGGCAGAAATAATCCATAAGTCGTTATGTGGTGAATGCAGGGGAAAAAAAAAACCAATAAGAAATTGATGGTAGCTGCTGTGCTATTTGTTCTGTCCTCAATAGTGCCCTGCTTTTTCTTTGCTTTGCTTTGGGTTTTTTTCTCTTTTTTTTCAGTCAAGTGGAGGTGGTTGCTCAGGTAACAGTTGGCTTTTTGGCCGTTGCATCTGTTGTTGTGGTAATACTTCATGAATGTGCATGTGCAAGCCTCATTCTTGCTTGCAGGTGTCTTTTAAAACCCTAAGAAATTCCCTGTACTGCTGCCCAACCAATTTTTTAGCTGATACAGTGAAAAGTCACTATTTATTTATCCATATAGGGACGTTAATTCTTTCCCTCTTATAGCTGTTTTCAGTGTGGGCAGTGGTCCCGGTTATCCATAGTAAGATGTGCAGAAGCATGAGCAGTGACGTTGTCGCCTACTGAAAATGTACTGAATGGTGTGCAGGCAGATAACAGTCTTGCTTGTAGGGTTTTCTCAACCTGTCTACTACTGATGGTGTTTGGGGGTTTTCCTTTCAGTGTTTTCAGATTCCTGTTTTAATGGGAGGGCCAGATTTGGAAGGTACAGTTAAGGAAGTCTTTAATGATTGCGGAAGGGCTCTGCTTCCGCAGGGTCTGTTTTAGTTAACTTTTTTCGACCAAATATTATGAATATGTTTGTCACAACAAGAGTTGCCACAAAGGACCTATGGTAATGCAAGGTTTCAAAGCAGAAGGGATGAATGTCTAGGACCATATAGTCCATCTTGCTAATGTTGTCTCCGATTAATATGAGACTGTTGTAGATGTGAGGAGTGTTTGCATGTCTGTATCTTCTGGCAAGTAGGGCTGAACACAGGCTAAGTAGTACTTCATATTACATCATGATAAGTACTATTCCATACATACAGCATACTTCGTACCCTACTTTCTTGAAATATCCTTTAAAAAATATTTTTCTAGAAGCCTTGGTTTGGGATTCAGGACATAGTATTAGAAATAATCATCATGCTTCTAGTAGAGAACAGGAAACTTGTGGTGGTCAGCCAGTTGCCTGTGTGCAGGGCACAGCTGTAAATTTTACTACAAAAAGCTATGAAATGCTGCAGTGCTCACATAGTCATCACAGGCCTAATTGCTCTGATTGATATGCAAAGCAGTACAGTTGTTCTTCAAAGACTTGCAAGCCTCACCTCTGTAGTGCAAGAAGGTTAAACAAGTAAACCCTGCTAACTGCTGTAAGAAACGACTTGCTTTAGGAAGACTTTGATATATTTGAGCATAATTGTGTTGCTATTTTCAGTTACGCCCTTGAAGACAATTATTTCATTTTCTTCATGCTTTCCTCCAAATGCAAATAATTTCACTAGCCTCCCATCTTGGTTGCTTTCTGACTCATCATTCAAGTCAGATGCCTTTTTCTGTAACACTCAGAAAAATTACCTCTGTCCCCAGATCTGATCAGGGCACTGTACCATGTATTTCCAGAAGTTTCTGTGCATTTATTCATCCCAGAAATCTACAAGCTTGTTTATTGGCGCAGCTCAGAGTATATTTAACAGCATAGCTCCGAAGTAGATGCTGTGGATTAGTTTTTTGCCTGTATTCTCAAGGGATAGGAGTATTTTTTGGGGTGCTGCCATCCAAGATAGAAATATACTTGGTCCTATTCAACACCTCTCTATATAAAGTGGCAAAGTGATGTGCTCAAAGGTCTTTGACAATAGCTTCAGCCATCAGCATGAGGGCATATCACATCTCTGTAAAAGCCAATGCCTAATAAACTGAAATCCATGAGGGGTGGTGGCAGGGGGAGGGGGAAGGTCTGTGGCACGATTAAGAAGTTACCGGTCTTCTCACCTGCATCAAAAATGACATTGTGAAAACACGTGCCTTTTGGTCGGGTTTATATACTTAGTTTCTACTGTGTATTTGGAAACAGCTCAGTGCCTTGTGCAGCAGGCCAGAGATAGCTGTGGGATACTGTCATCGTTGCTGCCCTTCTGTCTTTCTCTGTGGAAGAGTTTTTTTGCAGTGGCAGAATAGCAGATACAGGGTGTCAGTTAGCAGCGGAGAGGAATTTGGAGCCTGGCAGGGTAATGGAGTATTGGGAGGACTAAATTCTCTGTTCTTGTTGCCCTATCCATTAGTCTTGGCTGTAGCCTCTCTGATTGTACAGTCTCCTTTACTGCTTTCCTCTTCAACTGGCTCTGGCCATGAAAAAATTATTCAAGAATGTTGTTTAACAAACTTATGATTGCTGAATGTGAGCTCACATCCACACCTACTGGTCTCCAACAAAAGTAGTTGCATCTAAAATTGTGTATATGCTGTAAGGGCTGCTCAGAGTCCAGACCACAGTCTGAAATGGTTATGGTTATCACTGTTACAGATACTTATCCTTGTTAGTTGAAGTTGCAGGATGCTTTGAAATAAGTAGGGTTACTGGAACATTGCTCTTATGCATATGGCTTTTGTATGGCACTGAATATGTAGTTGTTTTTAACTTTTCTCCATTTTATGCAGGAAAAATTCCACCTGAGAGCACATTGATTTTCAACATTGACCTTCTAGAAATTAGAAATGGGCCAAGGTCTCATGAGTCTTTCCAAGAGATGGATCTTAATGATGATTGGAAACTGTCCAAGCAAGAGGTGAGTGGGTTACTCTTCTCTTAGCCAATCTAACAGAATGGAATAGTGAAAAAGAAAAGATAGGCTCAACTTGATCCTGTTAGGGAAGTATCCATACACAAGTTAGATTTTAGCTACTGCTGTGCACAGAGCAACTCAACAAGCATAATACACACTACTTAGTACTTAAGGTACTAAATAAGTACTTAGTGGGTGATGGACAGTTGAGGTAACTAATGAGTTGTTAGCTTAACTGTTGAACTGATACCATTATTAATGGTAAGACACCCAAAAGGCCATTGGTGGCCAGGTAGTCATTAGTCATGTGGGGAAGGGTGAGCCTCTGTCCTTCTCTGGAGATGACTTTCTTTGTTGCTTGCCTTCTGATTCTCAGCTTTGTTTTTTTGCCTTTCATGCTTTTGGCATTTTCATGTTGGTGTCTTTTTTGCTAAATGCTATTCCTGGCTCAACTATTACCTAGCTCCTGTCTGGTTTTTGCCTATGTGAGCTTCAGCTCACATACTTACTTGCACCTCAAAAATAGACTTTTTCAATAAAACTAAGCTAAGGATACACATCTGTGCTGCACTACCCTGAGTGTTGCATCCTAGTGAAAATTCTGGACTCCAAAGGGCTTCAGAAAGAGCCTTGGCTGGGGTATAGGCATGTGACCCATGTGTGCCCCATGCTTATGGGAGACTTGGGTAAAAGAAAGCATCTTCAAAATAAAGCCAGACTTCAGGGCTTTTTGGAGTTAATTGCTGATTTATTAATAAACTGGAATTAGAAGTTCTGCTGCTGTAGTCCAGTCCTGTTTCATTGCATTCACTCTGTAAAGGACGTGTAGTTAGCATTATTCACCTTCTGTTTGCCTCTTATTTTCAGTCTTCTGCTTTCCCGCTGTGCAAAAGTGGTCCATGAGAAGCTAGTATAAACAACTGAGTTCTTTTTGATTTGAGCCTGGTACGGTTTATTAGACCCAGAAGGCTAATCATTTTTAATCATCAGACAGTGCCAGGGTGTCTAATATCTGTGTATTGGAAATGTAAGCAATGACCCTAACAAATACCACAGTGTGAAATTAATAAAAGAGCCCTGAAACATGGCCTATTTATCTGGCTGCTAGCGGTCCACTGTTACACTTCTTATACAAGTGGTATCCGTTTCACAGGTGGGTATGTTGGTATTGTTATCCTTGTAGAAGGCTCTGCAATTCAGAACAGTTGGGATCTCAACAGTTAAACCATAGAAATTGAGTAAAAATAATCTGATTTTGTTCAAAACACTGCTTACCATTAGTAATTAGCTTAGTGTAGGTAACTGTTCCAGAAGTCTGTTTAAAAGTACCTTGAATCTTTGTCATTCAAAATTTTGAGCTGTCTAGAAATCATTTAATGTAGTTCCTGTTAGAGCAACAAACACTGAGATTGTGACAGATTTCTGTATATATTTTGGGCAACTGTTTACTTCTACTGGTTTGTCAAAGAGCAAGGATGTGGAAAAGCTGTTTGGATGTCTGACCAATTGGTAGCTAATAACTTTTGCCTAGCTATTTATATTTTACTGTGTAGACATCAGATGACAAGCTGTCGTGGCTCATTTTTCAGTCAGGTACCATAAAGCTCTGGCAGCAGATTTGCTAGTTTTACTGTCACTTCTATTACTAAAGACTCTCATCACTGATAGGAGCTGCAGAATCAGTCAAATAAGTATTATTCTGGCAGTGGCACGGGAGGGAAGGTATCTATTATCTAATACTACCATCCTGATCATGGTGGCCCTCTCTTACACTGCAGTCATCAATTTTTTCATAAGCCTAAAAGTGTTATCTCTCACCTTTTGTCTAATAGGTAAAAATATACTTGAAGAAAGAATTTGAAAAGCATGGAGCAGTGGTAAATGACACCCAGCATGATGCTTTGGTTGAAGACATCTTTGATAAAGAAGATGAAGACAGTGATGGGTTTATATCTGCAAGGGAATTTACATACAAGCATGATGAGCTGTAGAAAAGGGTGGCATAATTTTTTTGGACACAAATAGCTGTGACTTAGACTGTCTGGTTCTCCTGTCATCTTAATTCTGTGTTTTGGAGTTGATGATTGCTGTTGGCAAAGAAACACTTTGTTTATATAAAAGAGATTTTCTGTTCATTATGTACAAATGTTTTAAACTATGAAGTATGAAAATGTACCTCCTTTTATACAGCAAAGACTTGCACATCAGTATTTTTTAAATTTTGTATTAACTTATTTTTCAGAACTGAAACAAACTTTCTAGTTATCCATCATTGTGAAAATCAAAATCCAGTTCAATGACTTTCTGTGATTTGTTTGTGTGCCAAGATCACTTTCAGCAACTACTTTATGTATGACTTCTAGTCTGTGGCTTAATTACTTGACCTTCCTTCTGTGTTTCACTGCTTAAAAAGCAGTGCTGACCTTGGGGGTTTTTCCTGCAGATTTTAAAAAGGTGTACTGGAAGGCATCAGCATCTCTTTTTATCCAGCTGAGAAAATGGTACAAAGCTGAATGAGAATAATGATAATCCTATGCTGATTTTGCCCTTCTGAAGGGAGAGTGTTACCACCCATGCCACTAATTGTCTGCATTTTTTGTTGAATTATGTGAACAAGGCAGGAGTTAAAGTCACACTTTTACTTCTACTGCCAGCACCATTCTAGGAAACGTCTGTAATTTGGAAAACAGCAAATTCTGCTTCAGTGCAGAGGTGGTGTCCTTTAATTGTACACGCACTTTTGTTTTGAAACTCAGAGTTTGCATTCATTGAAAAAGGTCACACCTTTCTCCTCTCACAGTTTGAGGGAGATCTTACAAGAGGAAAAGTGTACTGACAGGAGGATCACTATGGCCTGAAGAACAATTTCTATGGGCTTGCCTGCTTTGCAGCTACATGAGTTGCAGAACTTGTTTCATTGCCCCTTTGCAGTATTTTTCACGAGTAGCACACAAGTGATGTGAATTTTAAATAATAAAGTGAATTTTTAGAAAAACAGAGGCATGAAGTAAATGTTGTGGTGCTGTGTCTTTACATAGATGGCGATCATCAGGATTTCAAACACAAAGTGGAATTGTTTGAATTGGTTTTGGGGAGGAAAAAACATTTTGCAGTCATCCATGATTTCTTAAATGAGAGGGCAAGGCATCTCAGAAAGAATGAGCCTGTATTCTGACATCACTAACCTGTGGGTCTATGAATACAGCATTGTACTTGGAAAATGTTGCCCAGAGCTATGTAAGGACACAAAACAAGTCCAGTTGTATGATCCCAAGATTGCTGCATTGCACTAATCCTTAACTACTGCCAAGTGAGACGCTGCATTCAAGGTTCTCAGTGCTGTAGGTGAATTAGATGTTTCCCTGCCACCTAGTGTTGCAACTAAGGATTAGAAGACTGCTTCATTAAACAGAGTTCAGCTTATGGACATTACAGATTGCTGTCAATAGTGGCTTGTTTTTTGGGGAAAAAAAGTGTAACTGAAGGTATGCAGGAGTGAGCTGTTTTGTTTTGTTTTGTTTTTCTTCCAGCATCTGACATTTTGTGGCTGGTGTTCTAAATGACAAGGAATTGTAGCAATGTATTTTTTTTTGAGTAATCTCTAGGTATTTTTCCTCAATGCTGCCATCTAGTTTTCTCAAACCCATTTATACTTCTGCTCCTGTGGCAGTGAGTTTCACAGCAGAAAAGTGTAGGAAAAGGTTTCTGTTCGTTCGGTTTTAGGCTCATTGCCTATCTACCCTGATTCTTTTATTGTGAGGAAATAATGAATAATCATTACCTATTTAGCTCTTCTTACCAGTCATGGTTTTGCATAAAGACATTTTTTTCTCATCACTTTGGAAAATCAAGCTTGCCTGACTTCAGCTTGCCCAAGGTTGCTCACGTGTTCTGTGCTGGGTGTCTTGATTTCCCCTGCAGTCAGGAGGGCATTGGGCACCTGGGGGCAGCTCATCTCCTGTGTGTTGCATTGGGGTAGAAGCCTCAGCAAATAAAGTTTACAGTCTTTCTCTGTTGACTGCGTGGGGACCTGGGCCAAGGAGGGCTAATAGGTTATGAAGTTGATCCTTAAGGCAGTTTTGCCTAGAATGTGGGAACTGGCAAGTACCCAAACAACCAAAGGGGAAATACTCCATGTGTGTCCTTCCAGGAATAGCAAAACTGATACTTACATTGGGTCTGTCAGTGTTTTACATTGTCATTTGCAGTGTTTAGCATGTTCTTAGAACATATATAGCTGGGGAGTGAAAGCATACAAGCATGAAATAAAACTTAGCACATATTACTGACCAAATATATAAAAAGTTAAGCTTAACTAACAGGATGCCAGTATGTGACTTCAGTAAGGGCCAGTTGTTGTTTCTTTTGTATTAAATAGGAGTTTGGAGTAAGCGAATATTGTGAATTGTACATATATGTTTTCTTCTCCTTGGAATTTTAAAGCATTTCATAAAAATAACTTTAATTGAACATACAGTTATTTGTTAATGCCAGCTGTGTATTGAAGCTGCAGGACCAAGGTGCTTTATTTGTGTTTTGTGTAGGTTTATGCCAAATGAGAGGATGGTTTCTGTTCTTCTTAGTCATTTTCTTGAGAGCTGTGTTAAACTTCCAAAATTGAACTGAACATGTTTTTTCAAGAGTGAAGAATCAGCAGCATATTTGAGAAGTCATTTCAACTTTATTACCATTTGCTATCATTCAAGTCCTCCTGTGAAGATGAAAGGATTTCTTAGGTAGAAATACCACTGTCTGTCATAACCTCAGTTGCATCTGCTTGTTAATCCACAGGGCAAACTTCTCTAGTGCCAGCAGGAGTCAGACAACAATCTGCAGGAGACCAGAGCCTGTCCCCGAGGAGGGGAGGAATATCGGAACTTCGGAGGCACTTAGCAACATTTTGGCTGGCTTGTGTGTGAAGTGCAAGTGTTTCCCCCAAAGAAACAAACCCTCACTGTGCGTCTGTAAAACATAGCACTTGAAAAAGTGGAGTTCAAAACAGAGCACTTTCCTCATAAATCTTATAGCCTTCTTCACATATTTATTGCTGTTTTGTTGTTTAGGAAAACATATAGTGATGGTTTTTAGAACTGCAGTCTGTCATTCACAGCCACTACCTAGCAATTACAGTGGGAGTTGCTGCCTTCTCTAGGTACAGAAGCAGCCTTCAGAGCACATTTTATTTGAGAATTCTTGATATGCAATGCAGTGACACAAGAAAACTTTTGGCAAAGCTTCAGGAATGGTGCTTATAGTCTGAAATGTTTTTTAAGGCTTTCTCTTTTGAGATCAACTGACAAGGCAGGCAGTGTTGAAAATGAAGGAACTGCTTTACTTGATATTAAATCTTTGCAGTACCTTATGTAATAGAACTATGGAATCATTTATGTTGGAAAAGATTTTAAAGATCATTGAGTCCAACCACTAATCCAGCACTGCCAAGTCCACCACTAAACAATGTCCCCAAGTGCCACATCTACTTGTCTTTTAAATACCTCCAGGTATTTAAGTGATGACTCCACCACTTCCCTGGGCAGCCTGTTCCAGTGCTTGACAACCCTTTTCATGAAGAAATTTTTCTTAACATCCAATCTAAACCTCCCCTGGCACAACTTGTGGATGTTTCCTCTTGGCCTGTGCCTTGTTACTTGAGAGAAAAGGATGACCCACATCTCACTACAACCTCTTGTCAGATAGTTGTAGAGAATGATTAGGTTTTCCCTCTCAGCCTCCTTTTCTCCAGGCTAAATACCACCAGCTCCCTCAGCCCCTCCTCATCACACTTATGCTATAGACTCTTTATCAGCTTCGTTCCCGTCTCTGGACACACTCCAGCACCTCAATCTCTGCGAGTGAGAGACTCAAAACTGAATACAGGATTCAAGGTGCAGCCTCACCAGTGCTGAGTACAGGGGCACAATCACTGCCCTGGTCTTGCTCGCCACACTATTGCTGATACAAGCCCAGATGCCATTGGCCTTGGCCTCCTGGGCACACTGCTGGCTCAGTGCAGCCACTGTTGACCAGCACCTCCAGGTCCTTTGAAGCTGGGCAGCTTTCCACTTACTCTGGCTCAAGCCTGTAGTGCTGCTTGGGGTTGCTGTGACACAAGTGCAGGACCTGGAACTTGGTATTGTTGAACCTCATACATTCAGACTCAGCCCCTTGATCCAGCCTGTCCAGATCTCTCTGTAGAGCATGTCCTTGTGTTCCAAGAACATCCCCAGTACAGAGGTGTTTTGGTGAGTACTGTATGTTAGAGTCATAAAATTGCAGTATTAAGTACATATTGAACAAACTGCTACCATGGTTTCCTCTTCATGATATTTAAAACGCAAATGATGCATAGTTTGTTTCCTGAATACTTCAGTGTAAAAACAGGTTGTACAGGTCAGCCCTTAAATTACAATTATCTTTCTCATACGTGCTCCCCACATCCCGTTGTTTCTACTGTTAGATACAAGGTGGTCTCTCCCTTGATCCAGAAATCCTAGTTTCAGATGGCAGGTGAGTACCAGCAGGATTGGGAAAGCTAATTGCATTGGGGCATTCTGGGAAAATATGCTAAGCTATGGAAAACGTGATCAGAGAGAGTGGAATTATGCAGACTGATGTGAGAAATGCAAAAGATTTTGTTTCCTAGATCCTTTGGCATCCGCCTACTTGGAAGAAAGAACACTGCAGTCAGTGATGCAGGGACTGCAAATAACAAGGCGCTAGTTCCTGATTTGACTTTCATTGGAAACCACTGTTTCAGACAGTTTCTTTGTGGAGTTTTATGACAGAAATTAAATTCACACTTCCAAGGTTTATTAAAGAATATTTAGAAGAGGTATGTTGAGCTTACTTCTTGAAAATACATTGGCCTCATCTCAGAGCTTTTGCAAAAATCCTCAAAACACAACTCAAAACCCACTACCCCCAAACCCTTTATTTTTTCTTCAATGCTGAATTGGTTTTGGTAACAGGAAATAAACCAAACGCCCTTATATTTGTATAATCCTGGATAATTTTAGCTTCTCTTGAAAGTTCATCGTAATGCTTACATTGTGTCCTAGTTTTCCCTCAGGAAGAAACTCTCTGACAAAATAAGGATCTTTCTTTAGCTATACTGCTTCTGTTTCGGTTCCTGTGCTTGATTATGTCAACAGTTCCACACAAGAAATGTAATTGACAAGCTCAGTAGGAGGCTATGTAGGGACAAGGACCTTTGTTATCGTCACTTCCAGCCTGGAGGGAATTCAGGTGGAGCCCCCTCCTGCATCACATTTCTTCATCCTAGCTGTTTCTGTTCGAAAAGAAGGCTGGTTTAGCAAGGGGCTGCACCTGGTTAGGTAGAGTGGTGGTTCTGTTCTCTTGAATGATGTAAAAAAATGTAGGAGCTTGGTTTAGCTGAGAAGGTTGCTGTGAAGAGAGGATCGTTTGAAACATGGCAGGTAAGTAATTTTATGCAAATTTTCTGAAGGTCATGTTCCTGGTGGTGGGCTAGAATTTATCCAAAGGGTTAGTATTTTTTCTTTTTTTTTTTTTTTTCCCTTTTATTTTTCTTTTCTTATAACTTCTCTGCATCTCTGTTAGGTAAACAAGGACAAACTCACTTTTAAAATATTTTGGTCTGACTGTAGAAATCCAGTGGAGCTGACTCTACAGAGTGCCCCAAATCCCAGTTATATTTTCTGCTAAAAATTCTGAGACTTATGCTAACTACCATTAAGAGCTGCTCTTCATTTTAGACACAATGCTTCTAATTTCTAGTTTGTGTCATGACCTGCTTAAGGAGATTAAATGATGCAGGATAATTGATTTCTCATCTGGGAGTCAGACTGAAAGTATTAAATCAATCCTGTCCCCTTTTATGCTATTGCCATTGAAATTTCTTTGAAGCAGCTCTGTTTCCTTTTCTGCCTCTTTTCCTGAATAGTGAACTAGGTAATACTATTTCTTTTATGTGCTTGGCCTGCTTTTTCTCTGGGAGTAAATAGTAGAGGTTAGCTCTGGTCTCTCTAATCTGCTGGGATATGTCTTTAGGGAATAGGTTTTCATTCCACAAATACACTGCACAATGTTTTTGGTGATCCTGTGTCCATCTCTGGGTATGGATTCTATAGGTCTATAGCTGATGCACTAATTGTAGCTTATAGAAAATTATGACTTGTTGGATTTTACTCTTAGCAACGCTGATCACAATACTTAAGAGAGGTAAGACTGGTGATGTTCCTTTCTTTGAACAGAAGGTAAGGATTTACGTTTGCATCCAGTATTTCAGCCCTTATGTGCCATCATGTCATCACTGCTATTGTCACTACCAGTAGTTGGGTTAAAAGCTGGACTTAACCTGGTCACATGGATATCATGATGTGCATGTGCACTCTGACATAATTTAACGCTCTGCCTCTGCAAAACTCAGACTGAAGCAAAGCTCCCAGAGATGTAGAGCTCATCTCACAGGTGGCAAATGAGCACGAACTGCAGTGGGAGCATGTATGGAGCAGAAATGGCCGATGTTCCTCTGCACTGGGTACCAGATTCTGTCACTGCTAACCTGAGCCAAGCCCAGCTCGCCACGGGACCCTTGGGAACAGCCACAACCTGCCATTCACACAGTGGTGGGGTTGAGTGGAGGCAGGCTGGTGGGGTGGGCTCTAGGGCACCAGTTCATATGCTCTGCCAGACCCCTGCTGGCTTTGGACCTTCACACCTTGTTTCCTGAGCAGGCAGCTGTGGGATGTGTCAGTGCCTCAGGACAGACCGGATTGGCACCAGCCAGGCTCATGCTGTCACACCACTGCCTGGGTGTAAAGTCAAAGGCAGGCTTGAAGAAAACGTCAGGGCCCACCCTTGCACTGGGGAGGGAGTAGCAGAGAAAATAAGCAGGGGAATATTTCTCAGTACCATCCAGTTTTTCTTGGCTGATATAAGCAGAAAATATAAGGAAGTCTAAAACCTGATGGGTAATTTATTCTTTACATTTCTCTGTTAAAATATGTACATAAGGAATAA
>JAYRBT010000082.1:34513345-34524873 GCA_036023395.1 Myiotriccus ornatus | reverse complement strand
AAATATAAGGAAGTCTAAAACCTGATGGGTAATTTATTCTTTACATTTCTCTGTTAAAATATGTACATAAGGAATAACACAACCAGCATGAAACGTGCAATACAGTGTCAGCTTTGTAATTTTTCCCATCTCTTAATAACTACTGCTTTCCAGTTGTACATTTTGTATAAGGCCATATATGTAAATATGGCCTCTTTTGTTACAGAGATACTCAATTGTGGACACTCTTAAAAATACATTTTTCCAATCCTTTTGGAAGTACAGGAGCCAAAAGGACTTGTTTTATTTTAGTTTGAAGTACTTCTGTTATCAGTGATCCCACCTGCAGATATCTACCACTTCCATGAATAAGGAAAATTACTTCTTCATCTAGAGGGCTTTTTAGAGACAGGACTCCTTAAAGTCATATTTACAATTAAAAAAAATTTTAAACCCCCCAAACAAACAAACAAACAAACAAACAAACCAACAAACCAAAACAAAAAAAAAAAGGCTGTCCAAGTTTTAAATCTCCTTAAAAGCAGAATACTGGAAAATGCTGCCACAGAAATATCCATAGCCCAGGAAGGACATGCCACTGCACACTGCCCGCAGTGTGTGATGTGCATGGGAGGAGAGGAAAGGTTGCTGACACATGCATAACTTTTTATGCGTACTCAGCAGACCTGTTGCTGTGGTTACTAATCAGAACCTCCCTTGAATGAGTGCTATTTGCACCACACCAGATGGCTGATAAATCACATAGTAGAATTTTCTGTCCCTTGTATTACTGTCCAATCTTTTTTCTAAGTGCTGTGACTTAACTGGCAGCAATTTACACATAAATTATTTGGACAAACGCACTATTATAAAACATAAAACTGAAGCAGTCACTTTCATGAACTCCTGTATCACCTGCGTAACACCAGAAATAATTTTTTTTCTTATGTATTGATGTTCAGGTAGTTGCAATTTGATGAATAATGCTAAGCTGAGAAAAAATATGCTTGATTTTTAGTATAATAATAACAACAGTTACTGTAGCACATTTATTGCAGAGGGAAGTGAGATGCCTTCAGCAGTTCATCAGTCTGCTGCAAGCCCTTTTGTACAGGCAGCATCACAACAATGAAGCATACATGAAGATTAAACAGGATCATTGCATAAGGATTTAACGCTGTTGTCTCTGTATTTTCTGCTGCTTTGTTGTCATTACTGGCTTATCCTCTCAGGATGCCAAAATTTATGAAAAAAAAGCAAAAGACTGATGTTACATTGGTAAATCATTACTCCAGAAGAAGGCAACTTTTTTGATTGGGCAATGTAGCAGCTTAGTTGTGTGGTTCAGCGTTGTGCCTAATAGCTTTCTAGACACTGAGGGTGACTGCAGCATGCTGTCTTCTGTCCCTGTCACACTGAGGAGTTGTGTTCTGTTATGTCACTTACGTAATTGAAATATGAATTACCTTCTGTGGTGCATGAGTCAGAGCTCAGCATCTAAGCCTGACATTGTGCCTACAATAACATCTTTACAGCTGCAGCCATTTCCATAGATTAATCTTCAATGGTATAATTGGATTAAGAGGCTGCAGCCAGGATTTCTCCTATCTTTCATTTTAAACATCCACAGAGCTCAGCAGGTGACATCTTTATCTCACATCATAGTACTGCACCTGCCACCCTTTTTCTTTGTTATGGATGAAGCCACCTTTAGAGTGGGAGAAATACTCTCAGTTCTCTGGTCCAGTCTCCTGATTACATATGAAAAAAGCCCCAAAACACACAAGTGCTATTGATACTTCTCACTCTTTAGATTCATTCTATGCCATCAGTTGCATTTACTGGCCTGTGGTGTAATTATTAACAAGGGTCTCAAAGGTGTTTTCAATATTACTAACTCTTCTGTATATAAAAGGCTTTTGTTCCTATAACTCACTGCAAGAGGAATAATTTTAGTGGGGTGCCTTTATGGGTATAGGCTTAGAATTCTGACTTAGCAGCAGTCAGGCACATTTGTTCTGAACAACCCCAGTTCATCAGTTTTTTAGGTACCCCAAATCAGTGCTCCACTGAAGAGAACAAGACTAAGACGGTGGCTTGAAATAACAAAAATAAATACTAACAAAAGGGTTTTCTTGGCTGCACTACCCTTTCACCAAAATCTATCATATTACATTTTCTAATATAAATTCAGCACTTAGATGGTTTTTTCTACCAACTTACATTAAGCCAGCTTCTCTTCTTTTAAATGCACTGAGAAAACTAGTTCCATCAGTTGCATGGCTGCTGTCTTGAACTTGCAGAGGAAGGTATTTTGGAAATAATGAATCAAAGACTAGTGCTGCAGTGTCTTGAGAATTTTGGGGTACTAGTTCTCCTGAATAAGCTTTGATCTCCAACTAAGGAGGTTTTTAAAGAAGAATGAAAAACCACTGTAACTTAGGCTATATGTTGCAGAGTTTCCCTTTTGTTCTCTTCCTTTCACAGATAAAACATGGAAAAAAGGCTCTTTGAAATTCTCTTTTCTAAAGATATGTCCTTCCTGCTTTCCTTCCTTGATTTTGCAACTCATCAGAAACCAATCTTTTATAGGAGAAAAGAAATAATTTTAAATCCATAAATTCTGCTGTTATGTTATTGAAGACAAATAGGAAATAATCAATAGATAAGCATTGTGGCTTTGTCCTAATTATTATAATTTTGTGTTTTCTGTTTACGCAGCAATCTCCATTCAAAGATTTTAAAGATGCAGCTCTGAGTAAATCTTCTCCCTGTTTCTTGCGTGAGGTAATTTAATTACTGTGGGACTACAAGATTTATTCAAAGCCAAGCAGCAAGCTTATGGCAGAACAACATACACCCCAGGCTCTCTTGATTCCCAGGGTTGTGCTCTAACCACTCATCCTTGCTGCTTTAGTTCATGACAGCTTACACAGAAAGGAAGCATCAAAGATTTCTGTGTCACCAGTGTGTAATCATTCTGTAGACAGTCTAATCATTCGTAGGTAGATTATACTCAGCCGTAATCATCTCCAGTGTAATTAGAGCATAGACTTAGTCATCTAAGTGAGGATAATATGGGCAATATAAGTGGTGTGTTATAGGATATAATTTAAACCCTTTTATAAATTGCACCTGCTCTTTTCATCGGCTATCTTTCTGATTCTAAGAAGCAAGCTGCCTGTGACACAGCTCATCCTTGATGTAACTCTACAGCAAGGAATTTGGGTTGTTATGTTCAACAGAAGTTGCTACGATTAAATTGGTATAAAGTCCTCAGCTTTTCAGGGATTCACATCACCTTTCAGTTATATATTTTAAGCAGGAGATATACAGTCTCTTCTTTTTCTATTACAGGACACATTGAAGTGTAATTCTGGTGACAGCAAAACTGATAGCAGAGAAAAGCAAAGGTCTTGCTTAAAATATGTCATGGTAGTAGTATGAAGGGCTCCATGTTGCTAATTATCAGCCCTGCATTTTAATCAAAAGCATTAAGCCTAAGTACTGACTAAGTTCTTAGTCCCTATTCAGGTTACCCACATACCCCCAAAAGGGGCAGATGCCACAGTATTTCACATTCACTGAAACTGGGACCAGAAAATTATTTTCTCATTTGGTTATATAATGAAGCTGCAACTTCTGGTCCACATTTAAGTTTGACAGCAACAGTGTCCAAAGCTTATCCATAATTTCTGAACACAGGCACACCCATGTCTTTAAACTGAAATAGGATAGATTTAGGTATTAGGAAAAAATTCTTTACTATGGAGGGTGATGAAGCACAGGAACACTTTGCCCAGAGAAGTTGTGGATGTCTCATCTCTGGAAGTGTTCAAGACCAGGTTGGCTAGGGCTCTGAGCAACCTGGTCTGCTTGAAGGTGTCCCTGCCTATGGCAGAGAACTAGATGATCTTTAAGGTCCTTTCCAACCCAAACCATTCTATGATACCAGGAAAAGCAAATATCCTGAGGAACTCAACTCTGGCCATCAAGTTGTGCTGCAGAGGACATGCTGATGGAATACTTTCAGGTAATTGATTCTGCTGGCAAAAAAAGGATTAAAATCTGTGAAATGAGACAATAGCTGAGAATAAACATCTTGAACCTGGATACAAAGCTCTTTTATATATCTCTATATTTTCTGACCCATCCCCAAGTTCCACATTGCTGCACCAACCTAACGTACTTCCTTCTTGCTGCTCTTATGCAAAAATACTCTGGTTTTTAATGCTCTTTATTCTGTCTGCTGGCTCATCCTTGCCTCGCTGACCTCTTCCTCAGTGTCCTATCTCCTCATCAAACATTCTTGGCAGTCTCTTTCCTGCACTTAGTGTCTGGTCTGAGGCAGGAATTGGTGAAGTGTGCAGCAAGGTTCCTCTCCATGAAGACGGAGATAGAAACGTAAAGGTGCTGCCTTATCACCAGATCATGTTTAGCAGTTTAACCATTTATCCAGGGACCTCCATGATGACACCTAGCAGTGAAACTATTTTCACTTCTATATGGAGGCACAGGTTGTATGTATATGGAGCACACAGGACAGCCCCAGTCGGGCGGGTTTGGCAAACTGAGCAGGGCACTTGCTCCACGTGACACGACCAAGGCTTGCTGTGCTCTGAACGGGGCCTCAGAGGGACAGTCAGTGCCATCGTGCTTTTGGCCTGGTGGTGGTGATGCTGCTGCACCCAAAAAGCTGAGAGGTCCACGGGGTTCAGCTGCTGGAGGGGCAGGAGCCTACTGTGACACTTCACATGCAGCCAGCAGGAAGTCCCCAGCCATGAATCACAGAATCACAGAATCATTTAGGTTGGAAAAGACCTCTGAGATCATAGAGTCTGACCTTTGACTGAACACCACCATGTCAACTGGACCACGGCACTAAGTGCCAATTCAGTCATTTCTCAAACACCTCCAGGGACGGTGACTTCACCACCTCCCTGGGCAGCCTGTTCCAATGCTTAACAACGCTTTCTGTGAAGAAATTCCTTCTCACGAGGTCATCCCCTCAGCTTTGCTAAGTTTGGTGTAGCCCCTATGCAGCGGTTTGACTGGTTAATGAGGCAGCAGACATATTTTAGATCACCTGCTTTACTTTCTAGAATTATCCTCTGTGTGAGACAGAGGAGTACAAGTTAACCATTCAATTATATGAATAAAACGGAATTAAAGAAAAACCCTTCTTTTCCACGTGAAGGGTACATTCATGCTTGCTCTTGGTCCCTGAGACAGACTGAGCGATGACACGCGAAACGTGGACGCCTCTTCACGGAATCACAGGACGGGTGAGGCTGGAAGGGACCACAGTGGGTCATCTGGTCCAACCTCCTTGCTCAAGCGGGGTCATCCTAGAGCATATTGCACAGGGTTGCATCCGGACGGTTCCTGAATATCTCCAGCGAGGGATACTTCCCAGGCCCCCCGGGCATTCCCCGGGGCCGCAGCACGACTCCGGCCGCGCCCTCCGCCGCCGCCCGGCCGGCGCTCTGCGCGGAGCGGTTCGGCGGCTGCGCGCGCGGGGGGCGGGGCCGGCGCCGCCGGGGGAGCGGAGCGGCTGGAGCGGGAGCGGAGCGGCTGGAGCGGGAGCGGAGCGGGCGGGAGCGGTGCGGGAGCGCCGCGGGGCAGGGCGGCATTACCCGGCATCTCCGCGGCATCATCGCAGCATCACCCGGCACCTCCGCGGCATCACCCCGCACCTCCGCGGCATTATCGCGGCATCACCCCGGCATTTCCGGGGCATCTCCGCGGCATCACCCCGGCATCTCCGCGGCATCACCCCGGCACCTCCCCGTCACCTTCCTGCTCTGAGCGGCGCCCCCGGGCTGGTGTGTTACTGCTCGGCGCGGGGCGAAGTGGCGGGGTCTGCGAGCAGCGACCTTCTCTGCGGGGCTCGCCCCGCCAGCGCCGGGCGGCGGCGGTGGGCAGGGAGGAAGACAGGGAGGGAAAGAGGGAGAGGGACGGCGGGGATGGCGCGGGAGGATGGCGCAGAACCGGTTTCCCGTGGTTGGTGCGGGCGATGTCCCCCGGCGGCGGTATCCGCCAGCGGCGATGTCCCCCAGGCGATGTCCCCCAGGCGATGTCCCCTGGCACCTCCCTGTACCTGCACCCCCGGGCGGGGGCCGCGGGCACCGCGTAACGGGGCTGCGCCGCCGCCTCCCCCGGCCCGGCCGTGCGGGTGGGGGCTCCGCGGCAGGGGGAGGGCTCGGTGACTGGGGGCTGGTGTCGGCAAATGCCGTCCCCGACTGCCCTTCGCATTCCCGTCTGAAGCAAGGCTCTCCGATCTCTCTTCTTTCCCTGGCTGCCCGCTCTACTCTCTGCTGTTTTCCCTTCAGCAATTTAAGGACCAGGCGTGGGTTGTTCCCCTCTTCTTTTTCTTGAAGGTGCCTTTTCATATGGTCACCTTGAAACCTAGATGCCTTAATGTGCCTTTCTAAGCATAATGTTACGCTCAGGTGGGTATGTGATGGTTTCAGTCACCGGAGCAGGCTGATGGGCAGACATACCTTCCTGCAAGAGCCTGCAAAACTGGCATTTCTGTTTATGCTGCTATAATAATTCTAGAGGCCGTGATTAACCTATCTTAAAAAGCAAAAAAACCAAAACCCCATTTTCTCCAGTACTGATAAGCAAAGAGGAAATAAATCATATGAAAACCAGAATCTCAGACAGAAGACAGCTTTTTTAGGGCCTTGATCCTATGAGTGCACTTATGCATAAATCTAACCCTGCGGAAGCCATTCATGCCTGTAAGATATGAAACTTTAATAGTCCCAGAGATGTGGTTGTGCTGCAATGCACTTGGTAAATTCTGTGATGCAAACTGCCTAATGCTAAATATACTAAGTAGATTAGTAGATAATAAATACATGGACTTGTGAGAAGTGACTGACTCATTTGGTTATAGGCTATTACTGTTTCAGCTATTACTCTAAAAGCTGCTTTAGAATTAGGGATTTAAGGCACCTCCAAGCATGCTGGTTTGTTCATAGCATGCACTCCAGATTTTCCAGCCAAACAAAAAGAAATCTTGAGACAAATCCTCAGTCATAGATATTTAGGAAGTCGATCTCTGTGAACACAGGACTTCCAGCGATTTGAGATGAACCAAGACTGAAGTTAACTTAACTTAACTTAAACCATTCATAGTGCTGTTGACTTTTCCAAGCAGCTTATGTCCTGGAGCTTACACAGACTGTCTAAAAAGACAGGTGTTATATTGAGACAAGTGGGGTGGATGGGAATCCTGTATTGGTATCAGTCAGTTTTTTCCTCCCCAGAAAAGTATTTCTGCTGCTTACAGTTTGAGATTTTTTGGCAACTTCCTATTTTGGAAGACATTTGTAACTTTTTTTCCTGGCAAAGTAAGGTATAAGCTCCATTTATTTACACTTGTTGAGTTCAGTATGTTTGGTAAAGTGTGCTGAATTTGGCTCTTCATCCTTTCCTTCAGAAGTCACCAACCATGGGTGCTTTGCACAGCTGTAGTGTGGAAAAGTGTACTAGTTTATGCTAGGAGCTTCCAGTAAGAATTTCTTGCTTTATTATGGACTTGAAGAGTTGTGAAGGCTGGACATTGTCCCTATAATGTATTGGCCTTCTCTTTCTGTAAATTCAGCAGACTGAGAAACAGAATTGCTACCTAGACCTGCTTCTCTGTGTGGTACCCAAATGGCTGGTTTCTGACACAATGTGCTGCGTTACATCCTAACATTTGCAAAGTCTCATTGCTGTTGTTTTGTGGTGTATTTAAAACTAAAGGGAAGCTTCCAACAAGCTACTTTGATGCTTTTTATTTTGCCCGTTTTTAACATAACAATGTTGCTAATGTGAAATGACTGGCAGTCAGTGTGCATTAGCCAGCTGTGTGTGGAGGTGGACAGCAGCCTCTCTTGTGCAGTGATCAAGACCTGACCGACCCGCCAAACGGGATTGTGATGCCTCTTTACAAAAAGCAAAAGCTACATGCCCAAGTATTATGCAGCAGTTAGCAACTTCTCATTGTGAAGCTGTGTGCTGCACAAAGATGCTTTGGATGCCAGCAGCTCCTAACACGGGTCTCTGCACCAGTGGCAGAAGCGGGAAAACAGGTGTTTCTTTACAAAACGGAGAGTGTTACAGATATGACCTTAGACTGAGGGCTGGAATATCAGCTACAAAAGGGATAGAGTTCTGTGACTGCTTGGAGACTTAATTAAAAGCATTGACATCCACTCAGTGAAAAGTCTGTATAAATAATGAATTTCCCCTGTATGTACAGCCTGTGATGGAAATTAGTCTGAAACCTGTTGTCATGTGGATGACTGACCCTGATTTGTTTTTAAATAGAACTATGTTTTCATTAGCATAATTCAAATTAGTTTGGGCAAAAAATAAGATCCTGTCTTATTTTGGAAGATGCATACTTTGAAAGCTTGGACAAGGGTATATTGTAGAATTAAAATGGTTGGTCAAGGGACTGTAAACTTTTGTAACAGCTGAAGTCTTACCATTTGTTAGGAATTTAAATGCTGAAGAGTTTTAGCATGCTCATTTGGTGGCCACTATCTGTTTTTAGACGGTCTTAAGCAATCTGGCTGCTGTTGCCAGGAATATTCCATATTTTCCCCCACACAGCAAGAGAAATATTTTCAATTTCTTCCAGGCCTATTATGCATTTATTTAGTTAAATGACTGAAGGGAGCATACAGCTTAGGAAAGCTTTGAAGTGCGACTTGATTTTATGCCTGTGTAGGGAATTGCTACTTCCTGTAATTGAAAAATAAACTTATTGGAGAAAAAGGCCATCCCAAATCTCTGACTGAAGGTTTGAGTTGTTGCCCATTTTGAGGAAATTATTGATAACATTTTGGCATGTAGTTAATGTGGGGAAAAAAAAAAAAGAAAAAAAAGTTGAACATGGCTTGCTAAATTTCAGCTGTTGATAAACTCCTCTTGGATATCTTGTCAGGCACAGCTTAGAGGGACAGAGGCAATCAAAGTTGAATGTGGCACCTTCAAGCAGTAAGTTGGTGTCATCATCCATTGTTGTCAGTAAGGAAAGAGTCAAACAGTTTGATTAATGTCTAATAATGAAATGTCCAGACCATAGGGACACAGGGCTCTGGCATGGTTTTGTGCTTTATATTCAGGAACAGTCTCTTAATGCATGCAATCTTTCTCTCTCCTGATAAGTCATGCATTAAAACTGTCCAAATTGCCAATAAAAAAAATAACTTTTCAGTGTTTCCTAAGATGGGGACAGTATTATTATTGTGTCTTTCAGTTTGCTGTCTTTGTTCTGTGCCTGCAGCTGAATGAATTTTGCTTTTCATTTCTGTTTCAGGAAGCATTGCTTTTCTGCAGGGTGCAGAGATCACATGTCTCTATGTGCATAAGACACTAGGCTTGATTTGTAAATGAAAATACAAGCTTGTCTCAGGCACAAGACACATCTTAATTTGAAAGTGATAAGAGAGGTTCAAAACTAATAACTTAGCCCTGAACAAAATTTTCATAATTGTAACTGGCCTTTCTTTTGCCACCCCATTAAAAATATGGAAGAGTTGAGAATAAATCGTGTGTGGGCCATTCAATATATTCTTCCTTTCATGACAAGACAGCCTTGATCCAAATATGAGGACCGTGGTTCAGATGCTGCCTTTCAGTTTTTTATTGTAAATGTTTCTTGCAGATTACGTCACTTACCCTTTCTGGACACAATAAAAACAGGTTTATTGAAATCTAAACATTACTGAAATAGCTGAGCAGTGTTAGCACAGCTGGGGTTCTGTTTTATAAAAGCACAAAATATAGTCATCCTTTAATACACAGAAAGACATTATATGTCTTCGTAAAAGGCTTAATGTGTCTTTTTTAAAAGGACTTTAAAAGCAGCTCAAATCTCTTTTGTAAGGTAAATGTTAGAGGAAATGTGGTCATCAACCAGAATGCACTCAGAACTTAGCAGAAAGGAGTTTAGCAGCCTCTGTATTTCTGGTACCTAAAACATCTGTTAAAGATCAGCTTTAATTTGAAGAAACTATAGAAGTGAGGGTGGAAAGGTTAGGGTATATGATCAGGGTCTCGTTTGGGTATATGTTCTGACCAAACAACTGTGGAGATCTGAGATGAAACCTCAATCTTAAGCCTCCCACCATTGTTTTTGTGGACACCCGTGTTGTCTTGAAAACATCATGTTGATTATTACCAGCATTGACAATGGGTTGTCTAGGACAATCACAGGCATGCTTGACAAACCGGGAGTTAGGAGAGGTTTAGACTTCATCCTGTAATTTGTTTATGTCTGGTGTTCAGAAAGCTTGATGGTTATGCCAGCAAAACTCCTGAAGACAAACATAGAAAATGTTTGAAAGATGAGTTAGTGTGATATGTCTATGCAACCTCACTAAGGTGAATGAAAGCAAGGTGTGTTGTTCCTGCCTCCATCCATGCTGGAATTCTTGCTAGGATTGCTCTGCTGATTAATGAACGAAGCAGTTATGATCCTAGGTGAAGGTTTGACTCGATTAAGCTGAATTTTTGCCAGCTTCTGAGTCAAATCAATACAAGGCAAATTTTACAGTTGAATGCTACTTATCCCAACACAAGATGAATGCTTCTTTGTTGTCAGTGCTGACTGCTTGGTCTCACTGACACTTTCATCTTTACTATCTACCTGAACATTGCTTTGATTTCTTGTGAAGAGGAGCTGTAATGGTGGTAGCTGACAGGTCTGGTATTGTTCTACATGACAGTGACTGGATAGTATTAAATTTTTGAGCAAGACACTATAGTGGTGTAGAAAACAAAGCTTCTGCATAGTGTGATAAGGGCAGAACTGTTTTTACATGTCCGTCACTTAAAATGTGTTAAACGGTGTGTTGGTGGGAAAGGACAAGCTCTGCACAGGAGCAGGTACTTCAGAATTTCTTCATTTGGTTTAAATCTTAATTAAGATTAACAATAAGTACTAATTAACATTTCAAAAACTTCCATTAAACCCAAAGGGTTTTTATATGTGTTCCTGTGGGCATCTTTAGCTTTTCTTGAGAATAAGTTGCGGGGCATTAAGTGAGCAGCAATTAAAAGAAGTGTGAAGAGCAAATACTGGTTCAGTTCAATAAACATGAGTGAAATTTCAAGACAGACCCCTATTTTGACCCTTTTGTCTCACACTAATTCTTTTTTTCTCGACCACTTCTTCCTAGTGAGTGCTGCACTTCCATTATAGACCTATTGTTTTGTTTTTCAGTTAAAAGAAAAGAGAGAAAAGAGCAGAAGCAGTTTTACTGTTATAAGTTTTGGAATTGTTTGAACAATGAATTGTTAGAGGAGCTTCAAGATCGTAATAGTTCATAGTACTGAATCTTTATTTTTGATAATTTTTTTCCTAAGTAGATAAGACAGCAACTGTGAAAGCTACTTTCAGCAAGCCAGTTTTCAAATAATTTGTAACTTTGTAAAACTAGTAATTATTTTGTGCTTAGTGTCTTTAGGGTATTTCAGCAAACAAGGAAAATTAATTGGCTTGGAAAGAGTAGATATCTATTTGATACAGGAGGATAAAGTTA
>JAYRBT010000082.1:34492471-34513245 GCA_036023395.1 Myiotriccus ornatus | reverse complement strand
ATTTCAGTTTTCTTGGGTTGGGGGGGAGGCTCTAAAACACACTGAATTATTTATGCCTCTCTCTATTCTCCTAAGAGTGTGGCTTCAGCCTCTCACACTCACATTCATGAGGGGAGGATGGAGTACTGCAGTCTGTCCTCCTCCATGTGTATTGCTATAACAGCATTATTGGTTTGTTCCTTTTTTTTGATAAGTAAAAGATGACATCTAAGTGAAACTTTCATTAGACTATGTCACAACCTGTATGTACAGACTTAAAAAATAACAATTTTGTTCCTTGTTGACCACTCTAAAAGTCTGAATGTGGGTAAATTTTGACTCTAACAGTAAAAATTGTTCTAATTAGAAGTTATGAGCCTTCTTAATACATGTCAGCATTTTTAAGATCCTCATACTGTGACATGGAAAATACTTCAGGGAGTATTTCTTGTGTCTTAATACTTTCAACCTGAAGATTGTATTTTATGTTTATCAAGAATGTATGGGTTAATTTTCCTGATGTGGTGCTAGGCAACAACACTTCCATGTTCACCCTATTTCAGGAGTATAGTGTTGTTCAGACATATTTATAGAGCCCTGATAATTGTCATCCCCATTGTTTCACACTCTGATGTTTGGAGCCAGATATTTGTCCAGAGAGGGGCAATGAAGCTGGTGGAGGGTCTAGAGAGTAGGTCATATGAGAAGCAGCTGAGGGAACTGGGGGTGTTCAGCCTGGAGAAAAGGAGGCTCGGGGAGACCTGATAACTCTCTACAGCTACCTGAAAGGAGGTTGTAGCAAGGTGGGAGTTGGACTCTTCTTCCGGGCAACCAGTGACAGGACAAGAGGAAATGGCCTCCAGTTGCACCAGTGGAGGTTCAGGTTAGGGTATCAGGAAAAAATCCTTCACTGAAAGGGTGGTTATGCACTGAAACAGACTGCCCAGGGAGGTGGTGGAGTCACCATTCCTGGAAATGTTCAAGAAATGACTGGACACAGAACTTAGTGCTATAGTTTAGTTGACGTGGTGATGTTCACTCAAGGGTTAGACTCTGATCATGGAGATATTTTCCAGCCTTTTTGATTCTATGACTGCCCAGTGAATGTTACTTATTTCTTTCTGCATCAAAGTACTTATGAACTCAGCTGTTTTACCATTGACAACAGTGGTTCATAAAATTAATTTGGCTTGTCATTTATGTGATTTATCACAATGAGAGAAGATCTTATTAAAGGAACTTGTTAACTAAAACCTCTTCATAGTGTCAGAAGACAGAAGGCTCTGGAGAAAAATATGACCACATGAAATAGGGCATCCCTGCTGTAGTATGTTTTGTCAAATAAAAAGATAGCAAGCAGAGTATATTACCTTGTGGCTGTTGCTCACACCTCTCTTTTCCACCTTTATGCCTGCAGTAATTCTAGGCCAACCAAGCCTGTTAACTCCCTGAAACTGCAGCAGTTATGTAGTGGCATAGCATAATGTACAGCTATTGTATGTCTATTTCCAGGGCTTCCGTATGCGGAATGATTTTGGATGTAGCCTGTAGTGGTTTGTATGGTGCCTGTTTCTCTTAACTTTCAAGTGGCCCATCTCTGAGTACAATGGTTTGCAATCAAGACATATGGTGTATGTTTACCTCTGTCTACACCAGAATGCAAATTTCAGGTATGGTTTGCTGGGAGAATCAGGCCTATGTGCAAAGGTGCTCTGTAGTAAAGAACTGTGTGAGTGGACAACAAGGTGCCCTTTGAGATCTGTTTGCAATAATTCCCTCTGTTTTCTAAGGTTTTCAGGAATGCCTTTCATTGGAGGAGCAAATACTCTGTGAAAAAAAGTGTAGGAATTATAACAGTAGGTGGATTTGTAAGTCAGGTTGATTTATCAGAGGTATTGTGAAGGAGGAATGTACTGCTCCTTCTGTGGATGAAAAATGTTTGTTTGATATTGAGTCAGTATGGTGCCTTATAAGAGGGCAAAGAGGTGGCAAATGTGTGAAAATGAGAATGAGGACAACCTCAGGCTGAACAAAGGAAGAAAAGAAAATGAAGTAGTCAAGTAGAAATGTCCTGCTTAGATAAGGTGGCTGTTAACAGACTGTTTTAGTTACGTGATGGAGGAAGGTGAAGTATAGCAGTGTTCTGGACAAATACAGGTTGTGGTTGTATCTGAGAAATGGCCATCTTTATCATATTTAAAATGAACCAAATGAGGTTCTAGGAAAAAGTACTGCCTAGCAAACTGCATAGATTTAACTGTAGTGGGCTGCTAGATGGCTTCCTTCTTTAGAAATGCAGTGTAAGATCCCAATGCCAACTCCTCTTACGACAATCCCATTTTCAGTATAAGGTTATAACATTCAACTTAGTGTTTAACTGTTCCATACTGTGTTGAAGGGACTCTATGTATAGAGGAGATTACTCATACTTACAAAATAAACTGTGTTGAAGTGAACTGTAGTTACAGAGGAACTTACTCATACTTTCATACTTAAAAGGCATTACCAAAATGGCAATTTGTTTTTGATTCAGTAACTGTTGGTATATTTAAGGGGGAAAAAAAGTAAAATCTCGCAAATACAATTGAGTCTCTTTATTTCAGGGAGAGTTTCAGAACTCTGTAGAGCATTAGATTCCTACAAGCTTTTAATTCTTTTCCCTACCTACTCAGACTGTGGGTATGTAAATATCTGCCTTGCATACCTTCATATTCATTCAGTAACAGTGTTAAAACATTCCTTCACATCTTTTTAAGGCTATCTGCCAATATGTTTGAGTATTCATTTATTAAAATGAGTACTGTATATAATTTTAACCTTTCTTTCTAGGCTCTTGGGTGTCTAATGTCTTTCAGTTCTTTCATATATTTCAAATAAATCTGCTTAGATTGTGTCTAGAATAAAGGAAATATTTCTTTTAAATAGTGAGATCTACAGTAAATCTGCAAGTTATTCAGGATTTTAACTGGTCTGGCAATGCAATAGAAGACAAATTTGGAGCACTAAATGATTACTTAACTGAAGGTAAATGTTGACTCTTAGAGTGCAGGAAAGCAGTTACATTGACATCACCAACACAGCAAAATAAATGTAAATACTTGGAATAATTCATAGCAAAATACTAAATGGTTTAATTAGCGACAAAGTTTGGGCAACACTCTACATATTGCATTTCAGTTTAATCACAAGTGCTCTGATGACTCACAGGTGATGGGTGGCAGCTAAACTGGGGCTTTCCATCATGTCTGTGTGCACAACCTCTTGAACCAATAATGCGCCTGGTGGTACAATACACATGTCTGCAGGTCAGTGTCCTCTGACAGATGTATTTTATCAGCTGAAGTAATTCCAGCTCATAGTAGCTTGTCCTGTCCTACCAGTCAGAACTCTGCTTTGAAATGGGATTTGTTTGTTTCCTAATGCATTTTCAGCTCACCTGGATGATTATTCTTGTGTATAATCTCACCTAAATTGAAAGGTGTTGTGAGTTCCCTGGACAGTTCATTACCTCACCTTGTGTTGGTAGAGGACACTGTTAACATACATCTTCTTGACCTTTTTTTCCAAGGTTGAGCATCTGTGTGACCTGCTCATAGTCTACAGGCAAACAACTACCACTTTATGGATTATAGGTTTTATCCAAAAGGCATTCTTTCTCTGGTTTAATATTGGCAGCCTGCTATTCTGTGAGAAGCATGTGCTCAAATGGCACTGCTTTGAAAAAAAAACCCACAACAATCCCAAACCCTTAATTTGAATGCTTTGGAGCATGTCCAAGTTAATGGTAAAAAAGCAGCTTTGGCGGGGAGGAATTTCTAAGGAGTCCAAATGTGTGCAAGTACTTTTACTTATTCGTGTTATTGTGGAGGAAGAAAATTGTTCATTTTGGGGCTGAGTTTTCATTGCAGTGATAAGAACTATGAAGACATTTCAGCCATCTGCGTTGAGTGCTATTTTAACAAGTGATAAACACCTCAGCTTTTCCTTTTGTAGGCACATGTGCCAGAAGTTTCCCTGAATGGTGGAAAAAATGTTAGATATGCCAGTGTACACAAGACCAGCTACAATAGTGTCATAGTCCTGAAACAGTTTACATTTTTTATTAATATATTGTCATTGCAAACACTTAAAATTATCATATAAACATTTCACATTAGCCTGCATAAACAAATAAACTGCAATCAATTAGCTTTGAGTAAGAGCAGCAATGCAGACAAACCACAGAGAAAATAAAATGCAATTAGTGCTTCAGTCTCTCTGAGTAGATTAATTTTCAGACAGCTTTTGAATTGTGCTATATCTTTATTCTCTTTCCAGTTACGCTACTGTCCTCTCTCAGGAATCCCTCAAACATGTTTTCTCTTTCCTTTTTTAAAATATTAAAGTGCATGTTAGCAGAGAAAGTAAATTATTTAAAATTATTCTGTGTCTCTGCACTTGTCTGAGTCAGCAGAATACATCTAGGTCATATGTTCCTGAACAGCTCTGGTGCAGAGTATCTTCTTTCTGTGGGGACTAAGTAGACGCATTAAGGTACAGTTATCTTGCCTTTTTTCCTGTTCTTTATGCCTTCAAAAGACTTGAGTGAAAAAATGATGAAAATTATTATATTTTTTAAATTAAATTCAGATAATCTTCCTCTGAGCTGACCTGTTCTTCCCTTATTGTTGGGCAATCAACTGATAGACAGAGGGAATGCATTCCTTCTTACTTACAGTTAGTAGCAGTAGACTGAGTGATTCTCCAATGTATACAGTTATGAATCAAGAAAACACTAGTTTTATTTGTTTATGCTTTCTTTCCTTTTCAGGATGGCTGCAGCTCCTCCAAGTTACTGTTTTGTATCCTTCCCCCCATGTTCTAAGGATGGGCTGGTGGTATTTGGAAAGAATTCTGCACGGCCTAGGGATGAAGTACAGGAGGTGGTCTACTTCGCTGCCGCAGATCATGAGCCAGGAAGCAAAGTTGAGGTAAGGGTGAATTGTTACATTCAAACTGTGAGAAATTATTTTTTTGGGGAGAAATGAATGCTGTCTTGTTTTCTTGTCAGATTGTGGAGTCCTTGCTCACTTCACTCTAACCTCTTGAATAGAAAAGAGACAAGATCTTTTAAAAGTCCTGAAAATAAAACTCAAAATGTAACTTTTTTGTTTAGCTGGGGAAAAATCTATGATCTGTACTTTCTCCAGCAGACAGAAGAAATTGTTCAAATCTTGAATTCCTGCCCTGTGTAGGCTACTGATTAGTTTTTTTGTTTTAAAGGAAAAATATCCTGGCTAACTGGATCTAGAAGCAGATTTTCAAAGTTCGTCACTTACTGTAAGAATTGTTATCATTCAGGGTTGTTGTTTGACAGTTCTAATGGGATTTTGGCTACCCTAGATGTGCTGCTAAACAGGTAGCCAGAAATCTCTGCCTCAAAGAACTTGCACTCTAATAAGGGAGTGTGAGAGGAGAAAACAAGAGCATAAGGTCTGTAAGCCAAACATAACTCATGTGTGTGCAGTTGGCTTTGGTGCCATGTTCTGCAGCTGAGGCACCTGCATCGTGGTCAGTTTTCAGTGCTGTGGCTTCTCTCTGAATCCAGGCTGGATGTGGAGTCCTGAAGCTGGATGCTGATCCTAGGCTCAGGTTGAAAGGGACACTGCTGGAAGTAATTTTAATTACAGTCTGTTACTGCAGCCTCACTTTAATGACAGGAGAAATTAAGGGATAAGCAGATGTGGAAGAGTGAAGCAAGGAGACAAATGAAACAAGAAGACAGGAAGAGGAAAAAGTGTGAAGGTGGAATGAAGAGACTGAGGCACTAGAAGGAAACAGAAGGATCTGTGTGGGTAGTCATTTTAGCAGAGGACACAGAGCCTTATCTGCACTGTCAGGAGCTTCTAGAGTCCACAAATTCTTGCTCTGGCAGGCAACTGGGAAAGCAGGAACTGTGATGTTTGCTGCTTGCAGCTTCCTCCTGTCTCTGTGGCTGTGCAGAAGGCTGAGGACACGAGGTGTTCTGTGCCAGGCTGGTGTCTCTCGTCCAAATGGGTCTTTTATGGATCTAGTTGCTGCTTCCCCAGAAGATATCCTAAGGCCAGTGCCAGTTTTAATTCTGTTTTTCAAGTGGGATGACTTTCAAGCTTCAGAGGGTATGGTGCTCCTCTTTCTAACAGTTAATGTCCTCTTGATTCTTGTTGCTACAAACATCTAGTACAACTCATGGATTATTAAATGGCTTAATTTTGGATATAAAGCAATCTGCTTCCCCTGTCCAAGAGAGAACACAGGCAGAAACTCAACTTTTTTTGCCAACTTTTTAGAAGTGGGGGGTGTAATTCCTTTTCCTAGCACACCACGGTTTGTAGAACCAGTATCTGCAAGCATTTTCCTTAAATGCTGAAATATTGTTTTTTAAAATGAAGGTAAAGTTTGTTGCAGTGTGGTGTAGACACACTTTTAAAAGAGGAACTGGAGTGGGCCAATTTATATTTATTTACTTTTTTTTTTTTTTTTTAAAGTAGTGGCTCAAGTCCTGATTAATGGATACTTTGGCCTTGGCTGGTCTGTGCTACTGCATAATTCTTCATTAGCTAGCCTGAGGTTTTGCAAGTACAGTGGTGTACAAAAACATACAGGCTCCAGATGTTTACAAAAATGCTTCCTGTTTCCTCCCAACACAGAATAAAAACATCATCAATTGCTCTGAAAGTAGTGCAAGCAGTTGCTTATCACTGCATATTCATCACACTCAGCACTAAATATTGTTAAAGTATTTTTCTTTTTTTTACTCATGCTTACTTTGAGTAGAGTAAGCTGGTTAAAACACAATACTGATTTTAATTGTTTTACTGGGTTTAAAGGCTGTCTGGTAGCTTTGCACAGTCCTTGTGTACTGGTAAGTGAGTGGTACCTCGAAAAGTTAAGAAAAGCTTAAAGGACCGGCTTGAATTCAGCTGCTTCATGTTTTTTAAGTAGCAGGCAAGCAACACCATCCACCTTTGAAGCAAATTGTCGGAGGTAATTAGCTGTTAGGGGGCGTGGAGAGGAGTGTCAGAGCTTCTAGGTGACATATTCAGGATTATTACTTTGTTCTTTAAAACCCTGAAAACTGCCAACAGTTCAGTTATCATTGGGTGGAAGGTTTTTTTGCTGCAGCTTTTCTTCCCTTGCATTTTATAAAACTAATTAAATAGGTCTGAGAACCCAAATGTATGATATGTTGCAGATGGAAAAACATGGTTGATCCATTTCAATGCTGTGGTTTTTCAAAGTCAGTAATCCTTTGGGCCTCTCACTAAATTTTTCCACTCATCCATCCTAGAATTTTTTTTTCCAAATTAACAGCTTTTCTCTGTGTTCCATATTGTAGATTTACAATTGTTTCTTTACCTTCACTGGACAATGATGGTGGACTTACTTTTCATTATATTCTGTTCTTTGCAGTGTGCATCAAATTTTGATTACTTGTCCATGACTGTCACTTCGGCTCAGAGGTGGTTGACAATATGGGTTGTTCTATAAGACTCCCTCAGGAAGTCTGTATCCTATTTATCTCTGTGCTGCTCACGTTTGCAAATGTGATAATGCACAATGTAACCAAAAATGGCACAGTAATTCAGTGAGATTGTTGCCATAAAGGGACCAGGAAGGCTATTCTGTACAGCTATCAGCTAGTTTGTGGCAGGGCTGCAAGGAAATTCAGTGAATACTGCAAGTTATTTTCAGCTTGATCTCTGCAGCTCAGTCTAGCTCAGACAAGTAACCCTGCAGCTAGCTCATCAACATAATTCCTTCCCTCCATGTCAGCAGGTTCCCAAGACCCCAAACAATGGGGCTTTTCATGGAGATCTGTTTTGTGCATGTGTGTCAACTTTCTCAAAAGTTTGTTCTTGCCTTGCATTGTAATTTTGCAGTGGCAGATGCTGATCAACCTTCTTCCTTGCCGTAGTGATCAGTCTAGTGAATTTGTGTGTGCAGGTGAAATATTGTTCCCTTACACATAAATAAGGTCCTTTTTTGAATTTCTCTACTAAACTTTTTTTTTTTTTTTCTTCCCTCCACCTCAGGTGTTGATTTTAGGAATTTATCATGCATTAGTCAGAATTTGTGTTGTGTTAGTTTTGAGATGCAAGTCCTTCTGCCTTATTTTTGGAGTAGACTTTACTGACTAGATTTCTCTTTTTCTCCAGTAACCTTCTGCTTGCTGAGGTTCTCTTTCTTGGAAGAAGTCTTGGCTGGATGACCTTTTCATAGATGAAAATATGGATATCCATATGGATATTTTTTTCTTTTAGATCCACCTGTCTTTGTTCTAACTTGACCTTATATTTATGATTTGAAAATAGTCATACTTTCTTGCTTCACTATGGAGCTGTAAAATCTTTTTTATTTTAACAGTATGCAACTTCTTACGGAGGAGTGAAAGGGGGAAAATAGGGTAGTCTACAGAAAGTCTGTAAAACTGTGGAATGTGCAAAATTTTTCTAAGATGTTGATACTACACAGTCTTCTGGGCTTTAAGCCAATGCTTTGTGAGGTGTGAGGAATTTTGTGTTCTCTAAAAGTTAGTGGCATACTTAGTTGTTATTTTGTTTTCTCTTGAGTTTGTTTGTTTGTTTGTGATTTGGGATGTTGTTTTTGGATGTTGTTTGTGTGTTTGGTTTTTTATGGATACCATCCCAGCTCCCCTTGCTTTGAGTTTTCAGAGGAGCAGTAAGATTTTTTTGCTGTACATTGATCTGAGGACTGCAAACATGAAAACTCACCTGAAGGTAACTGGGGGATCTCTGGTGTTGTAAGATAGGTATAAAGCTTGGAAAGCAGCCTTTGACTGTATTAAAGTTGGCTTTGTATTACCTGGAGGTATCTTAATTCTGATGTTTGTGACGTAATCACCAAGCATCATGCCAGTGCTGCAGTCTAATTCTGGTATACTTTGTGCCAGCTGTTTTGGTTATCTGCATTATACCACGGGGTAAGGTGTTCAGAATCTGGTCACAGAAGCCAGACAGCAGCTGAATTTACTGAGACTTTGCTCTTTATGAAGTCTCTGGGTTAGACTGGCAGTGCCAAATTTACAGTCACGTTGCTGCACGTTTGAACTGGAACTGGGGCACCTCCACCCCCAGTGATGCTTCCATGGGTAAGTGCTGACTTCCAGGAAACCTTGGAGGAAGCACAGCAGTGTTTGTGCCTATGATGAAACTTTTAAAACGATTTAAAAAAAGGGTTGTGTTCTGAAGGCTTGCATTTCAGAGGTAGTTTAGGAAGCTGCATTTCTTGCCTCGTAGCTGAGACCTGATAACTGGCTGGTAGGCAGCCTAGCTTGTGCACATGCAGACAGATGGCTTACCTCAAGCTACCTTGTTTAAGCTAACTCTTAAACTTTGTACAGAGATAGAGGAGGTGCACTGTGCCTGCAGACAGCAACTAATAAAAGAAACTGGTTGCTGCCTTCAGCAATCTATTGCTTGGCTAATGTGAGCTTTTTCTCTCTTCTGCTCCATTGCAGGCCACTGGCCTTTAAACTAATGTGTTTGACTTTGCTTTGTAACACAAGCACAAGCTGGCAGCATTTCAGAGGTAGAACTAATAATCTCTTGGATGTTCCTGCCCTCTCAAAGCCTGTTTTTAC
Organism: Myiotriccus ornatus; assembly: GCA_036023395.1. Classification (NCBI taxonomy): domain Eukaryota; kingdom Metazoa; phylum Chordata; class Aves; order Passeriformes; family Tyrannidae; genus Myiotriccus; species Myiotriccus ornatus. The sequence goes on along the minus strand of JAYRBT010000082.1, from coordinate 34,503,644 downwards.
TGTAGGAGTGCTGCTTATTTGCTCTCTTCTGCTACCAGAGCAAAACTGGTTAGCTTGAACGGTGTTTTTTTTGTTCTTAATCTCTCTCTTTTTTTTTTTTTTTTTTAATTGTAGCAGAAAGGAAAAGGAGTGAGAGTGCTAGAATTGTGTGGGGCAAAAAACTGCCATCTCTCCCATCTTGACGTGAACCATTTACTTATGTCAAAACAGATGTGTGAGCAGGTAGTTGAAATGCCTAGGATATCTGAGAGTTCCAAGGATATCTCTGTGATAGGCTTTTTGTGGTTTATTTGAAATCTGTTTCTTACTGTTTTGAAACATTAAATTAATAAGCTTCATCCCTATTTCAGTTTTACTTTTGCTCATCACTCAGGAGACTCCTAGATTTGTATCTTAAAGAACAAGAGGTAAATTCTTGACTGCTAAATCAACTCTGACATACAGTGTCTCCAGAGAGTGTTCTCAGCCTTGGGTGCCTTGCTGCACTTTGTGGTATTTGATTTTTTAAGAGATTTTTATATTTCATTTTGCTGAGCACATTTCCATACTGTGGCTCACATGCCTGCGGCTCCTTGATAGCTTGATAGAGTAGGTCAGAGGGTGCAGATAGTTCTGCTTTTTGACAGGGGAACTGTTTGGCTTTTTCCAGCTTCTCTAATTATTTTTGTTTTCTAGAATAAAATCTATCCACCCTACACACTGCTATGGATCAGAGACACACAGATTCAAATTTTACAGTTATTGGTTACAGTGAATACAAACATCTAGAAACAATATGCAAGGACAAAGCATATGTAAAGTGTATTAGGGAAAAACCTCTTCTTAATATGACGAAAAAAGAGGCACTGTGGCAGAAATTGGCTTTTTTCTGTATTGGGACAGTTATTTAATACTGTTTATATCTGTCTTCAACATGAGGATAAAAACACTAGCGTGTGTTTCAGAAAGATGAGTACCTGAGGATTCATCCAGAGGCTGGAGAGACTTACATTCATCATTCTAGTTTGACTTACATGAGCACTAGAACTAGAGCTGGCTGCTTGAGATGTACCCTGGCTGGATTTATCCTGGTGGATGCCTGTCCCCTCCACGGTGGCACAAGTTTCACTGCTAGCAGAAGATGTCATGGCCATGTTTAATGGGTGTTGTAGAGTGGAAGACATCTGGATGACTTTACACTTAGTTCTGCTTTGAGCCTAAGCAAGCAGTGGTAACAGCACTGGCTAACCACATCTTTTGTGCTGTGTTCTACTGCTTGCATATTTCCCTTTCCAGAGAATAGTTATTACGGCACCTTTGAGCTCTGACTAAATTTGCTCCTGTAAATAAGCAGCAAAAGATTGTCTGTAAAGTGCATTGTCAGGCACATGCACACCAGATGGTCCGAGGTGATTTTATGAACAACCATATTCTAGCTTTCCAAATTTCCACTTCACTGTGATGGGAGATCCCACGTAGCCCATGTTACCTGTGGAATCACCTCTCTAGACATTTCCAGCCAGGCTGTCAGTCTCAATGTCTTGATGGTCAAGGAGGCAGCAGGCTGTGAGACTGCCTCATCACATTTTTTCCATCCCTCTTTTGGAAGGGGTTAAAAGCAACCATGATACAATTTACTGAGTTGCTACAAGTTGCTACAATGGTGCAGATGTTTTGCCTGTTTTCAAATCTGTGCTATGGTACAGCAGCGCTGGAAGTAGTTAAGCAAAGAGTTAATGCCAAGTTACAGCCTGGATCCGATGGGAGGGGAGGGGGTAGGGTGGGATCTCTTCTGTAATCTGAAATCTTAAGGCCCTTCTTCAAAGATCATTTCTTTCTAAAGCATTCCCTGACTATTGCCTTTGTTATCCAGGGCTGAAGCCTATGGGATTTCATTGATATTTCATAATGACCTGACTGACAGTGCTAGGAATTGGGCTTCTGCAGCCTGAGTACAGTAGAAACTGCACAATAGCTTCTTTTCATTAATGAAAGAAGAAATCTCTTGTGCTTATGACTGTCGTGTCTGTTTTTGGAATACCTCCAGCCTATCTGCGTGCCCAGGCAAGGCTGGGAGATACATTTGTGCCTTGCGCTATTCTTAGAACTGCCTTGATAAGATTCTCTTCTTGATACTCTAAGTGAAATAAGTATCATTAGTTTCCAGCCTGCTCAATTCTCTTTAAAGTTGTTGGCTGCATCTCTTGTATATGAAATCTCTGTTCTTTACTTTTATATTTCCTGATGGGAATTTACTGTCACAGGGCATGATGCCAGTTACACTGCTTTCAAGACTGGAGTTCTAGAAAATCAATGGAGCCTGACACCATTCACTCACAGCCTTTGCCACCAAATTCATCAGTATTCTTCTGTTTTTAGCAATCAGACTCAAAGGAAAATGTTAGTGTTAGGAAACGCGGAGGCTGGACACTTGAGGAATTTTAAAGACAGGGTTAGCGGCAACAGAATCACAGCAGTACCTTATGTCTGTTTCATTTGTCATTGCCTGCTTTGGCACAGATCTCAATGGAACAGGCTGCTTTTGCTCCTGTTCTGTAGAGGGATTTGCCAGATCTGTGGGGTGCAGGAGAGGGGACAGGGAGGTTGGAGTTTGTGCTTTTGAAATCCTGTCATCATCTGAGCTCCTGTTTCTAGAGATCTCGTGGTCAGTGAGGGTTTTTTGGTGGTTAGTGTTGCCTTTCCCCTCTATTTCCTTTTGTGCCTGAGCTGTTATAAGGATATGTTCTGATTTCTGTGGAACAAGTAGCAGTGGTTTGCTGTGCTGCAAACCCAGTGTCTGGCTCTAATTCACCACCTTTATGACTGATGTGTCTTGGCTATAAATGGATAACCCAGTTCCTCTTGGGTCCTGGAAGAGAGTTTTCTGATGTTTTTTAAAGGGGAGGATGGTGAAATTATGAAGTGAGAGGTTTATGTTTAAAATTAATAACCTATTTTCCGGACCCTGTTTTTTTGAGAAGCTCATACCTATTATTAACAAGTATGAATCAAATGCCTGCCTTAATACATCAATCCTATTTTTATACTTAGTAGAGTAAATAATTCTAATGGGAAGGTGAAATTTCATCAAGGCTTATTCAGCAATGTCAATAACCATGACAAACAAATAAGAATCAGTAGTTTCACAAGACTTGTCAGCTGCTGGCAGGTTGGAATGCATTTTTTCTGTTATTTAGATCTTCTGAGACAATTTATATAAATAAGGCTTGAACACTGTCTGTGTACCTGAGTTGTTGTGTATGGAAACTGAATACAGTGTGAAAATATGGTACATGCTGGCTTCTTTTGGGGTTAAGGGATGTAAAGAAGCAATATAGAAGGTGACAGCTGTATTCTGAGGTGTGTAGAGGTGCCTCTGGATGTTTCCTGGGCTCTGATTACATAGTTACAAAGCAAAACCACATTTTTTTTGTGATTCTGTAGATTCATCAAGCAGGAATAAACAATTTCTTCTTTCCCTTTTTTCAACTGCCACCACTGACAATAAAATCTTTGCAATGAATAGCAGCTTTGGAAATACTGCTTTGAATGAGGTGCCAAGTAATAAGTGTTGGGTAGCAAGGATAGCCAGAATATGTTTTGCAGAGGAAAAGCACTCAGCATTTTTTTAGCCTAACTATCACTTTTCAGAGGGCTGTCATAATTTTTTCTTCTAGAAAATCAAAGAGTTGGTGTAAGCAAGCTTGTATAATGGGGCTATTCAGGCAGAGAATGCTATGCAAGTGTGGGTTTATGGAGTACTGAAGTCTCCTCCACGTTGTCACAGTGCTTGATTTCTGCTGTGGAGTTGAGAAGGTTGACGACCTGGAAGGCTCTGCAGGATGGCTCCATCTGCCTGACCACCCATGGGTTGTGAGGGGCCAAGGCTTGCACTGTACAGGGGTTGGTGTCTGTCTTGGCTGCAGACCTGTCATCTGACAGCTGCTCTGGTCATGTTTTCACATGTAATCTTTTCTGGCTGCTGCAGCTCCTCCTTTGCACATCCAGAAAATACAGTTATTCTCTGTTCACCCACATGCATTAAGTGCTTATCCAAATAGCACTGACCTGAAGCACTGAAATAAAATTGAGCAGAATGTCAAAAATGTGATTTGCTTGCTGACAGCTCAAATGGAGAAGGGGGAGTTTTGGTAAGGAATATCTGTTTTGGCTTGTCTTGGTTACACAACAAAGCAAAGGGTGAGGTGTATAAAGTGTTTTCATTAGTCAAATTTTAGCTCCTGGCCCCTGTATTAAGGATTTTCTCTGGGTTCCTGACAGGATCTTATTGCCTAAGCCATAAATTAAAATTAAGCACACAGCAGAAAAGGGAAACATGTCCCTATACTCTTTTTATTCCCTGTAATGAAAGAGGAAGAGTTTCCTGCTCCTTTTTTTTTTTTAAATCATCATGTATATCTTCTATGAGAAATCATCCTCTTATTTCACATATAATTTGCCTGGTTTTATAGCAAGGTGACAGTTTGACTATTTGCATGCATTTCCTAATGAAGATGGCAAGCTCATTTCTTGTGTCCCTCTCGCACAGTCAGAGTGAAGGACTCTGAAAATGCCATTTCTGATCAAAGATGGTCTGTTATGCTTTTTAATTGCATGCTGGACTAACTATTGCTGTGAAGATCATTGCTCAAACTGGAGGATGAAGATGCTCATGCTGTGTAATCCTTAAAGCGGGAAAGATGGGCTAGGAAAAAACATAGCTTCTCACTGCTAATAATTTTGGACTGATTTCTTTGGCTTTAGGTATTAATATAGACACAGCAAGGCAAACAAAGCTAACAACTTTTAGTCCACAAGTCCATTCTGATGATCCTGAGAACTTTGATATTTCTGATCAGGTATTCTTCTGGAAAAATGTTGCAGGTTACTTCCTGCAAGGAAGATGTTACAACAGGAGTGCTGGATGCTAAGAGCTGTCTCATAAATGCCTCAGACAACTTCAGTTTCCTCAAAAGAAAATTCTGTGGAGTTTGATCTTTGGAAAACTTGATGTGAACTCAGTAGAAAAATGTAAAGCCCATTCCTTTGGTTTGCAAAAGCCAGTGATGTAATGATGGCTCAAGCTCTAATCCATGCTGTCTGGTAAAACAGTGCTTGATTTGAAGTCCTAGGGCAAGGGAAAAGTAAACGTATTTGAAAGATAACATGTAATTTCTTCCTTGCAGTTTCATTGACTTCTCTGCAGCCTTCCTTTGTAGTTTTGACTTGTCAGAGTACATCCACAAACATCCAATTACAGTGGACCATTTAAAATAGCACAAACATGAGCTTAAGCAACAACAATGCCTGTATTTTTGTGACTGTCAAAGCATGCCACTGAATCTTTTCAAGACTTGCTTTCTTCTCCTGTCTTTCTGCAGTTGTCTCTGTCTTGGGGGGAGCTGTGGGGGAGGCAGCAAGCAAGAGGGGAAAACCCTCTAATGTATTTTGTCTAGCCACCATTGTTACACTATGTATTTTAATTAAGTACTGGAGATTGTGCTCAGGTGAAGTGGTAGAAGGGTATATGTTGTTACTATGTACAAACATGATCTGTGTTTCATTAATGTAGCAGTGCAGTCTCCTGCTGCCTTCCAGTGATTTTAGCACTTGGGTTTTGCTTGATTCTTTGAAGCCTGCAAGCATCGAGACAGATGCATTTTTCCAGACTTATGCAATATAAGGATGTAAAGGCTCAAACATGACACTTAAATGTTGTTTAAAAAAGTTCCTTGTTCGTTCACAAAATGTGAACTTTTAAAATAACGCATGTCCTGTCTGTCCATTGAAGTCTTGTGTTATTTCAATCGGAACACTGGATAAAACACTTGCAATTGTTTGACCTTTTCTCTTCCTGTTGTCCCTGCAGTGCACGTATATTGAGATTGAGCAGGTGCCGAAGACTCATGCTGTTGTGCTGAGCAGGCCCTCCTGGCTTTGGGGGGCAGAAATGGGAGCTAACGAGCACGGAGTCTGTGTAGCTAATGAAGCCGTTGTGACCAGAGAACCAGCTTCTGAATCTGAAGCTTTGCTTGGCATGGATCTTGTCAGGTGGGTGGCTTGTCAGGGTGTGACCAGCCTTTCAAACACCAAAGGTTTAGATGGTGAGGGTACCAGCTAACAACTTTGTGGTGTTGGCATGAGGAGATTTTAAGACAGTATGAGGAGGAGACCTGTCTAGGCAGAGCTCCAGACACAACTGAATTAACACTTAAAACACCTGCAATGTGAATTTAGCTACCAAGGATGTACCAGTCTATTGTGGGTTCACTCACTCTGCCTTGTCTACCTACCCTGCAGTCTAATAGTGGCTATTCTGACAGGATAAGAGGTTTGATTACATTGTTGTGAAGGAACTGCTAACCAATTTGTAATATCAGATTGCTGGTGTGCCCTTCATTTTCCCCCACATTACAACATCTTACTCTGACCTAAAAAGCTTATTCTGGGCTTATAGCCAACTGTAGGCATAAACAAACTACTATGCCTTACTTCAGCCCATGCATTCCAATGCAAAGCCTTGCCCTTATTTAAATGCTGGCAAACAAACTCCTGTGAGTCTGTTCATTGAAGGCTGTCTGCCCAAAAGGCTTGTTCTGCACTGTAAGTCTCAGCCTGCATGCTGATCTTGTAGTGAAGAGAATTTAAAGGGGACTTGGGTGGGGGAAGAAAGCTGAAAAGGAAAGAAGAGAGAGTATGGTTTGAACTTATTACAAAGAGAAAGGAAACAAATGGACTCAATTTAGTTAAAGACGGAGCAGGACAACAGCTGCATATTTAAGTGCATCAATGTTAGACCCAGTGGTCCTGCTGGAATTTGCCCTAGGGTACTTAAGGAGCAGGCTGAACCAATTTCAGGTGACTTCTCATTTTTCTTGACTACTAGTGAAAAATGAGAGAGGTTCTGGATGACTGGAAAAAGTTAAATGCTGTGGCTATGCTTAACATAGTTTAAAAGAGTTGTTATAGGCCAGCTTAACCTTAGTTTCTGAAGGGGGAAAAACTCATTTGAATATCAAGGAGTTGATAAATGCACAGTAATAACTGTTAGTCAAGAAAAACCTTGTCATACCATTCTACTTTATTCCTGCAATGAGTTAACAGATTTTATTGATAAAGGACAAGAAATAGATACCTTGACTTTTAGGAGGAGATTAAAACCTTAGAAGTTATTCTCATAAGCAAGCTGGGAATCATGAGTTGGAAAAAAATGCTGTTAGGTATATAGCTCCCTGAAACTTCAGCTGTAAATGTTCTCTAATGATGTCTCTGCAGAGATATAATATGTGGTTCCAGCCACCATAAATCAAGAGGAATATGAGCCGGTTGTAGAGAATGCAGTGGAAATGGGAAGTATTATCAGAGCTTTATAGAATCTGACCAATGAGAAAATAATGAGGGAATTTATTATGTTTCTCTTTGATATTTTCTCTAAGGTTTGTATTACTGAAGGAATCTGTGGAGAAGCTGTACCTGGGAAAATTAGTGAATTTTATTACATCAAGGGAGACTGAATAGACTTGAGGGCTCTTTTAAGAAAATATAGGACAAGCTTTTGTCAAGGGAAGGGTGACTTTCCAAGCTCCACCTTTATTTTTTTTCTCTGCTACTATCATCCTTTTGAAACTTTTAACAAACCATTGGTTTAAATGTAGAGTTCTGCTTATTTTGGTCAGCTATTTCAGTCTCAAATTAGTGTTTAACATTCAAATATTTGTTATCCTTCTCTAGATTTACCCACACTAGCAAATCAGGAGATATCAAAATAAGGAGGCACTGGTCATAAAAAATAAGTAATCATCATCTGTAGATATTACACTCCGGTAGATATTACCCTCCCTCTCTTTCTTCTTATCTGCAGAAGAAATTCTCTGTAGCTCAAATGCAGAGAGAGTATGCTTCAGGCAAGGAGAACTAGAGATGTTTTGCAGGCTACCATCTGCTGCTTGTTTCAGCTAAAGTGATTCTTTTTCTTACCATGAAAACTTGGCCAGTTGCATTAAACTTATCTATTTCATGTCACCTCATCAAATAGAGAGCCATCAAGTACAAAATCAATCTCAAATAGGCTGCAGTGAAGCAGCTGGCACCAGTTCTGCCTCTTTTTACCCACCTGCAGAACAGACTAATTCTATTGCACTGGGTTTCTTGGAATAAAAATATACAGGCATTTAAAGCCTGATGAAGAAATGCACATATCTGCTGGACAGTTTTTTCTCACACCTATGTATGTGTTGCACTTGTGCCTCTGTGTGAGATCTTAGCTTAAGCATGAAGACTGACATTCTGTGTCTGCATAGGACTGGCTACTTGTAAAAGAATCTGAAAACTTTATACTCTGAAAGATGTTCTTTAGAGCACACATAAGATTTGTCAACCCAGGAATGTCATTCAGGTAGTAGAATCGAAGTTTGATTGAATGCTCAGGCTCCCCTAAGAATTTGCTTCTACCTTCTCTCAGAGGGATTATTCTTTCTCCATAGGAGAGACTTCCTCTCTCTTCGAACTCGTCTGAAATTGCCACTTTTCAGTTGAATTTAAAATCCAGCCAACATGGGCAAAGGCTGCAGGTGGGTGTTGTGAGAGAAAATGCTGTTAAACAGGCAAGAGGTAGTACAGGGTAGTACAATTCTGAAGTCAGCACATTTTGTTGTTGAAATAGGAAATTGAAAATTAATCCTGTAGCCTTATAGACAAAGGATTTTTTTTTTCAATAAGGATCACAATGGACATCAGTAAAGATGTGCCTCACAAGGGTTTTAGCTTGTTTACCAACTGGCTGCTGGCTTAGTGACTGAAAAGTCTGTGTTACCTTGTGTACTGCTGTATCCGAAGATTAAGACTGATATTTACTGAGCTGTAGCTTGATGGAGTATCACAGAATGTCACAACACTTGAATGATTCTTAAGAAATTAATAAAGAGTGTGTGATTGACTTTGGGAACAGAAGTTGGTCCCATTCCATGCAGGCTGATCCCCATCCCAGTTAATCTAAATGGAGAACATGAACTTAGCCACAACTGACAGAAAAAATGAGAGAAAACATGTTTCAGCACAAATTCCTAAGGAACCTTAATTTTCTAGGGATTTATTCAAAAGCTGGTCTTTGAAAGCTGTACCACTATTTCTGCATTGGTTAACTTATGAGGGTATTCTTCAGTTATTCTTCCTAGTGTGGCTGCAGTTTTGGTTTTTTTTAAGGCACAGTTGCCTCTATAAAGCACCTGTTTACTTAGGGGAGTACATTCTTATGAAGAATTTGTGTGCTGTTTTGCTTATGCTTATACAGTTAGGAGAGGACTGGATTATCAGACAAAGGGTATATATGAGGAAATCTGTCTTAATTTTAATCCCTATGTGTTTGTATTATTTACTTGTTCTTTTTATCACAGGTGCAATAACTTTTTCAGAGCCACACAGAGATGCCAATCTTGGCAGGGAGTCAAGAATGCTCTTTAAAATGGTATTAATTTGTTTACCAATTTCTTTCCTTAGAGACATCAAAACTGAATTTAGTAGAATGTCATCAAGTATGTTAGCTACTTAATTTGGAAAGCCTGCATATGTAATTGGCAGGTCAAGTTGAAAAGCTTAAGATAATGTTGTTTTGACAATGTGATAGCATATTGTAGGTACTGAGGCAGTGGCTTGTACTAAGTCACTGAAATTTTATTCATGACTAATTCGAGCTCTCATCTGGGGATGAAATTACGTCAAATTTTTCTTCCAGCTCACCTTGAAAAGCACTCTGAAATGTGTTAGTGGGAGGGTTATGCTGCAGTTGGCCAGGACACTGATGCTGAGATAAGTGGCAAGACTTACAGTTTTGTGAAGATGAGTTGTGTGGTTGTTGTGTAGGATGTGTTTTTTTTTTTTCTTGATTTTTTTGCTATCCCTTGTGACTGACAGATAGGAGCAGCCAAACAAAAGCAGAACCTAGACCTTTGTTAAATAGAAACCAATGTAACACTGGAGCCATTTATTAAAAAAAAAAAAATATCTGAGAGAGACTTCTTCAGCCTGAATCTCTGCTGTGGTATTGACAGAGAAAACTAGACTACAACCATCTCAAATGGAAAATTTCAGGGAGACGTTATTAAAAGTTAAAGTGTGATGTTATGTCTCTTGGCAAGTTTTGATCTAATTATAACCCATTGGTTTTGGTCATTAACTGGGGAGGAGGGAGCAGCTTATCACTGAATCTAGTGACTATATGGTCACCAAGGTAGTTTTCAGTCCATTCATGTAAGTGTGGCTGTGACAGCTTCTGGGATTGTTCTTAGGAAATAAATAAGACTAGCTTTTGGACTGGCTTTTAAATTATGTCTGTGCTATGTGTGAAGATTGGCATATCAGTATCGGTCTGAAAAAGCAATTGCACCAGTAATGAAAAGAATGAAGGAATAACATAATGCATAGGGACTAAAATGGAGTCGAAAATACAGACCAAGTTTCAGCTAACAAGAGAAGCAAGGCGACAGAAATTGTCACTCTAAGTTAGGCCTTAAAATTCTAATCGACTCTTGGGTCTTCTTTGTCACTAAGTGATAAATAGATGCTGCTGAGAGAGATGAAAACACTGGTTTTATTAATTCAACCCAAAACAAGGCTAATGGTAGCCACTATTTAACAAAGCAGGCCCAGTGCAGAGACCAGGTTGAAAACTACTGAGATCAACAAATCTGTATTCAAGTCACTGGGACCTCTTTTGTGTACTATAGTTTTTAGGAAAGAAGCAGAGTAGTGTTTTCCTCTCATGATTTACAGGGAAATGGAAAGAGCTAGCACAGTACTTACATTTAAAAAGGTGAATTTCTTGGAATTATCCATCAGTCCATATGACTTTGTCCATAGAGTTATTAGAGAAAGAAAAACTCAGAGGAAAATACTATGGTGACATAACCAACAGAGAAATTTTGGGCGGATCTAGGTAACTCTCCCAAAGGATGGAAGCATGGATATGCTGTTCTTTGAAATACTGCATTTCCCCATTACCAGTAATTGCATTTTGGAACTAGTGGAATCATTTGCAGGTCTGATTTGGACATTCTTCTGGTTACTGCTTTTATTGTTGACTCATGTAGGGCTGTAAATTATCTCAAAGGATAATATAATACCAGGGAGCCCCTGGTGGTCTAGTGGTTAAGGACGCGGCGCTGTCACCGCCGAGACCCGGGTTCGATTCCTGGTCAGG
>JAYRBT010000082.1:34472827-34492371 GCA_036023395.1 Myiotriccus ornatus | reverse complement strand
ACCTTAGGATTAAAGGGTGGGCTCAGTTCCGCGCACACTGGAACTCACCTAAAAAATCCAATGCGCAGGCTGGAAGGGGTAAAGACCTTCCCTGGTTCTTCGTTCCCGAAGACTGGCCATTATTATTATTATTATTATATAATACCATTTATTCAAGGCAGGATGCAGTCATTCCCTATGGCTTTGTAAAACCTATTATCATGCCTCAGTTTGCTTTTCCCTAAAATGCCCTTACTTTGCTCAAACTTCCTCTTAAAATTTTAGGCATACGATTACTTTTACTTCAGACAAAAGGCAGATGTGGTATTTAAATGTTTTTTTGAGGAAGCCTCTGCAGGAACGCTGGAGTATGACTGTGCACAAGTACTTCTGTCTACAGTATGGAGTATGCATAAAAGGATAGCATCTAGTTTCTATTGCCAATTTAATACTGGAGTATTGGGAAAGAGAGGTTGTAAAGGGGTTGTAATAGTCCTTCCCTTTTTTGGTCTCTGGTAATATTAATTTACTGGTAATAGTAATTTACAATTTCCAACTTTTCTACAGACAAGTAAATTTGATATAGTTGTTACTTTAAAAAAATGTTTGGAAATTGTCCTTCAAATTTATCTGCCTGAGGTGGGGATAAATAGAGCATTGCGTGTTTACAGTGCAGATAAGACCACTGCTTAGTAAACACTAAAAGCCTGCTATGATAGACTTAGGAATAAAGAACCACTGTAGAAAATATAGACTAGAAATAAATTAAATAACTCAATATTTTATCCTATATTCTAGTAACTCATTAAAGCAAGAGTTTTTACACTAGGCATACTTGACACTTTGGTATTTTTAGACTGGCTCAGCGCTGATGTTTAAAAGTAATAACTTAACAAGACCTTGCTGTTAACATTTCTCTCAGAATCTCTGTTTTACCTTTTTCTTATAGACTTGGCCTAGAAAGAGGTGCAACAGCTAAAGAAGCATTGGATGTAATAGTTGCTCTGTTGGAAGAGCATGGACAAGGTGGAAATTATTATGAAGATGGGAGTTCATGCCATACTTTCCAAAGTGCATTTTTGATTGTGGACAGAAATGAAGCCTGGATACTGGAGACTTCTGGGAAGTACTGGGCAGCAGAAAAAATCACAGGTCAGTTATCACTCCCAGCAAGCCTCTCTTATTATAAATAGCTGGAAAGAGTTGTCTCGGAAGGATTGGTCTTAAAGTCACTAATTTTAAATAAGTGATTAATGAATGCAAATGTGTGATTAAATTGCCAATTTGAATTGTCTTTATTTATACTACTCTGATTTTTTTACATGTTGATTTGCATTGGCTGATGTAATTTAACATTTTCTGTGAAGCTGGAGATTGTTGTCTTTATACATAAACTATGTAATAATCAGCATGCTAAATTTTTATATTTTCTAGATATATTTTCCCATATTTGTTCACTATTTGAAACCTGTTAAGTATCTTTTTGAGGAGTTACTGCCCAAATTATTACTTAAAAATCTAAAATATTATGAGGGAAGGATAAACATCAATTGTTTTCAGAAAAGAGTTTGTGTTACATGGTAAATTGAATACACTGATACAGGTTCCTTTACTGCAATATAGTCCCCTCATATCCCCATTTCTTAACTGATAGTGCAAAACAATACTTTGCTGCTCTTTAAGCTTGTAAATGGTTTCTTTTTTGTATGTGTAAAGCCAGAACTGCCAAACTAACTTCTAGATTTCACCGGCTTAGTGGATGACCTTCTTTGAAACTTTTCCACCTAATATGGGCTGCCTTAATGTAATGTGATTGTCTAAGGCCTATATTTGATGTATTCTCAGTTGCTGGTTTTAATTTTGGTGGGATTTTTATTTTCATGAGAGTAGAGCTTTTTAAAATTTACTGACATTTGAATCAATTAAGAATTCAGATAATTTAAGAGGACTTTTTTTCATTCATGATTTGAGCTGTGACAGATCCATTCAATTCTGTCTTTATTTCCCCTTCACTGGAAGGTAGGAGGTAGTAGATATGGAGAGGAGCAAAGAAGTAACACCAGACTGTGCGATGTTGTGTGATGGCCTGTTGTCAGTTCATGTCATCAAATATGAATCAGCTTACCTTAGCAGAGAGTATTTTCCCAAGCAAAGCTTGCATTTTAAGGATACCTACAAGATGGAGGAAGTCTTCTGGCGTGAAAAGATACCAAACACAGAGGAGGGAAGACTGATAATGCTGTCCTGATAAAATCCCAGTTCTGGAAAACAGCTGGCTCCTGAGGTTCATGGGATTATGTAGGACAGCCTGCCGCCTTCTCTTGACCTACCTGACCAATATTTGAAGAACAGTGGGTTTTATGTAGCAGTTTTAGCTGCATCAGCAATACATAACCTTCACATCCTTCTCCCCAGCAAATAAACTGTTGCCTTCATCTGCTGCTTGCAGCTTTTTGAAATGATACTGCAGCCCCTGTTCTGATTTTTACGAGCACATTTCTCTTCAGGAGGTCCCTGTGAGCCACAGATAAGTAGTTTCCATCTCCTGCAGCCTGGCGAAGTTGCCAGGAGGAAAAGCTGCTGGCTATGTAAGAACTCTGTATTTCGTACTTTGTTCAGGGGGTTCTTTTTTGCAACCATAAATGTGCCTCTTAAGCTTTCAAATGAATGCACAAATGCTGTTAAAATGGGTAAAATGTGTCATTCCCCAGTGTGAAGGCATTTTTTTCCCTGATTGTCCTCAGAGTTGTTCTGTTCCTAATGTTACTGCTGCAGTACTTAAAGCTTATAGTAAGTGTTTATCAGGCAACTCTTTGACAGTGATTTAAGGATAAACACTTCAAAATCCTTTCTATTACTGTTCTTTAGTCTGAGTGAAAAAATTTATTTGATTGATAAATTTTCTTTTTTTTTGAGATCAAACCCATGAAGTACTATTTTACATGAGTTATTAAATATTTTAAAGAGCTCTTAAAGAGTGGCTTGCCTAACTGGATACAAACACAAATATTCTTACCAGTCAAGCCAAGAAAACTCCCTGAAAGTATTCTGTTTGAAAGTGTGCATCAGAACAAGCTGTCAGTGACCCTAGTATAAGTCAGAACTGTATGACAGGGACTTTTTTCCAGTCATAAGACATAACTTCCTTAAGTTATTACCCATTATTTAAATTTCATGTGTGAGGCATTACAAAAGTAGTTTACTTTTATGGAAGACCATATAAAAAACTTTCACAACTACTGGTTTTGTTTCTGTTTAAGAAAGGTTTTGTGCAAAATTCCAGAATCTGTTTTTTTACTTTAGTTTACAGATTTACTTTATCAGCTCTTTCTCTGGCTTCTAATGCATTTTCTTTATTCTCTCTGAGGAGTATCTGCAGCAACCACTGTTAGTCATGCTGTGGATGTATGGATATAAGCACTGCAGTGTTTTTGAGAAAAGGAAGTTAAAAAACCCTTTAATATTCCTTGATGGCTACTTATACTTCCTTTTTACTTCATGCTATTTTAAATTTCAATATAAAAAAAATTTAATTTACAACAAAACTGTTTTTCTACTGGGAAGCTTGAAGCATTTGGTAAGCATTTTCCAAATTCTCCGTTTTGAAGGGCAAGGCAGGTTCATTAAATGCAGCTCTGCTGAAATATTTTTGAAATCAAGTCAGACCTCAAGCCCTGCCATGGCTGTGGAATACACCCTTGGAAAAAAGGTTAGGCAGGTGCCTTTGGCATTTGGATATCGTTATTATTTCATGGTCAGAACATGTGAGGTACGGATTGTGAAACTGGCATTCTGACTAAATCCTACTATTAATCACAAGGCAGTGCCAGTGTCTCAGTAGGGCACAGAGAACTGAGCTCTGCAACCTGCAGTGACAGGTAATTCTGTGTATGTGTAGTCACACAGTCATGCCCAATGTACATCCTAACCAATGGTTTAATTTGTTTCCTAATTGAAATGACATTTTCCTTCCAGCTTCTTACAGAAAAACTGCATTAATGCTCCTTTTTTATATGTGGCCTTTCTGCAGAGGGGGTGAAATGCATTTGCAATCAGCTTTCATTAACTACAAAAATTGATGCTGAGCATCCTGAACTAAGGGATTATGTGAAAAGTCAAGGCTGGTGGAATGGAGACTCAGACTTCAATTTTTCTGAAGTGTTCTCTCTTGCTGATGACCATATAGCCTGTTGTTCTGGCAGGGAGAGCCTAGAAAAGCAAGGTGGTAAGTGTTGAACCATCTTTCTGTATGGGCAGTGGGATTTTTAGTCACTATTGCCTCCTTTTCAGGAGTTCTGTCCAGAACTGCATGTGACTGAGAATACCTCTACATGTAAACCATGTACAAGAGGAGTTCAGAGCTGAAGGCTGTTCCTAAACGTGCCACAATTTAGGATGAAGCCCTTAATGTTCCCCTCAAGGTTTCAAAACAACATTGCAATTATAAAATAACTTTCTTCACTGTTGTTCTGGTGTGCATGATGTGCTGCTGCATTTGTGCTTTGCTCTAATTATAGTGGCCTACCTAATACTAAAATTACAGTATTAAAAAAATGGCTTTACATATGAAAGACTGAGCCCAGTGGAATCTACATTTTGGGAGGTTAGCTTAGCCTTTTGGGAAAGGATTAACATCATAGTTTAAGGAAGAGCAATGCTAGTCTGTTGGAAACTGAAGTCCCTTTTTCATTCTTGAGCTGAACAAAGTTACTAGAACTGACAATGTGCCAATTCCCTGCAATCAAAGGAAGGGTTTATTTCCAGACCCAAATTTATTACTGACCTCAGTTCACTGCAGCTGGCCAAAATACCTCTGAAATAACCAGCCTGCCGCAGTGCATGGCTGACATATATCTGCTCTTTCATGTGTGAAAAATATCAAAAATTATCATTTTCTAAAAAGCCCTTTACTGCAGATGTGAATTTACTAGATGGTTGGCATCTTTGCATGTTGGCAAACATCAAGAAGAGTGCAGAGGTGAGATATTTATTGTAATGCAGAATTCCTGCTGAGGCTGCAGAATTACAGGTAGCATGTTTCGTGTCGGAGGCAGACACAGTAACTCTGAAGGACTATAGGTAAAAGATATCACTAAACCTGGATTATAGCGTTAAAAACCCTTAGGGCTCCTACAGACAGATGGCTGTGGCTGCAGATCTTGCAGACTGATGATTCATTCCATGTCTTCTGGTGTATTGAGGCACCTGTGCATCTGAGTCAGTGCAGGGTTTGAGGAGTTATGGGGGAGGAAGCCCTGCCTGCCAAAGGGGTAATGTGGGAAAATGTGGCATTGCCATGGGGGGAAAGCTGTGATAAGACATGGGCAGGAAATAGAATGAGAACAGGGGATTCTTGTAGATAGTGGTTTGGAGAAAAATCTCTGTCTAGGTCTGCTGCTGTAACATTTTGTGAATGCAGGATGATGTTTCAAAATTTTGACTGAGAACTAATGGAAATAGATGAGAAGTGGAAGATCAGGGTGCTCCCATTCTGCCTGGGCTTGGGTAGAGGAAAATGGGCGTTAATTATTTAAGTAGTCTGTTCATAGTGACTGCTAAAGCAGTATTTTGGACATGATGGCCTGCTTCCTGAAAAAATACCTTTTTAATGACATTTCTCCCTACCTACCAATTGTAATGCCTAATGCTCTCTTCCTACTGTTCTCTTTTGCTAATTAGGCAAGTTCATTCTGCATGTACACTGTTTAAGTAGAAACTATTAACTGGGATTTGTGACATGCCCATGTCAAGCATCAGTGGCTGTTGCAGGCCAAAGCCCCTTCAGACTAAAATACTTACCTGAGGTCCAAGCCACTGAACACTCAGGATTTTTTGTCCCCCCTCATATAGGTGACGTTTCTGCACAAGCTATGATTGATGTCCTGCGTGACAAGGATAGTGGTGTCTGTGTGGACTCTGAATCTTTCCTTACTACAGCTAGCATAGTATCTGTTCTGCCTCAGGACCCTAGTTTTCCCTGTATTCATTACTTCACTGGCACGCCAGACCCTTCAAGGTAAGCATTTGGGTCCCTGGGGTGCAGAGCAGGTGATGGGTTGAAAGATAATAACCAAACCCTGCTACCTAAATTGGAACATGTTTCAAGAGCATCTTCTAACCAGAAATGCAGTCAGTAGTTATTGATGTGCAATCTGACAGTCCTGCGTAACTGAACTGCATCTTGCTGCAATTCTAAGTGGATACCATTGGGTTGAAAGACTGGATCCAGAACTCTGCCTGAATTCAGAACTTCTATGGTAAATGCAGTTTAGGGAGGACCCATGAATTACACACTATTCCAGTGTAGTTGCTTTCCAGTAGGAAGATTGTTAAAACGATGTGATTGTGGACCACTTTAGTCACCTCTCTTGAGAGGCGGGTGCAAGACTGAAACAAAGTGTCTTAACTAGGAAAGAGGGCTTGTGTGTTCTAGGTAGCCTCTTATGACATCAAAATGTTAACACAGCGAAACATCTGCAAGTTCCTGGTATCCCAACTGTGTTTTTAATTGGAGGGACAATTTCCATTTGGTTTACATAGTGTCTGCTGAAAACAGCAGAGGAGACAAGGGAACTCATGGATCAGATCATCAAAGAAATAATTATTTATCTTGTGCTTTAAGCAGAATCCACCCGAGATTCACAGAAATTAAACTAAACCACTTGCAGTTATTCAGGAAATCTGCCACTTGCATTGAGGTGAAGAGCTTATGGAGAGAAGAAAATGGTGCCCTTGAACAGCTGACAGACATTCCTATAGAAGGAGCAGTAGTAAGCATTAGGTTCTGCTGAAGTCTATGGAAGTCATCCATGACAAAAGGACTTTTCGCCCACCTTGCATTATGCAACTCAGACATTCAGGGTTAAGTGTGAAGTTTGAGCTTGCTTACCAAAACTTTTCTTTGACGTAAAAACTTTTCTTTGATGTAAATCTTTTGTGATAAAAAGGAACAAGGCTTCAGATTGTTTTGGTGGGATTTCTGTCTCTTTAAATGTGGAAAGCCTAGCTTAAAAGTCTTGTTTAGACTCCTTTCTTGCTCTTTTTTACACTCTAAATGCATTTAAAAAGCATTATTTAAATGCAGCTAGTGAGTCACATAAACTCTTAGTCAGCAAGGCTTTGTGACAGCGATGGAAGGGCAGCAGCAGTGAACCTGCTGACTGTATATGCAGGCAGTGGTTATTAATCTTGTGTTGCAGAAGCCTTGCACTTCTGGCAGGTTCTTCACTGCAGAATGCAGGGTACTTTTTCATTCTGTATTTAAAGGGAAGGAAGGCAGTTTCCCCAGGCACTTGCCAATATCTACTCTCAGCTTCTCAGGAATTAAGATCCTGTGTGGGCAGGGCTTTGTCTTCTGTCCCTCTCTATGTGTGGAGTTTAGGTCCAAACTTGGTGTAAAAGTTGTTTGAGAAGTGTCATAATATTGGGTTCCATGTCTCCCCCCACCCCTTGAAATAAAATTCCAAAGTGCTGCCAGTTATATGCTAAATCCTCTGATACTGAGCAAGATATGTAATCTTCCCTGCTCCACAAAAGTGTGTATTTGTGATTTTAGTAAAAATTAAATCTGGAATAAGAAGGAGAGATGGCAATGTGAACAGATAAGAAAAACTGATGTGAGGCTGAATGTTGAGATTTAAAAAAACAAAATTGGAGAGGAAAATCAGTGCTACTCTTCTAAAGAAGTGGCAGAACTGGCATGGAAGACACTAGAGAAGCCCATAGGTGAAAAAGGGTGATAAGGTTTTGCAATAATTGGCAAACCCAATTCTTTTAAAGCACATAGATTTATTTTGCTTGTGACCAGTACCAACTCCATCCATGCCTAATGTAGATGAATTATCTATGCTGTTCTGTATGTGTTGTTTTAAAATAGCCTGGTGAGTATTTCAATAATGTATGTGAAATCTCTCATATTGCTGCAAGCAGTAATTCTCATTTCTTTCAGGTCCATATTTAAACCCTTTATTTTTGTTGATGATGTAAAATTAGTACCAAAAGTACAGTCTCCTTCTTTTGGGAATGATGATCCTGCTAAAAAGATACCTCGATTCCAGGAGAAACCTGATCGTAGGCATGAATTGTACAAGGCACATGAATGGGCCCGATCTCTCCTGGAGAATGATCAGGTAAGAGCTGTGGGACCTGGAATTAAAGAACTGAAGTAAATGTAGATTCTTAACTCCATAATTTAAATCAAAGTCACTCACTGAAAAACATTTGCTGAATATTCTTAGAATCCTTGCAAGTTTAACTTGAATAATGATGCCCTCTGAAGGAGAAACTATTCTGCATAGTTTTTTTTTTTGTTATCCAGTGAGTGTTGTTCTGCTCCATTATTTTTACAAAACGAAAAGTCAAACTGACAAGCTTATTAGCTTGTTCAATCCCCACTGTGCATATCGTCTTTTTAGTGATTAGGACACTGGATGCTAGTGCAACATGGTATCAAAATTAGGATGGTGGCAGGAGAGTTCTAATTTAAATTATATGCTGGATTAAGAACTACATAGTTTGGAAAGGTGTTTTTCAGGAAGTAATAATTTGTATGTGACAGTTTTGCAAGTCTTGCGGTTTTGCAATTTTTAAAAATTAACTGAAAATGACGTGTGAGAAGAAACAACACTTTCCAATGTCATGCAATAAATACCCGAGGGCTGAAAACGTTCCATTGTAAAGTCTAAAGTGTTGAAGATCTCTTACAGAAATAGATTTTGGAATAAATAAAGGCAGGAGGGGGATTGTTCTGTATAGCTTTTCCAGCTGATTGAGATACAGCTTTTGGTGTCATTGGGCAGGTAGTTCAATAACTTCTTTGACATTTGGAATTACAACTCCACCAGTAGACTGGATAGGTGGTTATAAGAAAGTGAAAGAGGGGGAGATATCACCAGGACGTGCCAGTCATGCATTTCTTGGTATTTCAGGCAATTTGTGGAATGCTCTCATATAGTTGTGTTACACTTCCACAGAGGACTTGCTTTCTGCAATTTTCCTCTGCATGTATTTGCATGTGTCAGTCTTGCTAAGATAATAACAGCATTCATGCTTATCAATGATTGATTAAGGAAACTATGATTACCTTTGCTAGTACAACCTTTATTGAGATGCAGTTTTGGCAAGATGCCATTTTTAATCCCTTGGGATGGTGTAATTTAAAATCTGTGGCCTCTGTGGTAACACTGACTCAATGTGCAGCTGACTCTCATATCGAGATGCTGATTTAGTGAAGACCTAGAAGAGGCATCTTAGCATCTTGTGAACTCTTGGCTATTAAAGTCCCCAGAGCATGACACCAATAGTTGTGGTAGAGAAGGAAATGTAGTTTCTAGTCAGGCTTCATGCTATAAAAGCTGCTCACCTGCGAGTCTAAACCTTAGCTGAGGTTCTCTGCTCTTTCTGGACAAAATGCTGGTATAAATCCTAGAAAGCTCAGAACCATCACTCATTTAGAATGGCTTTTTTTTTTTTTCTGGAATTCAATTTTGAAAGCTGCAAGCAAAACAAACAGCACTTCTCCATTAAAAAAAAGAGAGAAATGTAGAATTTAAATAATATCTGGATAAAACAAAATAATACCTTTTCCAGGAGCGAATTTTCTTGAAACATGAACTTCCTAGAAACATGGAGAGCAGTAAGTCAGAATGGTACACAAAGTCTTCCCTGGGATGTCTTGATAGTGTTACATCATTTCAGATCTATTGTGCAGGTGTTGATTTCAGGGATACACATATAAATACCACCATCTGTACAATTCTTAGGGCTTCTAGACTTCTCATATAGTTCTGTTTGTGGGTTTACAGGCTTAAGAATTTGCTTTACCTCTTTGTCGTATGTACAACAAGCACTGTACCATTTTCCTCTATCCATCTCTCACCATCTTCCTCCTTTGATTTAAACTTAGCAGCTCCTTCTTTGTTATTTTTCTTAATGCACAAAGTGTCCAGCACTGTTCCTTTTAGTCTTTGGGTATCCATAAGAGCTAATAATAGAAATAGTTTGTACTTAAAAAGGCTTTCTAATTTTTAAAAATATTTGAAAATACCTCTGTAACAGAAGAGAGCAATAAAATTCTTTAATGAGCCTGTTTGCTGATTAATTGAGTTTGGTTGTTTCATACCTTTAGGATAAAGGTCAGAAGCTGATGAGGATTATGTTAGACCTTGAAAAACAAGGTTTAGAAGCAATGGAAGATATCCTTTCTCGTACAGAGATTCTGGATCCTGCTGAAGTAGTGGATCTTTTCTATGACTGTGTTGACACAGAACTAAAGTTCTTCAAATAAAGTAAGCAAACATTTTAATTCTTTAGATACTGAGTTTTTGGTACCAGAGAAATACTGGATCCAATTCTGCATCTTCTTCTTCTCTTTTATATTAATCTAAGGGTGTTCAGAATCGGGTCCAAAGCCACCTTTCTAGCTGCTCAAATTATCTCCAAAGTCCCTTTTCCCTATGCTGCATTGCAGACAACTGTTTTTTTTTTCAATTTCACTCTTGCTTGGAATGGATTTTCAACAAATTTTATCTCATTTCAGCTATGGTGGCTATTGTTAACCTTTTCACTGGAAGACTGCAATGTTCTTCAAGCCTTGAAAGAAAGTCTTCACACTTGTGAATTTGCAGGAAAAAACATTTCTAGAGGAAAAAAATGTTACTTGCTAGCTGTATCCAGTTAACAAATTGCTTTCCTTTGTCCAATCTCGTGGTGTTTCTGTTTGTGTATGTATATAGTGAAAGGAGAAAGTCACTGACTGGTCCAATTACTGTGTGCATGCTGGCTAATTTAGTACAGAATGTTTAAATGTGTATGTTGGGCAACCAATTAAAGCGAAGATTAACTTCATCAGGCTAACTTCCATATCGTTTTTGAAAGCAATCTGGTGTTCCCTCCGTTGCTCAGGACTAGGCTTGTAGCAAAGCTGACTTGCATTTTTCTCTTCTTGCTAATTCATACAGAGAATGGTGGAGTTGAAATCCTGGTTTTGCAGGCAGGCAGGAGGGTAAGTCCTGGTTCTTGACCTTGTGCTGGCCTCAAACGGGCATATCTGATTACAGTAAATCAGCACCTGACATAATGCCTGTACAAATTATCAGAATCAAGTCCCCCAGGTTAAGTTTTGCCTTCACTTAGCTTAGGACACCTGGCTGCTGCCCTAGTGCCGAGTACTGAAATGCAGAGCCAGCCTGGATGCCAAGAGGTCTACACATATTCTGTTGGCTCCTAAGATGTAATTAATAAGGTGTTGAATTTATATGCAAGCTACAAATTTGGAATGTTTTGAAGGAATAGATGAGGGACATTGATCAATACCGGGCTGTTCTCCGTCTTTCTCCTTTTGTACTGCTGAACAGTTCCTAGTTATCTCTATGGTGAGATACATGGCTGATGAATCCACCAAGTACCAGTGAGTTACTGGTAGGTGTGGCAATCCAACTGGTTAGGCTTAGAAATGGCTGTCTCATGCTTCCTTACATTAATTGCAGTTCTGCAGGATGCTTCTCTTCCTCCACAGTCCTACAGGCAGACCTGCTTTTCATGTATTTTCTTCTTGTGGAAGTGAAATAGGGCAAACACTGAGAATTAAACCAGTAAACACTGCTTCCCGTGTCTGATGAAGATCTTTGGGTTTTTGTTTAAACAGGAGGTTCAGACAAGTCCATGTCTTTAATAAGTGGAAGTTAAAATCCTTCACTGTTCAGGAAAGTGGATGCTGAAGAACCATGGACTTCTGTATTGAGGAAGCAAAAGCTCCTTAGAAGGCAGCAACACCTCAGCTTGAAACTGTAAGGGTTGTGCATCAGGGAAATAGTCATTACCATATTGGTGCACTGCATTCTCAGGATTTTTAAATGAAACTGTTCTATTCAGACTCATTACTTTGATATTGCCTTATATGACAACTGGCAATTGGACAAGAAAACATTGGGCCTTTTTTCTTGCAGAAAACAAGCATCAAGATATTTTTTCTTAAGTCCTACCTACTAATCTCCCATTCACAATACAGTCCTCCCATGCTCTCTATTACAGGACCAACTCCTGTACCTAGTTATTCTGAAAGTGGAGACAAGGGAAGGAGAAAATTCACAAGTAAACCTTGAAACTTAGCTGTTCTCTACTGTAGACAGGATAGGGACTGACTACAAGGACCACACTTCATTTTAGAGGGTATTGTGCTGGATGAAACTCTCTGAAAGAGAAGTGGGCTTTTGCCAGCTGATCATAAGTAAAGTAAATGGATTTCCCATGGAATCACTTCTGGAATGAAAGGATACTTTGAATAAAAATATTCCTAATCAGAGTACACTTAACACACACCATGGTGAATTTTAAAGCTACTTCTGCTTCTGTGAGTTGTTGCGTCCAGCTCTTAGTGGATATTGTGAACCAGGGGAGAACAGGGATAAAATGACTGCCCCAGTCAGAGGGTCACTTCACACAGCTATTTTGCACAACTTGGATTTCTGACATTTGAGAGTTGGGAGGAAGGCAAGATGAAAGGTGTTCCTGCTAAAAACATAATATATCTTATTTGCCTGTTTTTTTAAGACGGAAGAAACTGACATTTGCACTTACACTGTTGTGGGAGTTTATGTCCTTGGAAGTGCTTATATGCCAGAACTAATAAATTGTTTTGAGCACAGAGATCCACGTAGTAATTTTCTAATACTGTATTGCTTTTGCTTCAGTGGTGTAGGGCTTTAAAAAAAAATATACTGTGTTACAGCAACATAGTTGGGAGCAATCACGAAAAACCAGAGCAACCCCATGATCCTACAATTTCAGTGGTCTTGAGCACAGCTGTGGCTCAATAGGACTTGTGGGACCAACTACTGTAGGGTGACAGTCAGTTGTGATTCTCTGTATCTCCAGGTAATAGCAACTCCAGAAGCTTCAGTGGATCTTGAATGATAAAAATATGGAAATAACATTTCACCAATGCTTGCAAATGTGTACAGGGTTTCTGATGTAATCCCTGAAAGATGTTGCTTGCTCCTAGAATACCTGAAGCATAATAAAAATGGAGTAAAGTTTTTTTCTCTTTTAAATATCTTCTGGCAGATAGTCTAGCATTAAATGGTTTTAAAATCCTTATGAAGTTACTTACTATAGAGCAGGACACAAGTTTCAGAACAAATGAGAACCAACAAAACGTCACCTTTAATAGTACTATAACAAAATAGTCTTTAAAGCACTATTAAACTTTTCCAGTTGTTTGAGAAGCAATGTATATGCAGACCCCTGCTTATTACTAAATTCATGCATATTTATCAAGTAACTACAATAATGACAGTGACAGTATTGGTCAAAGAATCACCAATTTTTTTTTTCTTTTCCCATGATGTACAGCAGGTTATCATAATAGGCTAGAAAAAGACTAATGCTGCTTTCTTAGAGTCCTCCAGGTGAAGTTTTTACTTTTTACTTTTACACCATCTCACACCATAAACCTATGTGTGTGGAAACAAAGTTACAGCACAACTGAGCTGCTACAAGAGAAAAGCAGAAATATATAAAGCTGCAGTCACCTCTCTTTTCCAAATAGTTTTGTTCAAAGGCAGCACCATGGGGAAAGATTACCTGTGATCTATGACATTATTACAGCTGTAACTGAGGGGAATTGGTGGCAATTATATAAATTATTGCCATAACTGCAAAAAACCTGGCTGTTGGCACCAGACTCACCCTGGAACATCAGTGTCCTTTCTCAAGGTGGTGAATCATGGAATCGTTTAGGCTGGAAAAGAACTTTGAGATCATTGAGTCCAACTGTTAACCCAGCACTGCCAAATCCACCACTAAACCATGTCCCCAGGTGCCACACCTACACATCTTTTAAATACCTCCACATATTTAAGTGGTGACTCCACCACTTCCCTGGGAAGCCTGTTCCAATGCCTGACCACCCTTTCAGTGAAGTAGTTTTTCCTAATATCCAGTGTAAACCTCCCCTGGCACAGCTTGAGGCCATTTCCTCTTGTCCTGTCCTGGTAGATGTGACTGACCCCCAACATCACTACAGCCTCCTTTCAGGTTATAGCAGTAAGGTCTTCCCTGAGCCTCAAGTCAGGATACTGTTGGCCTTCTTGGCCACCTGGGCACACTGCTGGCTCATGTTCAGCCGGCTCTCAATGAGCACCCCCTGGTCCTTTTGTGCCAGGCAGCTTTCCAGCCACTCTGCTCCAAGCGTTGCATGGCATTATTGTGACCCAGGTGCAGGAACTCAGAAAAGCTGTAGAAGGGGGAATCAGTGTTTGAGGTTGAAAGGGATGGCTGGAGGTCATCTGGTCCAACCCCCCTTGCTCTAGCAGGGTCAGCTAGTGCCAATTGCTCAGGACCAAGCACAGATGGTTTTTGAGTATCTTTAAGAAGTGAGGCTCTACAATGTCCTTGGGTAACCTGTGCCAGTGCTCAGTCACCTTCACAATCAAAAAATGTTTCCTGATGTTCACGAGTATGGCCATGTCTCCCTTGCACTGGTGAGCCCAGAAGTTGGACACAGCACTCCAGGTGTGGCCTCACCAGAGCTGAGTGGAGTAGAAGGATCACCTCCCTCGACCTGGCACCACTCCTCCTAATGCGGTGAAATGCACAGGAAGAAGAGTAATTCTTGTGAGAAACAGACATCTTAAGACCAGATCTGAACATCTGTGATCCAAGGGCCTTACCCCTGGCTGAATATTAAAAGCAGAAGATTAAGTCTTCTCTGCTGCTAGGTTGTTACTTTTCCCAACCAACTCTGTTCAAGACAACCACTTTGGGGACTGCTTGTTCCACGTGATGTGTTTAGGACCTCTCATCCAAAGGCCTCATAATTGCTGGGTAAAGGCAATCTCTCACAGAAATGTCACAGTAAATATGCACTTTGCCAGCAGGAAAAGACAGGACATGTGCCCTCACATACATACGTCGTGGCATATGTATTCACACACACACTTTTTTTTTTCTTACAATATAGCAACTTTCTTTTCCTCTACTTTGGAGAAGTTCTGTCATCTTTGTCAAGTCCATGACCACCCTACCCAGGCTGGTCTTCTTCAGACACTATCCTATAAGGATCTGTAATCAGTAGGAGGGAGGCTCAACAGCAGCCACAGCTCCTTGTCATCTCCTCTTCATGCTTGATGAGAGAAGGATTGTGGGCCCATCCCTTCATGAAAGTGACATCCTGCTGCAGTCTGAGGATAGGCAGAAGGAACATAAAACCAGACTAAAGGTAGTACATTAGTTTGACAGTTCATTGAAAAAATGTCTGAATAATAACTGGAGAGTTTCCAAAATACTTAAAAATTATGATGAAAGGGGAAAAAAGAAATACAGGCATGTAATGCAAAATGTTATAACACTGTCAGAATGATAAGAATGAGAACTGCTTCAACACTACAAAGAATTTAAATTTTATGCTGCTTTGCTTAAAAAATATCCACCTATTTACAGTAATTTAAAAGCCTATACTAACATTCCTGTAGTATGTAGGCCAGCTAAAAAGGTATCATTTACACAATTTTTCCAGTTTATAGAAATGTTTACATTGCAGTACATGTGACTTAAATACAATCGCTATCACTGCAGTGGGGACCCCTTCTGTTTTATATATTATCTTGATGTTCTTTTTTAATACTCTTCCAGAGAGCATCAGTAGACTCTTCTCATCTCACGTGTGTTCTTAATGGAGGATTTTTAGAAGGATCTGTAAATAGATAGGACAGATTTAATCAGAAGAGATAAGATATATTTTTTTAATAGGTGTGTGTTTTGGATGCAGTTATACATCAGGGATGCTGCATTTATCTGCTACCCCAATGTGATATCTATCTATCATCTATCTATTTATCTAAATATATACAGACATAAACATACTGCTCATACTCTGTAGCCCTTCAGTAAAAAGTCTTTGATCAGATCATACATCAGACAATTTAGACTGACTGAGGATGTCAAGTCATGCAAAATGACTTGGAAACAAACAATAGGTTAAATAAAAGTTGGAGATAAATAGTTGATCTAATACAGAAGACTGGGGTTTACAAAAAGCAGGATGTGGGCATGAGATCTTTCAGCATCTTCAACTACCCATTGTCAAAGCTGGATAGGTGAACTTCTGCTCTTACAACAGTGACCTGGTGCCATGTTTCTAAGTTATAGGGGGAGAAGTAAAAAACCAAGGTTTAGCCATTTATCACTTTCCTGACCAGGTTCAGGTACTAAGTCCCTTTGTTACTCAGGTGTGTAAAACACCATGCATAGGATTCAAATCAAAACACACGATGGAAGACATGGATCGAGTCAGTTTCTTTTTGTGATTTCACAAGTTAATGAACCAAAAACCCAACTCAGTAGATGGCCAAGTCTGTTTTACAGCATCACTGTAACATCACGGGCTTTGTAAATTCAGCAGTCTAAAAATAGAGGCTGCCTGTCCAGCCACATTTTATTTTTAGCTACTAAGTCTTTAAAGTAATTAATTGTTTTTCATTATATCTTTGGTCCCTGTTGCCACTGTGACAAATCCCATTTCTCTCTGTGCCTATGCTAGCAACCCAGTTACTTTAATACTGGCTCTGTTCTTTGTTTTTCCTCCCCATTTTTAATCCTCTTTCTTGATAATTATCATATCTTTTCATGTTTACACACTTACCTCTAGCTATCTTGCTGGGATATATTTTCTGAAATGGCTTGAATTCATCAGGTGGGGGAAAATCTTCCACAGAATGGAAAGTAAATTTAGATTCAAAGTCATCTGGAAAGTTTCAGGGAAGTAAACATTAGCTGCTGTTAGAAGAAACTTTAAAAAAAACCAAAAAACAAACAACAAACAACAAAACCCAACAGTGTTGCTGCAAGTAATTTCAATTAAAAATGCTGACTTGTTTTCTCCTGGAACTGATAGTGGCTCATTCCATATAAACCATCTTGATGAGTACTTCTGTGAGCCATCCAGATTTTCTGCCTTAATTGCAGTCACTGCCTGCTACTAAAACGGAAGTTAAGCTTCTGTCTTCTGTTCCAGTTTTGTGCATTGATGGTATTATGGTAATAGAGGTATTCCTTGGTGGGTTTTAAGCCACTTAGCTATAAAAAAGAATAAACGGCCAATTCATCAGATCACAAAAATAAGTCTTAGTGGTCTTTGCTCCGTAGGATTGAAGCTACTAAATGTCCATGATCTGGTTTTAAGAACGGTAATACAAGCACACTGCAGGAACTTTTCATATTCTTAAATAATTTTGCATGAGATATGAGCTTTTCTTTTCTACTGACTGATTCAAACCCTTTGTGAAAAAGCCTTAATTTTCTATCATTGTATAAGGTTGTACAAAAATGTTTTTATTACACGACCCTGTTATCGCTAGGAGAAAGTCTCAAGTGAGCTTTTGAGGTGTGAGACACACACAGGCTTTTTTACTAAAATTATTAACTAAGGCAAAGAGATCTAATTTAGATGATATTACCAAGGATGTGCATATTTCCATTTTTGAGTGGTGGGTAGGGGTCATGAGCTGTAGCCCAGGTTGAGACTCCAGACTTGCTCGTGAGTTCAGTTGTTGGGGATCTTGCTGGTGGCTGTGGAGGTGTGACCAGCTTCCCAGCACCAGTTCCTTAAAAAGAAGCAGGAAACCAGCACATAAATATCATCATGGCTTACACCTAACAGTAAACTTTGCAAAAAGTAGAGGGAGTGTTGAAGGAATGCAATATCTGGGGCAAACACAGCCAGCTTCGTAGCTGCTGTTTGTCAAGCCTGCCCATGGATTTATAGCATTAAGTATTAAATCTAAGTCAGTATTGGAGTTGGCTCAGGCTTTCCATTTCTAGTTCTAGGGAAAGTATGACATTCTGAAGTGTGGTTTTGTCCCAGTTTGGAAGGGATACAAGAACAAGCAGTTTCTTTAAGAAAAGAAAATCAACAAAACAACCAAACTAGATGGTATATCTAAAAGAAAATAATTTCCTGGCACTTTGGCACTTATGCAGTGGAATTACCATGAGGCTTGTGCATTTCACTGAGGAGTTGCAAGTGCTGTCCAAGTTTACACTGAGGCAAACCTATGGCCAGAATTGTGTAAGAGGGAGGGAGCCCTAGGCCTCCAAATTAGCAGCCTCTCAAAACTGCTTCTTCTTCTAGACAAGGAAGGGAAAGGCAGGATAATTTTATGGAAACTGCAAAAGTTGAACCATGATGAGAAATGGGCGTCTTGATGAAGTAACAGTCCATCAGACAGTTCTGAGCAGCATTAATCACCATCACGGAGCACCTGATCTGCTGTACTTACATGGCCTTTCCCATGGCTCTCAATGGAACCAGTAATCTTTCTCCTGACATGTGGCTGCTAAAATACAGGGTACAGAACATTCTCTTCAAAGGTTCCTTATTAAGTAGCTGTCTCCATTTCTCAAACCCACACAGATCTAGGCTCATCTTTTTTATCATCTTCATGACATCAGAGAAATCCAGTAACAGTTCCTTCTACCATCCTCTCAAGGAAACACTAGCTAATACCCTACTTCCCAAGTAGTCGGAGAAACCTTTGGCCCTTCCACCTTCATCATGGGAACAGCAGGGCTGCACCCAGATTTGCTTTTGCTCATCTATGGCTGTAGCTGCCCCATCTTTGTTTAATTATCTCTTATAAATCTTCCCAGCCGTTGCCAATATTGCTCCTGCATGGGTACAGCTGTAGAGGGATGTCCTGGGTTAGCTGGCACATGAGCAGCCACCATCCTGGCACACACCATGGTGTGTACTGTGCTGCTGTACCTGAGCCTGTCAGGGTACCACTCGTGTGGCTGGAGACACACCAAAAGCAAGAAGCAACTCAGTGGTCCTAAAACTTCGGTTCAGTATGTCGCTTCCAAGAATTGCAGATTGAATTATAAGACGTGAGTGCACAGTGCTAAGTACAGCCTGACAGCTCAGAAAGCCTGATGTTTTGGGTGTTCATGACATTGCTGTGTAACCTACAGGTTATTCCTCCCATGCGTGCTCTTCACGCCCACCCCGCCGAGCCCTCCAGTCACCAGTGCAATGCTTTGGGACGATAGATGATCTAGTTCTTCAAGCTCCCCTTCCAACACGAACCATTGCGTGATTTCTCCCAGTTCTGCCAAAGGGAGCAAAAAGCCCCCCTCCTTCTGACTCGCTGCTCTCACCTGCGCCTCGACCGGGTCTCTTCCTCCTGGTCTCTGCCGCGGCTGCGGGCTGAGGCTGGCCGGGGGTGGGTGGGAGCGGCAGCGACTGGATGCTGCTTGGCTTGTGGAACTGTGACAGCAAGTGGGGAGACTTGGGGGGCAGCGGAGGGGGCACGTCAGCAGCGCTAAAGGCTGGGGAGGGGGGAAAGGAGAGCCTGTTCGGGGGCAGGGGGTGGGCGTGGGGCGGCGGAGGAGGAGGGGGAGGCGGCGCGGCCGGAGGGGCGGCAGCCGCGGGGACATCGGCAGTCCTGGCCGGCAGCCCGCAGGGGGAGACGAGGGGCAGGGGAGGGGGGGGAGGAGGAGGAGGAGGAGGAGGAGGGGGCGGCTGGGGCGGGTGTGAAGCGCCTGCTGGAAGCTTGGCGGGTGTGTCAGTC
>JAYRBT010000082.1:34415166-34472727 GCA_036023395.1 Myiotriccus ornatus | reverse complement strand
TTTTTATTTCAGTTTGTGCTCATTGCCTCTTGTTCTGAAACTTCTTTGCAGTGGTGTCACCTTGTACATATATAGGCAGAATATTTGGAAATCTCCACTCGTGCAAAACCACCAGCATAACTCCAGCTGTACAAAAGATCACTCAAAACATAATTCACTAGTACTGTGAATAACTAGTTTGTCAAAGCAAATTTAAATTCCCACCATACTCCTACATAAGCACTTCCTACTATTACTCCTGCAAGCAGTTTTTCCCTAAAAAAACATCTATCTCATAACACTTCTACACTGTCTGAGGTTCTAGAAATGAGAAAGGGCTTGTCGTACAAAAGGGGTGGAGGGTGGGTGATGAAATAAGCTGTGCCTAGAAAGTTGGAGAAAATTCTCGGAGAAGTTTTACTTTTGTAACTCCGTGATCCATAAGGCAGGAGGAAAAGGAGGAGAGCATGAAATCAATGGCTGGAAAAAGTCACTGAAAACATTCGAGCAACTACCACTCTGTGCTTTCCAACACTTTCCTCCCTTAACATCAGCAAAGCAGCAAGAGGAAGGTACTACAGGCTGTACACAGTGCTGCAGCTCTTGCACAGATGGAACAGAAAGCAACTGCTCCCAGCAGCCACTGGTATGTGCTTCCTTTGCCTGTGTCCAAACACGGACTTCTGTGGAAATTTCTCTAGTGCAAAACCAGCTGGTAGTTTGTGGCTACACCAGGCATTTCAGTGTCCCAGCACTTGTGCAGATACAACGCCTGAGGTAGGATGAGAGCAAAAGGCACAGAATAGCGCACAGAGACTTTATTGCCACCTTGTCCCTTTTCTGCTCCGACACAACACAACTAGAAGCCACCGAAGGATGTGTTAAGGAAACTTTCCTGTCTGACCATCCAGAAGCCACTCTCGCAGTCACACTTGCACCCACAGAGCTGGGGCCTTCACAGCGACACACCCCACATTCACAGAGTCAGACTAAGTTTCCTTACTAGCTCGACCCCAGGTTTTCCGATAGAATCTCAGACGTCTGGGGATACCTAAAATGTTTTAATCATGGTGCAACAGCAAAAAAACAGCTCGAGTTGGTGACTCCGAGGAGGGGCCCAAACAAAGGAAACCCTGGGCTTCTATACCCTCCCAGTCTAAGTGCAAGATAGTCTGGGGTCTTCCAGCTGTGCCTTCAGCTCCTGCTGTGCCTCGACAGCCCGATCACCTGGCTGGGCCGCAGGTCCCCGTGCCCTTTGTTATGCAAAGGGTCGGCAGTTCAGGGCCTCTTACCTCGGGGTCGCCCCACCCGGAGCTCAACCTGCAGCTCCCACTGCAGCTGCACACCGAGCTACTGGCACTGAGTGCATTCCTCGAGAGATGGAGTATGTAAGGACAAAAGTCAGTCCCTTAAAAGCAAATTACATCTACAGGAATACTTCTCCGTGTGAGCATATGGGAGTCTATATTCTTGCCTAACACCCACAATCTCTAATACGGTTGAAGCTTTGGTGACCCAGAACTCATCTGCCTTCCATGGGGATTATGCAGATCACGTATGGAAACTGTCCCGTGGTACTGGTGAAATTCAAACTCCGATGACAAAACAAAAGAAATTAAAATTGCAGTTATTTAGTAAAATTCCTGCCTAATTGAAAGAGTTATGCATTATAGGATGAAAACAGGAAAAAAAATATTCTGTTGCTCCCTGTTACTAAAAAATTGTTTATTCTTTTTGCTGTGTTCAATAACTACACTGTTCTGCTGAAAACTAAATCTCCTTGATACCGTATGCAGTTTTTAAAGTTGCACTGCCAAACTTACCATACTAAATAAAAGTTGGCAACAATCTCTATTTTTGTCTGTAACTTCACTTTCCTACTAGTGCAGTTTTTTTGCACTCAAACACGTTGCTTCTGGGATGCACTATGTATGACAAGAACTAATTAGAAAATTGTTTACAGTCTAAGACCATTAGTTTTGTGCAAATAGAGCTGACTTTAGTTTCTTGCTTGAAAGATTTTTTTACAAAAAATGCAGTCGTTAACTGCCAGTTTTCTAGTGGGAAAACTAAACATAATTTCCAACTATGATATTTTGTTTTTTCCATCTCATATGAAACATTGTTCCCAACTAGTTTAGTAAACACTGAATAAATATATCTCCAGCTCAGCACATTTACCAAGTTAAGCAGGAATTCAAACTTCCTTGCTCCTAAGGGCCAAGCCTGAAGGAAAATGTCTGACTGGAGATATGTGAATTTTCTTCTGCATCATGAGAAGCACATTCTGGCTGGAGAGTCGAGCCTGTATAGCAGAACAGAAAATTCCCATGTGCTACCAACCTAAAATGGAAAACGCTGAGAGTTGAATTTACATGAAATAAAGCATGTTACATCAGCTGTTTCTAAATAAATATGAATAATTCCAATTTTAGGGACGTGTGTTTGTGTGTCTGTCTGTATCTTGACTGAGTGGTCAAAAATTAAAAAAAAATAACTTTTTTTCTTTCTGGAACAAAAGAAAAACAAAAACTGGATGCTGCCTTAAAAAAAGAACTTCCTCATTTCATTCAGCACTACTTAACACCTTCCATGATAACAATGGAATTTTTAATAAGCATCATGAATTTGCTTCACAATTAATTTTTAATTGCCCTTGAACATCTTCACAGACTTTTTTTGTAGGGCCTGATCCTAACACCAAGAGCCAAGGAGTGGAACTACAAGACTTTCTCCACTGCAGGGGAAATAGCAGTGTCTTCTCAAAGCAATATGTACATTTTGATAGGGCAGTGCTGGCAGTTTGCAATATGGGTCAAAGCAGGACTACAGGCAAGCACAGATAATAATAATGACACTAACACTGATTGCTTTGGAGGAAAGCTCACACACTTTATACACAGTTCAAAAATTTCTTTTCTTTAACCCCTAATATGCAGTAGTGATGCTGACCAGAAGGCCCCTGCACACCAAGAAGCCGGTGACCCACACAGCAGTTGAGCAGAATACTGCACACCCAGTTTGATTTTCAGGCGTCCGTTGTGCAGCACCTTACCTCTGGCTGCAGGATACACTCAACCAGCACACTGCAACCAACAGCTCCTACTTGGTACCAGTGATTCTACCGTCTGTGTGTCCTTCCCCTTATCTAAAAGTGCAAGCAGTTTCTGTTTCCCTTCTGTCAGACAATACAAATTATGAAGCAATGAATCAAGCTGTTTACTTGTAAGAAAAGCTAGAATAACCAAAAGGGGGCAAGCTTTTTGATTTTGTTTCAGAAAACACTAACCCTTAGAGAAGCGAATGCAAATCTTTTTAAAAAGAGGTTGTTCAGAGGTACATACATGTATTTTCATGTATATATTTTATTTCAATAGGATAATCATATGAAAACTGTAGGAATGAGGTATGCAGTAGAAACAATGGTGGAATCTAAGGTAAAACCCAGTATTCCAAAAACCAAAATTAAAAAAAAATTCTAGTGACTCAAATATCTTAGACAATGACATCGTATAAGTCCTTCCTTAAAAGCAACAATCAATCATCCTATAGGCATTGTTATTTCTTACATAAATCACATTAAAATTATAATTTTAAAGCAAGATTTCTTAATATAGTCATTCCAGGGAGAAGCTGTTATTTGCAGTAAGAATTGATAAAGGCATTATACTTTCTATTGAGATCTACAGAAAGGAGACAATCGTTGCAAAGTGAAGCAGTACCAAGACTGAAGACTTGTTTCAGATTTACTGGTGCATATTATCATTCATATGCTTCTGTTTAGAGCAGGAAAGAAAGGATCAGAGGTTCCTTCCAGTTAACGTTGTGCTCCCAAAATGGTTGTGGACACAGGGAAGTTGAAACTATAGTACAATCTGAACATAACTTATATTTTGCTTTAGGTGACAGCAGAGTAGGAAAGGAGCCACATCCATGACTTTCCAACTTTACACCATCTGCAAAGAGGTGATTTCAGTGAGAAGAGGAACAGCTCAGTCCCACTAGTGTACCTATAATAAGAGATATGCAGGATGACTTTGAAAAATGTACATTACCTACCCTCCCTTTTGCTTCCTCCTTCCTAATAATTACTTCTACCTAAAATTCCCTCTACAAATACCTGGCATTTCTCTTACAATGTAAGTATTTTTCAGTTATAAAGACACCTGGATAATGAGACTATAGGCTGACGCCTTCTTGTTCCTCATTCTTGACAGGCAGACTCTGCTATGCTGTAATCTATCAGCATATAACTTATTCAGAAACCTTTCATTCTGATGTATTATTGTTTATTGAACCATAACAGTTTACTTAGTTACTATGTCTAAGATATGACTCAGCCCTACAATCATTATAACCTGCTTTTAAGCCTGGAAACAATTACTGACCAAACTATTTATTTTGTTAATGATGTTGTAGAACTCAAAAATTATGAAAGACTGGCATTAGTCCTGTAACCACCGGAGTTTTCCACTACTCATTTTTACAAAGGTCATCCAGGTTCCAAGAAAAAGAACCTCTGAGACTTTGTTGGTTTTTTTAATAAATCACAGAATCATTTAGGTTGGGATAGACCTCCGAGGTCATCGAGTCAAACTTCTGACTAATAAACCACCTTGTCAACTAGACCATACCACAAAGTGCCACATACAGTTGTTTCTTGAACACTTCCAGGGATGGTGACTCCACCTCCCTGAGCAGCCCATTCCAGTTCTCAAAAACCCAAATGTTTAAATACAATAAAGAAAACCATGTTGCACCTTCTATTTCTACAATTAATAATAAATATTTACATCTAGTCTAAATAGCTAACTTTTGGCTTAGATTTATGGCCAGGAATTGAGGTGTTAAAGCTGTACCAGCAGAAGGATGAAATATTACAGCAACCATGAAACTTGACAGAGTGAGCAATACATCAAATTTCTACAGTTGAGAGCCCCAGGACACAAAACAAGCACTTTGTAAGAAGAAGGCTCTACAGTGTGTCACAAAGAAAAACAGTGGCAACAGCTGGTCAGGTTTTCAGCTCTTCAGTGAAGGGTAAGTATTGACTGAGTGTAAGGTGGGGCTCTCAGGTGATCCACCAATACCAGCATAGCAAAACACAAATGTGAAACAGATTCAGCATGTCAGCAAATCCCTGAAATACAACAGGATAAGCTGTTCACTTAAAACATTGTAATTTTTTTTTTAATTAGAGGTAGAAATATGACCATAAATAAAATATGTGAGTTTAAAAATACTCTCACATGCATGGGCTTATCACAGCCTTTCAGCTCTCGTGAAAACCTTCCTGGAAAATCAGGAGTTGAGGGACACAAATCGTTAAAAAAGATCCCTAAAATGTAACGCTTATATATAGTATGACAAGGACGGAACATGTAAGAGAGACGGAGTCCATTTGGGATGGGCTACTTACCACAGAGCCATCTGTGACAAAATGTGATCAGCTGAGACTCAATACAACTGAAACTTGATACCACTGCATGGACAAATTATGTCCAATATATGCTGGAGGAAAAAAAACCCAACTTGTATTACTTTTTCAGGAATGGAAAAGAAATCCAGTGTTCTTTTTTCCCTACATACAATATTTGTCAGCAACAGACAAAGACCAGGTACTCAATTATCTTCTTGTATAAATATGGTGAAGCAGAAAGAAAGGTGGGAGAAAGACTGAAACACAATGTTCTTTACACAATCATGCTGAAAGGAAGACTTTGAGTGTTCATTTCTCTCCTGTATGATCTTGTGTTCCATTGAAAAAAAATTAATGGTCTTCAAGTTCAACCCTGTCATCTGGTGTTTTTGGCAATAGTGAAATAAAGGTGTTTGCTTCCTGCAGCATGCATGTAGAAAAGGTTGAAGAGATGTGGTTGTGATATCCTAGCCTATAGTGCACAGTGTGCTGTTGGGTGATGCTACTAATGCCCAAGAAGCAAACAGGATATAAGTAACAGTAAATAGGTACAAGCCAAAGTAGAAAGGGGATACTGAATAGTCAGAATAAGTTACTGCCAATTAGGTGATTTAATTAGATGTCTTCTGCCACCTTGACTAAATTTAAAGTAATCACTTTTTGTCCAGCTCAGATGTTCTCCATATAACACTACATTTAGTAAAGAGGACTATTCATAGTTTTTGGGGGAAAAAATAATGTATTGTCTATTCTCATTGATGTGAAATATTGGCCAAGCGTTCTAAAACCTCTGAAGGAAGGACACCCATTAGATAAGGAAAAAGTGGATATACATGCAAACTCTATGGAACTCTATGAATAAGAAATATGACAAGGAGAAGTTGCCCCTCTGATCCCAAAGACCTAGTCTAAGAAGAAAACGCAAACCCAAGTTTTGTAACTTTAACAACTCCTTTTGAATTTTAAAAGACTGGTAACAATTTTATCATTATCTAGAAACTCAGTGATTTATCTAGTACTAACAACGCTGATGTACGCTATCTGGTTGTAGGCAAAGGTGCTTGACGATCATGGTCCATAGTAGGACACCTTATTCCAGCCTGAAGTCCAGTTCAGGGGCTTTCCCCTTCACTTAGCACTATGAGTAGGCTGCCAAGTATTTTCTGATTTCTATATGCATTCCTTCAAATGTATTTAATTGACTGAAACTCTCAATTTAATTCTACATTTATTACTGACCACCCAGAAATGAAAGGTTTTTTTCAAGAGGCTAGATATTAAGCATAATAAGCTTTTTTCATTTCGTCTCCCTTGGCTTAAGATTTGGTTTTCCAACACAGGCATACTTTTAATGCAAATATGATGCAATGACTTTAATTCTTCTCTTTTTTTACTTGTAAAATAAAAAAGAACAATAATTATTATAAATCAAAAGAGACTGCTCCTATTTGGCAAACTATATTCAAAATCAAATATATCTCAATATAATTTATCTCAGAGGATGATCATAAATAGATGCAAACATCCAACTTGATAGGAAGGGATATATTAGAGAGCATATATATTCTCTCAGGGAATATATTAGAAAATATTAAGAGAATATATAGACAGATACCAAGATAAATTGTACTTTAAATGTCAAATTAGAACACAGAACACATACCCCAATCATTACCTTTTCTTTTGCTTTATATTATTTTTAAAACAATCAGCTTGTACTTATTCTTCAGTGTTACTACATTAAGACACAGAAAAAAAGGTAGTATATGCAACGTAACTGTTAGCCAACAGCTTTCAGCTGAAGGAAAACATCCTGATAAGCTGACTTATCTGCTTTTTGCATACTTTCTTAGTAAGCAATTTTTATTAAAAACACCCACTTCTTTAATTGAAGACCTTTTAGTACTTCCTTCACTATTATTCAGTTACAGTCCTGCACCAATAGCTCCTGCACTTTATCTCTTTAAATTTAGTACTTCACACCATAAGTGCAATGCTGTTTGAATAACTGCAATTAATATTAATAAGAGCACATATTCCACAAAATATTTAGCTATTTTATAAATCTGGATATTTATAAATCTGGATATTATATGCAACTCTCTCACCAGGCAACACCAGGCTGAGGAAAGAGTTCAATCAGTCCAAAGTTTCTCTTCTTAAAGAAAAGGCAAATATTACTTATACCTGGACCTAAATTACTTTTTTAAACTGGAAAAAATTAAAACAAAAACCTTCTAATCATATTTCTAAGTTTGATGCCCTGCATATGTATATTTTGGAATGCACAACCACATATCATAACATATGGGAAAACAAGAAATACAATGAACATGAAAACAGGGAAATGAGTGATTTCACTCATTGGTGTTTCCAGGATAGTCAGTGTATTTCCACAATTTCAAAGTATAATTGACAGACTTACCAAACCCCAGGAATGCAGCAGCATTATTGCCACTCCGTAGAAACTTAACTCAGATCACAACACAGACAACACAATGTGCTTAAAATTCACAGCCTAGAGTCCTCTTAACTGTAGAATCCAATTACCATTCTGTTAAAAAAAAAAAAAAAAAAAGCATCAGGGCTTGCAGTATTCTGTTAAATCGCAGCCAGGATAACAGAAGGAAGTGAGAAAACAAACGCCTCCCATACAGCAATCTATTGTTGCTGTGTATCCCCATTAAACAAAAAAGATTCAAATCAACATATGGCAGAAAAGTGATTCTACCCAGCAAGAGACAGGGCTATTGAAAAAAAAGACGATTCTGCTAAAGCTGTGCCACTGTGAAACAAAGAATTCTGTCCCTGCAGGAACAGAAATGATGTGCGAGAATCAGCCCAAGGAACTGGGCATTTAGCAGGAAGTGACAGATCCTCATCTCTAATTCATGCTGCCAAGACTATTTAAACTCCTGCAGTCACTCTTTAAGATACATTACTTAAAGGGAGGTGATGAGTTAGAACACTCTCAGCCAGACAGAAACAAACTGAATCTTCCAACTCATATCAGTAATCTAAGAGATAGATTGTTAAAAAGAAGGTTATTCAATCTCTCCATCCTTCACGTTAAAAGCAAGCAACTACAGCAAATTAAGAATCTCTGAATATGAGAGTGCCTGTTGTGGCCTGAGAACACTGACAAAATAGAGTCCTTGGACATTTCAGCTGAGGACTGTAAATGCCTGAATGGAAAAGAGGTGCTAAACTGCTCTGGCTGCTGCATACTGAATGTGCACACAAGAAAAATCCAAGACACTATAAAGATACAAATTAGAATTAGGTAAGAGCCTTGTGATTCTAGGCACTTCTGTGTTAGGCAGCAGCTGTGTGAGCTGTCATCGCATTTTTTAACAGGCACCTGAATTCTTCCTAAATCCTACTTTAGGTATTTAAGTCCTTTATAGGATCAAGGCAATAAACTCTCTCTCTGTCTTTACCTCCTTTAAGTATTTTAGATCCTATTATGTTTTGCCTCCCTTTTTATTTTAAAAAGATCTTTATCTTTTTATCGTGTAGTTAACTATTGTGGACATTTTTTCTTATACTCACTAGTGTATACATAATTACTAAGTGTAATTAAGTAACTTACTATGGGCCTTTCTCCAAAGGTACTGAGAAACCATTGCTCCAATTTTCCCAAAGGGAATTAGGATCCCTTGGAAAATCCATACTGCAGTGCTGTACACAAATGATACAGGGGTAACAGTATAGCTTTGTTCAGCTCACTTGAACTAACTTTTGAGACTGCAGCTTTGTGGCCTTTCATACCTAAAACAAATTACTCAAAGCCAACTTCTGCCCAACACCAAGTTGCACAAACAAGGATTAGTGTTTGTTTTACTGCAGTGATGTTGGGCATTTTTCCACTTAACAATCTGTCAGCTGGAACTATCTCACTAAAGCCCCAAAAGTCTACTAAGCAACAGAGAACAAACTGAAACCAAACAAAACCAAGCTGGTTCTGAGCACTTTTTCTTAGGCAAGGCTGCAGTGACTCAAACATCAAAAATGAATTTTAATGATTTTAAACTATTTTAGGACAATACAAATGTGATAAAGCTGAGGCAAAATATCTTTATTCATAGATGAAAAAGAAAAAGGGTTTTTCTGACTAGATCAACTTTTAAAAGTTGGAAATTACTGGGGGCTTTCAAGAAAAACTTGATTTTCTCTAATAATGCGTATATATAATTGTTAATTTTGCATATCATGATTTATGTGAGGAGGGTTGGAAGCCAGAGCTGGTTCTGGCTGCTGATTCAGTAGGAGTTTGGAAGTTTTGCGACTCCAGATACAGACAAACGGCAGGAGGCTAGGCTCTTGCTGCGGAGCCAGGAGATGACCTCTGACAAGAGGTGAATTTCCCAAACTCAATTTCTCATTCCATAAGAGGGGTTTTACCGAATTAGAGCCATGTGGAGACTACTCCCATGGTGGAGCTCTTCTGGAACACATAGAAATCACCCATGCTATCTTCCTGGCTACCTGGAAAATGCTTCTCATAAAAACCTAGCCATGTTTTGTCAGATTATCTGAACAAACACTATCCTACAAAGTATTGCCTTCCTGATTAATGGGTAGGGCTAACTTTTTTTTCTTCTTTTAATTAGAAAAAATTTTGTGCCGGAAAATTTCAACTAGCTGTAATAGAAACTGCAAATTCATTTCACATGTGCTGCCTCAGAGTCACCAACTAGCATGCTAGATAAGTAAAAATTTATACTATGAAGAAATCTGAGGACATTCTCCAGCAGTTAACACATGGACGGCATGAATACCCCTAAACCATTTACAGGTTTTTATATTCATTTTCATTCTGAAACAATCACAAAAATTATTATTAGAGTGGTGTTACATGTGTCAGAGAAGCATTTGACATAGCCATTTTCACAGGACTGTTTATTTTGTTGTTTTGCTGTTTTCTTGTGTATGGCTTTTTTAAAAAAACAATAAAACGGCACTTAGCAAAAATTTTATCAGTAGTAATAAGCTGACATCCCATGAGAGGATTCAACTTAAACTCAACCAGTCTTTCCCATTTAAAGCCATCACCAAAGGTATAAGCATGGCCTGTTCGTGCTTTGCTGCATCCACTTAAAGTGAAACATGCTCAATTCAGCTAAAGGACTGAGAATGCCAGAACAGCCATTTAGGGGTGAAAAGCAAAAAACCAATGGTTTAAATAGTCATAATCTCTGAGAAGACCCTAGCCCCATGCACAGGACTCGGAGCAACTCCTCTTGCAGAGATGCTGGTATTGCTTTCAGAGGATGGGGCAGCAGCCGTAAGCAGGTCCTCTGTTGAGTGCCAGCAGAGAAGGCTCAAGGTCGCTAAATTTGGATTTTGTTGCTTTCTCTCCTCATCCCATTTTTGCAACCACAGAACTAGTGGCTAACATGCCTCTCTACTATACAGGAAATGGGTATGGATATTTTGCTGCACTGACAACAGCTGCCTTCCCTATCAATCCTGCTGGTGTGTTGGGTATCCTAACGTGGGCATGGGGTTAGGAAAATGCCTTATTCCTGCTGTCTTTCAATGAGAGAGATTCTCTCTCCTTCTCTCACACTTCTCTAAAGTCTTCTTCTCAAAGTAAGTTTTTACTTTTTCTGAGGGCCTGGGAGATATTTTGTGGTCCTCGCAACCTTGCAGTAATTCCTTTATTACCTTGCTGAAACCTTCCCTGTGTAATAACAACTAAGTGGTGGACTGAATATTTGAAAAGTTTAGATTGCAGTTTGTCAACTGTTTTTCTCTTTACTAACTTGTTTCCTACTGATTAACTTTCTTCTGTGCTTCAGACTGAATCCAGCCCTTTGCTGTAACAGCCTAGCGTGTCACATAATCCCTGTCCTGGCATTAACAAGCACTGTTTCACAGTGTGCAAATCCTCCCACTGCTTCTCAGAAACCATCTCATAATCTCACTTCAGATTCTCAGAAGCATTTTCTTAATCTTTAGTCTAAATTTCTTCTGGTCATTAACTTTTTTCTCATGTGTCACTTCTTATCTGTCCTTATAGATCACTTACAAAGAGCAATCATGTTCCCTCTCCATCCTCATTTTGGTAAGACAGTGGGGCAGCAATTTCTTCAGTTCTTGTTGTACAGTAAATCTTGTGTTGCTGATTATCATTTTTTGCTTCTGTTAAGTTTTTTACAAATAACCTGACCAGAACAGTGTGTTGTGTGCTTACTGACAGTTCACCAGTCATGTATAGCAAAATGAGTAATTCTTTATCTCAACAGCAAAAAAAAAAAAGAAAATGTAGGATTATATCAGCTTGTTAATAGCTCTTACTCATCTTCTATCATTCCCCATTATTAAACTCTCAGGATTCAGAAAAAAATTTTCTCAATCGATGTACATGCTTTGGCACTTGCACAACTACACTTTTTTCATTTCTATTATCCCAGTAATTGAGCAGGTCTGTTTCTTCCTGTCGGAGATTTTTCTCTTCAGGTTATTGACAGCACTTTCTTACTTGCTGCCAAACCAAATGATCAATTTCCTACTTTTTGTGCTAGGGTCACTAATGAAAATATCAAGTAAAATTAGCATCAAGGCTGATCCTCAAAAAATGCATATTTGGAAACTTAGATAGCTCTGCTTCCCCTAGCTGAGATTTTCTTGCATCTTTGAACAAAATCTGTTCCAAACTTTCACACCCTTCATACATTCTACCTTTAACCCTAGAGGTCCCCCTTTGTCATCTGTGTTTTTAAAATAAAGTGTTGTGATCATCATCATCAAAGTGAGAGAAATCTCATTCAGATGAATCTCAAAAGTGCTATTAAATCTACTGGAAACAAGTAGTTCCTGGGTGGAGAAAAAAAAAAAAAAAATCAGTCCATAACATTGGTATGTTAAGACTGAAAACAGTTGTTTTCTGACCTGAGATGAGCTGAGACTTCCCAGTATGACAGGCAAACTAGCATTCTGCTAACTGGGAATGAGGGATGGAGACCAGCATCTGCTATACAAATGGGAGGAGAAACAGAAAAGGGTAGAGTTTTGACACCACTCAGCTATGTTTCCTGTGCAGCTCAAATGACCCTCAAGACCACAACATGTGCTCAACCTGTGTATTGCCATTCTTCCGGTACCCAAAGGTTTCTTTGAGTGCCATAGTAGAGCTGGGGAAGGAGGCTCCTATTTTCTCAGATGTCTGCCCAGAAATGAGTCAGGAGTTGTCTTGGACATCACTAGAGCCCAGGTGTTCCCCCATTTTACATCCCCGCATCCTTGAAGCTGAGATCCATAAAGAGAACAATTTCTTTAAGTTTAAAGAAAGGAAATCCATATAAAACATGTTTCAAAGCTTAGATAATTTAGTAAGCCCTCCAGATAGGATAAGGAGTAAAGGCCAGGAGTAATGCAGTGGAGTAGAAAGGAGAAATGGGGACCTAAACTTTCCCTTTACCAATAGCAGTATGCATCCCTGCAGCAGTTAGAAAATATCTTATCCTTGTATTTATTCATAGAATCATAATGGTTGGAAAAGACCTGCAAGATGAAGTCCAACCTCTGACTTAATACCACCATGCCTAGTAAACCATAACATATGTGCCACGTCCACATATCTTTTAAATACCTCCAGGGATGGTCATTCCACCACTTCCCTGGGTAGCCTGTTTGTCCTGGGTTTCACAAAAATGCTGGTATCCACCTTTTCTTTTGTCTTTTCTCCAAAAATGCCTGTTTTTTTTTTGCTTTTGGGTGTTTTGTCTTCTTTAAAGAGACCGAACTGCTAGTGGTTAATGACTCAAAACATTTGACTGCCTGCCATCTCAGGCTACAAGCTCGGTGTTGAACAAGTTAAGGAGAGAGGCAAATCCTTCTAGCTGGGGTAGTGTTTCTTTGTCTTTACACAAATGACTCAGCTGTGGTAACTTCTCTCCAGAGAAGCATAGGGACAATTCACACACATGGCCTGAAGATACTAATTTCTGCTGATGGGCCATAACAGATCCACTTCTGCTGCTGTAACAGGCAGCTGTACCATCTTAGAAGGTGTCAAAGACTCCTGAAATGTCCCTTGATCCACTATGACATCATCCAGGGCAGAAATCCCTGCCCCAAGGGTGGTACTTGGCATTCCTCCCACCTAGCCTAATCCCAATAAAAGACCACACCTGGATTTCACCCAACACTGGGGTTTCTTACCTCACCACATGGGACTTTATTGACTACCTGGGACTTCCACCACACCACCTCAACAGACCTGGCCTGTGACCACCACTTCGACCAACAAACATGGAAATTGTGTCAACCAAGTCTCATTTCTGGATCCAACAGGTAGGTGTCTTGTGGGTTCTTCCTGTCACCTGGAGGGTCTGCAGCCCTGCTCCGACTGCCTGTACCAGCACCACAGCCTCACTCCGGTGCCACGCAAGTGTCTGCCAGTATCAAAACCCAGGTATCCGCTGTTTCCTACCAGCACTGACTCTCCAACCATTCCTGCCAAGTTTTCCAGGCTTGGCGGAGGTGAACCATGTGGAAGGGCAGCCATCTTGTCTCTGTCCTGTGGCCAGGTGTGTTTTTTCTGTGTGGGGGAGGCCAGGCACCATCTCAATTTGGTTCAGTGGCCAGAGTTTGGGAAGTTTCTCCTCATCGGTTGGTTTAACCCAGTTTTATCAATATTGTTATTAACATTCTTCTTGGTAAAGAGTTATTTTTTCACTTGCATCTGGGCCTATTTGGTCTCTCTCTATATTGGAGAAACAAGGGCTACTGAATCAGAGGGAGGAGACTTCTGTCCAAAGCCTGCACCCCTCCAAACCAAGACACTGTTCCAATGCTTAACCACCCTT
This sequence comes from Myiotriccus ornatus, assembly GCA_036023395.1. NCBI lineage: Eukaryota > Metazoa > Chordata > Aves > Passeriformes > Tyrannidae > Myiotriccus > Myiotriccus ornatus. Next base: position 34,458,513 of record JAYRBT010000082.1, on the reverse strand, counting down.
TCAGTGAAAAAATTCTTCCTGGCATCCAATCTGAATCTCCTCTGTTGCAACTTGAGGCCATTTCCCCTTGTCCTGTTACTAGTTGCCTGGGAGAAGAGGCTGTCTCCCACCTAACCACAACCTCTGTTCAGGTAGTTGGAGAGAGAGAGAAGCGCTCCCCTGAGTCTCCTTTACTCCAGACTGAACAACTCTAATACCCTCAGCTGCTCCTTGTAGGAGTTACATTCCTTCCCCAGCTCTATAGCTCTTCTCTGGACACACTCCAGCACAATTCCTTTCGTGTGGAACTGGACAGAGTATTCAAAGTGCAGTTTCACCAGTGCTGACTACAGGGGGACAATCACTTCCCTGGTCCTGCTGGCCACACTATTTCTGATCCTACCAGAACCATATTACCTTGCTGGCAAGCCCCAGCCTTCATTCCCACCTGCCCTGCTCAGCAGGTTCTGGGCATGATCACCCCAAGCACAAAGTCTTCCAGCAGGACTGAGCTTTTAGGGCTCTCTTGGCAAAGCAGGCAGACACCCTCCAAAACCATAACTGAAATGAAAACAGGGGTGTAGGTGCTGACTTACCTAGAGAGGTGCAAAGTTTTCTGGGCCAGGTGATCTGACTCCCAGTTGCTTTGAAAAGCAGAGCTACATACCCCTGCAAAGAGACAAAACTCCTCCTCCCTCTTCTCCTCTTGGATTCCATCTGTCAGGGCAGGACTTAGCCCTTCAAACTCAAATACCAGTCAAAAATGACAATCAAACCAAATGTCAACTGTGTCCCTGGCACAAGTGGAAAAGATCCTGCAGCTCCTGTCTCTGATGAACAACTTGCCCACTGCAATGCAAGTGAGGAGACTGGGGAGGCCATTCTGGGGCCCCTGTCTCAACACTCCCCTGAGGTTTCCCCCACCAGTTCAGAAGAACCCACTGCACAGCACACTGGAGCACTCCACTGCAGATCATGCCTCCCAGAAACATGGCCTGTATTGCATGAGGTGTCTGGGTCTCAAAACATGCCCTCAAGCTTTCCTTAGCCTTGTTGCACATGTGCCAGGACTGACATGGCTGACATATTTCTGTCATTTGGCATGTGCAGAACCGATGTGACTTCTTGCTGAAGCCTTCTGGAGGCAAACAGAGGGACCAGCAAGTGAATGCATGCCCTGACGTCTTTCTGTGCTAAGTCTCTCTTGTCGAGGTGGTGGGGACCTGAGGTCCCAAGGAGAGGGAACATAAAACCATAAAATCATTTAGGTTGGAAAAGACCCTTGAGATCAAGTCCAACTGTTAACCCAGCACTGCCAAGGCCACCACTAAACCACGTCCCTAAGTGTCACATCTACATGTCTTTTAAATCCCTCCAGAGATGGTGACTCCACCACTGCCCTGGGCAGCCTCTTCCAATGCTTGACTACCCTTTCAGTGAAGGAAGTTTTCCTTTAAGCCAATCTGCACCTCCTTTTGGGCAATTTGAGGCCATTTGCACTTGTCCTATTGCTTGTTTCTTGGGAGAAGAGACCACCCCCAACCCCCAGAGCATTGATCAGATATGAAACCGAACTTGTTCTGGCACTGAGATCTGGAGAACAGTGCTAGTGACTGGCTGCCAGCTGGATGTAACTTCATTTATCACCACTCTCTAGGCCTGGCCATCTAGCCTGTTTTTAAGCCAGCAAACAGTGCACCTGTTCAAGCCATGAACAGCTAGTTTCTTCAGGAGAATGCTGTGGGAAATGGTATCAAATGCTTTCCTTAAGTCTAGGCAGACCAGATCCACATCTTTTCCCTCATCCACTTCCGATTGCCATATTATTATGCTAAGAAGCAGAATTCAGATTTCATGCTGAAGGAAAATCCCAGTGAGCACTTGACTATTCAGTGGTTTATTTATACAGTTAAAAACTGGGTTTGTTCAGCAGAAGTCACTCCATTAAAAAATTTTCATAAAAATGCTAAAATTCTTGCCTTTGCCAAAAGAAAAAGAAATTCTTAAATAAGTTTTGTTCATTTAAATTTCTTTTCTTTTTGGAAAGCCCAGTTTCTGGGATGAACTCTAGTACCCTCAGCTGCTCCTCATAATACTGATATTCCAGACACTTTACCAGCTCCGTTTCTTGGGATACCTGTTGAGGGACTGTAAAAATGGGGCTCTGCTCCAGATTTTCCATATGCAGGTATTAATTTCTAGGTCCACTGCTTGTTCCCTTAGCCTGGGCTGGGTTTGCTTCATTTTGTTTATACTGCTGTTGATTTCTGAAGATCTTAAATCAGAATCATTGTGTATAATTTACCTAAAGCAGAGTCAAACACAACTTGAATCCCTAATTTATTGTCATCTCATGTTTAATTGGGTTGCGCACACTGCTCACACAAGGAATTCCTTGGGAAAACATCCAATCAATAGCTTAAAAAGGGTAAGAAGGGAACGTACATCTGCTTCACTGAAGGCACAGTACTTTGTAGGTAACTTTCTGAATGAGGACAACCAAGACTTCCATAAGCAGCAGTACCATACAGCAGGAAGAGAAAGGACAATCCCTGACGTCTTTCTTAGAATGGCCCATGTGAACTGCACCACCGCAAGGTTTTGTTGTCTTAAAGTACCATTTATCTGACCCTACAAGGGGGGGGAGGGGAGTGTGCGCTATTTTTAATGGAGTGGTGGTGGAGCTTTGTGTTATCTAATCTAGTAAAAAACTGCATATCTTTTTTTCCTCTCTTACATAACTATCACATTTGATGGTAACACAGTGAAAGACGTGAAAACTGGGGTGGCTTTTTTCTTTAGTTAAATATGCCAAAGGTGAAATAATACACCAAAACCAAAGCTTGAAGAATCAACTGTTACTTAAAGATGTAAGAATGTCAGCAATGGTTAACACCAAGGTCTTACTAGGATCAGTGCCATTTCCAACAGGGATAAAAACTGATGTCTAGAGAATAAGGACAAGGGAATATACAGTCAGATTTCTCCCTAAGTAATCTCCCAGATTACTGACATCTCTACAACTTGTGAGAGCGGTGTAAAATGTCAGGCTCCCATCTATTCAGCCATCCTACTCCAAATCCCTTCTTTCACTGTTTCAGTTTTGAAGAGAAAGATGATGGGAAAAACCTCAACTCTCCTGCTCCAAGACCTCAGGGCTGGCAAAGCCATGAGTATTCTGGTCCTTTACATTAGAAATGATGAGAAATAGCTGATTTTGCTGATTATACTCGTAAGTGCTTGAATCATCAGTGTAAATGCTAACATATGAACTTTTACAGGAATCACTGGAAGCAGCAATGGTAGAAACAGGTTTTAATTTCTACTGTTTTAAATTTTTCCTGCAGAGGACAACCTGACTATCCTTAATTCCAGTCCCACAAGCCCTTGAACTTTGTCCTGTTTTATTTTTCTACTCTATTTCCATAGGTAATCTCATCGGAAATGCAAAATAAACTATTGTTCTCTTTAACAGTTCAGAGTTTTACTTGTGTAATTTCTCTGGCTATCTCCCTGATACTTTGTGAGGGGTCAACTCACACTTGCACATCCACACCAGAATCCATAACCCATGAAAAGCATTAATAATAATGCAAAGCATTTTACATCATCCCATCACCATTCAAGTTCACCCTATAAACATATCTTTTACTTTGATACTTAGAATCTCATTTCCTAACTCACTCCGTTTTTTAATTAATTAGTCTAGGAGACTATCTCTCCTGTCCATGTTTAAAATATACCCACAGTCTCCTCGTATTTCAATTACCATGACATCTTTTATCTTTTACTTAAGGAACTTGAAGGACACTCTAAAGTCAAAGGATGTAGCTTTGTGGCTGAATGCAGACAAAACACCTGGATGTAAATCCAGATGTGTCTGGTTATTTCCAGTCATGGCATCTTCGCTATAGCTCTCTTAACAACCTTCAGCATCATCCCACAGCCTGTCATAGATGGAATACAAATATAGCTTTGTTCCTTTCATAAGGCCATAAATTAATTTAAAGGTACTGCTATATTTATCTGAAACGTCTGGATTTATTACAGCCTTCTAACTTAAAAAAAAAAAAAAAAAAAAAAGCATTGTAACAACTATAAATACATAGCACTTATGCAATAGGCTTCAAGCTTTCATTAGAGGCTGTCATACACCTGGAAAGCCTAAACATTTCTCCGCTGTGACAACTGGAGGTAGGACAGATGAGGCATTTCCCCAGAAGAGCTCGACCCGGCGTTCCACACTTGCGGAAAGCCCAAGGCTCGCTGCCCGGCCCGGCTCTGACGGGTCCGCAGCAGCGAGCGCATCCGAGCCCGACCTGCGAGGGCTGGCAACAGAGGGGGTAATACATAAACCCTAAGGACAAAGAGCTTTTCCTTAACCTCGTAACTTTTATCGTGTCCTCCATTAAAAGACTAACACAGAAGGGAAGGGGGAGAGCCTAAGCGGCCCGAGAGGAGTGCGGGCACCCGCCGGGTGATGCCCCCCGTTCCCGCTGGAGACCCACGCCCCCCGCCCCGGCGGCTCTATCCCTGTGTCCCTGCCTCCGCCGCAGCCCAGCTAACGCCCGACCCTCACCACAGCAGCCGCTCCCAGGAGCCAACCCGGAGCTCGCAGGGCTGTCCCTCTTCCCCGGCAAACTCCCCCCGTCCCCGCTAAGGCGCTGGCTCCCCGCCTCCCCGCCGCCGGGCGGGCTGCGGGAGCTCCGGGGGCACCGGCACCCTCAGGACGGGCGTGCCCGGACGGGCCCGCCCCGTCCCCCCCACGTGACCCCGCGCCGTTGGCGGCGCGCGCGTGGAGCGGTGTTTTGTAACCTCCCCCCGCCCCCCGCCCGCGCCCAGCCCGGAGCCGGTCCCGGCGTCCGGAGCGGGAGCGCCACACCCCCCTCGCCGCAGCCGCGCAGCCGATGGCAGCGTCCTCTCCCGCCGTCGCTGTGGGCTCGGAGCTGCCGCCGGAGCCGGGCGGCAGCGGGGGCCCTGGCGAGGGGGCGGACCGGGACCGGGAGCTGCTGCTGGCGCGACTGGTGCCCGCGAGCCGCCTGAAGGAAGCGGTGGGCGCGTCCCTGGCGTCGCTGTGCCTCGGCCCCCTCGGCGGGGCGCAGCGCCTCGGGACCCTCGTGGACTGCCTGGTGCTGAACTACCGCCTGCGGCAGGGGCCGGGCCGGGGCCGGGAGCGCGAGGCGGAGGGGCCGCTGCGCTGCTGCGGCTGCGGGAGGTTCCTGGGCGAGCCGGTGACCGTCCCGTGCGGGCACACCTACTGCCGCCGCTGCCTCCGCAGGGAGCTGCGGGCCCGCTGCCGCCGCTGCCGGGACTGGCTGCTGCCGGCGGGGGGCACCAGCACGGCCGCGGCCCCCCTGCGCACCAGCGTCGTCCTCAACCGGCTGGCGGAGAAGTGGTTCCCGGGCGAGTGCGAGAGGGCGAGGGCCGGGAGCCGGCTGGAGGAGCTGCTGGCCCAGGGCCGCTTCCGAGAGGCGCTGAGCGCCGCCAGCCAGGCCCTGCGAGCAGGTAAGGCTGGAGGGGAGCGCGCCCTCCCTCCGCCCGCCGGAGCCGCGAAGTCCCGCCCGTGTCTCGGCGGGACCGGGACGGGCGGGTGTCTGGGCACGGCAGGCTCGGGGTGCTGGGAGTGTGGTGGAATAGGTGGATGTGCCCTCCCTCCTCTGCTGCGAGGCCGTCAGCGACCTAAACGGGCCGGTAAAGAACGTCCGAAGTTTTCTGGAGTTTGATGGGATTCGAGGAGCGTCTCCATTGGGAGAGAGGAGCGGAGGGCACGCGTAGCTGGTCGGCCCTTGGTTGAGCGCCCGGCCTGGCAGTGGGGTACACTTACTCGCACTTACTCCAGGGGAGTGGGGCAGCGTCCCACATGCGCCTCTTCGTGCCTCCCCCCCAGCACGCTTGAGTGGGACTTGTTTACGGAGGAGCTTGTGGGCTCAGCTTCGTTTTGTGTTTGGTAATCGCTGTGCGCGGGCAAGGGAGATGCGGTTGGTGTATTTAACCTTGTTTCCTGAGAGAGAGACCTATTTTCAGTCTTAAGTGTCACCAAGACAATTCCCAGCAGGCCGGGCCCAGTTGCATAAGCAGACAGGCACGGAGGGGGACAGGTTGTGTAATGGCAGTGACATCATAGGTGGGTGTGGTTGGAGTTTTATATAGTGTTGGGAGAGGGTGCAAAGAGGGAAGGTAGAGGCATGCTTTTAGGCTATCCTATATCCGTCGCAATATATGTGTCTGGTGCCATGGACACTAGAGATACCGTCAGTTTTTCAGAGTTTAGTCTTTGTAGAGAGGGTCAAATTTGTGTGATTGATATACCTAAATGGATCCAGTGAGAGATTCCTCTATTGTTTTTATTTGACTATGAATTTTATCACCTGGTGACCTGAGGGGTTCCATTTTGATTTGTAGCCTGTTTTTTTTTCCTGTTCATTAATTTAGGAATTAATATTTTTACAGGTTAAGCATGTTATGTTTATACAGTTGTCTGCAGCGGAGGAAAAAACCCCAAAAGCTTGCATAAGTCTAATCCTTCCAATCTGTTCTGGGGAGATATATTAGATCTAGTTTCAAAATAAGCTGTTCGTAATGTCGGTAGGATTAAATCGAAGATCTGTTTTATATGCTTTTTGGCAACCTAATTTAAAGAAGTTCACTTTTGGCCATCAAGTCTACGTTATTTGCCAGGGTGTTTCTAAAGTGTAGGATATAGGATGGATGTGACCTGAGAAAGTGACTGATCTGTTTTAAATCTTGAAACTATAAGATGCAGGCTTCTTTCCTGGGATTCAGCATTGAGTCACAGAGATCACTCAGTGGCCTTCAGGGTAAAACTGATGAATCCCATTATTGATCTCAAATGTTTACAGGGGTCCTGTTTCATGTTTCAGCATTGCTTTGAAACAATAAAAGAGGCAATTAATTATACAGTTTTTATGGATTTAGCAATATTATGTAGATAACTATGGGGAAAGAATTTTGATTCCTTTTTATGTGAATCTACATCTTTAATTTTGGCTTTAAAATGGGTTTAAAAATCTGAGAATAGTTACCAGCTGTGAAGCTTAATCAAAATTTTCGTTTTCAAATTCAGTATACATGCTAGAATTAAGTGCTAGAAGCTCAGTTTAAGATCTGTTGTACAATTCTTTCCTGTATATCCCGTCCTGAGAACTATCAATATTTCATATATTCTAGTAATGATATTAAAGGAGTTCATGAGTCAGAGAGCAGACATACATTAAATGTGAATTTAGAGCTGTGAGCTCACAACTACAAATCGAAGGTGATTTCAGGCCAACAGATAACAAATTTAATAGTACTGTTGGTACACTTTTCCATTTTCCTCCTAAACGTGAATCTTGAAAAAACTTAGAGATTGAAAAGATGTATCTTAAGAAATGTATTAATGTTTAAAATCATTCGTGTTTTGTTTCCATGTTTCCTTATTGCTGCTTCCTCTATTTCTTTTTAATGCAGATAGTTAAAAAATGGTGATAAACATAAATCTGATGCTAAAGTCATTGATGCTAAACGTTTACTCAAAAAGATATCTTTCATAACTCTTCTACATTGCTTGGAACATTTGAAAGAGATGTGTTTCCCATGTTGCACAAGTGACTTTTGAAAAACATGAGTAATGTTAACATTCATATGGTTAATATATTCCTTGCAGGGTTTGAAACAAAATAATTTAATTAAAGGATGTATATTGAATTAAAACACAAGTGCTGCTTGCCTTTAATCAAGTGTCCTGAAAAACACAGCTAATGGGCTTGAGTTTGGTCTGAATCTCAGACTCATTCCTGCCGGAGTGGGCCTCAGGAGGTCTGTTGAGCAATCAGTCTCCTGTTCAAAGCAGAACAAATACTGAGATTGGAGCAGTTTGCTTAAGTTTTTTGAGTTTTTGTGCAGCTGGATCATGAACACCTACAGGCTGAAGATTCCATAGCCTCTCTGGGCAATCTGCTCAGAGGTTAATTATCCTCATAGTGAAAATTTTTTTCTTTATTTCAAGTCTATTTCAGTTTATAACCATTGTCTCTTTTGTTTTTCCACTGTGCACTTCAGAGTCCTCTAGGTAACCCACTTTGGGATTCTGAAAAGCTGTTGTGTTTTCCCGATGCCTTCGGGAATTGTTTTCTGCTAAACAAACTCAGCTCTCTCAGCATCTTCTTATGGGTTGTGTTTTCCAACCCTGATCGTTGGGGTAACCCTGTAGGACTGTGTTAAAAGCAGTGTCCTAAAGTTTTTCTACATAGTGGTTGTGATGTGCATGTCTTTTATTTTGAATAATTTGTTATATTATTAAGAACCACATAGAAAGCAGGCAGGATGAACCAGAGATAATCCATTTGTTGGTAAGTTTATACTGACATTAGCCAGAAGCAGATGCGTTGGAAATAATATTAAAACCAGTAATGCATATTGAGTGGGTTTTTGTGTGTACACCTATTTATACTTTCCTATTAATCTAATAATAACAAGTAATACACACAGTTCTACCCTACAAGTACTTAGTGTCTTCTTTTTATTAAAATCGTTCATCTTCAGGTATGCTGAAGTGAGGCATCTGTGTATTTACAGTATGTTTGGTTACTGAAATTGAAATTCAAGCACTAGTTGTGTTTCTGCTCTGTTTAGTCTTTGGTACAAAGATTTGAAATTAGTTTGCATCCTCTCTTTTGGATGGCAAACATTAAAATGTTTGCTGAAACTTTGTGAAGTGTTTTTTTCATGGTTACAAAGCCTAAAAATTAAATTATGTTTACAAAATTGGATATATAAATTTAGGTAGAACCAGAGAATTGTTTAGGTTGGAATTGTTAGAATTGACCTTTCAGATAATGAAGTCCAACCGCTAACCCAGCACTGCCAAGTCCACCACTCAACCATGTCCCTAAGTACCACATCTGCGTGTCTTTTAAATCCCTCCAGGGATGGTGATTCCACCACTGCCCTGGGCAGCCTGTTCCAGTGCTTGACAGCCCTTTTGGTGAAGAAATTTTCCTGATAGCCAAACTAAAAGTCCCTTGGTGCAACTTGACACCATTTCCTCTCATTTTGTCAATGTTACCTGGGAAAAGAAATGGGACAACCTGCACCTTGCTGCACCCTCCTTTCAGGGAGTTGCAGAGAGTGGTAGGGTCCCTCCTGAGCCTCTCTTTCTCCAGGTTAAACTCAGTTGCTCTTCATAAGGCTTGTGCTCCAGGCCAGCTTTGTTGCCCATCTCTGGACACGGTCTAGCACCTCGATGCCTTTCTTGCAGTGAGGACCCCAAAACTGAACATCTTTCAAACTGGCCTCACCAGGGCCAAGTACATGGGAACGATCACTGCCCTGGTCCTGCTGCCCACGCTATTTCTGATACAGGCCAGGATACCATTGGCTTTCTTGGCCACCTGGGCACGCTGCTGGTTCATAGCCAGCCAGCTGTCAACGAGCACCCCCACATCCTTTTCCACTGGGCAGTTTTCCAGCCACTGTTCCCAAAGCCAGTAGTTCTGCATGGGGTTGTTGTGGTCTAAGTGCAGGACCGAGCACTTCACCTGGATGAACCTCCTACCAGTAGCCTTGGCCCATCGATCCAGCCTGTCCAAATCCCTCTGCAGAGCCTTTCTGCCCTCCAGTAAATCAAGACTCCCACCAAATGTACTGTCGTCTACAAACTGAGTGAGGGTGCAGTTGATCCCCTTGTCCAAATCACTGATCGTTGATGAAGATATTAAATGGACTGGCCCTATTACCAAGCCCTGAGGAACTCTACATGTAATCATCTGGCTTTTTTTTCTTGGAAATATTTAGCTCCAGTTTGTTATATGTATTGATCATTCAGTGGCAGTGATTGTATGTTCAGCACCAGAGTTGGAATTCTAGCTAAACTCCTTGGTTTAGTCTTTGTTTTGTACCAGTTCAGTTAAAATCATGCATTTCTCTTTGAAAAAGAAATGTATAAAATGTACACCTGCTGTAGACTTGAACTCACATTTTTATCTTCAAACTACCCCTCATTCTTCCCCTAAGAAAGAAGGCTTGGACTCCCTCAGGTCATGTTCTGCACTTAAAAGTCTGAAAAAGGTGCACTTCCTCTGATTCTGTGCAAATAGGCAGCTTATCAGAGAACAAAGACCTGCACTTACTGCTACCTTTGAAGAAAGAAATTTGGTTTGATGCTAACTCTGCTGGACACCAGAGGCAAATACACACAAAAAACTATCTGAAGAGTTTGATCTGAACTCTTACCTTCCTAGGCTATAGCAGTCACAAAACACAAAGCCACAGGAAACCAGGCCTCCGAGTTGTTCTGCTTGCGGAATTAGTGTTTGAGTAGACAGTTTCCTAGACTTCTGTTAAAACAAACATTTTATTATGTCTAAAATGAAAATGAAACAAGCAGGTTTGGCAATATTTATATTTCAAGAGAAACTGTCAACTCAAAAGAAAGACAGTTAAGGAAGACACTTTTTTTTCAGCTGTGAATTCTTCTGTGATTATTTCTTAACCCTTTCTCTTCCATTGAGGTATTTTTATATGTAGCGTTGTGGATCTAAATACAAAGTAACACGATGGAATATATGGAAACATTGACCAGGCTGACTTTTAAATGTAAAACAGGCTAATGTTGGAAATTTATGACAATTTATACTAGACATTTAGAATAGGGTAAGATAGAATATTAAATTGAAATGATCACCTCCCAGGAAAGCCTTGTTGAAACAAACTTCAGGGACTATTTGATGTTAGTATTGTTTACAGTAGACCAAGGTTTGACTTGTTTATCTCACTCAGTGAAAGACAGGTGCATTTTAAAAAACAATCAGTAACAAAGTAGCGTGCTGGCATTTTTTCCAAGCAGCAATGCAATTAGTTATGTTACAAAACCATAGCTTTAGTGGCATGGAGATGGATGTGCTTCCCGTTTGGAGGTTACTGCACTGGAAGTGGAAAATGCTGTATGTTGGATATGGGAACTTGTCCATACTGAACATGTTCTGCCATTTCCCTATTGTAGAAGTTCCATTAGCACAGCTCCTCTCAACAGGGCTGCCAGCTGGTGTTAAAGGCTTTCTGGTATTGGCTATCTCTTTTGATCACATAGTGATAAAGCCTACTTCTGATACTTCCTAGATGAATACTTCTGGGAAAGTGGCATCTGTATCTCCAGCCATAGTTGGAAGGGATTGGGCATTATAAAAACAAATTACAGTCTACAGAAAAACTTGGGCATTTGAAAGCAAACTGTGTAGTGCTTAGACTTTTAATAGAAGTGTGGTGAATTCTCAGATTCCTATGGTTTTGACTGGATGTACTGTAAAGTTAACTTGGTCCTCAGTTTTTGTTGTCACAACAGTACAGAGCAGTACTTTGTCAGCCTCTCTGCTATTTGAAAATATATTTTCTTGTTGCTGCAATATACATTAGCAGATCCAAAATTTGATCCTTAGCTTAAAAGACATGAACCTGGAATTACTGCCGCTTCTATTAGCCAAACATTAGGGGTTGGGGGCAAATGTACTCCAGTAATTTTGGAAGTATTGTATGAAAAATTGTGATTATGGCATATCACTATGAAAGCAAATCTAATTACAAATTTCTGATTTTTAAAAATGTTACCTAATTTCTGTTTTCAGATTCCAGTGACTTGATGCTTAGGATTTACAGAGCTGAGTCATATATTGGCCTCCAAGAATATAAAGCAGCCATAGAAGATCTAAATTTTGTTATTTCTAAGATGCCAAATTGGCCAGAGGTAAGTTGGTTTGAGCTCATCATTTTTCAATATTATGTTTGTCTATAAAATTAATAAATTCTAAATTATACTTGAATCGTTTAAAAACCTGGGTCAACTTCTTTAAATGTTATTTTGTGAAATGTGCAAAATGCTAAAAGGCACACTGAAACTAGTTAACTTGTATGAGACAGGCTACTGATGAGTATGGCAGGTTAGGACTGGTTGATAAATATACTTACAGTTGGGATAGTTTATGGTGATGTAATCAGTAACAGCTGGGTTTTGGGGCTTGTTTTGTTTATTTGTTAATTTTTGTTAACAGAAGGATGCTTTGCTTGGGAAGTTTTTCTTCAAAAAGCCCAAAGAATCTTTGCAAATAGTCCAGGCAGCTGGGGAGTCAGTGGTCTTCAGAACCCTTACAGCACTGCATATTGTAGCACTGTCTAAACTGAGCGCAGCAGGAGCAGCAGGATCTTACCACATGAGAGGACACTGCTGCTGTCTTTGTTTGTCCTGTGTTTGGCAGTTCAGTCGCTACTGCAAATTCATAAAGCCCTCCTGCTTTTCACCTCTCAGTGTTGATAGTACTGTCTACTTTTTTCTGTATGTTTGGAAAGAAGCCTCACTTCATTTTACTGAGCTTGGTTTGATGGATGGATTCCTATGGCAATCCTTATCTCTGTAGGAAAATTAGCTGTAAGAGGAGGGTTTGCATACTTCCCTTCTTCAAAATACATCTTAATTGAATCTGCCCAAATCCGTCAAAGAAGATGCATGCCCACATCTGACAGTCTTGTTGAACAGATGCTACTGCTCATACTGTCATTCTGTACAAACTGCACTGGCTTGGTTGGTTTGTTTGTTGTTTGGTTGGGGGTTCTGTTTGTTTGTTTTTGAAGTTTAGTTTCTGTCCCATTATCCAAGTTCTCATATACAGATAGATATTGTTGTTTTAACTAACTTTTATTAGATAACTGTTTATCTAACTATTTATATTAGTGCCAGTGAAACTTTTAAAAACTCAGATAAGTCCCAACATCATCTAGTTACAACCAAGTTTAGTAAAATTCAGTTGTTTTTCTTCCACCTTTTTTTTTTCAGACCAAATAATATACAGATTTCTTTTTTCCTGTTGCTATCTAGTGCTCAAGAATAAAATATAGTTGGAGGAAACAACTCCAATAGTGCATTGTTTTGTGTTAAGAATGTTTTGTGTTAAGAATGTAGATTGAGATGAACGTAAGGGATGCTCGATTGTGTGGATTGTTTTGTTTGTAGTCCCTCTTCTCCTGCATGCTGGAACCATGAGGCTTTTAATGGAAGAGAGGCAAAAAGGGGTATCCTATAAGCTGTTATGTGAGGTTATATAATAATTTGCATTTTCTGTCCCTCTTCTTCCTCTCCAGAGGCTTCCAGAAGAGGGAAACTAAGGCCTTTTGTATATTAAGCACTAGTCAGGTTTTTAACCCTTTTGTATAAGCCAAAACAAATTAACTGGAAGAAGACTAATACCAGGCTATTCCATGACTCTTTTCAAACACTAGCGGATGTATGTTAGACAGGGCTTATGGATCATCCACATTGTGCACAGCTGAAGTTTGTTGAAGAGCTACATTCTTTTTGTCATGGCAGGTTCTAATTCTAACTGTTGCAATGCCTCTAAGATCACTACTGCAGTTCAACATACTCTCTAGAAATGTCTTCATGGTATCTGTTTCTCAGGTCTACTTCCGGAAAGGAAAAGTGCTGCAAGACTCTGGCTTTGTAGGTGATGCCTTACAACTGTTTCTACAGTGCTTAGCCCTTGATGAGGACTTTCTTCCAGCCAAGCTAGAAGTAGAAAAGGTATTCATGATACTGGATTCCTGTCTCTGGTTTGATTCCTTTATAAAGCTCCCATTATCGTAGACTTTGATCATCTAAAATGTGCATTATATACAGAGACGGTTTGAATGGCAGATAACTTTTAAGATATATCTTAAATCATACTATGTTGAAGAGATAGTCTCACTGTACGCATTTTAAATACATATTTAAAAGTACATATGCTTTTGAAGTTACTGTATGAATATCTAGAAAACTGGAAAGCAGGCAGTGAGTTAAATTTCCTAAGTCAAAATCTTTTGTGCCTAGACCACAACAGTTTTATTTTGATAATAAAAATTTATAATGAAAAAAATGCATAATACTGAATTGATAATGTGTAACTCTGTTGGAAGAGCTCACTAGCTTGTAGAAAAGATTTCTAGGTAAATTTCTTTTTATAATTGTAGGTATGTAGGTTTCTGCTTGTTTTTAACTCTTGCTTTCTCAGTTACTGCTTAAATAAAGATCTGTTTATGAGGATAACTTCATATAGATTTACTTTTTACTTCTGGTATATAGTTTTATAACAAAGGTATGTCTAGATTATTTTTCTTTATTATTAACATTTAGCTGTTTTTTCTAGACATTGTGTGATGTGTTGTCACCAGAGAAGCTAGGTGAGAGTCTGAAGGAATCTGCTTGGAATTCAGCCCATATTCGAAATAAACCTTTTCTGCTTGGTTCTGACATGACTGTGTCTTACTGCAACTTACAGCTTTGTCCTCAGCAGGTAACAAAAATTCAAGGCTAACTTTTCTTGTTGACTGATATGTAAACATTGAATGTACTGATACCCTGATTTGTCGTACTTTCCAGTGTAAATACTGACTTTCTGTAATTGACTGAATTAGAGGAAAAGAATTGTGATTTGGGAGGAATGTATTTTCATTTGTAGTGTTAAAACTCCTCATTCTAGTGAGCTGGAATAAGTAATAATAAAGTATTACAAGGTACTGAAGTTTGATATTCGGGACTTAAAGAGAAATACAATTTTTCTTCTCTTTGAAGCAGATGAAGATTGTTAAATTGGTAATGCTAGGCAAATTTGAATAGTGTCTTGACTTACAAGTTTCTCTGGTTAACTAATGAACTAACTGTGGGTATCAGTTTGGCTGTTATATCTTTGTGTGGTCACATCTTACATACTTGTATTTGTGTTACTCTTAAAATACAGTTCAGTTCATCTTACTGTTACAGAGTTCCGGAGGATCAGATGTACTGAAGCCTGTCAGTGGAGGCTTAAATCGTGCACAGTCTGCCCATGCTCTTAATTCAACAGAAGACCTTGCCAAGGAAGATGGCTTAAAGAGAGTGTCTTCTGAACCCCTTCTCTCTGGCCAAGGAAAAAGTGCTTTGTTAAAAAGAAAGCTTTCCTTTTCAGAACAGGATACAGTTGTATGTGAAGATGGAGGAAACAAACACAAAAAGCAAGGAGGTAAACAGTCACTTACTCTGAAATTTAAAGTATTTGCTACCTTATGCCTTTCTTTGAAGGAGTGTTTTGTCTTGCTTTCCTTTAGAAAGTACAAAAAGGGACGTGACGCTGGCTTTTGGAACAATTCCAGGGGATTTGATTGATGTATCAGATTTTGAATGCTCTCTATGTATGAGGTAAGATTTTGTCCTTGATGCAATATTTCTGTTACAGGTGCTTGGCCGCGTATCTGTCATGTGTATGAACTGTAGGTTGTTATGAATTCTGATATCAGTCAATATTTGCACCTTTCCTCTATCCCCTAAATTAAGTGCTTATTTAAATGTCACCTGCTACACCACTATATACTATAGGGACTATTTTAATCAAGTTGCCTTCTAAATTAAACTTGGCATTGTTAACTGGTAATTTTAAAAGTACAGGGTATTTTGTTGTTAAATGTTAGGGGGTTTTTGAGTCAATAAAACTATTATTTTGGAAAGGCTAATTCTTAGAAGTATTGCCTGTGAACCTCATATTTGTCCGTGAGATGTAGATGCTTAGGAATATTAGTTTACTTGAATGTAGCTGCTGTTGTATTTGAAAACTCTTATTGAATTATCTTGCTTTTCAGAATAAATGCCATAAAACATATGGTGTATGCTAAACTATCCATAGTTATGTTACTAATATGTAATACTACTGTTAAAACAACTTGGCTTCTCAAAGCATTACTCCATTTCGCGTATTCTGAATCTCTAGTGAGACTAAAATTTTTGTGTTTTGGGATAAATGTTTAGGTACTTAAAGTGCTGGAATGTGTCCAGATTCATCAGAAAACAACAAAATGAGTAATGCAGTAAATGGAGATAAACTGCAGTATAGAGGAAAACGTAGAATAAGGAGACATAGAATTAATTTTTCTCTACTTTATTATAGTATACCTGGTCTTTTAAAGATGTTAATCGTTGACTCTTTTAGCAAAAGACAAAAGCAAAAGACACTGGCCATGGCATCTAACTTCTAATAATTTTGTTTCAGGCTATTCTTTGAGCCAGTGACAACCCCTTGTGGACATACTTTTTGCAAAGGTTGTTTGGAACGGTGTTTAGATCATGCTCCACAGTGTCCACTCTGTAAGGAGAGCTTGAAAGAGGTATTGTTTCTTGGTAAAGCTTACAAATAGAAATATCGTATAATTTTAAAGACTGCTTTACTTTAACCCCATAACTTGGTTTTGCTTGACTTATGGATTGCTGCTAGAATGGAAAAACTTGAGACAGATTTTTTCAGTACAAGTGGATTAGATTTACCTCAGGGTCTTAGGGGTTTTATGTTTCTGTGATCATCTACTGGTGTAATGAAATCCTGCGTATTCATAAACTTTGGTGAGTATTCAGTTAAACCTCTCTGTGATTTCTGTACACTTCCCTTATTTATATAGTTGTATATCCTAGGAAATCTGTCTCTGATAAGTACAGAGCTACAAACCAAGTTAGACACTAAATGTGTCAGACTCTAAGAACTCACAAAGAGAATCTAATTTTCAAATACTGGAGTATCATTAGGTGTTAAGCAATGAAACATAAGAAGTTCAGAGTTGTAAGTTTTCATGGTTTTAAGACACATCATAGATCATATTTTTAAATAAAAGCTGCATTTTCTCAAATCTTTTGTTAAGATATATGAAAAGAAATATTAATGTATTTCTTGAAATTGCTTACAGTACCTTGCAAGCAGAAAATACAGTATCACAGAACTGCTGGAGGAATTAATAATGAAATACTTGTCTGATGAATTATATGAGAGAAAAAGAATTCATGCTGAAGAAACTGCTGAACACTCCAAGTAAGCTTTGCTGTCTTGAGAAACTTGAGAAATTAGTATGGAAATCCTTTTTAGAAATGTTTTATTATTTTTGAGGTTATTAACAATGGTATATTGCGGATGCAAGAAGGAGTATGAAGCTTCTCCAGGTCCCGCTGGGTGGCATCCCATCCGTAAGGTCTATCAACCACACCACTCAGCTTGGTGTCATCTGTGTGAATGACACATCCCTGTGTCATTAATGAAAATATTAAACAGTGCAGGTCCCAATATGGGTGCCTGAGGGCCACCACTTGTCACTGATATCCCCTGGGAGTCTGAGCTGTTGGCCATTATCCTCTAGATACAACCATTTCAAACACTTTCTTACCCATCTAATAGTCCACCCATCAAATCCATCTCTCCAGTTTGGAAAGACAGATGTTGTGGGGGACCATGTCAAATGCTTTTCACGAAGTTCAGATAATTGACAGCTGTAACCTTTCCCTTGTCCACTGATGTAGTCATTCCATAGAAGGCCGTTAGGTTGGTTGGGCGAAATAGGATGGAGCTCTGAGCAACCTGGTCTAGTGGAAGGTATCGCTGCCCACAGCAGAGGGGTTGGAACTAGATATTTAAGGTCACTTCCAACCCAGGCCATTCTATGATTCTATGTAATATGTTTTCCCTTCCATTCTTGTTTTTGCATGCACTGTCATGGAGCTTTAGTTTTAGCTTTGCTGTTCATGGAATTGTCCTCTTCAACTGACTGCAGTGTCTTAGAGAATTGAATTTCTTGCAAACCAATTCATGAAGAGAGATGTGATCAAAATAAATAGTTGGGATTTTTTTGTAATTGTGGTGTTTATCTCACAAAGGAGAGTTCTTCAGATACATAAAGCATTATGTATTGTAGATAGGAATGTTGCAAAACTATTTAAAACTACAGCTCATGCAATTTATGTAACAGAATCCATCCAGTAGAATTACTTTTTACAGTCTGAAAGGTATTAAAATTAAATCCCTGGTAATGTTTTAATAATAACTTCTTTGTATCACCTATCAACTTTACATACATGATAAAATAGCATGAAAAAGTATTTTGTTTTTCAATTACACCTGCTGAAGCATATAGCAAGGTACAGAGTGTACCCTCCTTGTATTTGTGATCTGGAGTCACTCCTGGAAAATAATCTAAAAGGGTGACTTAGCTACTATGTAGTTACTGCTACATCTTTTTAGTTCCAGGAATACTATGTTTCTGAGAGCATAATGGTCTGTATGGCTCAAACCATAAAGGAGAAAAGTAACTAACACTCCTGTCCCCAAACTGAGCCCTTTATTCACTGACTAGATACTCAGTAGCTACATAACTATGAGTCTTACTGTCCAGTGTATACCCAAATCAGTAATAGGTGTTGAGTCACTGTTACTAGTATGTGTTTTTAGTGTTTATGAAAGTTACTACAAAGTGCTTAAACTTTGAAAGTTGCTGCCCTGTGTTTTATGGCCTTAAACATAGCAAACATACTGAAAAAAATGTGTTATCTTGGCATAGCTCAGTGTTTAGATTTTGAAGCCACTTATTTCTTTTGATATTCTCTTGAAGCTTGACCAAGAATGTTCCAATGTTTGTTTGCACTATGGCATATCCTACTGTGCCTTGCCCTCTACATGTATTTGAGCCAAGATACCGACTCATGATTCGTAGGAGTATGGAAACTGGAACTAAACAGTTTGGGATGTGCATAAGTGATTCTCAAAATGGGTAGGTTTACATTCCAATTCTAAGCTTCTCATCTCTTTTATCATTTTTAATTATAATAAGTGTCCTTTCAGAAGTGTGCAATTGAATTACTTACAAGGTCTCTTTTGTAGTTTTGCAGATTATGGTTGCATGCTGCAAATAAGGAACGTTCATTTTCTACCTGATGGACGGTCTGTTGTTGATACAGTTGGTGGAAAGAGATTTAGAGTTTTACGGAGAGGGATGAAAGACGGTTATTGCACTGCAGACATTGAATATTTGGAAGATGTTAAGGTATCCAGAATGCTGTCTAAATGCTTAGTAGTATTAATATATGAAGATTTTTGCTTGATTTGTTCTTGAAAGCTCTGTTACAAATTTTTCAGTCCCTAGACCACTAGGGAAGATTCAGTGCCAGCACATGGAATAAATGGCAGCTAGCTTAATTTTTTATTATTATAAAGCAACTAAGAAATACTATAGTTTTTGTTTTGAGCAATAGTATGAAGCTATAACTTTAAAAATATTGCAAAATTTCTTTACTATTCAGTCATTAGTAATCAAGGTTTAGGAGAAAACAAGAAATGTATCTAAGTATAGTTGAAATTGAATCTTTTTTTTATTTTAGTTTAAACACCTTAATTGTTTCTTTATCACTAATCATATTTTCCTAACTTTCCTCCTATAGGTTGCTGACGAAGAAGAACTAAAGAAATTGAGAGAACTTCACAATTTTGTTTACAATCAGGCCTGCAGTTGGTTCCAAAACTTAAGGAACAAATTTCGCACTCAAATTCTTCAGCACTTCGGGCCAATGCCTGACAGGGAGGAAAATATACAGGTGAGACTCATTTAATATCAATTATTAGGTGTTTATTTCTAAAAATAAAAACCGTGTTACAACTGCTAAGCATTAAAAAAAAAAAAAATCCCACCACTTTTTTCCCAGCTTCAAAGGCAATAAGGCGTGCACCTCATTTCTCTTATGATGAGCAACAAAAAGCAATTCTGTTGCTGGTCAGCAGTTTTTGCAGGAAAGGATGATATGCTGCAGTGGAGATAAAAATAAAATTAGTAAACTGAAAACACTTTTAACTCCAGTAACATTTAAACTGTTTGTTTGCGTAAAGTTGTTGGAATTTAAAGTGAAAGAAACCCTGAATTTTCTTCCCTGTGAAAGTCAGGGAAGAAACTGAAACTGCCAAGTGCAGGCGAAGAGGTAGTCACAAATAACACTTTCCTCCTTTCTAAGCTACTGCTATAAACTTCTTCAGCTGCTAGGATTTGACAAATGTTTCTTGAGAAACTAGCTGCAGCAGTCTATAATGGTTATAATGCAACAATTACTGAAGGTTTGTGACACCCTGAGAGACTGGAGGCTGTAGAAAAGTAATATTTAAAAACATGTAAAATTTGGCTTTCAAAGCAGAATTATATGTGGATTGGGATCTTATGGGAGCTTGTCCCTCACCCATCTGCTATATACTTTTATGAGACTGTATTAACCAGTTTGGGAGGACTGTAGATGCTCTAGAGACCAGTGCATGAATTCAGGAGTGATTTTAGAACAATTAAATAAAAAAAATAGATTGAAAACAACATACTAAGAAAGAGGAGTTTATGTACAAAACCAGAGTAACTGGTAGGGCAGAAATACTGTGGGTATGTACCTGAGATTTATAATAGGACAGAGGTCAAAGCTGTGCGATACAGCTGGAGGTGAGGAAATATCATCTTGGAGTGTGCCACTATTAGTAATATTTTTGCAAATCATTTGAGGTGATTAATCTTCTCTGCAGAGATAAGACCTCTGCTGAGGAGTATTATGTCCAGTTCATGGCCTGACATCTAATACTTTGTGTCGATAATTAAATAAAGTACAGGAAAAAGTTACAGAGTATGTTTTAACAGCTTAGAAGAAACTGAGTGCTGCTCTGTCTAGGAGCTGATGAAAAAGGGAGTGGAATTCGGAGGTGATCAAATAAAGATAATTTTAATGAAAATGTTAGGCTTCGTAAATATTCAAGCCTTAAGAACATCATGACAGGTATTTGGTTTCATTTGTATCAGGGATGTTTGTTATCAGGTGACTGTCTTGTATCTAACCGTCTTTTCCCAAGGAAGCTATGAACTTCGCTTCCTATGTTATCTTAAAAATAATTGCTTTATTCAGCATAGTTTAAGTGTATTTTGTTTGACTTTGCAGTCGGGGAGGTATCAGAAAAGACCCTTTGAGCACTCTTCTGATCTCATGGATATGGAATTCTGTAGTTAGTATCAAACTTTAAAGTAGTCTTGGTCATTGATGACTTTGTCTTTTGATGTTTTCACGGTAGTCAACTATACAACATTGGTTATGGGTAACCAACTTATCTTTTCTTTTTAGGCAATGCCCAATGGTCCTGCTTGGTGTTGGTGGCTTCTAGCTGTTCTCCCAGTAGACCCCAGATACCAGCTGTCAGTTCTCTCCATGATGTCTTTAAAAGACCGTCTGATAAAAATCCAACATATACTCACATATTTTTCTAGAGACCAGTCCAAGTGACTAACCGCCTGGGTCTTCCTGAAAAGTTACTCTGTTCTGGTTGTAGTAGCAGCTGGAATTTTTGCTGCCTTTGCACATCTAGTACTGGTTTGAGAAGTGTAATGGAACTGTTTTTTTCTCTCCTCTCTACCCTCCCCACTTCCTGAACCACATGGTTCTTTGAATGCACACTTTCTTCAACTATGAGAGAAGACCACTGACGATTGCACAGAGTCAATCCAGCTAGATATGTTTTTCACATTATCTACATTAAAATTTGCACTATGTAGAAGAGAACCTTTTTGAGACTTGATCATTTTAGCGACTGACTTTTTTAAGCTGTGGAAGTGCAGGACTTAAGGCTGACAGTCCAAGTTTACAACACTGAGGAGGTATTAAAGGTTTTGCAAATGTTTGCCTCATACAACTGTTTTTTTGCTGTTTGCACAAATATTTGAAATATAGTATTGAATGTTACAGTTGGATATTACTACTCTTGTTGAATTATCTTGACCATGAATGAGGCACAGATTTTTAAGTTATCTTCTAAGTGTATGCATCACAAAATAGGTGACATTATGAACTGTATGCTGAACTGGGAGCCTATTTTTAAGGAACAAATGCAAAAAAAAAAAAAAAGGTACTTCTGTCTAAAAATACTTAAACTGTGAATATGGTTTACATACTTAGGCCTGTACATGTTAAAGAGGAAACTGAAATCTAAATGCTAGTACCAGTTATATTTCTACTGGACTTTTCAGGCTGGCTGTTCTTCCAGAGCACACACTTAGTTTGTAGAGCTTAGAAGAAGAAATCTTAAGAGTGTGCGTGCGTGTGTCTGTTGGGAATTGTGCATCCAAGATTCAAAAGCTTAAAGTTTTTATTTGAACTTTTTAAGTTGGTGCAAATGTGAGTTCTATGCCTTATTCATATCAATAGTAGAGCACACTGCAGTGGCAAGGTTAGCATCATGCTGCCAATAGGTACTTTTTGTAATTAAAGGTTTCCATATTTGTGAATATGTCTGATACTGGCTTTCTTGTATGTAAATCATTTGTAAAATATTTCTTAAATCTTGCTTTTGCTAATATATTTAATTTTCAATAAAAGCTAAAAGTTTGTAATATTTTAAACTTTATCAGAAACTAAAAATCACTTTCTTTTTCCATATGCTTCTATTCTGGGGTCTTAAGTAAATCCAGAAGCTGCTGTTTAACCTACATTAAGGTTGTGAGCACTTCATGATGTAATTGGTATGTACATAATCTGTTTCTGATTATAGTACCTGTCTCAGACTGATTATTGGTCAGACAAGTTTTTTCTGATGTCCTGATTTTCTATCTATTTTGTTTAAATCAGGTGTGGAGTTTGCATTTAGCAAAACTTAGAAGTTGTGGGAATCCGTTCTTGCAGAGCAGAGAGGTATTTCACAGACCTGTTAATCAGAAGCTCTGGTCTTGTTCTCTTCCAGGGTCCAAGGTTTGAGATATTAGAGGCAGCCCAAAATCTGCTGGATCATTTCTAATGTGGTTTTCTATCTAGGGTAAATTTTCCCTTTATGGTACGAATAAAGTCCTGGATTAATACTTAGAATGCTTTATTTGCATAATAAAAGAAGTGGAATCCTCTATTTCTCCACTTCCATATGTTGTAACTTTAGAAACTTAATCTTTGCATCACCATGATCTTCTTAAGAATGTAGGTGGCAGGATTTTTTTTCCTTGGTGGCAAAAAGTCCCTGTAGCTAGGCTGGAAATACCCAAATAAACTAGTGGTAATTTTTTTTTCTTCTTACCAAGAGCTTGAGTTTTGAAATTGAGTATTCCCTACTCTGCTGGAAGATGTGTTTTCCAAATGTTTTTATACATTCCCAAGACTTTTTAATAAGATAAAAATTCAGATAAAGTATCAGTTGGCTTGTACTGTCCTGTGCATAAGTGTGTTCTGTTTCTGGAGTTGTGTAAACTATGTAAGGTAAAACTTCATTAAAAGGAAACAGCAACAACATAAAAAGGAAAGTAACCGTATTTTAACACACACTGCATTGAGGCTGATTGTAAGTAACTATTTGGTAGCTATTCCACAGACGTGATTGTTGTAGGTGCTCTTGGGAATGATAGAAAATTGAGAAGGGGGG
Source organism: Myiotriccus ornatus (assembly GCA_036023395.1). NCBI lineage: Eukaryota > Metazoa > Chordata > Aves > Passeriformes > Tyrannidae > Myiotriccus > Myiotriccus ornatus. Next base: position 34,435,318 of record JAYRBT010000082.1, on the reverse strand, counting down.
TTGAAAGATTTTTAAGAGGTTTTTCCGAGTTGGTATTTTTTCAAGTGAATGTTTTGTGGACCAGATTTTATCACTTTGTGCAGTTAGAATGTGACAGAAAAGCAAGCTTGACTGAATGTTTGCATAGCCCTTTCAGTAAGTATCTTGGAGAGACACTATGCTGTACTTTGTACATCATACTTTGAATTTAGGGAGTATTTTCTTATTCTTACAATTTTTTTTTACACCCCCTCCCCATCACACAGCAAGGGTTCTTTAGCTATCAAATGATAAATAGCAACTGACTAAGGATAAAGTTTGATCACCTTTTATTATTATAATAAGGTTGAAAATCGATGTAATTAGGCCTGAGCAGAATGCAAGCGATCTAGGCATAGGGAAAAGGGGAAAGCTCACTTGCTTTGTAGGCAAGGTACAAAACCTCTAATGATTAGGCTTACCTGATGATGAGCAACAGCCGAGAGAATTGTCAGGCTCTCATTTTCTGTCATGACAAAGGGAGGTCTCCTTCGCTGGGTAGCACCCCTGGAACAGCCAATGAAAGGTACCCCAAGTTATTGCTGGGGCATCTTATTTACGAGATTGTACTTTCTTTGTTCAGTCGTATGATCGACAAGTTGATGTAAGTGTGAGAACAAAGCTAAATGTGTCTCAAAAGATTGGTGGGTGATCCGTAAACAGCTATAAGTTCGTTGGATGTGCATGTAAGTTAGTATGAGAAAGGTCGTAAACTTCAACCTGAGGGTTTGGAGTCACTGTACTGAGAGCTGTCTGCCCAAAATACTGATGTGTATTTTTCAATGTTTCTGGCAAGGACCTCTTCCCAGTTTTGCTAAGTTGTGGCCAGAGATCTCGCTGAAATTCTTTATTTATGATTAATATTCACCTCTAGTCTCTGTACTCTTACCAAACGTCATTTATTGTAACAACTTGGAGCCCTTGAAGGGAACCAATGAACTTTAGGTTTAGAAGCTTCAACTTTTTTGGTATGAAATGGCAGCTTCACATTTCTCTATCTAACTTGACTTTTCTTTGGCAATTGGCAAATATTTGCCACAGTCATTCTAGCACATCATTTCTTCATGGGCCTTTTACTGGTCCTATGTTTCTTTATGCAAAGATATTTGTACATGTATGCAAAGGTAACTGTAAGATATTGGGAAACTTGAAGCTATGCTAGAACATTAGTTCTCTAGGAAGTGTTTGCTCTGAACCCTGTGAAAGATGAGGCCAGATTCAAACGTTGCTAGAGGCTTTACAAGGCTTGTCATCTTTTTGGTTTTATGAGTGATCTAACCCATTCCTTTCAGTATGAGTGGAGTGGGGTAAATATGTGCTAAATACTCAAATTCTGCTTTAGACTCACATTAATTACACGTGAGACATGGTAGAGTTCATCTGCACAACTGAGTCTTTTGGACAACAGCCTGAGGGAGCCTCCCAGTGCAAGGCTCTGCTCGCTAGACATCGGGGCAGGGACAGTTCCTAGAGAGAATGGTTAAAACTTCAGCTTTGAGCAGGTCCTCAGGAGCAGTCGACAAATCACAACTGCCCAGCCTGCACCTGTCCAAGGATAAAATGTTTCTTTTTCAGTACTGGCTTTGACTGTAGAGGCCTGGCTATTTACAACTGGATTTATAATGGGAAGAAGGTCATTCCACTTAGTAGACAAGAGATAAGAGAAGTACAAGGAAGATTGTATCTATTCTACTTGGTATCATGCTGAAATCTCCTCTTTATCTTCTCATTTATGTGCTTTTCTAAAATTAAAAAAAAAAAAAACCACACACCCCAAAACTGTAAAGCATTCAAACTAGGATATAAATTATTCTCAGGCATTTATCAAAACAAAGCAAAATAGAGTCCACTAAGCCTTGATTTTTTTGGTGAAGTTATACTTTTCCTGGACACTCATAACTGTGACTGCTTTTACAATCAAAGGCCAATAGTGGGATTTCACCATAGATTTAAAAAAATAATTGCTCTAATGATAGTATGATATGGCTTAATTGGAGTAGGGAGAGCCTATGAGGATGTGGCAGGCTCTCTAGGACAAAAAGTTTTGAATGTTCAAGAGAAAGCAGTCGCTAACGAAGTCTTTACACTTCTAGTTGAGGGGTTTGATTTTTGTTTGGTAAATAAGATGGAAGAATATCCTATATTGGAAATAACTTTTAAAGCAGACTGAATATGAACCTGTACTGGCTAGGAAGCTGGCCATTTACTAGATGTTTAGTGTGTTAGAAAAGGGAAATGATGTAATGGAAAACTGGAGGCTGTGCTATATTAAGGCAAATACAGTCACTTTCCAATCCAAACAGAAATTCTCTGGAATTTGGCATCTTGAAATACTTAATTATATTATCTAATTGAGTGACTCTTGGTTCCTTGCACTCAAGAGCTTTCTGGTCTGTCAGCTTGGAATGTTTTTATCAGCATAAAGAGCTATACAAGGGGCTTGGCAAAGTGGGCTACTACCTTCTTCCTAACAGTGCTGTAAGGGGAGGGGGGAGCAGTGATGTTTCTTTTACCCTTTTTTTTTATTTTTATTTTTCCCCCTCTTGCATCTGACGTGTCTCAGTTCTGACTGAGGGCTCCTTGCAGGGACTGCCACACCCCCTCCTATTTCCTCTGCCAGTGTATCAGACCCGTTTCAGCTGACTGCTGCCTGCCGGATGAAGTCCCAAAGTCTGAGAAGCAACGAGTGCCTGTGAAAGACAGCCCATTCATTCTTTTCTGTGGAAAGCTCTGTCCTTGAAAAAAGACTTGAACTTGATGCTTGATATTCGGAAGCATCTGTTGAGCTTCTGGCAACTTGTTTGCTGTACTGTTTTTCTGTGAAGATACCCTCCTACTGGTGATGACATCTGTCAGCAGGAGGGGAGAGAGAAAAGCTGTTACAGTTAATTCTTTTACCAAGTTCCACACAAATACATCTTCATTCTTTCTTAAAAGATGCTTTGAATTTTACCTTCCACCCACATCAACAAATCTTCTAAGATCTTCTTTACACTCAGGGCATACTCTTCAGGAAATAAATCTTGCAGAAAGCTCCCCACCCTAGCTGAACTGACATTTCATAGTCATCATGATGTCCATACAGAAGAAAGTTAACAGAACCTGAGACCTGCTACAAGACTCTTGAGGCAGAAACCCAAAGCTCTAGAGCCAACCTCTGTTGTGGTTACTTAAGGAAATAAACTGAGACAGTGTGGCAGGAAAAGGGGAAATTAAGATCTTCCCTTCCTACAGCTCTCTGCATGCCTGTGGTGGTTAAAGCACTCTTCTGAGAATGAAGGGGAAGGTTAAGTTTTGTCCTTTCCCCCAGCAGAAAGCGGATCAAAATGCTTATAACCAGGGTGTTTGTTCTAACATGTAGTACACTGCAGGTTATGTTTTGTGTAGATGGGTGACTTTGAGTATCCTGATAAGGCTTTGATGAGTACCAGGCTGGTCTGCCCTGTTAAGACCTAAACTGCTTCTCCAAAAGCTCAACAGCAGGTGCTTAAGTGGCTTTAGGTCTCTCTTCCCAAGCAGCCATTGCACAGCAACACTGAGGAGCTTTGAATGCACACACTTAGATCTGAAATGGAACAGGGATTTGGGAACTGGGACTGCAACATCATTCTAGAGTTATTAAACTCTGACAGAAATTCAGGGTTTGTGTTGGATTTTTTTATTTTGCTTTTTATCAACCATCTATGAAACTTGAAAGCTTTCGCCTCTTGTATGTACCTTGAAACAAGTCTTGATTATTCAAACAACCTTTACACCTTATTTTTGTCTGAGCCCAGAAATTGATCATTCTTGTGTGTAAGCTTTTGGAAGTTTTGAACAGGAAGTGCTCTGAAAATGCATGACATGCCAACTGCAACACAATCCAAATACAGTGCAACTGACACCTCTGATTTTATTTTGAAACGTGGCTCAAGATTTGTGACACTATTTCACAATTAAGTTGCATTGCTAAAGAAATTATTGAGGCTGTGAGAAAAGGTCCAAATGCCCACTCCAGTGAGGGAACAATCATGATTTTTCATGAGTACGAATTACTTTAAAACAGGGACTGCCTTAATGCCATCCCCAAGAAGCCTAAAGCACATCCTCGGCTATCAGCTCACTTTTACAGCTCCCCCAAGGCAGTCGATATTGAAACCATACTTTCAGTGTCCTGTATAGGCACTTTAACCTTTGAGCTGTGGATGAACAAACCAGTGGGAGCTGTGACTTGATTTTTCCCTCATTTTTCCAGAATGTTTCTTTTGGGGGGTTGAATTTTTTGGAAACAGTCATATAGAAACTGAGCACCAGATGCCACTCACCTGTACCTGAAGCAATGTAGGATGTAAACCAAGTTCTGCCCTCAGCAATTCCCTCTGCTGAGTCCAAAAAGTTCTTTGCTAGTATCTTAAAAGAACATATACTGTTAAGCAGGTAACTCTGCTAATTAGGACGTGATCTAATCCAGGGTCCTACGTTCCACAACGAATGCTTAAAAATTAGACTTCCATTACAGGTATTCCAACTCGATTTACAAAATACAAATAAACTTCAGTAACTGCTCTATGTCATAGTTTCTGTGAAGATAAAAGCACTTTTCAAAGTAAGAATTTGTTGGCATTGTTTGTAAAATTGGACCAAAAAAAGCACAAGGGCTAAAAGAGCAATTTCTGACTGAAGCAATTTTCAGGTTATTGCATCAATGTAATAGTTGGAATGCTGAATAAAGGGGAATTAGGTTCATTTCACAGCAAAAGCTTTGTGAAGAAGTTCCAGCTGAACTAAACCACTGATACACAACACTTTGGCCTTTAGGACAACTACATTAAGTCCTTGCAGATATGATAGACTTTGCAGGTTTTGTCTGCTGATCACAGCAACACACTGTTAATGTTGGCTGCTGTGTCTTACTGCTTCTTTGCAAGGCAACTGCTCAAGCAAGGATTTGCTTCTGAGAGTTCAGTACAGACTGCACAAAAAAAACCCAAACAACCCACCCCATCCAAAAGCTGAAGAATGACCATTTCTATGGCAACTAAAGCACTTAGCATGCTCGTGCCCAAGATAAATTGGCACAATCTTACAAATGAAGTTTGTATAATCAGGGTGAAAGTAATTTGAGAAAAGTAACTAGAGACTGAATAAAAAATTTCAGGTGTAATACTCAAACCATCATCTGTTACTAATTTTTATTACATGGGGGAAGACTGTACAGAAAGAACAAAACAGCACAGCAATGTAAGGTGGAAGAAGAGACAGCAGTGGCTGGCTGCAGTTGTCTGCCTCACCATGGTGGTAGGGTGGTCAGGTGACTAATAAGCTTGTCAGGTTGATTACCCATCAGAGCCAACACCCAGTGTAGTGCGGGGTAGAAAGGAATAGGAAATGACACCTTCACCTCTTGTGTAACTTCACCCTCAGGCTCTGTACTGTTACGTAGCTGAGCTAGCAGACTGCTGCCACCAGGAGAAAGAAGTGCTGCAATCTCCTTTACACTTGTTGGCTTTGGTCTTGGCATCTTGTCTGATTACAAGATAAGATGATCCAGTTCACTCACCCAAGCAAACTAAGAGCGTGGACTCTTTTCACCCATTAATTCTTCCAATAGGCAAAGTCAATACCACTGTCTTGGTAGGAGAGCTAGCTGACAGCATGCTTTCAGATATGCCAAGTATGCAGGCAAGTACAAACTTGGGAAATAGTTTGCTTGCTGAAAAAAAATCGCAGTCTTGAAGATCTTCCCTTTTAAGTCACTGATAGTATGCCACAAAGGAATTTCAACCTCTTTGTTCAGCACTAGCTCTCTTACTGGTATTTCACTTAATTAGAAAAGCAACTGCCCTCAAGCCTAAGAAGTGTTTGAGTTGTTTTGCTTTTTAAAACCCTTGAATTTAAGGGAGCCCTGCTCAGAGCTCTTCTATACAAATATGCCTTAGATATGGTCCTTTCCTGTGAAGAAGGCCCGCAGCAGCATTTAATCCAGTTACTCACATTAGGGGTAAGCCTGATGTACCACATCATCATAGAGTAGCTTCAGGAACAAAGCAGCGCAGCTTCCTGTAACACAGAGACACTTTATCAATAGCAGAGTATCTTCCAGAAGGCTGTCACATAATAACATTCCTTGCAGGTTTTAGTGCCTAAGCTTTTTATTATTAACTTGAAGTCCTAAAGCCATATACTGGAGCTGATGGCTACTTTTGAGTGTACTTTTCAATAAGACTCCATGAGGCAGCTTTGCATTCAGTAGTTTATTTATAATTGTAAAAGCATAAGTGTTACATATGTTGAGTAACTGCATATTTGTTAGAATCGTACCTACTCATGAGACTGCTGTGTGCAAAGACAAGACAGTCATGCTTAGATTTTCCCCCCAATAGTTCGTTGCTTTACTATTTATTCCCCTCTTCAGTTAAGTTTCCATAGAAACAGAGATAGATAATAGCTAGAGTTATTGAAGTGTATGAAGACATCATATGAAGACAAGGCCCTTTAGAACTACTAAAAGTAGAGATCTGCCTAGTTTTTAAAAGAGCACAGCCCAGACTAGGCAAAAGTTACAGCAAACAGGCAACAAGCCAAGTTACAGGTCACTCAAGCCATTTGTATTTATAGCTTCTTATGAACATCACATCATTCCAAAAGATAGCAATGGGGTACATATACACACACATATTTTAAAAAAAAGATACATGTATGTATATACATTTTTTTAAATAAGGCATGTATTTATTTCAGGCTCTTAAAATATTTTTCCACCCCCTTTTCCTATTAATACAGCAGATGTTGCCATTTTATTGCTAAAGAAAGCATACCATCATTGCAAGCAGAACAGCATCAGCACTGGCTTTAGTCAGCAGTCCAGTTAATAAGGTTCAAGACATATATTAATAGCATGGAAGAATATTACTGATACAGAAATACAGAAGACTAGCTGAATTCTATTTGAGAGCGCACCAAATCATTCTCTTGACGTAGTCTGTAGTTAACAGTATAAACCACGAAGCAGAACAGCACCATTTCAGAGCAACAGAAAGAGATACCTAAAGTACTACTTCCCCATCTCTACTTAGCTGTTATATTAAAAAAATATGCAAGGGAAGGATGAGGACACAGACTTCATCTTCTGCTCTAACAATGCTTTCTTCTGCAAGAAATGATGCAGGACTTTTGAGCTCATTCAAATGTAAATCCTGATGTGAATGAATATGCACGTCGTTTTCTTTGTGTAACTAATAATAGTCACTTGTTAGTATGATTTACAAGGAGCACTCTCTAAGTTTTTTGTCAGCTTGCTTCAAGGAGATCCAAGTGTTCAACATGCTTGATCGCAGTTTGGCCCACACCAAATGGTTGTTTAACCCAAATATCTGGGCAGCAAACTGAGCAGCTCCTTCAGGTGACAGAGTAGTAGGACAGCTAAGACCTGCAGAGAAGACAATGCCACTTATTAAAGCATAGTTTATAGTCAAAACATTGCCTCTGAAGAACAACTTAACACAAGGTTTGTTTCAGCCTCCAGGTGCAATGATCCAGTTTTAAAGCTAGTGAAGCACCACATGTTCCACTGCTTCTAACATGACTGCTTCATGGCATTTTAAACCAAAGGCCATCAAACCAAATGACTCCCCTTTACAGAGGTAACAGACTTCTGCGTCCCCTGGTTGCCAAGCATCCATTCAAGTCACTAACAAAGTTAAAAATCATACAGGTAGCAATACACTGAAGTAATCGTTAAATGTTGAGGTCTTACCTCCACTAGGTATTATTTGATCTCTGATAATAAGGAAAATGCAAAATAATTCAATTATTTAAATTCCCATTAATACTATTTCCAATTTCACACTGGAATGTTTAGGAAGGATAAAGGTTTATATTTTTCTAAAGACTATTGCTATGTAATCCTTGCTCTGTCTATTGGGCTTTTTGTCATGAAGAAGTCAAAGACTATACACAACAGATTTCTGAAGACTTTGCTCAGTACTGATCCAGCTACTTTCCCACGTGTGTGTATACCAGAACAACAAAAACAGAGCTAGATCAGAACAGGAGTGTAGGCTGAAGATATCTTACCGCTGGGCAGTCTGAGAGAGGACCACACATCCTGAGTGCCCCAGTCAGCTGAGAGTGGAGGGCAGTTGACAACTGGATAAGCAGTATTACCAGACATGACTGGCCCCAAGCCATTGCTTCTGCCAGCGACTGCAACAAACACTGTTGGGATTCCATCTCCTGATGGGGAGGAAGACATTCAGTGATAAGCAATCCACCTTGTTCTCTACCATCTACATTCATGGGAACTGTATCCAAGTCCACAGTTCTGTTTGCAGTTGTTCTGTCAATTCCATTACAGGGCACTAGAATTTTGTGTTCACCTTCCCCCTATACAGAAATATCCTCTAAATCTTTCAGCCTTAGATCCCACCTACTGTTTATCACAACTGAAGTTAGTATTTCTAACTCTGCCTCTGAGGGGAAATCTCAGTATCAGAGAAAGAGGTGCTGCTTAGCTTTGTAGAGAATATAGCCATTAAACCTCTGGCATCGTTCAAGTGTCCCTCTCTTAAAGTCTTGAACAGTTCACCTCCAAGTAAGTGTTTCTCAACTATGGTTACCACATTTGTAGTTTCACCAAGTATATTTGCACAAAAATAAATAGTTCCTATCTCTCATCTGCTAGGCTATAAACAGTTTTGAAGAGATGTCAAGTTTTCTTGGCAAAGAGAATAATTTAAATCAAATATCTTTTTCTCATGGCATCTAAAGTAATAAGCAAGAATATTTTCATGAAATAGGCAGGAAAGCATAGTGGGAGCAACATCTGCTTTGTAAATAAGAATATTCAGAGTTAACTACAGAAACTCTCTTTCCTCCTCGTTTCAAAAGGGCTGGAATCATCAACAAGATGCTACAATAAGTATGTTAACACGATCAAGGCTTGGGCAAAACAGTTCTGGTACTGAGAAAAGCAGAGGGTGGAAGCTGTGGCTGGGCAGTAAGACAATGTATTACTCTGAAATTGCTCAGAACAGTCTACCATTATGCAGTTAGCAAGTGTGAATCAGCACTGTGACAGCTTGGTGTTCTGTTTAACAGAAAATGGAAAAACCCCACATAAATCCTCAGGTTGCCAAGTCATTCTGGAACATGATGCTGTTTCAATTCAAATCAGTATTTCTTTGGCATTTACCTTCATATTCTGCTTTGATCCTCAGGGTTTCATCTGGCCCTTTGTGAGCAGAGGTCACTCTTAATTCACAAGGAATTCCAAAGGTTGCACATGCCTTTTTTATTTTTTCACAGTGACTGAGGTCAGAAGGAGATCCCATCAACACCACAACTCTGCCTTGGCTCTTTGTTTTCAGAAGCAACTAGGGAGAAGAGTGGAGAGGGAGGGACAGAAAAGCAGTCAGCAGGATTGAAGACACGCAATTATCAAAGTCTAGATGTGTCGATCATAAAAACACGTACCTCCACTCTCTCTGAAACCCATTCAAAGTTTCTCTTAACCATTTGCAGTGCTTCAGGAGTCACTTCTTTCAGGTCCCGATAGGACTGAAAAGGGGAAAATAAAAATACTGAAGTGTTATGGTTTAACCCCAGACAGCAACCAAGCCCCACGCAGCTCACTCACTCCCCATCATGGCATCAGGGAGAGAACTGATACGGTAAAAGCAGGAAAACTCATGGGTTGAGATAAAGACAGTTTAATAGGGAAAGCAAAAGCCACGCAAGTAAGCAAAGTGAAACATGGAATTCATTCATTGCTTCCCATGGGTAGGCAGGTGTTCAGACACTCCCAGGAGAGCAGGGCCCCATCATATGTAACCGTTACTTGGAAAGACAAACACCATCACTCCAAACGTCTCGTTTTTTCCTCCTCCTTTCCCCCAGCAGTATATACTGAGCATCATGTCATATGGTACGGAATATCCCTTCGGTCAGCTGGAGTCACTTGTCCAGCTGTGTCTCCTCCCAGCCTCCCATGCACCCCTAACTTCCTCACCAGCGTGGCAGTACAAAAAGCATAGAAGGCCTTGGCTCTCTGTAAGCCCTGCCCAGCAATAACAAAAACATCTCTGTACTATCAACGCTGTGTTCAGCACAAATCCAAAGCACAGCCCCACACCAGCCACTGTGAAGAAAATTAACTCAGCCCCAGCCAAAACCAGCACATGAAGTTAATGTGATTTGGGTACACAAAGCACTCATTTTGCTACCATAATAGATAAGAATTATTATTATACCTCAACTGAAATATTTATGTAGTTTCTAGCCATTCTATAGGAAGGTGAACAGAGATTGGTACAGATATGGGAAAACTGAATAGGGAAGACACTGGAATACATAACTATACTGGATATATAGAATATTTAAATGTATTGGGATATACGTAATGAACCATCTCAGCAGGTATAAACAAACTCCTACATTACAACTTATGGCCATTTGCAACACAAAAGACTTTTAGCCACAAGGGTATCAAGCTTTTGGAAGCTTTCCAAAGGGAAAATGTAAGGAAAGACATAAAACTTCTTTAGTGTTGGATTTGTAATTACATGATTGCCTGTACCAGCCAACCTAGGTTCTACATCATGTTATCATGGACCTTATTTCAGGGAGATGAGCAAAAGCACCATCAAAGCAATTCAAGCATGCTACTTACTACTTAATTCAGGTCCAGTAAACAATAGAGCAGTTCTGCTTTCCAGTTTAAAATGAATACCCTTCCTCCCACACACACTTCGGAAATCTTCTCCTGTGGCTTACAACCAGTTTCTCTCACAGGGTCTCTGTGAGAGAATGTCTTAACACTGAGAATTGTCTTAACAGCTTCTATTTTTCACACCGATTTGTTATCCATCTATGTTATTATTATCTGCACAAGTCATATTCTTATCATCCCTGGAAACTCCACACTTTATTACAACAGCTCCAGTCAACACCGCTGCTGGGTATTTCAACTGAAGATACACAGAGGATTTTTTTACTACCACAAACCAGATAAACTCTTTAAATGAGAAGAGGCTAGGACATTAGGTCCATATAAACTACTCTGTAACAAGATAAGACTATCTAGAAAAAGCCATACTGAAAAAAGTAACTCCTACAGTTTAACATCTGCTTTTATTCTCCCTCCCTGTTGACTTAGAAGGTAAAAAGATTAAAGCATTACCTGTTTGTCCTTCTGCTGGCTTCTGTCTCCTGCTGGCCACAGTCTCCATGAATCATTATCAATAACATCAGCAAGAACTATTTCTTTTGTCAGCACATTAACACCAAATTCAATCTAAAAAGACAGTAAGAATCCTATTTTAGTAAATATACAGTGATGTATTTCCTGTTGGAACTGGGATCATAAGAAATCAAGTTCTTATATACCTTGAGGTCTACCAGAGTACAATTTTGGGGCTGCCATGCTTTTTCCAGGATCTCAAAAATAGCTTGAGTAGAACGAGCCATAATATCCACTTCAGTCTGGCCAATAGTAAGTCCAGCAAAACAGAATTTTGCTTCAATTATTTGCTCCTCAGACCACTGTGGATCATTATTAGCATCATCCTGTTAAGAAAACCAGAATATGTCACATAATTTAAGCTTGCTATTAGAGGAAAATAACCATTAAAAGATACTGGGATTTTCAAAAAGAAAATACAAGTTTCAAACTAGTATTTTATGATTAGCATTAAAAAAGTGACAGGATACACCAAACCCAACATTTTAGGTCACAATTCACAAGACACTTCTTTGAGCATGCATTTCCCAAGAATTTCAGAATCCTAAGTGACAACCTAGCTACTTACCCTCACCATGCAAGTACCATTTACTTTAATTTCTTCAAATATACTGACAAATTTGTTTCAATTGGTGCAGCTTATGCCTAAAAAGTTCTGATACCTACATTTTTCTATTTTTATGTACAGTTTGGCTTGTTGTTCTTTAATGTCCCTGTAAGCCAGTATTGTATGCACTTTAGACAAAACAGCTGTTGGACAAGAATGCAAGAAAACACTAGGATGGCAAAACTACTGATAGTGACTGAGACGGTTGGTCAGACATTGGCACTTACTTGCTTTATCTGTTGGCATTTTAAAGGAGATAGAGTTCTAGCTTTGTTCAAGTTTAACATCACAGGAAAGGAAACCTACCTTGTAAAACATCTCAATTTTGGGTGGGTAAAACTTATATCCTTCTTTGACACCAGGGTTTCTCTTGAGGAAGGAGCCAGTAGCAATTCTTCTGCACACCCATTCAATCGGGATCATTTCACAGTGAGCAGCTATGAATGCCGTGTCACTCTGTTTCCTGACAAAAGCTGTTTTGATTCCTAAATATAAAGACAGCAGCTTAGTTCCATGAGTAGGCACATTCCACACTTGAAACAAGGGTCACAAAATGATCTTTCATTTTAAGTACATCTGAATCTTGTTCTTTCCTGGACTTAAGTGATACACTGAATCTTAGAGTATTTTAAGCCTACCCTGGCCTTGCAAAAGGCAATCAAGGCAGTTATCTCCTACAAGTCTTTAGTTTTGCCAGTTTTATCATACAACACTCACTTGTAGCTCAGAAACCCTATTCTTCCAAATAATTTTGTTCACAGAGCCTTTATTTAAAAAAAAAAAAAAATCTATCCTTCACAATGTTTTTGTTTGTTTGTTTTTAAAATTAGCAGCAACCAAGTACCCAACTGTGCTCTCTGATGGAAGATTCATTACACATGGAACAGTAATTGGAGGGTTTCAAAGTAAGGGAGCACAGTAGTCTTTACTATTTTGCTTAATAAAGGAGGATGGGGCAGAGAGCAGAGAGCAGAACGTCTTTCCTTACAAACACTTATTTAGGGCACTAGATCTTACTGATTTCTTAGGCAAAAGACAGTAAAACCCAGAAGCTTGTGTACCCAAACAGACCTGTTGCAGCAGGTCAGCATTTTTACATGGTAAGATAACTGACCCCCTATTAAACAGCCAACACATGCAGATCAGCATTTTAAGTGCAAAATGGCTCTTTTAAAATTTCACTCTTGAGGAAAGTCCCACCTTTCTCCCCACCTCAGAGCAAGACAACTGTCAAGCCCAATTGACATCTGCCAGAAACAGAAGGCAAAGAAGCTGTATTCAGTCAAACTAAGGAGTAGCTCTATTTCCCACCACTTCCAGAGCCATAAAGAAGGAATTAAAAGGTCTTAAAATATAGTATTAACACTGACTCTTCAGCTTTTGTAGCGTTTCCTTCAAGGGCAAAATGATTTAAATAAACAACTGCACATTAAGGCACTTCTAAATCCAGGCATTACGGACCCTGCATGGTTCACTACTACATTTTTTTTTTTTTTTTTTTTTTTCATCAGTGCAGATGTGCTTTTGCTGGGCTGACATTAGCTCTATTGTAAAAGGGAGAGAAACTTTAACAGAACTTCGTAAATCATCAGCTCTGAAAGAGTAGGTTAAGAGGAGTTGCGCAAAGCAAACAAACTACTTCTACAATAAGGCAGCCATATTATCTGCCATTTACACTCAAATAAGCAAACTGGAAGAGAACCCCGAAAGGTCTTTTGTTGCTTTCAGAAGCAGCTGCAGTTTACTCTGCATGTTTTGCCACAGCACCTGTGGAAGGTTTGAGTACAACCCATGTATGGATTTTTGACAGGTCTACAGAATGGCTTCTTCATGTTAAAAGTTCACATTTCTAGGGCATGAAATATTTTCATTGTTATCTTAACTACTGCCATTCAAAAAACTAGGCAAAACATCTCACTAACTGTTCCTAAACAAAAACTGGTAGTTTAAATCAACTGCAAATATAATCAGATATATTGGAGGCTTTCTTTGTACTCGCAAGAAAGCGAGTGACTGAGGATTACACTGAATTACTTGATGTATCTTTGTCTCAGTTCATATTTTAGGAACAACTCACACAAAAACATACCACTCTACAGAAACCATCTGTCTCTTCCTCACATATGAAACATACTAGGACTTCACTGTTTGTCTGAGAGCTATTACCACACCTTATAACAGATAATACAACTTCTAGACTAACTCAGCTGGTACCCGAAGCAGCCTTTGTGTGAATGCTTCAGAGCACACAACTATTAAGCAGTCTTGACCAAGTTTACTGGTGCCTGTATTATAGTACTGTTTTCAGACACACCACCAGCACAAATTCCTCTCTGCAACTTGCAAACTTTTTAAAGACATTTCAAAATGCTTTCTCAAAGCAAAGCTACTGGCTCCACTTTTGGAAATGCAGCGCAAAACTTACGCAAGTGTCTCAAGTTAGTTACGTATTCTGGGACAGCTCACTTTTACCATCAGAAGTATTTTGAGTCTTTTAAAGTAAGCTTTAAGCTTCTGATACATTCAATACAGACCAATAAACGTATTTGCAATGTGGTCCTCCTGTGCGTTGTACAAATGTACAAAACTAACAAACTTTATGTTGCTATAACACAACTGAGAGGGGGAAAAATACACTGTAATTTAATGTTTTAACATTCATAAACAAGTTTCACATAGCCTAGACGTAGTCTGTAGTGCCACTAGCTAGCAGCGACTTCTATGCAGGCAGATGTAGGCAGAGGGGAGGATTAGGGGCGCGTCCAAACAAGCAGGAGAAACTATTGCAGTTATCTGCCAAACTAGATTACTGCAAATACTCTCACGTTCCAAATGAACAAGTCGTCCACCCATCTCTGAAGTACCATAGAGAAAAGCATAACTAAAAACTAATAAAAAAGAGACTAAAAAACCACCAGAGCCTCAAGGCAGGATAAACCCTTATACAGAAACAATGCTGTTTTGCAACAATGTCTGTAACACACGGGCATATACTCTACCTTTAAAATACCTACCCGATTCCTGAAGCAGCTGAAACACACAGCTAGTTGTTGTGTTGGAAATGGCAGCTTTCCCTTCCATTCGGTCCTTCCTGGCTGCATTTCCCGCCGTAATTTGGTCTTTTGACTGCATGAGAACACATCCCGGGATGTCTGGCAGCTCATACACTTCTTTCGTTTTACCTTCATTAACTTTTTTACCAAGTTTCAGGTCTAGAGAAATTAAAAAAAAATCAGTTTAGCATTGAAAGGACTTGTTTACTTGCGCACGCACGCCCACAACCTTCGCGTCCAAAGGGGGACCCAGCAGGACCCCGCGCTGCGGGCAGAGACCACGAGGAGCTCGCTAAGCCCCCACCCACGTTGCGACTTGGCCCCGTTCCTCCCGAGCAGCGAGGCCAAAAGCCATCGCTCAGGGCTCCTGCCCAGGCGGCCCCGGCTCGCCGGGGACGCCCCAGTTGCAGGCGGGCAGGTCCCGCGGGAGGCAGCAGTGCTGCCCCGGCCGTGGGGAGCCGGGAGCTGCCGCCTGAGCGGTGCAGGCAGGACCCGCGCCGCTTTCACCACCTCTTTTTTAACTTTGGGACGAGCCCGGAGCTCCGCGATCTGAGCGGCGCGGGGTGGCAGCCCCCCGCAGCATCCTCTGCCTGGAGCTGCCCGTCGCCGTCTCTCCGGCGGGAAGGGGGGCAGCCGTGGCCACCCTCGTGTTGGGAGCGGCCACCCACAAGAAAAAAATATATAAATCAGAGCTACGCGAGAAAAAGTTGGCTCCGGAGCACTTACACCCCGAGTCCGCTAAGCGGGCACCGGCCCCCGGGAGCGGCGCCCCCGACCCACCCCCGCGACGGCCGCAGGATTACCTGATGCTGCGGGGGCCATGGCTGCGGCGGGAGCGGACGCGGGCACCTAGAGCACAGAGAGAGGCTGAGCGCACGGCGTGGGCTCGGCCGCCGGGGTAAGAAGGGGCCGGCGGAAGGGGCGGGCAGGCTGGGCCGCCCGGGTCCGGCTGCGGCTCCCGCCGCGGCTCGGGAGGTGCTGGGAGGCTCCGGTGGCACAGCTGCCCTTGGCGCTTCGGCTGCGTGCGAGGGGTTGCTGCTCGGCTTGGCAGCGCCGCTGTTCGGTGGGGCGGAGGGTTTGGGGGCTGCTGCTCGGACGCCGGAAAGCTGCCCAGGCCTCCCTGCTGAAAACAGGGTGTGTGTCACACGTTATACTCCAGGACCGCGTTCCCACTCATCAGACAAAACAGTGCAGAGAGCAAGCTCTGCATCTTCCCCTCCCCGGTGGATACCCTAAGGGGTTAAACTAATTCTCCCGAAACATCTCGTATCCAGCGGTTGCCCTCCTAATGGGGCTTAGGAGGTGACGCACTGCAATTGGCACAAGGGATTCTGCTTAGTTATGGGATGAACTGCTGAGAGACCCAGGCCCCTCCCTGTTCTTCAGTTTCTGCAAAATGAAACAGTTAAGGAGAAGGTGCTTCTCTGCAGAGATCTGGAGTTCTTCACACTAGCCTCATCTGTCTACTACAGCCAGCTGAGCATCCCTGAGTCCTGGTGAAAAGGTAGTTTGACACACATCAAATGGCATCCTTGAAGTTAAGTGATTGTTTAGGACTAAAAAATTCACACAAACTTTACATAAATCTCAACCCCATGAATAAAAGCCAAGCTCTTAGAAGCAATGCCTCAAAGGCTTTCCAGGAGGCACAGGTGCAAATATTTTCTTTTCAACAGCAAATGCCCAAAGACTGTCGACTCTACAAAATGTATTTTCCTGAGTAAATGTCGAGGATTTATCACAAAGCAAGATGTCAAAAAAGGCATCTTGTTCTATGCTCACACAGTCTGATAAGCATGACCATAGTTTTAAGAACAACTCAAAGTAGCTGCTGCAGCTTCCTTCCTATGTGAGGAAGCCCTATCACATGCAGTGCTGTGCATCCTGGGCTTGCCTTCCAAGAGTAAAAACTCTGCAGGTAGAACCAAGGTCTTTCCCTGCAAAAGCCTGCTTTGCTCTGTGCTGCCTGATCAGGCACCAGCTGCCCAACAGCACCAGACGTCATCACTGTGACTTTGAAGGTCACCCCTCACTGATGCTGGCACTTCTTGAGGGGAAAGGAATAGTAGCCCTCCCACATTTGACTTCCTCCTGTCATTGTGAAGCAACAAAACCCTTTTTCAGGTCAATAAATAACCTTGGCTGGATCAAAACTATGAAGTCCAGAGGGCAAAAATCTTAAATAAGAATCTTTAAAATAACACCCAAGACTGTAATACCATAGAAATACATGTTAATAGAAGGAAGGAAATATGACTTTGCCATTTGTGCCGAACTGATAAGCTCAGATTTCAGTACTCTCGGGCATAATTAGAAGTTTTCATTAAAATAATGTAAAAATCTCGGTTAAAGAGATCTATTCAATCTCTTTCCTATCCGGTGTGCAGAAAGCTTTTTATTTACATTTTAACAAATTAGGCACATGAGATCTAGAAAAATGGCTTCAAGAATGTTACTAATTGAGCCCTCCATGGTCACACGATGAAGTAAAGATTCAGAAAAAAAAAACCAATAAAAATCAATCACTAAAGCTAACCTCAAAGTGTTTTTATCCCAAACCACTGCTCCTGTCAGCTATGCTTTCTTACAAATGAAGTCCTTACCTGTCATGTCCCTCTGGCCTGCTGGTCTGAGAACAGGAAAGCCCCCAGCAAATAAACCTCCCAGAGGCTGCTGAGAGCCACCTTTATTGACGGCTGGATTAACTCCATCTCTGTTAGCTCCTTTGGGTTCTGTTAAAAAGAACCAAAACACAGGGTATATCAGAAAATCATTTCATCCTTGCCCTGGGACTGCTAAGGCTCGGCACCAACAAATAGCCAAGGCCAGACTTTTCCCTCTACTGTTACTACAAGAACTGCCATCACTCTCGGACCTGTAACTTGGAGCACAGCACCCTCTGGTGCTCTTTAATCTCACTTTAATTGTGACACTAAGATGAAGTTGCGTTAGGCCTAACATTAAATTTATGTTTCCAAATTTTTTTGGCATTTTTTGTTCTTTTAATCTAGTAAAGCACAATTCTTCTGCTAGAGCCAACAATTGTTGATTAATTGTTTTATTAAGAAACTCTCAAGGATTTAACTATTCATGATTTTTTATTTTTTTGGACAAGGAATGCCTGTTAAGGAGATATCCAGTTACAGACTTATCATGAAATGTTAAGAGTTACTGATCTCAGAGCAGGATGCGAATTAGAGAGTGTCCCCTCTCTGCATCCTAAAGCCATATAAAGATACAGACTTTTGCTGAACTTCAAACCTGCCCTTCAGTTTGAAACTGTTCAGGGGATCTCCACCCACACCTGAGGCCTCAGTGAAGCTCACTCAGGCCTTGCTGAGAAGCACATACTTACTTTCAATCTGTGGGGCACTGCGGTCATTGATTTGAGTCACTTTTCTTAAGCGAGTTCCCTGCTGGATATCAGCCAAGAGTGCGCTTCGTGCTTTCTGATCTTCCTTCCGCAATTTCGGCACATCTGAACTAGACTGTTGACAGTAAGATCATTAAATAGGAGGTGCAGACAAAAAATTCAAGCTTAGAAAGGATACACAGGCAAACACGGGATAGAAGATTTGAAATAAACCCCCTTTGGCAACTGGCACTTCAAAGCCTTTGAGTTCAGTCAACAAGAACAGCATTCACTCGTGCAGGAGGCAGGAAAGCTGAAAGCTTAAATATAACACAAATCTAATACTAACAGAGCTAATACTGTTGATATTCAGGGCCAACTTAAATGAAATGTGATCTCCTACTTGGCCATTTATGACCTCTGTCCTACAACTCCAGCTCTGACTAGCTCTCTCAGCTCTTTTCATGCTATTTACAATGCTTTACCAACAGAGATTTTATATGCCACATTAGAATAAATATGTTTTATCCACTTAGGATAGCCTTAGGGAAAAAAGACAGATAAATGCATACTGCATTTATATTTGAATGTGATCATTAATTAATTGAGAATGTCTTTCTGTATTGGAGGTTCACACCATCTTAAGTAGACTGCCTTTAGAACAGTATAATTATATTATAGTGACTTTCTGCCCTAACCAAGCTCCACAGATGTAAATTAATTTAAATTGCAATTTAAAGTTTTGTAATAAAACTTTAATATTTTTTATCCTTATTTCATCAAGTTTCTTGTTACTAAAAAGAAAATAAATCAGATCTTTGAAAAATTTGGACGTTTCACTTTCTTGAAGCAATTATTAACCAGCAAAGCTGTTATTTCTAAACCTATCATGGTTGACAGAGTGGTCTAGCAAAGGGGAATCTTCACCTCAGATGAGCAGTGAGCTGCTTGCTTCCAAAATTCCCAGAGGTTAGCTAACTTCCTAAGGAGAATGAACATCAGAAATGTTTCCATATTCCTTAATTTTAGCATCATAGTCCTAATAAAGCCGAACAATACTATCACACTTTAAAACAAACAAAAAAACCCCCTCAGCTTGTTAATGGCATTCTGAAAGCAAAAGAGAAACTTGGAAACACTTAACCAGCTGCTGAGTTAATGAAGTGTCTAACTGGCTAATCCCCAAAGAAGTATTCTATCGGTACGATATCTTTCGTGGTTATTTTTGTGCTTGCTAAAAACCAACCAAACAACAAATCGAAACTCGAGCAAGCAGGATTTGCCGCGCCCCGCCAGGTGGAGCTGCAGACCGCCGCTGAACGCCGCCGCATTCCCGAGCCGTGATGTAAAACCGCGGAATTATAACCTGACTGATCTGTAACCATGTGTTATTTAAAAATATTAGGAAAATCCCCACTCTGTTACATAGTTTCCTCATTTGAAACAGCTCTGGCTGCCCTTGTACTTTCAGGATAGCGCGTCCCGCAGCCCATTAAGACGCCCCAGAGGAGCTGCCCGTGTCAGCAGCATTGGACCATGTACCAGCCAGAAACTGATTCCACTGCCATTCTCTGGAAGCTAACAATACTTACTGTGAAAAATGGAAATACCATAACTGGAACAAGGGTGATTCCCTTCCTCACAAAAGCTCTTTTTTATCAGTATCTTCAACTTCACGCTTCTCTACCACCATTAATGACTTTGCTGAAGCAGGACAAGCAGGATCTAGAGGGATCTGACCAAGACCTATGTTTAAAATTAGATCCAGCAGCTGTCTTTTCGTTTCCAGGTTCAAGTGTCCATATATTATGGCAGCTGTCCACTTCACCACTTCTCTGAGCAAACAGACTATTGGAATATAAAGTCTTGATATCCAAATAGTTACTAGGCTAAAATAGCCCACT
>JAYRBT010000082.1:34342653-34409143 GCA_036023395.1 Myiotriccus ornatus | reverse complement strand
TCCCAGTGTTACAGCCACCGCCTAGTCCTGGCATCAGTCCCAAATAAAGAGGCGCTTCAGTGTTAGCAGAACCTGGTGCCTGCTGTGCATTAGCATCTACCTGCTTGAAGTTACCAGCACACACAATGGCAGGGAACAGAACATAAAAAATTAGCATAGCAGGAGTTACTTTCTTCCACATCTATACTCCTAGTGCCCATTTCAAAGACTATCAGTAATCAATGCCACTGCACCAAATAAAACCCTCCACATTTTGTGTTAGCGCTGCTCTACATTTTGTGTAAGCACTGCTCTATCAAACAATATAAAATTTTGTATACTGAAAGGTTCTCTTGCTCAAATGGAGCAGCAGGCTTATTAACAAGGGTATACTTAGAAGTTTTCCAATGAGGGTTGCTAAATTTCTATATCTGAATACAGAAACGCAAGAGGATCAGTATGATGATTTGTACCTGCTGAGCCATTGAGCTTTTCTATTGGTGTTTAACTTTCTGACACCCACATTTGAAATGTAAATTCTGCCTGTTTTTTCATTAAACAAAATGCACAGTAACAGAAGCTGCTAGAATGGAGGCAGTATAAAATTTAAACTACTCTAAAAGTGTTTCCTAGCAGTCCAGAAAGATCACAAGTCGAATACCAGAAATACCCTAAGACTGGCTTCAAAAATAATTTTGAACTTCATCTTTTGATTTCTAAATTTTTTGGATTCAAATTCCTGTGATTGTCTCTGCATCAGTGAAAAGAGAACTTAAAACTCTTAGGTGAACAAGAAATTCTGAGACCCTGGCACTGCAATGAAAATGTCAAACAGCACAAGGCTGAAAACACCACCATGGGAGCTGGTGACACTACTGCTGTTTATTCTCTCTGTCTATCATAGAAGGGTCCCAAGACTGACAAGGGATACAGTGAATAGTGACAACAAAAAATTCAACATGTGACAGCTAACACACATCACAGTTTAATCTCTCTCTGTTCTAAGAACAGTAGGTCATTTCTCCTACTCAGTTACATGTGCAGAATGTATCTGAATATTCTGAAATGCCTTTTAGCATCCAGACGAAATTATGGTCAGCCTCAGAGAGGAGAATAACAAGAAACTAGCATTTCTTGCACTGTCACCTTTCAGCCATGCAGAGAAGTCCTACTCAAGTGTTGCTATAATTCTGAGTTCTCTTTTAATTAAAAGGCTGCAAGTGTAATATTAATTGACAGATGGAATTTAATATGTAGCCACTGCATATAGTACAGATGGGGCACTGATTTTTCAAGGCATTATTACCTTGTGATTAGAATGGTAAATTAACCTATTAGCTTTCTGCAGCTTGGCTGCTTCGAGTACCTGGGCCCGATCATTTACAGCTGGTAACTCTACAACACGCTGCAATTTCCATACTTGTGTGTGTAAAATTACACAAAGAGAAAGAATGCTCTTTAAATGCTTTCCATTCCATTCAGACACGTAGAACACATGACATTATAAAGAAACCTGCAAAACAGAACTCACCACCTAAATACATTAAAAGTGGTGACCTAAGAGATTTCAGGTAAAGCATTCAAGAAGATTAGAACCAATGAATATACGCAGTACGTGCCCCTGTACCTCTCCCCAGATGAAACAGAGCAATGCCAGCCCAGTATTTGTTTTCTTTACATCTTCACAGTTCCCACTTGCCCTTTCTGTATTTGTTGACTTCAAGAGTAGAAGGCTACAGCAGCAACACTGAGATGCCATAGCTATGCAGTCCCACATTTTCCAATAGCTGAAAATTAAGTCAAATAAACCACACAAAGACAAAGCATTTTTTTTCCCTACATAACTGCCTCTCAATTTTTATGAAAGCAGACTGGTGTGAGATATGATATATTAAAATACTATAAATTAGTTTCCTTTATTTTGGCTGGAACAGAGCACTCTCAAAAATTTCAGCCATGCTTTGCCCAGCACTTAGCACAGTCTGTACGACCATCAGTTATCAGCAATGTTACCAAGCTGCACTCTCTCTCACTCCAGTATGTTTTACCTATCAGCAATAAACACTATGATTTAGTATCTCCTGGTCTAGGAATTCCATTACAAAATACTAAATATAATCTTACTCACGGCTCTCATAAAATTTTAGTAAACACATTCCTACATATTTTGTAATTGGCACCATACCTGATTTTGTTCTTTCAGTGTTACACTTGCATGTCTAGGGATCTGAATGAAAGCTCGAGAAATTACCTTAATTTTTACAGTAAATACTTAGCAAGTGTGCCCAAACATTTATGCATATGCACACTCATACGCACGCATTCTCTCATACTATATTTGGTAAGACCAAATCAAAATACCATAAATCATCGTTATCTTCAGCCAGGATGTTTTACATATGTTGTTTGTTCTCTTTCCACAGAACAGTAGTGCTAAATGTCATAGGAGCAAAACCAACTCCCACACAACTTCAGATAAACACTGTAGCTCTCTGAATTTCTTGGGAAGATTGAAGGAAACAGCTCGGCAAGGTTTGCACTCTAACAGCTGCATGAAGGAGAGAAAAAACAATCCCTTTCCCCCCCACCAAGGAAAACTATCAGGTGATGTTTTTCTGAGCCTTGGAAATCCTTCTTCTGTGTAAATTAGGCATTTATCACACTGTTATATCATGATGAATTGCTTTTCTGAGTTTTTTATTACAAGAGTAGAAAATAAGATCAGAATAACACATAAACACTGACAAGTGTTTGTCTACAACAGTAATTCAATTTTTTTTTAAATTTTAACTGGATAAGAATGAGGTAATCATTAAGAATAATCTACATGCCAATCTAGCATTCATCATTATTTCAAGTTTCACATTTCTATCACCAAAGTAAGCATATTCATTTCTTCTCCTGCTATCCTAGTTTTCAATATGCCGTAAGGCAGCAAATGAACACCTGGGGACACTTTTTTGGCTTTAACCATCTGATCCATTGTGATTTTTGGGGTTAATTTCTATGCTAAGATTTTAATAATAACAATTCTAAAGAGAACAGAAGCATTTTCTTAAACTCCACAAACATCTGAATCATTAAACAAACATCTTCTCTGAATAAGGCACAACCCAGCAGGGCTGCTACGCATCCACGCTTCCTTCAACATTAACATTTTAATAGGTGATGACTGATCTTAGCATTAGGAATTCATACATATGCAGGCTACACGGCAGTGAGCAGCCTTCCCTGCACACGAAAAGTGAACATGGTTTTTCAAAGCAAAATTCTCTCTTGATGCTTTTCTTGGGAAATTAGGAAAAGAAAATTTTTAATCAGTCTCAGTGGTGGCATCTACTCCAGAAAGCATGACAACCCAAAACTAACCAGGATGCCATATGCCAAACTAAAAGACAAGAGTGTTAAAAGAAGCAGAGGGGGAATAAAAAGAAGATTTTCATGAGCAGAAAGCTTAAAAAAACCTCTAACCCCACCACACTCTTCCCCCAAAACAACAAAAAAACCCTATTAAAAACCCCACCTTACATGACACACACATACCCATAAATTGAAACAGCTTTTGAACAAACACATTAATGCCTCATGTCCAAGTTTCCTTTATTAAGGTATAGGGGAAAAGCGAACAAGAACAGATATGAATTCTGTAAGCCACTGCCAGAAAACACACTGGGGCACAGTTTTATTCTGCCTACTCATCTCTCTCATCTTTATGACCCCCTGAAGGTAGGCATTTGAAGACATGCTCAATTAATCCAATTAGCTATATTTACATTTTGACTCAGCCACCTACATCTGCTGTGGCAGATCCCCTAGTATTCCCTCCTGTGAAATCTACTTTATTTTCTTCTAAGTTTGCTCTAACAGCCTGTAGCTTTTCAGCTGTTGGGCACAGGTGGCTCCTAGCATGTCTTAAATACCATCTCCAATTCACTTTACTATTGCCTTGCAACAACTTGTGTGAGCAGAATTCAGTACAAGTACTTACAGAATACCAGCAAGTTCAAAAATCCTAGAAAACAGTAGGAAAGAACCTAACTTTATTTTGCCTTAAGAAGAAGTTAACAGGATGAAAAAACTAAGTGCTCACAGTGCTTAGAATATCCACAAAGCAAAGACTGCAAAATTCTTTGGGATCGTGGCTCACAATATTCACAAAGAAAATGTGCAGAGAAAAACATAATGTGGGAACTACTTCTTCTAAAAATCTCTTGATAATCAAAGCAAGAGGAAAGTATGGTTGTTATCCATAACTAGAAAAGCAAGACAAGTCTATGGTACCCCTGCAAGGGCACCATGCAAAACGACAGGATTCTAAAACCCCACCCTACACACAGTCATTTTTCTTTTAACACAAATCAAGTTAAACTAGTGGCTCACTCGCATATCAATAGTGAATTTAAAACCTAACTTTTAATTGCTAACATGTAAATATTACTCTGGTTTAATTATACCAGTATAATAAAAATCACAGTGCTGTTTACTTTGGAACTTTTCCAGCTGCTGGCCAAACAATACTTACTTGGTTTGAAGGTTTTCGTTAAAGCTACATGTCTGTTAAAATTTTTCCTTCTTCCAACCCCCCAGTGGTAGATTTAGCAGCTGTAACAACAACTGGGCAGCTTTGCAACTGTAAAAGAGAGATGCCAATTCCTAGAAAACAGCTTTCTAGTAAAAGAAAATAGGGTCTGTAGCAAGTGTTCGTGGACTCCCAAGCTGTAAGATTTTATTCCCTAACTTGGCACCAGCTGGAGAGCTGACACACTGTGCTTCTGCTGAACTCACCAGGTAGATTTCAGATCCTGTCTCTCATTCAGTTTTGACAGGGAAAGGTCATTTTGCTGTTACAGAAAAAACAATGTTCTGCCGTGTTACTTCGCTAATTATTTATGTTGGTTCATGTGCTCTTTTTAGTATTAACATTTATTAAAAGGAAGGTTTTAATATCAGACATTATTTAGAAATGCATTTAGTTTGTATTGTATCACCAAGATAAAACTGACTTTAAAGTCTGTGTATTTTATGCACAGATCACACCATTTGAAACAGAACTTAAGAAAGTAAGCCTTCTTGTACCAAAACCCTATCATGGTAGTGGTTTTATTCACCAGAAAAGGAGGAGAACAAAAAACCCCGAACTTGTTCGTAGTGATCCTTAGGGGTCCTCTTAGCTTTCCCAAGTAAATCACAATTAGTATATGTTAGAGGAGTCTAAAAACGTCTCTAGATATTTTAGGGAGCTCAGTTTATTAGGATAAGAATATTTGCAGCTTCTGTTGACTTTAACTGCAGCTGTGAACATTAGGTTGTTCACAATATGCAGCCCACTTATTTCAGCATCTAACTATAGGTTGTGCCCAGAAGAATTGCTAACTGAAAACAGTGCTTATGGTGCTAAAGTTAAAACTGAATACTAGAAAGAATCAAACACTGCTTATTTCATTTGCTCTCTTTATCTTCCTCTTCTTCATCTCCACAACTCGTGGAGAGTTCTACAGAATGGTACAGCCTATAAAGTAGCAGAGAGAAACATGCAAGAAAACCTCCTTCTGGAAAAAAAAGATAACATAAGAGCATTATGAACATTATCAAACTAAATCAACAGACCTTCCTGGGAACAAAACAGGCAGAGATGCCAGGGAATGCAATGGAGAAATGAAGTTGTTGAAAAAAAAAAAAAAAGTTTGAATTACATTTGGAGTACCATGTACTGTTTTACTACAGAGACAGAAAAATATATGAAAAAAAGTCGGGAAAGATTTTATGACTTGAACACAACCACACCAGGTTTTACTGTTTCAAAAACAGTCTTAAGAGTTTCAAAGCACAAACAGGCTATGACCAATCGATTGCAGAAAAAAAAAATAAATTACTTAAACCATGTTTTACCATAGGTTCAATAATTGATTGTGAAGGTATGAAGAGCATCCCCCGTCTTATTGCAAACATGCTGGCAAGGCACATGTTCTACTTCATGACACACTCAGTAATGATCTGTTACAAGCAGTAATTGTTCCTGCACATGTACAAAAGCATATTGTGCTGTGTCCCCAGGAAGACGGCGTGTGCTAGAAAGAGCAAAACCTATAGCTGAACACTGTGAGCCTTAACAGGAACTGTAAGAAAGAGGATTAAGAAATTAATACTTACCACCTGCACATTACCAATACAAAATTGAGTTCCCTGTGGCAGAAGTATTCATAAATGCTAAAGTCTCACCATAGTCTCACATCATGAAATAGTTTCCAAGCCTTTTGATCCTGCACCCCAACAATAAAAATAATTTTGAGCATGCACCCCAGTATACATGTGTTTATTTACTTATAAATCATACACATGCATGACAGAAGTTCTAGTGTTTTCATCCTGCACATTAATAAGTCATCTTGCACCCATCATTTTTGGAGACCACTACTGTAATGAACACAAGAACAAATGCCAGCAAAACAAGCATCTGCCCCAGCTATTTGATGTGAATATCCATGCCAAAATCCTGTGGGCTCTGAGTTGGCTACTATAGCTAAGCTTTTCCTAATAGAAATGAAAAGTCAGTCTTACCAGTGGTGGTGGTGGTGGAGGGGGCCCTGCAGAAGGTGGTGGTGGAGGAGGCCCTCCAGAAGGTGGTAGAGGTGGTGGAGGAGGAGGTGGTGGCGGCGGCACAGGCATCCGTTCAGATTTCTAGCTTCACGCAACTATGAAAAGTATAGCCAAAGTCTATGTCCTTGAGGAGAAGGAAGGGAGGAGAAAGAAAAGGGGGAAGAATAAAAAGAAAAAACAAAGAGGAATGTGTTTATACACTGCAAGCTGAAGATCGGCCAAATATCTAGCTCTCAGCAGACTGAAGACTTTTATACTGCACTGCCTCCAAAACTACAGTACGAACAGCCTCATTACAGTTATCTGATGACAACATTCATCTAAAGAGCAAGCTCATAGATCTGGACAGGTGCCACGAGTACCAAATGCATAGATGCCAGCCTGTCCAACTTTAACTATTATGTCTTGCCTTAATCTAGCCCATGGCCCTGAAATGCAATTCCACGCAGAACAAATCACAGTCAACCACGTGTAGGCACTCCTGCAGGAACAAAAACTCTGTTGACTTTTACACCAGAGGTTTGCTGCTCTAACAACAGCGTAAGGAAATTTATAAGGTTCAATGGACTTGCTGAGTGACTAAAGAAAAAAAAAAGAAAAAAAAAAGAAGGACTCCCCCTCAGTGATTGAATAATAAATGAAGAAATTATTCTACAAATGAAAGCTTCCATTACCAAATTGTAGCATGTAAGGACCAAACATTTCAAATATTAAAATCACCTGTGTTTTCTTGCCATTTTTAGATGTTGACTTTTCACAATTCTTTAGTAATACACTGACAAAAAAGACACATATATTCATAAAAAAGCTGTATGCTATTTTTTTTTTTGTTTAAATCTCCTGTGGAATGACAGCACATTACTCACTGATTTTCAGCTCTAACCCAGCCCTCGGCATGACTGCATCCCGTCTTAGTCATCTGTAAAGTTAACAAGCAACTCCTGTATTTCATCAGTAAAGTTGCAAGTGAAAGTCCTAGGCAGTGCCCTCCGCAAGCCATACTTGGTAAATTTTTTTGCTAGCGACTCTTGGATAAAAGCTTTGAATATGGTTTTACATATAGTTTTACATCCACTGTTTCTACTAGCTTCTGAGACTCTTCACAATGTCATGTGAAACAGTGTCAAAAGCCTTACAATAATGCAAAATATGACATCTGCTATATCTTTCCTTTCTGCAGGGCTTTATCTCAACAAGAAATTACACTGGTTTGACAGATTTGCTCTTCACGCATCTCCACAGATGAGAATTCCTTTTCCTGTCTTCTCCAAGGATTCAAAAACATTTTTCTCATTTTGACGTTTTACTAGAAATTGATGTTAAGTTGAAAGGACCACAATTCCCAGGCCCTCTTCCCCTCATTTCTCCCTTCATTTTTTAAAGCATGCACTTTAGGCTTATCCAGAATCACCAGTATAAGGAGGAGGTACGAAAGTTAAATCTGGAAAAGTTCGGCAGAGAAGACAACAAAGAAATGAGGCAATGCAGTCTTTCGGAGAATACCTGGCTGTTTTGTTAGAGGGATAGTTTGGAAGAGGCAATGAAGCTAAAATGTTCACTTCCTACTTAATGTATGTGAACAATATCCAGATAATACCTGAGTATTTTTCTTCTGCTGTATCTTGTAAAATACTTTGTGGGAGATCAAACACGCGAAACCTCTGAAACACTCGCTTCCTCCCTTGAGAGACTGCTATGCAAGGGACTCACATATCAAAGCACCCTGATCTGGAACAGAACTGGTTACAATCACTGTAATAATCACTTAAGGAAACATTCCAAGAAAGCTGGCATCACAGTGTCTCCACTGTTCCACCATCATTGTAGCCCTGTTCAAAAATCCATTAACAGAAGATATCTCTTTTCCTCAATTAAGCCATTCAAAAACAGACATAAGGAGAATGAGTCTTCCCAGCTAATAATATGTTTCGGGTTAGTATCTTCCTACCCTGCAATACAGGCCTTTTGTCTTCATTAAGGATTTAGAATGGGAAATATGCTCATAGTCAAATTAGAAAAAAAAAAATACAACCCACGCTTCTGTGGCAGACCACATGCATGGCAGCAGGAGGTAAAGCACACTGGAGGCAAGCAGCAGTGAGAGAAAGGAAATGGGAAACAGCTCCTGGTATTTAGAAGTCACAATCTGAAATGCCATCAGGTGGCTTTTCTAGCTGCCTCTCCACCAGTTCTTGCCCCAGCAGCCATTCCTCCAAATGATGCAGCCTGAATTGCAGGACTAGAAACTGTGTGACCATCTACAACCCACTATTCAGTGCAGAGGAAGTGTTCACCATGTATCCCACTCCCATATCCCGAATCCTCCTGACAGCATGAAAAAAATGCATTTCAGGGGGCAGTAAAATCAGCCCTTGAATCGAATGCTGTAGACACTGTAGAGATTTCTTCCCATGCTGTTTCATATCCTCTGCAAATGAACCATCTTTCAGAAAGTTCTGCATATGTGCCGCCTTCTGTCTCTTGCCACAAATTCAGAGGCTTGATGTCCTGACCTTGGTGTGCTTTTGTGCACACAGGAAAATTCATGCTTTTTATACTACAACTATTACAGGGTATTGCCTACACAATGAAGAACCATTTTGCACGTAAGGGCTCTCTTTGTTCAAGTGGGCTTTGAAAGGAGTGCTGCTACTCTCAGAAG
Source organism: Myiotriccus ornatus (assembly GCA_036023395.1). Classification (NCBI taxonomy): domain Eukaryota; kingdom Metazoa; phylum Chordata; class Aves; order Passeriformes; family Tyrannidae; genus Myiotriccus; species Myiotriccus ornatus. The sequence goes on along the minus strand of JAYRBT010000082.1, from coordinate 34,399,905 downwards.
TAGACACTGTATGTCAATAAAGGCAGGCATCTTCAAGTTAACTTACGAGAAAAAACAACTGGCTCTTAGGATTTAGTCATAACTGCACGATCTACACTTTTTAATATGTAGGGTTGGCTATGAGAACATCTTTTGTGTTGCTGCAGCTATCTCAAGTGGTTTGTATTGAAAGAAAATTATGGAGAAGACTGCAACACTTTCAATATACCAACACACATTACCTGGAGGCCTTTGTTCCTTGGTTAAAGGCTGTATTTCATTTGCCTCTCCCCTCATTCTGTCGACAATTTCACACAATACCTTTAGAACATGCTAAGGATACGGATTTGCACATTATAAGCTAAATAAATTCTGAATTAAAACCAAAAAAGAAATATCATATTGATCAGTTCTAATGTCTGATAAGAGCCAGACAAGAGGGGAATGCCACAAAACGTCCTTAAGGCAATGTGCTCTTTCTCCACTGCTCTAAATATACATATTTATAATTGGAAGAGCAGGATCTGAACTATCCTTGAGAGACAGAAATAAAAAGATAAATTTCAAAAGTTGGCAATAGGTGGAAAGGAGAAACCTGTGTGTTTAGTCTCAGTTTTCTATGACAAGAAGCAATATAAATCTTAGCTTGACTTAAACACCACAGAACAGAATCAGGCCCAACAATTAAAGAATTTATTGTAAAAAAAAGAAGAAAATCCCAAACCCTGCATTTTCTAGTCCACCTCCCTAAAAAAGCAAGGTTGTGCACTTTTTTTAGTGCTTTCTAAAGTCTAATTTTAGGTGTCCCAAATAATGTGGCTTGTATTATTTCCCTTAGGAAGCTCTTTCACAGTCAAATAACTCTTAGTTCATAATGCCTGACACACAGCCTAATTTCTTCTTCTCTCAGTTTGATCCCATTTGCACTCCACTGCAGATGATTCTACCTTGTTCTAAGCAAATAGTTTCTCCTACCCCTCAGCATCAGCTTTGTGGAATATAAGAATTGTCATTCAGAAATACATTTACAAGGACTTGTTATAGTTTTTGAGGTGTTTTACTTCTCACAAGTCAGTGAACTTCTCATCAGTCAGCAAACATTCTTACTACTCTCTGATCTCAAAACAGTTGGTCTTTAGTTCTGTTGGTAAGGACAATTCTAAAACCGATAATTTCAGGTGTCACAAATTGTTTCCTTGCACGTTCACCCAGTCCTTGCTTGAATAACAGCTGGGTTTAAAAACCACAATGCAGTCCTCAATGTAGAACTCAAGCTCCAGATTTCTATAGGCCCAAATAAAGTCTTCACCCAGACTTTAACTTTGAGGGGTCAGACAAGATGTAGGAGGGGCAGATCTTTCTTCATGGACTGCTCTCTCAAGTCTTGTGCTGGATTTGCCTGTGTGAAACACAAAACCTCCGTCTAAGCTTCTCTGTAGGTTTGGTCTCACTTTGCCCAGCTACCAGACGTACATAAGCTCTGATCCAAGCACTTCCCAAAGGTCTCCTCCTGAAGTATCACTGCCACAACCCCAGCCCTGGGCTCACACTAAGACAAAGTCCTGCTGGGAGCACAGAACCGCACTAAGAAACACTGGTTTTTGGAAAGCATCTGACATGTCCCTTGCCACAGCATCACTCAGCAGAACCGCCATAGGTCTGCCTGCAAAAACTATTCTAAAATACCTCTACCCATCATGGAAAGTGAAGGCATTAAACAGCTGTATCTTCATTATATTACAATGTCTAGATGGGGAAAAGACAGAGAAAAAAAATAAGTCCCAGTTATACACAAAAATTAAACACAAAAATGCATTTATACACAAAATTAACTCTTAACTTGTAGCATTGTTTAAATTATTCAGGTCCTTAGGTCTTTAGGTGATATAGTCAGTAGCACAAAACAACACAGTTGGAACTGTGGAAATGGGACCCTTTTAATCAATTTAGATAAAGGACTGCAAAATAATTGATTCATTATTACTGGATTTGCAATCACTGCAGCTGAGCACTCTGAGGTAGGTAATACAGCTTTGGGGAAATGTATAGACTTTCTTCCTTCAAAGTGAAAGCTGGGGGTAGATATTTCAAAGGTGTGCAGGGAAGTTTACCTATTGGTCTTATTTTCTTGATTAAAAACTGAAGGTAAAAAGTAGACCACAAACTCTGGTTTTATCTGTTAACCAGCTTTTATATAAGCAAATATGCTTTCCTCATTAACAGTACTGTTCTGAGTTATAGCTTTCAAGTCCTTGCATTTTAACAGAAAAATAAAATAACTTCAAAATTATATGTGAAAAAACAGCATCAAATAAGCATCTGCTTCACTTTCATGACCTGAAAAGTAGACAACTAGCCTGTGTCCCTGTTTGCTCCTGTGAAACATCACTGAGGAACAGCTGAAATCATTGGTATGAGTAATCCATAGATCTTTTAAAGATAGTAAAACACCTGATACAGAAAAGAGAAAAAACCCAGAAAAACAGATGTGTGTTACACACATCAATTTTCCTGCTGTCATATCTGGATAAAGACTGGAAATTTCTTGGATAAAGCTTCTGTTTGGAATGAGCCAGTTTAGACTGTAATTATAACAGAAACAAACCATTTAAGCATTGGATGCTACTTTTTTTTTCTTCTTTTTAGAGTGTGAATGACTTTTTGTGTGTAGAGAACTGAACGAGGAAGAATCAATACCTCCCAATATCCTGTCTCTTTTTTGCCCTGCAAAGATAACCCCATTCACAAAAACCTCGATAGTCTCTGCTGTATTTCAGACGTTTAAGAGCAGTGCAGAAGTGCCAAACTGTTAGAACCTTCTTTTTACAGAAGAAAGGCAAATACTCATATACATACCCACCTTACTGTATGTATATTTAAACTTTCACATGTTTATTCATATGGCTGACTAAGAAAACTCCCGCCTTTCACCATCTCTTAGTAGACAGTGCCTGAATTGTATACAACTTGAGAGAAATTTCTGCTCTCAGTCCCATTTACACCACTGCAACTAAATGCAGGATCTGGCCTTTTCGGAAATGTACAAGCCTTGAGGGCCCTTCCTCCACTAAATACCTATATGAAACACTCTTAAGCAGCATTTGTCTACACAGCGTCTGTAGGATTGTCCCACAGCACGTAGCAGTATCCTGAATGTAAGCCAAGGACTGTAAGTTCATCTCATCTTGGACTATTTCCACCAGGCTCAGCGCAGTTAAGGGCTGCACCCCCTTTCTGCCTAAAAAAACCCAGTATGACTCTTACTCTCTCAGGAGCCTGATAACACTGCAACAAACTGTCCAGGGTTGCCACAGCAGAGATTACAGGAATTTGGAGACACCATGCTTCCATGTGTGCTGTGGGCAGATCTCTGCTGGCTTCCTTACGGTGCTGAGACCAGAAATTAAAGTTCTGTGCCTTGACAAACCTCCCTTCAGAGGCAAAGCTGTGCAGATGACTTCACATCCCTATAATGACTATTTCAGGGTGTAGCTTCCTCTGCTCCATGGGGATCTGTCATAGAAGATTGATTGCTGTAAGGGAGCAGAATAAGAGAATTTGTCATCCTCTCTTAAATAAGAAGTAAGAGAAAAGAACAACACACACAAAGAAGAAATATATTGTGCCTATCGTAGTATTAACCTGAAGTTGGAGAGTCCAAAGACAAATGAGTAAATTAGAAGCAATTAGGACTTGCACAACGACGTAACTTTGCAAAGGAAACAATTTATACAAAGGGGTTTCCTTGAAATTAATACTGTATCATCCACACAAAAGCAGACATGGCCTGTTTCACTGCCAGCTATACAAACAATGGTGAATTTGATATACAGTCATAGCAACGTTAATCATTAGCCTAAGCTACAGAAAGTGAAGCTTGGTGGAAGTTCAAGGTCACTGCCACATTCTGAAGGCAACTGTTTATTATTATACTCCTCAAGAGTTTCAGTGTCCACAGCACTTGAGCTCTCTTAATAAGGGCAATTTGATGTTCCAGGTTATCACTTGCAAGTTTTTCAGTCTCTGCCAAGTAAATGGTATATTTTCACATAATTATTAATGAAATTTTTTGTATAGTTATTAATAAATTAATTTACTATCATTTGTGTAATATAGAATTATTTGAAAAGTATACCTGTACACAGAATGCTTTTCACCAAAAGAAATCCTAATATTTTTTAACCAATTCTCTCAACAGAAAAAAGTTCTGCTTTCCAATTCACCTAGCTTGAAAAAGGAAAATGCAAACAAGGCAGTATTAAGCATCTTGCTTTTCTATATTTGCTGCAGACAGCTCAACAACTGTTTTCAAATGCCAGTCAAGTGAAAAGAATTTGCACACGTGGGTATCAGAAGACTATAGGACTTTAAAAATCCATGTCTGAAATAATTCTAAAATTTTCCCCTATCAACCATATGATGTTTTATCAGAGATCTGATTTTCACATCTTTCCATCTTGAAAAAAAGAATATGTAGAAACCTGTATGTTTGCCACGTCAGGCTGATACCTATCAGCTTAAGAAACAGTCTAATACCAGCAATGCACGGAAAATGAATCTTGAAATTCAACATGAGCCATTCTTCCTTTCAGTACAGTATGAGTATCAGGCCCCAGCACGGGGTCACTGTATGTGATAAGGAGAATTGTCTTTCATAAGAGATATAAAACGTGATGATGTGGTCACCTGCAGGAATAAGTTGCTGGGGAAATCCTCATCTCAAAGAAAGAATGGGAAGCTTTTATCCTGGTTTTCAGTGACGCTGTGATTACTTTTGAAATCAATTTCCAGTGGTAAAAATGTTAACCCTAAGGGTCTAAGAAATCAAACTATAACTTCTGAACATGCTTATACATTCCCACTTATATGCCCTTATCTGTCAATCCTCTTGAGACCACTATTCCATTTTAATGACATAGCTGATATCTTCATCTTAGATATTCTTTACACCAGGGTATAGCTTCAGTACTTATAAACAAAATGTACATAAACCGCTATGCTATTAGGGAAGCCTTGCTACGCTACCATAATACTGTTTCTTTTTGTATTTTAACTAATTATTGTTCTGAAAAAAATAAAATGCTGTGTTCTCACTGCCCCTTAAGTGTCAAAGCTGATGTCAAATTTCCTATGTGCATAAAGGTGTAAATATGCCTTCTTGTACAGCAAACTATTAGCTGTTTTTAAAGGCAATGCACAAAATATCTACTTTCAAACTTTCATCCATTTACTCAGGACAATAGTTTCACTTTGTGAAATGAACAACAGGTTGCAGTCACAACTGCAACAACAAAAAAATCCCTGACAAAAGATGTTTTGATTTGTAGGCCGCTTTCTGAGTTGCTAATAAAACAAAGTTCTCAGAAAAAAACAATATTCAGCTCTTTGAGTTATTAGAGGACTTCAGCTGTAACTCTTTGTGAAAGTCATTTTATTCAGAGAGGAAACTGAGATTGATACCTACCTTTACACACAGCATAAGCAAAGAACACCAGAAATCAAAAAATAACTTTGCTGCCTGAGGAAGAATGAAAATAATTCTAGAGATTAATGTCAGTGGAGTATTTTTTGCATTTGTGTCTATCATGGACACAGAGGACCAAAGTGGTTTTCTACAGTTTTTCTTCTTTGAACCGGTAGATCAGAATCCTCTCCCAAGGATTCTTCTAGCGCAGCCAGTATCTGCTACCATCAGACCAAGAAGGGTAAAGACAAGGAATCACTCATTTCCACTAATTCTGGTGTCAAGTTTTATGCTGGTTTTGGACTCCAGCTTTCACTTTGCTCAGTCTGGATCTGGCCTTTCCTCTATATTTCATGGTGAATATTTCTCCCCTTTTCTAGTGGGTTTACCAGTCTCTCCATTCCTCTTCTCCACATTCGTCTTTGTCCTTCTCACCATTCACCTCACATGTTGCCTGCTGCTGATGCAGGGCAAGGCAAAAGAAGCCATTTCATTTAAAATGTAGACTTTTCCACTCTGGCAAAAGAAAGTCAGCACATGGTACATAAGTACCTCGTTCTGCATGATACTAGAGCTTCAGCACAGGTTGCTAGTTCTGAGAAAAAACAGAAGAAATGCAGAACTAGGCTGATCCAGCTCTGAAAACAACAGGAAATGTGATTCTAGGAGGTATCAGGAGGTATATCCTGACTAGGGCTGGTATTAATGCCATTGTGCAAAGCTCCGTGTGATGGACTGGATAAAACACTGAAGTATTGGAAAAAAACAACCAGATAAAACAGTCTGGGCAGAGGAAAGGAGCAAAGCAACCACAGTATACTCATTCTACAGCTACACCAGGCCTTTAGAGCTCCTGGTACAGCTTGTTCAGAGCAAGCTCAAGTACCCCCACATGGCACTGCATCATTTATCCTACTGTTAAGTCAATGTAAACTCATGATCACTTGATCCAAGAATATTTTGTACAATCTGCTTTTGCATAATTTCCTTGCTACTTAGTAATTTCAAGGCTAAATAAGGCTTTCATTCTGCATTAAATGGCCTGTTAGGTCCCACATCCATCACTCACATGGTACACTACAGCGATACTCTCTGTCCCCTCTGCCAGTTTACTAATTTAGGGACAAATTCATCTCTTAACTTTTTTTTTTATGCTAAATTTTCCTTTATCTTCAGTAAAAGTGAGGTCAGTTCTTTAGGGTTTAATTCTGAAAATCCTCAAGGAAATACAAGCTGCAGCAACAGAAGTAACATTACTAAAATGTGACGAGCTGTTCACATTCACACAACTGACCAATTAAATCAGTTTTCTGTCCAAATCCTGGGCAGAATTTGACAGATATTTTTGCAGCAATGCACACACCCCCAAGAGGAGCAAACATTCCCTCTGAAAATAAGTTGCTAAAACCCCAGTGGGTTTTCTTCATATGTAAGCCTGGCTTGCCTTTTAAGCACCTCATGATTTTCTTCATGTGTCTACTCAACTAACCCAGCAGATATACAGATTTTAAACAGAAATAGTGTTATTTCTTTTCTTCTTTAGCTTACAAAAAAGCGTAACTTGACTTGGACTAAAGCCTAAAACCTGTCAGGACTACTTTGTATACAGACAGTAGCACTCATGTATATACATTTTTCCCTACACAAAACTATGACAATTAGGAAAGCAATAACATTATACCTTTCAAACAAGAGGATACGAAGGAGAAACAAAAGACCTCCCTTGTGATCCAGTACCACATTCTGCTCTCCTCTTTTTTCCTTTTTTGTTACTTATAATGAAGAGAGGAAAACATGATATAGTAAGCGGAAAAAGTTAAATGGTACAACAGGCATTTACAGACCTGTGTATAGCTTGTGAAAGAGACCAATACAAAGGGGTTACTGTCTCTAAACCTGTTCATTCACTTCGTTCATTTTACCCCTCTCTTATGAATCAAGCAGAAGCACTGCAATTTCTAGCCAACACTTCCATTTACCAAGGCCAACAGTGTAAATGAAGGATATAGCATATCCATTACATAGAAGCTGCAGAGCAGAGACAGAGTTTGTTTAGTTTTCTTAGACACTTGTAAGAGCAGGGTCAAGACCGAGCAAGTGCTTTCATGCTGAATTTTCTGTTCTTATGTTTAGTGAACTTAATCTTTCAGGGACCTTTGGCCCAGTTTTTCTCTGCTTTTCACTTTATCACTTATACTATTATCTATAGCATAGCTGTTATGTTGCTCTTCTCTGTCTGGACTGGCTACAAAATGACACCGTTCAATCACAGGGAGTTATATATCTATTTGTAACAGCGGTGAAAGATGACCTGGGGTCAATGCAAAGAAGAATCAGGCTCTCCATGTGTGATCTTATTTGAGAGAGAGGTATATCCAGTAGTGAAATCCATTTCAGCTGTTGTCTCAATTACCATGGCATGAAAACATGCTTTTCACACCTTATGAAAATTCTTTAGCTGTTTCACATAGTTTCAATGCAATCCAAAGGCAGTTTTACAGCTGTCATGTATGTAATACTGAGTAAGTCCACTTGATGATCTCAGAAATCAAATCAAGGTGGGCATATTAAAAAAATATAATTTTGTCTAAAAATACAGTCTCCTTCTCTCCAATCTGGAAGTCCCAAGGACATTTTTTGCTGTTTGCACTGTTTATGCCTCTGTTCATCCTGACTACAAAGTCACTGGACAAACCTGAGGCAGAATGACCACAGATGAAAAAGCAACCGTGAAGTACCATTAAGGTTTTGCTATTATAAGCCATTTTTCAGAAAGCTTAGGTCTTTCAAAGACATTAACTACTTTGTGTAAGGACACTAACTGAGGAAGAGCTATAAGAACAGTGGTAAAGGCGTTGCAGAAAGCTGCATCTCAAAACTGCACTGCAACCACTAGTAACTTGGTGTAATGTGAGTACCAAAGACTTTTAGATGAAAGTCTTCGCTGGATATTATACTTGATTATTATGTTTATTAAGACACTACTTTTACATATAGTCTGAAGAAGATTGGAATCTTTATTCTGGCACAGCAGAGCCTAGTGTCATTTTTCCCAGAGCTTCAGCTTTTCATCTGTGATCTCATTTATTAGACCTTAAATGAACTGCATGAAATACCCACATAATAACGCAGCAAATGCTCACACACATCCAGGAGCAGTAACTTATGGAAATCAAGGGTAAGGGAGCCAACTGAGCCTGTCCAGTCTCACCTACTTTTGAAGGCTGAACTGAACTTTCCCCAGTCACTGAGCACAGAGAAGAAAAGCTTCCACAAAAGCAGATGCTTCTGAAAAATACTGTAATTCTTATAGAAGAGTGACGACTAACAAGCATACAAAGAGACTGCACACTAATCTTTTCATTGCTTTGTTTCTCTTTGGAGGTAAAATATTTTAAAATATTAATATTAAACTATTTATTATTTGACATCAGTTAATACTTATTTTCAACATAACAGAAAATAGTAAATGATGTTATTTTACTTTGAAGCTCTTAACATTTATCTCTTAAAATGTGCAAACACTTTTCTATTTGTTATGTCTAAGACATTGTTTTCCATTCAAGGTCTTCTTTTTAAAGGACAATGAGTTTTCCAGCATACTGATCTCATAAAGCAACTAAATTACTAAATATAAAGAGCATCTATTAGGATCTGACTATGTTCTGTTAAGACATTCAGCAAACACAGCTGACTTTTACGGTGTGATTACTGAGATGTTACACTGCTATGTTTTGATCTCCTGTTAAAAACCAACTATCCAAATACTTTCTCCAAATTCAGATTCAGTAGTCATTATTTACAGAGTCCAAGCATTGATTGTACACTCCTTAGTGGAGTAACTGAAATTGAGATGTTACAGTATCTTTATTGTATTTTCTCTTGGAAGTGCCAATGGAGAGAGAGAAAAAAAGAGGAATTTGCTTTGTATTGTACTACATGACTTGATAAATACAGTCATATGTTGCTTTTTTCAACACAGTACAATCACAGAATCTGAATTTGAAGTGCTTCTCATTTTCAGGAATAGATCCAAACCAGCAGTAACTTGAGAACTGCAGCTAATGAATTAAGCACTGCATCTGCCCCCCAGCAACCAAAGTCTGTATGCAAAGCTGATCAAACTCTTTATACACTCCTGTCTTTAGAGAATATCTATCCTTGATTAAGAAAGAAAAATAAGTTTCACCCTTTATCATAAGCTGATACAGGTACCCACACTTCTGTGCAATTTCATATGCCACTCTGCCAGCTGGACCCTCAATATTAATAAGATGTTGTAAATAACACTTAAAAATGTTTAATAACGATGTCACTATAACATCAAGAGCAGTTGCATGTTGGCTACTAAGCCCCATTCCCCAACCTGTATCTTTGACAGGAAAAGCATCAACTCCTACAAAATTCTTTCTGGTTGTGAGTCAAACCCAGATTTTGTCACCGTCATCTACAGTGAAACAGCCAAAGCATCCCATCAATCTAGCAAAACACACTTACGCAATCTGCGTTATGAATCCCACACTGAGCTTCTCATATGTTATCTTGCTCATGGAAGCCGGTACCTGATGGCAAAGCCGACTCAGTCTTTCCGCTGCACTCCGGGCAATGTCCCGTACGAGCCGTGGGTGGCAGCAGCGTCTGCACCGCCTGCACATTCCAGCCGGGACACTGTTTTGGGTCACAGGTTCACGCAGTGAACGGGAACCATCCCCACGCACACATACCTAACATGTGTCCCAGCTCTGACTGCCACCACAGAATAAAGTTATATTCATTTCCGTGATCATCTGCCCTGTAGCTTGTCTTTCAGTACAAAGTACTCGAACAGAAGACGTTAAAAGTTAATAAAGAAACGCACGTTGTTAAATAAACAGGAACTTGTGCTGGATATACAGATGGAGAAACTGAAAACACTGACAGTATCAGGAAGCAGTTCAACGATTTGATTCATGCAGCATGTGCAACAACAGGTATCAACTGTTATCACAAATTCAGTCTGAATCAGCAGGAGCACTTGCAGACTTTAACCCTTAAATTCAGAGTGTCCAAAACCTGTTCTGTATTGAAATCAACCACCTTTATCTCATATCAATGTCTTATCTCCTAAATCAGACTTATTTTGCTATCTTTCAGGAACCTTGCTTAATAATATTCCACTTTCACAACAACAACAACACCACCACAAAAACAAACAAACAAACCAAAGGCATGCTGGTCTAATGTGTCCTTCCTATTCTGAAATTCATTAACTTCTTGAAGGATACAAACCCACTCTCCCTCCATACCGCAGAGATGGAAGCTGTCACATAACCCACCGCTGCTATGCCATTGCGAACTCCGAGCATATCCAAAGAGTAATAAAACCCTCTCTGATGTCTTTTATCAATACCCTCCCTGCTGCTCTGCATTAGTGCCAACAGGCTAATGCAAAAGCGAAGAGATTTTAGTCTCCATTTTATCCATATTAATTATTATTACTCCTTTATGAGTTTCTTTCCAACACTTCCCCAGCATTCCCCTTCCAAAAAGTACATAAGTATTTAATACACAGTAGCTTTTACAATCGCTCAGCCCGTTTTCTCAGGTGACCTATTCCAGCAAGGACGGGAACTAGGAAAAAAAAGTTCTTCCCATCCACCGCCGCCTGAAAACAACCCGGTTTTCCTCTGCTTGACAAAACAGAAGAGCAGCACCACGCACAGGCTGTGCCTGACCTGCAGCCTCGCTTCCTCCTCCGCCGCCGTGAGTAACCACATCCAAGGGGCGCGGGTGTCCCCGCCGCCCCGTACCCTCCCTGCCCCGCCGGCCGGGCTCTGCCCGGGGCCGGGGACGAGCCGCGGCACCGAGTTTGTCCGCCGAGTCCTCCCGGCCCCCGCGGCGCGGGGGGAGCTCCGGACCCGGTGAGGAGAAGGGAGGAGAAGAGGCGGCCGCTGCGCCCCTTCCCTGGCGCTCCCGGCTCGCTCGGACAGCGAGGCAAGTCGGGGATCACCGGGGACCCCCAGCCTCGGCAGCCGCAGCGCTGCCCACCCGTGCCCACCTGCTCGGCGGCCGCGGCCGTCGGGGCTCCTCCCCGGGCAGAGGGCGCCAGGTAGGGCGGCCTCCCGCCTCCCCTGGCTGGGGGCGGGGGGAAGGGGCGGAGGTAGAGGGGGACACCTTAAGATCTTGAGGGGAAAAAAGCCCGCCCCTGACTTCAGGAGGGAATAACAATAAATATCTCCTTTTAAAAGTAGTAATTTAACACACACACCGCCCACCCGCGGGCCCCACTTTCCACCCCCATCCTTGGGAGCGCGGCGGGTTTTGCGGGAGGGGTGAAGTTCCAGCTGCAGCCTGGCACACCCTTCCACGTGTTTGTACCTTGGCAGAGCCGAGGCTGTTTTTAAAAGTCCGCGCGGATGCCAAAATGCTGCCCCCGTGGAGCGGAGAAAAGATGCCACTACCCCGTCCACCTGCCACACCCCGTCCACCTGCCAAACCGCTTCTGTCCAGCAGCCTCACAAGGGCCTGTGCTCGGAGCTGGCTGCGTGCCCTCGTTTTTTGTACCCCAGATTATGCACTAGAAACAACTGCAGGGGGAAAAAAAAATAATCTTGTTTTCTTCTGGATTAATTTCAACGCTGTTTGCAGATGGGAGTGTTATGGCCTCGCCCTAGTGAGCCTTCCATGTTTCTGTCAGGGTGAGGGAGTTGCTGCAGAGTGGCCTCCTGGACAGCTGGAGGAATGGAGCACCCCCAGTTTGTCATGCACGAGCGCCTCAGGAATGGGGATGATGCTGAATAACTTAAAAGTTGTAGTGTGGGTTCTGGTCTGCCTGTCAGCCTTCGGGTAGTCTATTACAATGGCTGAGAGGCAGGCCCATCTTCACTGGATTTCTCTGGAAAACCTTTTTTTGTTGTAGAAACATAAAATTGGGTTTTTCAGTGCCCTGCTTGATTATATAGCAGTCCAGATAAATCAACGTCACTTGGATCCAAATGATGGCAGTCAGCCTGAGATTGGTGTAAAGTCAGCAACGGGCTGTGGTACCTCTGCTCATCAGGGCAGGGGCATGAAAATCAGTGCTCTAGATCTTCCTGTCCTGTCTGTCCAGAGGTGTAAGTTTGATTTATTATTCTGAAAATATCCTCCTGATTGCTTGTCAGACTAAATAATTCTCAATCTTAAGTGTCTGCCTCAGTTGCTTCTATAGCGCTCAGGGAGCTCTAAAACCATTTCCAGCTGGTCACTAGTTTGAACCTCAAAGCACAAAACAAAGTCAAGAGGGTCATAGGTAGTGCCCCAGAAAAATAAAAACGTCAGCATTTACTTTAAAAAATACCACACTTGAAAACAGCTTTAATTATTCATGCAAATTAATCTCAGCTGAGATTTGATTTTAGATTGCTAATGCTGAAATGAACTTTGTCCACCTTTTGGATTAGCTAGAAAAGGAACTTCAGAGGAACAAGCTGCAAGAGTGCAGGAAATAACTGGTTATGTGCTGTCCCTATGACTTTTCTTTTACTTACTTTCTTTCACTTCCCAACAAGGTCCTCACAATGACTGGAGAATTTGTGCAGTGCAGCAGCAACCATTTCCACCTATGAAGCTGAACTGACCCCATACAAAATTTATGCACTGGTCTAGTCTGAAATAATCAGCTTTACTGCTGGTCCATAGTTCACACACATTTAATACACTGCAGTAGGTATTACTTGCCTCTTGGCTAGTTACAGAAACCTGTTGTGCATTTGATCTCATTAAGAGAATTCTACTGGATTGCACGCCTAGAAATGATAAAAGTCTCCTCTTTCCATTTTGTTTTCGGGACATGCAGATTAGAAGGAAAAAGGAAAGAAGTGCTCCCTTTCCAGTGCTGAATCGGAATGAAGGTACTTCTGGAGAGGGTGGTGGAAGAGGCCAAAGACTCCTCTACAAACTGCCAGGGGCTTTGGGAAGGCCAGTGCACTGAAACCCCCATTTTTTCTGGTTCCTCACATGAAATCCTCCTCCCAGCTGCATCCAAGATCACAGAAAGGGGAATGTAGCAGGGACAAAACTGACTCCGAATCATTACATAGAATGTGCCTTTCTGGTGTTTTATTATACACCAATTTAAGATTATTTGAAGTGTTTTAAATACAGAAAACTTGCCTCAAACATATTTGTAGCCAACACTGATGTGTTTCACAATGCATAGCCATAAATGTCATTTTATTTCCCATACATTCCATCAGAATAACTATTAAAAAATATGTTGTGCACCACAATTATATTTTTATATATATATTTTTATTGACCAATACATTTTAACAGGGATCAAAAAATATATAAATTTCATCAGAATAGGAGAATCTCTGTATGAGTCTTAGGCTGCTGGTTCTCTGTGGTTCCTTGGTACCAAGTTGCAAGTAACTGCAAGGCTTTTTTTGGGTTTTGTCACAGGTTGGGAACTTATCTCTCAGGTCAATCTGGAGAGTACTTTCTGAGTGGCTGTGCTGAGAAACATAACAGCCCTGGTCTGGCATGTTTTTGTTCCAGAACAGACAGCTTCTACGTCTGTCATTTTCTCTTACCTTTCCTTCCTTTGCTGTGTCTTCTACAGCTGAACCCCAGGTGAAGGCATCTTAAGCCTTGACAACCTTAATGGGAAATTTTGCACCCTTCCATTTCTGGTCCTGGACCTTTTGTGGAAAGCCAAATTCCTTATGAGCCTCTAATTTCTGAAACATTACAAATGTGTAGTCTAACAAGAGTACAAACAAAAGGCAGGATAAATCTAACCTAAACCAGGAGGAAGCAGAATCTCTGTCCTCTATACCAAGAAGTCATGGGTGTTAAAGACAGGAGAGATGTGAGGGGCCTGTGGTGACCTGCCACAGTATCTGGTGTGTGCTGAGAGAAGTTTCATTTTGATTCTTCAGTTTTTACTACAAATAAATGAAAATTAAAACAAAAGCCCACATAGAACTTCATAGGAGTGTCCTCCCACTCATAACTTGTTCAATACCAGATGATGATTATTCTTAGCAACTAAACCATTGACCACTTCTTATTTAAAAATATCCCTCTACACAAAAAGTGTATTTATGTCACTGTCATATCTAGGAGTCCTCTAAATCCTACAAAAGAAAATGAAAAATACATGAAATAAATGAAACCATTTAAGAGGAAATAAAAATGTCCCAGTCAGAGAAACAACAAGAACTATTTGGCACAGTTACTAATTTTGAGTAGAACAATCTGGGAGACTTCACTGGTATGTGTCAACATAAATACTTGCCAAAGAAGGTGCTTATACTTACCGTAAGTACTGATGCTTTTTTTCCCCCTCCACATAATATAAGAAAATGCTGAGAATCTTCTTACAGCATTTGTACCTTTGTATTTTGTGTAAGAAGCACATGTAAAACTTTCTAGTCACCACTGAACATACATCTTTATAAAATGTGAATGGATTCGTATTTGTCATTATTTATGCAGGCAGTTGTAAGACATAACAAAAATACCTATAGGTCAAGGCATTTGAGAATAATGTAAAAAATAGTTTTTGCATAAAAGTGTGTTAAACTAAAAAGCTTTAAGAGCAAAAATAACAAAAAAAATAGTTTATTCCTTTCAGGGTACCATTTGATTACACTTGTGAATAGCTTTCAACATTTAAAAATTCTGTTACAACAATAGTCTCAGCCATTGTGTTTGATGACTTTGTTATCTTTAGAGCTAACACAATTAACAGAGACATTCCCATGTATGAACAGATATTCCCATATATTTGTCTCCAAATACTGATAATTCCCTTATTATCAGTCCAAATTCTGTCCTTTCTGTAGGGAGTTAATAATAACTCAAAACTTAAATTTGCTCTAATACATTTTAGCAAGAAATTCCTAAAAGTGCCTGAGCTGTTTGTTACAGAACAATGGACCCATGTTTACAAATGCAGTTTAGACTACAATACTGAGGAAAGCTGTAGACAAATAATTAGTAGAGATGATTTCCCTAGAGGGGGATATTAGTGTTTACTTTTTTGTGTGTTTTTAATCCAAATCCTAAACCCTCACTCCTGATCTTGTTGAGCAAGCTGTTTGCTAAGTTCATTGGAAATGGTGTCTAAGTACATTCAGGCTCATAGTAAATAATTAGTGCCCAATGTCAATTCCTCCACTAATTGTATTTCTTCTGCTTATTTCTGTTTGTGCTGTGGGATGTCTTAAAAAGTATGTCTTAGTAAAAAAGCTTTGGATTTTCCTCGGTGCTTGGTTCTGCCATTCATTTTCTGCATGACCTCTGTGAAACTACTTAATCACTTTTAATAGCGTGAGTGGAACAAGAATGCATTCATTAATATTTGTGAGGCTGCCAGATACTATGCTGTTGCAAGCATTTACAGTACCTTAAAAAAAATTATAATTGCACTATCCAGCTGGTTAATGTTTATCCAGTTACTGAACAGCTAAACAAAAAGCAGACAGGAAAGATCTACTGTTTCTTCTCCATCAGTATTGAATTTGAAAGAAATTTTTCCGTGTTAAAGCTATAGAATTAGGCAGTAGATGAAATACCATTAGCAGGCCTCTGCAGAGAATAATGAGCTGAAAGCACGCCTAGTGCTAGGCTGCAATTAGGGTGAAAAGTGAAATAGGGCAAGAATCAGAATACCATTTTGGGCTCTCACTTTTCAGAGTATACCCTTTTCATCCCCACCAGGGGGAGCGTACTGGAAGATAATAATTAGTAGGCACAAATAGTGTGTTTAAAGAGGGTGGCTTCCTTTGCCACTTTCTTGAAATAGAAAGGTACTTTGCGATCTTTGCAAGCCATTCCCCTCTCCACCCCCACCCCGAAATTCCTTTTGCTTCAGCTGTCACACTGTAGCAAAGAAGCAGCATGAGTGTTTTTCTACATCCTGGCTTATTATTCTGAACACTTCTATTTTTAAGCACTGATGTCAAGTACAAGATTTAGCTCAGAGTTTACCTAGAACAGGATGTTAAACAGCTAATGAAACTCTCCTACATCACGGCATACGGAGCTTAGGTATCAACGCAGTCGAAGTGAGGTGAGAGTCCATATCTGTCCAGCTTGAGTACAAGTGCCCAGTTAATCCCTACTGCTCCTGACAGTAATTTAGGCATAACTGACTGTTCTCAGCAAATTATTGTACTTCCTTGTACTCTGCCTCTAGTCTGCTCCTCTTCTCTGTCTAGTTCACCACCAGTCAAACCCGAAATACTGTTCAACTCTGCAGTCCTTAAAATTGTGCCCATATAGAGGGGCCAGTCTATATTGTTGGGTAGCAGGAGACAGGCAGGCAGCAGATCTCATTTGTTTGCATAAGCAAATTTTTAGTTTTAGCATGTGGATACATTTTTGAAAATCCTTCAGATTTTATTTGAAATAATAATTTGGCCCTTCGTATCTAAAGAAAAGTATAGCCTCGTCTGAAACTAAGATTTCTCTTTTGAAACCAAGAAATTCTTTACTATGAGGTTGGTGAAGCACTGGAACAGGTTGCCTGGAGAGGTTGTGGATGTCCCACTGCTGGCAGAGTTCAAGGCCAGGTTGGATGGGGCTCTGAGCAACCCGGTCTAGTGAAAGGTATTCCTACTCATGATGGGCTTAGAAAGGGATGATCTTTGGGGTCCTTCCAACCCAAGCCATTCTATGATTTTGTGATTTAAATATACTGTTAGTAAATGCCTGTTCAGCTTTTCAGAACTTAACAACAAAATCTGAAATTTTATGGTCTGCTGCAGATGAAAAATACTCATGTAATACCTGTAGGAACAAGTAGGCTCACATATATTCTTTACAAGTGCTGGTACAACCTTTTAATATACGTTTAAAAGCATTTTTCTCTTTGAAAGATAGTTACTACTGCTCCCAGCCTATGCGAAGACTTACAGTACTTTAGACTGATTTTAAGGATCTGAAGAAGGGAGTGCCCTCTGTTGTGCTGCACACAGATAGGAGCTTTAATCAAGTTGTTAAAGGGGAAAGAATGTACTTGAAGGACTGTCATCAAATTCACTGTCAATATTCTCAGCAGCAGTTACTGATACTATCGCTTGTTTTGCCCAAAGTAACATTATTATTTTCACTCACTCAGTGAGATAAAACTCAACAATAATTTATTATCATGGACTACTTCTAAGTGGGGAATTTATTCTCATATGAAGCAAATGATACAGGTTGTGGTGTGCCATTCAGGAACTATTACTAACCACAGGGCTCAAAAGGATTGTAATGGATAATTTCAGGAGGAATGGCTGGAGAGGGGGAAGTAAATGAGAATCATTGAGACTATAACACGCATCTTGTAAATGGAAAAAATAGTAGTCACAAACCATGAGCAAGAGAATTTCACAGCTGGAAATACAGTACCAGGAATCTATTCCAGCTGGCTTGGGTAGCTCATCAGAAAGGCACTGCCTCTGCAGAAGGGAGTCTGTTGAAGTGGTGAGGAGAGCTGGAGAAACAAGCCTGCTGAGCCTCAGAGTGAAGAAATGCTGCTGGACTGGAGTCTCAAAGGGATAGGACATCTCCAGATGTTACTGGGAGGAACTTGAGTGGTTTTGCTTTGTTTATGTGGTTACTGAAGGCACCGGGATGGAGGTAGCTATTGGGAAGAAGATTGCTGGGAAAGGGAGACAATCAGATAAGAAGATGGAGGGAAATAATAGCTTCTGTTTGTGATTTTCGCTGCTTACTTTTCTTTCTCTGTAGTTGTATCCCTTTCAGAACAGACTTTCAAATTACAGAGCTAGAAGAAAAATGGAAATGAGGTTATATAGCAAATATCTATGATCAAATATGATCAAAGGATTTCTCTCTCTCACATCAACCTTGAGCTCACTCATGCTGTAGAAAATGCAGGAAGTAGGGAGATCAGTAAAGAGCAATTCATTGCATGTGTTTTCCTTCCATGAAACGCTTTAGAAAGTCTTCAGAAAAAGTGTTCAAGGCCTCAAATGTGTGGCAGGAGCAGTGCAACTGACATTTTTATCTCACTACCTTTCTTTAAATAAAACTTGACAACATATTGGCATTAAGCATCAAAAGGAGAGCACTGGATTCTCCTCTTCATTCTCTTTGTTCTGTATTATTTTTTTCCTTTTCTTTCCTTTTTTTTTTTTTTTTTTGGTCTATTTATGGCAAACTGACACGATAATTTCTGGGAGTTGGTGGTGTTCCCATAGAAACAGGCTTGATTTGATGATATCACTGCAAGTTGCTGCTGTTATTCTGTTATGTTCTAATTAAAATTAAATCTTTGTCGATACATTGTATTTAAATCTTCAGACGTTTTTTCTATGTAATTGGACTGGTAGAATCTCCATTCTCTTATGACCATGTTTGGGTAGGGGCCAAAAGATTTATGATGAACAAGACACTGTTCTGATTGAAGCAATCTTTTTGTCTCAGTTCTCCAGCATTCATAAAACCCAAGTGGGCTTTTATAGTTAATAATAGTAGTTATAAGTGGCTTTAAGTGATTTGTGGAATAAGTGCTGTAACTGTTACATGCCACTGAGGAGCTGCTTCTTTTACTCAGTGTTTATACTTTGTAATAACAACTGGTTTTGTTTCAGTATTTCAATGCATTTTCCATTATTATGGAAGATTATTACTATTAAAGTGCTAATGAGTTCTGCATTAAAAACCAGATGTGTAAGTATCTGGAATAAAACTCTCCAGCAAAATAGTTCAGTTGCCTTGCAGTAACTGTCCCACAAGTGTTGCAAAAGGCATGGTGTGTCAAAAGCACTCTTTTTCATCTTCTTGTTTGCATCTACTTCCCCTGTAGGGCATAGAAAAGACTTAATTGCCAACTCATCTGTTCAAGACAGTGAGTTGAAAATAAAATTGTGGGGTTTGTCTAGTCAGCAAGTAAATGATGTTAAAGGATCAAAGGGCAAATGGAATGTGGTTACTGAAGCAGCAGGATTGCTTTGAGTTTGTGGAACTTTGTGGGAGACCCACTACAGTTCTTACTCACGTAGACAAATATCCCTCACCTTCTCTGGAAATGAAAACTGCTGTTGCAAGATTTGCCACCATCTGGTTTGAGGTGAAAAAACACAAAGAAATTAACCCAGATCTCATTCTCTGATTTCTCCACCTGTGGTGACCTAGCCCACATAACCATAAGCACTGGTGCTTCTCAGTAGAAGGCAACATGATTAACACCACAACTTTCATCACTCTTTAGGAAAAATAAGATTAATAATATTTTGTAGAGGAGATAGCAATTTATAAAAGTGTGGAAGTCCCAGAAGTGAAAAACCTATGAACAGAATTTGGGGCAAGATCTTTGTTCCACTTTTTCTATTAGAAACTTGCAATCACGTTCCCTTTAATTTAATGCTATTATTGTGCTTTGCCATTTGGTTTTGATCATATATTTATCAAGCCACTGTGTTCATCCTCAGATAAATTCTCATAAATGAAGAAAATTTACCTGAATGTGAGGTAAAGCTGAACACATTCTTAGAAAATACTGGGAGATGAAATGATGAGATCATACTTTTATTCTGAGGCTGGAGTGTGCTTTTTATGGTAGGATCAGAGAAGGCTGTTTGAGGATCCAAGATATTGTATCAGTTAAAAAAATAAGAGTATTTGTTTGCTTAGAAAGCATTGCAGCATCCAGAACTGCCCAATCATCTCATCTCATAAGCGCGGCAGCGCTTCTGCTCAAAAGCTAAATAAAAAATTAAACAGAACAAGCCCAGGTGAACTAATTTCTAAGGGAGTTTCCAAGGTTTAGCAAGTGCAGAGGAGCAGCAGCTCAGTACTAATCAGGCTGATTATTCTGCTGTTCAAGCACGAGAGGGCTGTGGGATGGGAAAGCCTTCCCCTCAAGCTGCCCACAGTTCCCTTTGCCTCTAGAAAACTCTGCAGCAGGCCAGGCGCCAAGCTCTGCAGGTGTTCTGGAGCAGCAAACCTCATGCAGAACATTTCACCAGCTGAATTAGTCTTGATACAAAGAGCAGAATGACCCCACAGAAAACGAGCCGCTGGCATGTTGCTAGCAACCAGTCAACACCTCGGGGTTGGACTGGACTATCCCAGCCAACTGGAAAGTCACTAACAAAGCACAGTTCAAATGTTTCCAGGCAACAAGGTCACGGTGTCTTCACTGGTTATGCCATTTTCTTTTTACCCAGCAGGCAGCCACTTTGTCTGAAGAGCTAATTTCTTCCTTTTCTTTGCTTTCTGGTACTCTCCAGGGCATTGAATACCACTCTCTTCTCCAGCTGGAGGGGAGGGCTTTTTTGGAGGGTCCACTGAAAAAGGAGGGATTTTGATGTAGAATTTGTTGAAATCAGAGGTTTCACACCAAGTGGCTTCTACCACAGCTACTGCTTTTAATGTACTTAGTGATCTGGCTTTCACAGAACTTTTTTTCCTCTAGTCATCCTTGAGGTCATCTATATCTCTTTCATTCTGGTTCATAACAGATTGCTCCTTTATTCACATATTTCTAAAATTTTCAAGTTTTTAGTTTTTTTGGTTTTTTTTTTTTGAGTAAAAGACAGAAAAACCTTTTTGATTGGACTGGAAAACTTTACTTTTTTAATTTATAGTTCCTAAATATCCTGTGAATTAAACAAAACCCTTCTTTTTTCAAGATTATACATTTCTTTGTGAGTTTTTAAAAAAGTATATACAGTTTGGAATAAAATTAGATTTATTAGGCGAAAGTGTTGTTCTTACACCAGATTCAGCATAAGGCATCTTAACAGCATCAACAAAAATGAATTTTGCTGCCTGGAGAAGAGGTCTGTGTTCTTTCTAGTAGAGCAAGGGAGGAAGGAGGGGAGGAGAAAACAGTTATGATAAAAGTGGAGAGGACAGTTCAAAAGAGCCAGATTTGTTGCTGCCAGAGGAAGGGGTGAGGATAACAACTGCTTATTCTGAAATGGTGCATTCCCTGCCCTAACCAATAGCCCTGACTAGGTTTTCAGGCTCTGGCTTTGACAAAGTGGAGAGCAGGACCGTGGATGTCTGCTGCCTTCGTAACTCTTGCCATCGTCCCTGCAGCTTATAGCTGACCTTTGTATATATACAGCTTTCACTTATGGTACATAAGACAATGCACAGGTCCCTTCCTTGCCTGATTTGAAACAAGAAGTTATGTTTAGGTCTGATATTGTAGGAGAGTATCTTGGTCATTGACTCAGAGAGTGTTTGAATTTCTGCTCTTCAGAGTGTCCACTTTTTTAACTCCGGTCATTCGAGGTGGCCCTGGAAGCCACACACAAGCACCTTGAACTGCACCATTCCTTGCTCTGTGACCCAAAGAACATTTGAAGGAACAACTCTCACAAGACTGTGAGAAAAAGTATTGTTTCCATGACTTTGGCACTAAACTTGGATGTTGTTTTTGGTTTCCAAAGCACGGAATTATTCTTGATTCTCACCAAAACACCCATTTCCCCATTCTGCTTTTCACTCAGTTCAGCACACAACTGAAATTTATGTTTAGTTTTACATTATTTTAACAACATGTTTTTACATCATTGACTCTCACTCTTCTTGTAGCAGTTCCCTTCTTACATGTCCCACTACTGCAAGTTGTATGTTAAGTGTTGCAAGTTGCTACATAAATTTGAAAACTGCATCTAAAAAAAACACAAAACAACCAAAATCCAGAAGAAGTGGTTTTCTTTCTGTTCCTGAATCAAATTCTGTTTTCTTTTTGTAGTTTTTTAAGTTCCATGTGTTTTTATGGAACTCTGCCAATCTGATCTAGTGTGTATTTCTGAAACCTTAGGGCTCACACACGTGACTGAGGTATGAGAGCTTAAGAAGTTACTGCACATGAGCTAAGCCATGGCAACTGTCCTGTGTTCAGGCTTAGCCCACAGCAAATGTGATATATAATGTGAGTTATCTTAAGCCTCTTTCATGATGGGCTTATCTTTCCTCTGTACTTTCCTGAGAGGCTGTTGGGTGTCATTATTCCGGGTGCACTGATTTGTCTGTTTGGGCTCTCTATCCCCCTATCCTGTAAGTAATTAAATCACCTCCTGCTATACATTTAACCTTGAAAATATTTCCTTTTTTCTTCACTTTAACTGGCTTTTGCTACAGATACCTTATCATACTTTGCTTTTACATGAAAGCTGTACTAAATATTACAGACTGGTTAGAGGAAGGTTTTCAGTACAGAGGAGACAAAGAACAAGAGTGGATGCAAGCAGGTCTGTACACAAAGGCAGAGAATTCCTTTCTAAACAAATGGCTGCTATATAACAGACCTCTCATCTTACCTGATATAAAGCTGATGCACAAGAATCCAAGGTCTGATCAAAAGTGATGGACAAAGAGGGAAGAAGGGCACCCAAGAGCATGAGGCAGCTGGGCAGATGTGGGACTTGGGGTCTGCATCTGCTGCCTGGGGGTGACCTTGGTGCAGTCCTCCTTTGGTTATGGGGCAGCTCTGGCAGGCACTGCCAGGCCTGCAGGCCACTCGTCAGGTGCATTTGTATTGCAAATGCTAGAGATGCAGACTGCAGTGAGGCAAAGGTTAATGCAATGCAACAAGGGCCTGGAGAACTGCAAGTCTAATTATTACATTTGTGCAACTGAAGTAAAGAGGAGAGTGTGACTGCTAAGGGCTCAGATACCAGACAAATGACCAGAATGCCTGTAGTCCACTCAGGGACTAAGAATGGTCTAAAAATGATACCTGTGGTATTGTGTCTGCAGACTGGGACAAGTCCAGCTACAGCATTAAAAGAAACAGTCTGATGTGAGCACCCATCATTGCTAAGGCTTTGAGGTTGGGGTAAGTATGTAACCATTTAGGAAGGGAATGATAAAAGATAATACCCAGCAATATGCTACAAGATATAAGAAACTAAATATATGTATACAAAAGACACTTATAGCTTGAGGGGTATGGGATTCAGGGAGCTGGGACAACTGACCACTGCTTGATTGACAGTAAACAATTGCCGTTTGTTATCCTGTCTTCATAAAGTACAGCATAAATCTGGTGTCAGCTTGAACTCTGTGGCTGCGCAAGGCTGCGAGTGAATTACGTTCCTGGGAAAAATAGAAATCAATTTAGGAACAGGCAATTGTGGCTTAGCAGCTGCACTCTTGGGAGCCAGGAGCTGGAGTGGGGTGTACCTTGGGGAAGAAGCCAGTCCAGGCTGAACCTGTGAGAAGAATTCAGCTGAGATTGCTCCGTTCTCATGTCATGAAACATAACAGGTCTGAAACCAGGTAACAGAACTGGTTTTGAACAAATGTTTTCTTATGCACATTTTCAGCCTTTGGGGCCTTGGCTTACTCTGCTAACACACAGAAGTGGAACTAAAGCAATCCCAGCATTCAAACCTCACTCGTGTCCAAGCTCAACATTCTTTCTGAAAATGACCTAAATATAGACTAAAAGTGGATTGAATTTTTGCATCTCAGGGTCTTTCCTGCAGCTAATAACTCCAGGAATATTCTTTCCTTATCAATTATGTAGTGAAATGCAGCAGTTATTTCCTAGCCTCCTCCAAAATGAAGAACAAGACCACCTGTCATTGGCTGGTGGAACTGGGTGCAGCAAGTGACTGTCTGCAGTCAGGTGATTACTTTTAATAACAGTTTTTATGTCTTCGACAGATTGTTCATTGCAGTGTTGTGTCTGTGAAGGGAAGACAGTTGGCCTACTTCACTACTTCGTTACTTTAACATTAGTGAAATGGTATAAACACAATAATCAGGGGAGTTACACAGATTAAATGGAAACAACCAAACATTGCCTTAGATGCATGAACAGATCCCTATAGTCTGAGACAGTTGCCAAAATTGTGACTATTTTCATCATACTTTCCTACAGAGAGAAATAAAATCTATGCTAAACATGAATACGAATATGTGAAAAGAAAAAGAGTTTGGCTTGACATAAATAGAATTGTCATTGCTATAGCAAAGTATACACACACCCAAACACAGGAGGATGCTGGTAAAGAAAGCTGATCCTCATTTTCTGCTTCGGTCTCTCAATGTGGCTTAAGCTGACAAAAGGATTAATAACCTTGTCACGTCACTGAGGTTACAAGTCACAAACTGACACTGCTTCTATTGCAATAACTATAGGACTGACTAAATGCAAAGAGCCTGAGAGATCATTTTGATAGTCGTGCTCATAGCCATTTATTCCTTAATTCAGAAGAAGGTTAAACACACCAGTTCATTGTTCAGCCCCCTGGCCAAATTTCATCTGCTTGAGGTAGTCAGACTCAGCTGAACTGAAGTGCAAATCCCTTGTGGTATGTGATATGCAGAGGTGTGTTACAGCTCACAGCTGTGATGCCAGTGACTCTTCAGCTCAAACTGTAGCAGCACGTAGATCCTTGAGGTTTGTTTCCCCCAAGGTCCATGGCTCATTCCTCAGTCTATCAGTCAAGGCAGCAGCCTGCACATGAGCTTCCATTGCAACAAAGAAAGTGCATGTGAGACCTTGATATGATTGAGAAGATGGCCTAGCAAATGTGATTAGACAACACCACATCCTAGGCAGCTGGCATCAGCACCTTTTCATGTGTAAGTTGTCCATGTAGTAGACTGGGGAATTCACTTTGAATGGTACCTTCACCACGTAAAGCTTTATACCAATCAAGGAATTGCAATTGTGTGATCAATTTGTAGACAAAATTATTGCAAGGTGCATAAATGAGGCAGTTTAATCCAGCAACAGCTATGTGAGTAGAGGACAGATAATGCATTGATATTGAAGTGTTTTGCATCTTTATTCCCTACTGCTTCCCAGTTAAACTCTGTTTTTTGTGCTGTTTAAGCCTTATCAGCTTAAAACCAAATGCAATTAACATGCTAATCATTATTCTTCTAAAAAAAAGGCTGATCTAGTCCCTTGAATTTAGAATTTATTCCTAACCAGTGTTCATTTGCACCAAGGCCACTGTCATAATGCAATATAATCTGCACAGGTTTGTATGCACCCGTGAGTGATGGAGCCTTCATTTCCCACACTCTTCAGCACTGCATGTTGCCCACTACACAGCAAATTTCAACTGCACCCTGTTCCTTTAAGCAACAGGAAGTGGGAAAATATAGGTCTGGCACTCCTCCCAGGTTTTAAACAAATACATACCTAGCTACATGGTTCCATGAACATATTTCAACTATGACTAACGTTTGTGTAACTACATGCATGACAAAGCACTGGGTATTTCAGTTTTGTCACAGTATTCCCAGGACATGAACTGTACATGTTATAACAATGTGACTGTGACACTGGTAGTGGCCACATCCTGAGTACAGTCTCCTCTTATACCCATGGAGTGACTGGAGCTGTAGCTTGCTTTCAGGTTTGACTTTCAGTGCCAGAAGTTGGACTTGAGCGTGTAATTGGCCTTGAAAGATAAAAGTTACTTGGTAAAGCACCAATCTTTTGTAACATTTCCTTTGGGTCTGCTTCTGAGAGACACTTCATTCTTACTGTTCAACAGGGAGCCTGTTGGTGTCTGTCGTTTGGAGAATGGTCTTTGATGAAACACAAGCCAAGATTCCCAAGGTTGTCTCTGTTGAATCACTGCCTCAAAACCAGAGTATAATACATTTGTAGAAGACTCTTTATTCCAGAGAATGGGTGAAAAGTTGTCTTTTGTATGCACGTGTCTTTTCGCCTTCGGAGCTGGTTGCATTAGGTGATGAATGTGGTTGGTCACAATGCCATAAATTACCAACAGGAACATTTTGTGATGATAAGGTTCATGGATCATTGGAGACATAGAAGACTTTCTTTGAATAAATCATGTGAAACTAGAGACTTGTCCCCCACCTTGTGAGTACTGTTTTAAAGAACTCGGATATACCAGAGAGGATTAATTATTATGTTAGCACTGAATTTCACAAAGGGCAGGATGCCAAATGCTCTTGGTTTTGTTAGTGGCAGAACAGAAGTTCTGGATGAAATAAATTCTCATAAAGTCCAGGAACACCAGAGGGGAACACCATAGGCCAGGAGCTGGCCACCTCTAATGGTAGATTCTGTAGCTGCACCTAAACACACATTTCCTGAACACCAAGTTTTCTTTCTGCATAGCTGGATTTTATAAATGGTAAATAATGTAGGACTAGAGAAGGCCTTATGATTGCAGAGCCCTCCAATGGTACTGTGGAACACAGAACAAAAGTTGTCTGAAAATAAAATTTAAAGATGACTTTGGCTTAAAGAAAATGCTAGTTGTGGTCCCAAGAATTTAGAAAATCTAAAAGTGATGTAAAAATGTGTTGGTTCTGCAGAAGAATCAATGATAGTAATTTTGTGTGTTTTTCTGACTTCTGTCATAGAATACAGAAAACACATTTGAAATTGAAAGCAAATAAGAATAGATAAAGTAATTGCAAAGTCATATTCAGTGGACTAAACACACTAACCACCACACAGATAGTAGCACGTGAAGTTCCTGTTCTCCCTTCTTTTAGCACTTTCAAGTCGACAGTTTCCTTCTGCGAATCAAGAACTTCACTTCTAAGCAATACTTTTTGGTAAAGTTGGTATGGTGAATGGAAACAGAACTGATGTCTAGATGACTTTTCAATGCCTCCAAAAGCGGCAACTCCACAACCTCACTGTGCCAGCGCAGGTCATTCTCACTGTGATAGCTGGAATAGATTAACTTTAAAAGTCCTTTCCAACCCAGCCTGTCCTACGATACTATGAATGTTCCTGATGTTCAGACAGAACCTTCTGTGTTTCAGTTTATGCCCATTCACACGTCATTGAACACCACTGAGAAGAGATTCATCTTCTGTACACCCTTAGTTCAGATACTTTTACATACTGATGAGAATCACCCATCGAGCCTTCTCTTCTTGAACAGTCCCAACTCTCTCATCATTTTCTCATATGCTCCAACCCAGGATACTGTTGGATTCCTGCTACAAGGGCACACTGCTGACTTACGTCCAGCTTATTGTCCAGGACCCCCTATGAGTAACCCTGTTTCCACTGCAATCATACAGTTTACAAGTAAAGTTATTAATCCAGAAAAATTGTGAGTTAATTACAACATGCTAATTTTTAAGAGACTTAGCTACTTGAAACCCAGCTAGCTAAAAAAGTAGATGTGTTAATGCAATCATTTCTAGTGAGTTTTCTGAATGATGATATGTCAGTTGTGCAGTTCAGGTGGTTCTTGTCTTCATAATAACCAATGTTAGTGGTTCAAATAAAAAGTTACCTACTTAGGGCTGTTTCTTTCACAATAGGGCATGGTAGTCAAAGCTATGTTATCTACGTTTCAAATAGTTTACCTCCTTGATTAATCCATTCTAAAATAAGAACTTCATTTGATTCCATGATCCTTAATATTTGCTTTGCATGTGTTATTATGGCGATATTTTGATCTGCACCTTCATTTTTAAGTGGTGCCATACACCTGCTGCTTACAGGAGCTGGAAAATGGTATTAATTCCCTTTTACCACTTGGTGGCGATCTCTTAAAAATTATGGAAGCTAAAAGTATCCTGCCCGTTCTTTTAATTTTAGTATAAGTAAAGGAAAACTCAGAGGTAAGACTTTAACACATCAGAAGAGCAGTCATAAAGTCTATCTAAAGGAAAGAAATACCCTAAAGTCTGCTTTCTAGGCATGAAATATCCAAGCAGATCTGGCTATGCTGAAAACAATACCATCATTTTAAAATGTCACCTGTCCCAAAGTATTCAAGTGCTGCAGAGTTTATTATGCCTTCTCAGAAGAAAAAAAGGGCTTTCTGCAGATGTAGAAAGAAATGTATTTGAAGAAATGTCTTAGGTGTAAATCCTCTCTGACTGACCTGTATTTCAAAGTGAATTATAGTTGCTTTTCAATCATTGTTTGGGGTTTTGTTGTTCCTGACACATTTACACGTAAGTAAATCTTTTGTGCTTGCACCCTGAAGGGACTTTGCCATGTCGGCAAGTCCCAAATGTATACCTATTTAGTATAAGAATTAATAAAGGTTTAGACACACATAGCTCTGTAGGAGTGCAATGTTACATTAGCTAATCTACCTTTGAATTTGTCTTTTCTTTTAAGGAGTTTTGCAAATAAGTATTATAATATATATTATAATACTGAGAGTGAACAGTGACCATTCTCTTGCAAAACCGTGCTGCTTCCTAAATTCAAAGCCTTCCTGATTTTTACCATACTTTCAGTACATATTATGCTGCTGTACTTGTTCCTTGTTATTCTTCTCTACATTCAACAGTCAGAGTGGAGTAGCTGCTTAAAATACATTCCTTCTCACTCTTTGATTATTGTCCAGATTAGGAAGCCACCAGGAAAGCTGCACTTTCAACGAAGATCTAACTACCAACTGCAGTTCTGCAGATACACTAATTCCCTTATCCTGCCTTCAGATGTGAAAGTGGAGGAGACAATGCGAGCAAAAGGAGAAAGGAAAATAGAGAAACATTTTTTGAGGCCAAAAAATTAGCTTTTTCAATATACTGAGGGTATGAATTGTCCACAGACAGTATTTCTAAATGGATTTATCACATAGCCTTAAAATACCACAGTCTCCATAGAACCCCTGCTGGACGCTCCAATTTCTTTTAACTAGTTAAGCTAGCAAGTTTTCCAAATGAGAATTAGGTATAGGTTAGATACAAAACCAGCAGCTGGTCTTGCATTCCCAGACAAGAAATTTCTCAGGTTTGGGAAGATTTACAAAAGTGATACCTCTCAGATGAACATGTTATTTTACTGCATCTGTTTGAAAAGGCACCTGTAGTTTAAGGATAATTCTGATTGATGTTGAGATATTATTGAAGAAGTCTTTTATATATCTAGTTATACTTCTGTTAAAATTTTTAACAACTGTTTAAAAAGTCAGTGATAACGAGCTAGATACCACTGCAGTCCTGCAGTAAAGAATTTAGGTTTAATATAAATTGACCACTACCTTTTCCCAGCTCGATCAGGAGCCACAGGACATGACCATTTCCTTTTGACAACAATTAAATATAGAGATATGGTTTTCAGGGAATAAAATAAATAAGTTGAGCCTGGACTCTGCCAACTGCAAACAAAAGCACAAAAGCAAAGGTTGGCACCACACCCAGCTACCCTTAGCTCTCTTGTTTTCATTTAGTCAGCTTAGTTACAGCTGAATACCTTGAGATATGCCTTCTTGCAGTCACAGGGCATGCTGGAGAGATCAACAGGACCAAATGGACAAGGGTCTTTGGATCTCCACAGTCTTTCATCTGTTGCTTATCCTAATGAGATAAGAAAATTAGAGTCATAATTTTTGGAGCTCGTAAGACAGTGTTCAAAGTATGAAACAATAAAAAAGCGGTATCATAGAAGGGAAGAAAAAGCCCTTAGCACAGCTACAAGATGGAAGGAGTGCAGCGCCTCTGCTGAAGAACTGATTCCAAAATGTTTGAACATACGTGAAGTTATCACAACAGAAGTCACTCCTGCCATATATCTCACAGACTTATTTCTTTATTGATGGTTTTTTGGTTTCGTCAGAAAACTTAACTCTCTGGGAGCCACGGAAATGCATAATCACCCCTCTGAGCAACCACTTGGCTTGTAGCCAAGACATTCTTGCTGTCATTGAGCAAAATGGAAAGGAATTATGACCACAATAAAGCATTCGGCTTACTAATTGCTATTTAATTGCTGCTCAGAATTTCCAGTGAATTAACTACCGATGACAGTGTTACATAAACACCTGAAAGCACCAGCAGACTCTTCTGGATGCAGGGAAAGGCAGAGCATGTCTGACTACACGTGTATGTGTGTTCAGGTGAATCTTGGAGGCACTAGACAGGAAAAGGTTTCTCTTTCCCACTCTGCATGCCACACAGCCATGTACCATATGGATATCTCCTCCAAAGGAATAGCCACTGAGCTTGGGTGATTCTTACTGACCCAGCGTCCCCCAAGATGTACTTACGTTCCAATACCAGAGGTCTCTGACAGTGGACCTCCTTTTTTCAAATGAAAATTCTGGTTTTTTGATTCCACCCCTATTCAGAAACACCTCTCTCAAAAATGTTGAGCTTCAGAAATGCAATCTGAAAATGCAGGATGAAAAAAGAAAATTAAAACAGAAGCAGAGAAGAATAATTTCCTCTTCTTCTCTAAATGAGGAGAAGGAAGACAGGGAATTAATTCAAACCTAAAAATATTCAATATTTTTAGGCATAGTTGTCAACAAAAACCAATTCCTTCAGCTCTTGAAGAATGTTTGATTTTCCACAAAAATTTCTTTCTGTCACTGTATTGCTGCCTGCCTTGTTCACAACAAGTGCCAGGCCTCCTACACACACAGGACAGACCTGGAGCAGTGATAATCTCAGGATGGGTTAAAGACACTTGCAAAGGCTGTGACTTGGGAACGTACTGGATGTTCTGGGCTGGGGGCAAGCTGGTGCAAGTTCTACCTCTGTACCAAGCCCCTCTGCCCCAAATGTCCTTGTGTTGCTGTCAATGCACAGGGCACAACACACACAGAGGGAGCTGGGGGAGGCCATGGGACTAAGACCAGAGGCACCCTACAATGTACACTCAAAACCTAGATACAATCAGTCATAGGCAATGGCCTCCCAAGAGCAAAGTGCAGTTTTGGGTATAGTGATGTAGCTGCTGGGGTGATTTCAAATGCTTTCAGAGCAGTACAAATCTGAAAGTGTTCTCCGCTTTGTGCACATCAGAAGCATGGGCCTGCATTCCCCAGGCACTGCACTGTACGTCTCTGTCTCTGGCATGGACAGGCTAATAGCTAACTCACATTTTGTGAGCCTTACTTTACTGTCCTCTGCAGGCTTCAGTAAAAAGAAGGAACACTGATCCAAAAATCCCATCAGCACTGTCCCATCAGCAACAGTTGAGGTGCCTTCCCTACGAACTGTGTAAAAATGCCCTTTCCTTCTGCACTCCTCCCTCACCGTTTTGTGGCACAATGCCCACCAGCACTGGAGAGACCCTAAGAAGGGCACTCACTCTGTAAGTACATAACACTGGCAGATGTCCCAGTGAGGTGTGGATGACATTTTGGTTAAGGTAGCACTAAGAGCTAAGTAGATTCAAATCCATTTTCTGCCACAACCTTCCGATCTGATTTTGGTCAAATTAGTTAATCTGCAAAATAGGGCAAAAATAATTTCTTTTAGAACCCATTTGGTGAAGAGAGTTTCTCTCTGAGACATAGCTGCACAGTATTGTCTACAAAGAAATGTGGATTTTATTGGGAATCTCTTGACATACTTGTAACATATAATGAAATAATAATGTAGTAGTCATGGGAAATTTTCTTGGTAACCCATAGATTATCTAGCTTGAGGGATTACTTTGGTTATTGAATCTGACTTCACATAGACCATGAATTAGGAGGTTTTCATGAACATTTTCTTGCTTGAACTAAAGCCTCTTTTCTATAAATAATTCTATTACTATCTTAAAATTGCTGTGATTTTATAAAAATTACATCTTATTTATAATCTGGGTTTGCTGCCATCCTGTCCCAGAACTTGTTATTATCTTTGCTAGATGAAGGCAGCCTGAGATCAAAGTTTTGTCATGCTGTGGCTCCTTTGTTAAGCTAAATAGATTGAACTCTTCTTGTCTCACGCTGAAGGATATTTTCCAGTGCTTTAATCATTCTTGTATGATCTTATATGATCAGTCTTCTCTCTAATCGTTCCCAGATAAATGAACTAGATGTTCCTTTAGAGGTGGCTACACCAGTAGGAGGCAATATGCCTTCCCCACTCATTCTCACCATTCTCTTGCTCACACATCAAGGTTTACAGTACACACTTTGGCCACTGGAAGTTTGCAAAGAGGGCTCGCCCTTCATGGTCTGATTGCCCTATGGCCTCTGTAGGAATTGATTTTTGTTTGTACATATAGTTTGATGTGACCAGAAGACTTAGACTGGTCTCTGTCCATGACACCTCTTCTTCATTTTAAACCCACTATCTCCAGTCTTTGTGTCAGATCAAACTTTAGTAATTGTTAAGACTGGGAATTATTTTATTCTTCCATGTCACTGATGGAAAATGTTAAGTGATATGAAAATAAGAGCCAATTCATGTGAGATTTTACTGGCAACACAACCACGACAATTTCCCACTAACAGTAAGATTTTGGACCTGCCAAGTAGCAACTATTAAAACTATATACTTTTAAAAATTATTATTCTTTTGACTTTTAGTAAAATAACTAGTGTCTTTCCATGAATATTTCTGCACATAATGGTTTCTGTACCTTACAGGCCGTACTTTGTAGTCAAGGTATTTAAAGATAAATATTTTTTTTTTGCTTGCAGTTTCTCCATCCAGTGTTTAAAACTGAAATCTATGTGACTTCGAAAGGGAGAGGCTATTCCCATCTTGATTATCCTGTCAAGGGGCAGGGAGTACTGAGGCAGGAGTATAGCTCAGAATAACAGAATGTATCAGGTTGGAAAAGACCTCTGAGATCATCGAGTCCAACCTTTGACCAAAAACCTCCATGTCAACTGGACCATGGCACTAAGTGCCACATCCACTCTTTCCTTAAACACCCCAGGGACGGTGATTCCACCACCT
The DNA here is from genome assembly GCA_036023395.1 of Myiotriccus ornatus. Lineage (NCBI taxonomy): Eukaryota > Metazoa > Chordata > Aves > Passeriformes > Tyrannidae > Myiotriccus > Myiotriccus ornatus. The sequence continues at coordinate 34,366,910 of JAYRBT010000082.1, read as the reverse complement.
CCCTGGGCAGCCCATTCCAATGTCTAATCACCCTTTCTGTGAGGAATTTTTTCCTAATGTCCAACCTAAATCTGCCCTGGCACAGCTTCAAACTATGTCCTCTCATTCTGTCACTAGCTGCCTGGAAGAAGAGGCTGATCCCCCCACAGCTACAACCTCCTTTCAGGTAGTTGTAGAATAGTAGAGGGCAATAAGGTCAGTGAGCACCAGGACAGTGCCAAAGTCCTTCTGTCTAGAAGGAACCTAGACCAGGTCCCAGTCAGCAACAGTGAGGGCACCTGGGTTTAGGCTCTTCTTGCAAAGGTTGTGCTCCCAAAGGAGCACCCATCTGTACCCAGATCTCCCTGCTCCAGGGACACACTCTTCTGCAGCCTCCTTCCCACTTGACAGTTTTGGCATAGGTTTACCCAGACAACTTTTAACCTGTTCTCCTTCTCCCACACAAAAACATGGGAAGTCTGTGAAATCTGTTTACAAAGAAGCAGTGAAAGCCTGTCCTCTTCTTGCTGTCAGGAGACCCAGCCACATTAGGTGAACAGCTAAATGCCCACTGAACTGAATGGGTGGCCAGCAAATGCCCGTTCTTGCTCCATGCTATAAAACTTCTCAGCTAAAGACTTTTGCTGCTATTTAATAATTGAATTTTTATTGCCAATCACTAATCTAAGTTGGCAGATTTACTGCTCCAAGGCTGTGCTTGCTGCTGACAGATGGGAATGTGAATATTTGCTGTCTCCTTGGATTTGTGCAGCTCCAGAGTGGGCACTCTGTTGCCTGCTGTGTAAAAGAAATATCCAGGGACTGCTGAAAGGGGCTGAGATGAAACATTCCCTTGTGTTGATTCATGCCTGTTTTAGACCAAACTACCTAAACAACATTTTTGCTTGGTTAGGAAATGATTGGCTCCAGCTCATGCCAGAAAAGGTAAATGTTTGGGGGCACAGTGTGAGAAGTGCTGGGAAAATAAAGCACACACATTGACATGAAACTTGGAATCCTCCCACACTGGTGTGCTCTGGACCCTAGAAACACCTGTGCTCACCGGTTCTTGCAGAGATTTTATCTCCTGCTTCTTCATCAGAGCTAGTTGTTCCTTTTAGCATGCATTTTGCAGAAGTCATTTATGGCTTCATCTTCTCCAAGGCCAGATAGCTGCAATCCTGAGTCACTTTGGGAAGGGCCAAGTTTTAGCATTTACAACCCCTTACGAATCTTACTGCTGAGAAAGTTCGTACATCATCCCCAGTAAGAGGCTTTTCCTTATATTACTCTACCTTCCTGCAGTCCATGAGAGTTACTGTGAAGGTAGTTATGGTCTTTGCTGGTGTCAAAATTATCCTAGGTCCATAAAGGAACTGCAAAATCATTCGGCATGTTTCTGAGGACCAAACAAATGTTTTACACAAGACTAGGCTTAGTATAAATTTCTCTCCTCAATGGGAATGCTCCTCCTGTGTCCATAAAACAAACAGCAGAGACAGACAGCCATTATTTCTCCCTTTACAACCAACTGCTTGGAAGGCTGGAAGGAATTTGAAGAGATCCCTGGCTCCAGCCTCTTGCCCCAAGGCAATGTCAGCTATATTTCAGAGAGGCCCTTATCTTAAAGCTGTGCATAGCGAAGGCAAGCCTTCCAAGCTTTGCTTTTTCAAATGTCAGATCTAAGCTTACTCTTTGTAGTAGAGACCTATTACTCCTTGTGTTAGATACCATGAACACAGGAAGCAGATTATTCTTTCTTAGAACAATCTTATAGGTGCTTTGAAACGACTATGTTTCCTCCTCTTTCTTTTCCTTTCTAGATTAAACCCCTCTAATTTCTCTTGTCTGTCCTCATATAGCATGCTTTCCAGGCTTCTGCTCATGCATATTAAGTACTTCTCGTAAACTCTTTTTCCTTACCCTCCCTCTTTCTTAATGCCTGAAGGATTCAAACTTGGATGCATGCTCCAATTGCAATCCCATCAAAGCAGAACAGACTTGAAGCATTCCTTCCCAGGCCACGCCGCCCCGGTGGGTAAAAAAGTGAGTCACAGTGTTTAAGGGACTTCAAGTATCAGTATGGCATTCCTGGTCACAGGGGTCAAAATGCAACTTCAGGAAAAAAAGGACTCAGAAGCCTGGACACAGGACACAGTCATTACTTTTCTACAGGGTTTTTTTGTTGTTGATGTTCTTGTTTTGCTTTCAAAGAGACTTCCTGCTGCTACTGCAATAAACTGGAGAACAGTACATCAAATGCCTTGTCAGTAAAATTATAGGGATCTTATACTCATTAAGGATATAGACTCTTTGGTAAATTACTGTCATTCTTCATTTCATTGAGTTACTTCTGTGATGCAGCTCGTCCAGACTGCAGCAATTCTTGCTGCCCTAGTTGTTCTGCTACCACAGCCTGCCTTTGTGTGCAGTCTTTGCATTATTTTCCTGGTAAATTCCACACTAAAGCCAAGTTCTTCCCAACAGCCATATTCCCATGGTTCTTAATGGTGATTTCACTCTAAACTGATGACTAACTTCTTCCCTGTCTTCCTTCAGTTCCTTAAAATCAGCAGGCTGCTTTGTCTGAGGTCAGCTGGAACCTAAAAGACACATTGCAAGAACAGCTAGGGGAATTTCATGCTTTTTTTCCCCACTGGAAGGCAGCAGAAGTTGGGTGTTTAAAACCTATTGGCATTTAAAAAAAATTAAATAAGAATTCTGTAAAGCTCAGTTGTGAAGCACCCCTTGGCCTCTGGATTATGTAAAAGGTTTTAAGCTAAATGGTCCACTGTTGTTAATCAAAGATTTTGAATCCTAAAAGGTGCTGTTTGTAACTCCCTGAAAATAGTGTGACTCAGTTCTAAACATTTTGCCTACTTGCATGAGTAATTCCATGTTTCGTTTTACAGAGAGCATATAGCAGTCACTCCATGAAAGGAAAATGATTTTAAAGAGGGATAGTTTCATACTGTGTACTGTCTTGCTCTGAGAGAGAGCCCTTTTCCTGTTGCTTTTCTTCGCTGAAATGTTCTTAATTTAAAATAGAAGACATTGAAACATGTCTTGGTACTTTGTGGAAAATATTCCACAGAAAACACCATGGCATTTAAACAGATATATGAACATGAGTTGATCACTTACTAGTGCAAGAAGCAGTGATTCATGGTTTGGATATCAACTTGAAAAAGTAATTTAAAGGATTTTCAAGGAGGAGCTCAGCTTTCCCTGAAAACAAGACCTGCCAACAGAGAGGCAGAATTTAGCATTTTAGCCAGCGCTGCCAGCTCTGAGCTTGGCAATGTTAAGTTCCACAAATGTTTTTACCTGCTTTTTAATTTCTCTTGGAAATATCCCGTCCATTTACTAGGAAGCCACATTTCCCATCCACTTTTCAAAACTTGGCAGATAACAAGTGGAGTTACCTGGCTGCCCAGGACCAGCCTTACCTCCACGTTTTCCTCCAGCTTTCCCTTCTTGCCTTTCTTTTGCATTCACTGTTCAGATCCACAAGCTGTTTCCCAGGGGCACAGACCGCTTCCACTGAAAGTTTGATGATGGGGTTATTTTGTTTTGGTTTGTGGCGGTTTTTTTTTGTTTTGTTTAAAGTGAAGTGATTCATTGTTTTCAACCCCAAAGCCTCTTTGCTAAAATGTCTCCAGTTACTGATCCTCCAGCTGAACCAAAACATCCATTTCCAGTAGCTCATAGCAAAGGGCATCAGCAGACACCAGCTTTGCTCCACCTGAATTACCAGCTTCCAGCTTCTCCAAAATGCCAGATCTCTCTCTCCTCTTTCAAAAAGTGAATGTAAGTTGCTCAGTGAATAACGGCTTTGCTATTGCAAATATGTGAACTTAACCTACAGGGAATATGCCAGAGAAAGGAGTGATTTCTAAGCCAGAGCTTAGGATTTCAGAAGGTGCATTGTTGTGAGTCATGAGCTCATGGGAAATTCAGTTGCAGAAGTGGAGTTTGCCAACAGGAACAGGATTATAGAAAGTGAAGTTCAGTTCAACTCAACAAAGGAAGGTGGTTTTTTTTCAATAACTATTGGGCTGTCACCTGACCCTTTAGTAAATATTTGGTCTTTCCTTAATTCAAAGCACAACATATAAAAATAATGTGAAAATACAACACAGCAGAGACATGGATATAAAAGAAAGCTGTCCTTACAAAATTCTCTTTTTTGTGCCTTTTGGCAGGGGAAATTTTTTAAACCATATGAATTTTCTTCAGGGAAGTCTTCTCATTCTAAAAAAGAGGTTACTCTATAGTCTACTTCATAGCCCTTAATTAACTCATATTTGTAAAGCACTCTGAGTTCCTCAGCTAATGAATGTTACTATATAAATAGGAAAATTCAGTTGATCTCCGTTAAAGATAAACCACTCTTTAGTCTGGATCTCTCTCTAATATTGAAAAAAAAAATCCTTTTCTCAGCCCTCTCTAACACAAGGGTTAGGGTTGTTAATTCATTCTGGTTTGCAATATTTGGTAAACTCTTAGTTCTTTGAAGTCATGTTTTACTTTCAGAGATTCATTTAAAACTATGAACTCCAGTGTACCTTAGACCTGAAGTTTAGGCATATCCTAATTTTTAAGACTGTATATAAGGATTTGTTAAACCAGACCAGTTGGTAACAAGACCTTGATCTCAAAGTAACCATTTGACTTTAACAGAGAAATAACCTTTTAAACTGTCATAAGTTCTGGCGCCAAGATTCTGCCATGACCTCTGTTATGAAAATAACATAATCTGTGGCAATATAACAGTACTGAGTTAGTATCAATAGTCTGACAGAGCAGAGATAACGAGCACATCATGCTGTTTTATAATAGCTCCCTGCCATGTATTTACAAGAGAATGATAGATGGCTTGTATATTTTTTATGGGACTCACAAGATAGTGTGTATCTTCCAGCACTGTCTGATGCATAAACTTAATTTCAGTACTTGCCTCTCAAACAAACAGATTTATGGTGTCCAAGCACAGTCACACTGGATCTGAGCAAAAGTCTGTCCAGCCAGTAGCTGGCTTCTGTGGCAGCCAGCAGCAAATGTTTAGGCAGAGTGTAAGAAAAAAGCAATTTCACAATTATACTTCCTCTGGTATATCCTCACAGATCCTAACAGTCTAGATGGGGATTACCTGAGACAGGGATTTAATCCATATCTCTGTATTTAATAGTTTTGACACCTTTTTTAATATGCAAATTTATTCATAACACTTTCTTCAACCTACTTATAGGTTTTTATCTCCACAACACCCTATAGGTGGCAAGGAGTTGCACAGCTTAATAAATTGGCTGCGAGGAATACTTCCCGAATGCTTCAAACCAGCTCTCTCAAGCTTTTGCACAGAGAGAAAATAATGGTGTTCTGCTCACCTTTCTTTGCTGTTTGTGATTTTGCATAACTGTGTTATGTCTTTCTCTACTACACTATTTTTTCCCTAAGCAAATCTGTCTAAGCTCATCTTGAACCATCTTTTCACCTTTCTATGCACCTTTTCTAACCCTATCATATTTTCATTGAAATAAGTATCAGAACTGCCTTTGACAGTCACACTGTGGTCACATCACGAACTTGCAATTTTCAAGTTTGCCGTTTGTTCCTTTACTGATAAATCTTAACATTTGATCTATCTTTCTGGACTACCAGAGGGTAGAGTTGGTGTTCTTGCTGAAATAGCGGACACAACAGTTTCAAGCTCTCTTTACTGAACAGCAATAACTTCTGGAGAATTTACCATTGCAAGGATTATTTCCCCTGGACCCATTACTGTACTCACTTTGGTCTGTCATTCTATTTGCCAAATCTTGATATTGTAGTTTAAACTGACTTTTCTGAATAATCAATAGTTTTGTCCCCTTGCCCTCCACTGCCTTTTCCCCAAGAGACGCTTCCTGCACTTGAATGTTTATTACCCTTTGAATGTTTTTTCTTTTTCTTTTAAACTTATATTGATTAATGAGAGGACTATTTCTCTTATCCAATTAAATAATTTATTGCCCAAGTAACAAGGGAATCGTTCCACTCAGTTCTGATTGCTCTGGAAGACATAACTTTTCAAATCCATGCCCTTTATATATTTACAGCTTCAGTCTTCACAGTCAAGAATGAAAAGAAAATGTCTTTCTTTATACATAACAGCTCTGGATTCTGCAGTCAAAAATGTATAATTTTACAATACATATGGTGGTTGCTGCACACTCAAGTTAAAACATTGATTTGGCTGTTTAGTCCTATGGTCCAGTAAAACTCTCCATGTATATACCAGTAAATATCTGTTTTCCAAAGCAGCAGGAAATAAAGATGTTTCTAGATATAAAACCTGGACAATAAAAGCAGAAAAAACTCAGAACTGTTCTCTTGTGGCTGAGGCCAGCAGGAACTGTTATTATACTCCACTGTGAATCAGTATAATAGGAAAGCTTTATGTCCTTAGCAACTTTTCTCAACTGGGAAATTAAATGTCCTTTCATCCACCAGCCACGGATCAGGATCAAACTTAGTACATTACTACTTAAAATGCCAGTATAGGATTCGTTAATAGGCACTGAATCATGCTCATAATGCAAATAACAATAGAAGACAGAATGGGTATCAACCCTGTCCCCAGTTCATTAGTGCAATTTTTTTGCGACTGTACCAGAACAGAGCGCTTGCCCATGAAAGAGCACACAATGTGCATAAATATTTACATCCAAACCTGTTCTATGATGGATGTCACTTCTGAAGACATACTGTCATGCCTTGTTCCTTTCTGGCAGATTACCCTGCTGCATCTGTAACCAATACAGAGAACATGATGTCCTACTCCTCAGCTGCTGGTGTTCTTAAACCTTTCAGCTCTGGCACAATTTACAGTTCAAACCCAACAGCACTTATAGCACTCGTGGCAAAAGCATGAAGAATGAACTGTGTTTCTCATGCTCTGGGTGGAGGAGAAGCTTTTCCCTGCAGATTTCCAGCTCCCACTTCCAGGTTGCTTCTTGGAACTTCATTTCATTAATTTTCAGAAGCAGATTATTGATCGAGTATAGGTCTTGTGCAGCATCCCATGGCTTTCTGTGAAGCTTTCTGTGAAGTGTGAGTGAAGGCAGTGTGGGAGACATCCATTTATCAGCTTTTCTAAGTCAGCAGAAAGCTGAGGTACTTAGCCCATGCAGATGGAAAATTAAAAAGCCATACATAGAAAATTCAGAGTGAAGAACCCGTCACCTGTGCCTTAGCAGCTACACACAGCTGAGCTGAGGACAGCAGCAACCACACCATGTGAATGGAGTTACTAAGGAAGGAGACAGAGAAGAGATTAAAAACTATTTTGGTGCCCACTGAGATTGCTCCAGGCCCAAGACAAAACAATGTTGATACAGTGAACTGGAGAGAGGGCTATGTGCTATTTTTTAAAGTTCTCCGCCACTTCTGGCAGAGTGAACCATTCATTCCTTCTAATGCCTGAAGCACTCAAACATACTTTTGCATGAGAGTTGAGAACATAGATTAACTCTCCCTCCCCAAGGAATCTAATAACATTATAGGCCTGCCTTACTCCTGATTTAGTCATATAGAGTACTCTTAAATTTAAGCCAAATTAAGCTATTCCTACAGTCTGTTATTAGTCGTGGATAAGAGATAGCTTCAGAAAACCTGTGAAAGCTTTGTTCTTAGCTGGGCCATCAGTGTCTAGAGGAAGGCCTGGAAACACAAAAATTAACATTTATACCCCTGTTCCTAATGAATAAAGCTTTAGGATACTTATATTTGACATAATTAAAAGTCTGATTAAAACCTTTTGGAATCTCACGGTTGTGTTTTCTCTTGAAGCACCAATCTGCAATTTCAGCATGCCTCTTGAGACTTCAGAGAGCAAAGTGAGTGCTAAGGCTGATGCATCAAAGGACAAAAGGTTTAAGTGTTATGGAAAGCTTAAATCCTCCAAAAAGGATTGCTTCTGACAGAAAATCAGAATCAATAACAGAAGCTATTGTTAGTGCCCCACCAAATATAGCTTGTAAAATGTGTATTTTCAATCACAGCAGGGTGAGAAAACACTTGTGTGAGCAGTAGACTGTGCCTGGGAGTCACAATTCCTATAAGTTAAAATCTCAATATTTACTAAAAGTTAGAGGTCTGATTTCCCTGCCTCAATTTGGTGATGCAACCTTCAACAGCCCCTGCTTCAGAGGAAATTAGAGTTGTCTTAGAAAAAAAACTTGGGTTTTTTTTTTTTTATTTTCTTAAACAATTTGTGAAGCACCTACGACAAAAGAAACATTTTTCGTGATTTGTTTCCTTGGGCTTATTACGGCAGTGTAAAAAGACAGCCAGTCTCTACAAGACTGAGGCTGTCGCTGAAGAATCACACAGAATCACAGAATATCCTGGGTTGGAAGGGAACCAACAGGGTTATCAAGTTCAACTCTTAAGTGAATGGCCCCTATGCAGGGCATCGAACCCACACCTTTGGCATTATTAGCACCATGCTTGAGCCAATCTAAGAACATAAACTGTAAGAAGCTACTATGTGCCAGCTCAGGAAATGATCAATGTTAACCACTTTTTTGTACACACAGAAGGGTCAGCCTCACACAGCTGGAGTTGTACAGCTAAAATTCTCGCTCTTCTTGCAGATTAAACTTTTATCAGGGCACTCTAGATCATCTTAAGGTTACAACATAACTGATTTAAAAAATATTTCTCTTGGTAGGTAAGTTTAAAACCTGGAGTCACTAGAAAGAGTACATGAGTGTAAAAGCTGTCATCTACTGCAAAGGGAAAGCTCCTGGAGATGACAGACTTGGGTGTCTCCATCGGGAAAGAGGTGAGTACCTCCCAAAGGAAGTGGGTGAAAAGTTTTTCAGATCAGCCTCTCCCTGTAGCAGGAAGGACATTGTCTATTACTGTGTAATCGTGGATATTTTATTGTTTGAACATTGGACAGTTTAACTGCTATAAACCCCAGCATGTCATGTCATCCTGCACATGCCTGGAGCTGCCTTTTGTGTTTGTTGGTTTTTGTTTTTTTTAATGCTGAATATGACAAGGCATTTTAAAGACACATCATGTTCTAGTGCAGGTATAGGAACTCCTGCCAAGTACTCATTCACCCCTAGGAGCAGAAAGCCATCCCTTCTGTTCATGCGGCTCCCATGCAGAGGAATTCAAAAGCATTTAGCAAATACTTTCTGCCTATAAGTGAGTACATGATGTGCAAAAGTACAGCCACAATTAGATAAAATACAGCTAAGTTATAGCTCACTGTAGCAGTTGCAAAAGGTTCCTGTTAGGTCTGAAAAACAGAAAAACCAGCACTGACAAATTTAGCCTTTACTGTACTTTTTTTTTGTAAAGGGTCACTGCTCAGGTGCAAATTATTTCTGACATGACAGCAAAGCCAGGTTCACTAAGGAGCTTCAGTTTTTTGACTCCACTCTAGGCTGGGACTCCTCAAAGCTCAGAAGCAGGGTTCAGGTGTAAGTCATGAGCATTTTGTGTCCTGTCTTTCTGCTGGGACATGCTTTCATCAAGGCTACCTCCAGAGCCCGGAATACCTTCTAGAGCTCAAGAGCCAGCACCATTTCTTCCACAAAGCCAGGTAGGGCTTGCTTTTATTTTTTTCCTAACAAGAAACAGGTTTTTACCACGTCAGACCAAACATCCTTCTAGTCCAGCGCCTTGTACAGTAACTAATAGCAAATATGCCCTTTTCTCATCTGCTGAATAGGATGAACATGGGATTACTATGCTGCTATGCTCTCACTTGTGACAAGAGATCAACGGTGACTGAGAAATATCCACTGGGAGGTTATAATTCCATCTCTGAGTAACAGTTCTCTGTGGACTTTTCTCACTGGAATTTGCCTAATCATTTTGAGCCCCAGCACTGAGATACCTAATTGGACATTGAAAGTGCTTACAAGGAAGGTGGCTCCCACAGTTTTGTTTCCCTCATGCCTGAAGGGACTCAGACCTACCTCTGTCAGGAGAGAGACTTGGGGGCCACAAATCTTCCCAGTCTATTGGATGGCAGGTTTCTCTAAGTACTTTATACCTGAAGGCATCTTCATCTTCAGGCATATATTTAATAGCCTCTGGGCAGGTTCAGAATGAAGATTAACAGTGCAGGGTAACAGAGCAGCTGTAAGACTGATTAAAATAGCACAGTGATGATACACTGCCATCAGCACAAAACAAGGACTATCAGCGTTCCTTTCTTAAACCAGTTATGTGAGTGAAAAGCCTGCACATTTTCTACATGTCGGGATCATATCCATCAGAAAGGATGATGAGTCTGAGACTTAAAATGCTTCAGAGCATGGACCTCTTCCTACTGGAGTGTAAGGGCACCTAGATCCGTCCCCCAGTCAGCTGCATCTTCAGATAAGATCCTGCCACTCATATTCATAAGAGTTCTATGGTTGTGTTCATCAGCAGATACGGACCTTAGACAGTGGGATCCCTCCCCAAAAAATTAGCTGCTTTACCACATAAAAATGACTTTTCTGCAGACTGTTTCCTTAGCCAAGCTTTCAGCGAACCACACCACTTCTCAGATCTGTCAAATATATCTAAATGATATTACCATGATACTTAAGAGCAGATAAAAGCAGGTGGTAGAGTTGTTACAGCAATAGGCAGCAGCAACACAGTTCCCAAAAGTAGCTTTGATTTGGCAAAGATGATTAACATGAGCTTCTCCAGGATCCCTGTGTCATTAATTCTGCCAGTAGTAGCTTTTAGTTTTCATTTTGCTGGTTGAGCAAGCCCTCTTTCCTCTCAAGGGGCTACCAAGGTGCTCTAAGAGAGATGTGGAAGACTCAGCGTCTCCTCAGGTCCGCTTCCACTGAGGAGTCACATGGGGTGTGCAGGGGTGCTCCAGCCAATGCTACAATCCCCAAGCAAGACAGTAAGGACAATTTCAAAATGCTTCCTGCATGCTGATTTGCACAGGTCCATGTCTAAAAGCAAATCCTTCACACGTACACAGGTGGAATCTTATGTGAAGATACCAAAGGATGGGTGTCGCACACATCCTGAAAATATCCCACTTGCTGTGCACATTGGGTGTTTGCATGCAGAAGTTACCAATCTCAAAAAGCCATATTTGTGCTGCCATTTTTGCCTCTCCCCAAATAGCAGACACTTTTTGGTATCGCTTGTAAAAACTGTTACAGAACATACAAATGCCATAAAGGACCAGCAAAGCCTTGGCAACCGACCTTTCTCCAGCCTTGGGAACAAGCTGAGAGGCTTTACACTGATGGTTCAGACTCAATAGCAAGTTAAAATTGTACTGCTGTTTTCTGCTCTGGATTGCAGGGTTTCAAAAGGTGTCGTATGACTGCTGCTTGGCCATTTAATTGATGCAAATATTTTAAAAAAAAAGAGCTTGAATAGCTCTTAATTAAATGGCTTTGTATTGTGCTGGGTGAGGGTGTGCCCCATCCTGGCTGGCAAAGCAAAACAGGTAAAGGCCAAAGCAGTAACCAACGTTGAAACACAGGGTAGGATGGGGGTGCTCTGCACACCTCAGGACTTAAAACACTCTTCAACCTTTGGTCTTGTTCTCAACACAAACAAAAAGCAAGAGAGAAGGTTTCACTGAGATTATTATAAAGAGGCTGTTTAGCATTAAAAGCTGATCTACAGGCACCAGACAAAAGGACAATAGCTCTGCCGAAATGCTACACGGGCCTGAGGAATAATTTCAAGTCAAGACTGAAAAAGATCAAATAGCAGCTCGAAAGCAAGAATATACCAGGGAGGAGGGAAGAAAAGAGCTACACTGCTTTGGCTCAAACAGATGAAAATACAGAATAAAAAATACATGTGTTACCAGGCAGCTCTTTTGCATTGTTAACAACTCCATTTGCATTGCTAAATAAACCAGAAACTTTCCTTTTTAACTTTCTCACCTTCGTACAGTTTTGGCAGTTTTATATAACTACACTCCCTCTCTTATAGAATTTTACTGAAGCTTAGATCCGCGAGGGTACTGAGACACCACTAAGGTAAATGGAATCATATACCTCAATGGTTTTGTCAGTGTGACCCTTTGACCACACTGGAAATCTGCACCTGCACAAGGAGAGATACACACCCACACAATTGCGCTGGTTTAAATACACATCTTAGCATACAACCAAATTGTTTTTCCTATATGTGCAAGTGGGATGCCAATGCCACAAATGCAATTCCACTTCTGCCTGTCTCTGTGGTTCTCGCTGAAGTCTCAGCCACAGATTACAATGCACAGTATCAGCAACTGTACTGGAAGTCACTGCACAATGATGTATAAAGTTTAAGTCATGCTAAAACTCCCACATATCCAAAAGTTCCTCTCATGGATCTAAAACTTTAGAAAGCCCGATTGAACCTCTTGGTACCACTTATTATACCTTGGCATAGCCTGATTTCTGGTCTCTGCCTAGACTCATAATTTTGCTCAGGTACTTAAGAGCTTTACCTTAGCCCTATATTTTGAATTTCCTTTCTATAAAGTAGGCATGATGCATGCTTTCTTTTAAAGAAGATGAAAGGATCACTCTTCAGGTGAACTCACTTCCCCAGAGCTCTCCACAATTGCAAAGTATTGTTATGAATTTGAGTTTAGGTTTAGGCATAAGCCACGGGTGTATCTTCAAATTCTGTGGAAAGGGTTTGCAGAGGACAAACTCAGCCCAATTTCTGTTCCAGCACAAAAAAGTGAAACCCTATAAATAAAACTAGAGAGCTAGTATATAGTGCATAAGAATACTCATTAAAAAGGTAACTCTATGGTAAATTATTACAGAGGAAAAATAAAAATGTATGGACTAAGGAAGGATAGCTGTGATCAACAAAACCAGGTAATATTTTACATGCTTCAACCGATCATTTAAAATGGGTCCTCAGCTTTCCAAAGCTTATGCAATTTCAATTATGGTCAGCAATGTTCGCTGTTCTATTGTGATTCCTCACTTTCCCGCTGTTTTCCATTCCAGATGCAATTCAGTAGACGTTAATTAACACCTGTGATAGCTAATATATTACCTGGAGGCATTTTCGTATCTACTGTTAGCCAGCTGAGAACTGAGCCAGGAATAAACCATAGCTTCCTAGCCTTGCAGGAAAAAATACACTACCTTTAAGTACCCAGTGTAATATCTAGTTGTTGGTTTGTCTCTACCTCAAACGTACAGCAGTGCAAAATGCTGTCCTTGTATATTCTGTACATCTGCCTATTTCATAAATTCTCCTTCTCTAGCTGTTTCAGTGTCCAGCAAGGAGATCGTTATAGCACTGGTATACCAAGAAAAGAACCCAAGAATAGAGAAGCCAGAAAATATGGGTTTTTTTCTCCTCCTCCTCCTCCTTCTCCTCCTCCTTGCAGAGAGGTCTGAGCTACAGCATTTTGAGGAAGTACTGTTGGCAGGATTTCACTTTGAAGTTTACACCGTGCTCCTAGACCTGAACCCCATGATGTTAAACAGGACCGGTAAACCAACTCTGATTTTTGGAAACTTCTGTCACTGAAAGCACATGCCAAGATAAACACAACCCAGAATGCACGGACCATGAATCTCCTTCTCTTTCACAAGTAGTCATAGTTCCAGCATCTAGACTAAGGTTCGGTTCTGCTCCTGTTCATAAAATTGAGTGGGAATGAGTCCAGCAACGGATCTTTCATTTTTCCCTTGGCCACTGAAGTGCTGCCCACTCTCCTGCCACTGGGCAGTCTCTTGTGAGATCAGCAGACTGTTTATCTGCTCAAACATTTACAGACTGGGGATAAAACAAAGACCTGGAAAGCAAAATGTACTTAAGTCAGCAGTGAAAAAAAAACAAGTGAGTCACCAAAGTTCAAGTGCACAGTATCTCTAATTTTCACTTCAACAGGCATACAAAGTTATGGTTCTTATTTCCAGTAACTGGAAGAGTCGTGCTTTTTACCTCCTTAGTGTAAAAGGAACTAGCACGACAAACAGTAACTCTGGATCAGGGGAAAGACCTGAGGCATTGCAAACAGGCAGCAGAAAATTCACAGTACACGCAGGCTTATGTCTGAGAATCAAGCCTATTTTACACATCCCAAAACATCTGATAATCTGGCAACTAATACCCTGAAAAAAACACTCTAACTCATTTTAATCACATGAAACATGATGTTTAGACCTGATGAGGATTACTCACCAGAGTAAATTTTTCATTTAAAATCATGCCTTATAGCTACGAAGGAAAGCTATTTGCTATCCTCAAAACATGTATTATCTGATGTTATATTGCTTTATCTAGATAAAGTGGGCAGTAAATCAAATTTGTACACTGCAGCTGCTAATCAATATGCTTTAGTTGAAGACTACATCCAAATACTAATTCTTAGAGCTATTTGTGAATTTCAGATGTGCCATTAAGGATAAAACTGATAAACTACTTCACTACTTCTGATGTCTGTAAAATTGAGCAACTTTATCTCTTGTTTTATTCTAAAATGAAAAATCTCAGTCGGCAGGCCTCCCGTCTTATTTACAATAAATTAGTGATGAAGGGGAAAGGTTTGTTTTTCGAAAGGGTGTAATTATATGGTCTCAAATATCATTCCATAACCAACTGTCTCCCTATTGAAAGACATCTTAAAAAATATCAGGTTTGGGGTTCTTTGTTTTGCCATACTAGGTAGAGTCCCAAAAGGCAGCAAAATGAGCTACCAGTTTGTACCTGCTCTTGAAACAGCTTGTCTTCCACCTATATATCAGCTGTTTAAATGAGCCAAATTAAACATGGGCTTTAAGTGGAGCATCCAGCTGCACTGGCCAGGCCAAGGCCAAGAGTTCTATCCTTCAGATTTTAGCCTTCATACGAGGTTATCTTGCCAATGGACAACAGACTTGATATTTCAAGTATAAAATTATCACTGGTGACAATACAGTGAGGAGAGAACTAAAAAACACAGAAGCATCCCCCTTCAAAATAATAATAAAAAAACCAAACAAAAAACAATGCAAAAACCCCAAACAGTGAAGATCCCTTTCCTCTCCTAAACAGTAATCCTCCCTCTCTATTAGTTCAGTTCAGTTTAAGTCATACCCCGACATAACACTTAAGGTTAAAAGTCTTGAAGCTTTCAAGGCATTCATTCCAGAGTTTCCAATTCAGGATTATTTTCTGCAGGTGCTCCCTGTAATCTTTGCTGAGGTCCAGACTGACCAGCCTACAATAGCAGGGAATGATTCAGCAGGCAAGGACTCAAAAAATTTATTTTTACTTTTGGCAAGAGCAGGAATAACCAAGCATATACTTTGCAAGTTTATTTGAAACGTTTATTCTATTTGCTAAATATTTATTTTCTGCCTGAAATCTGCAGTCCTTAGTATTTGAGATAATATTAAGAAAATTTCACTACAACTGACTCAGCTGTGGTTCATCTCATCTATTTATTTCCGTTTATTTTGTCAATATGTCATTGTTTGCTTTTAAAAATAAACAGCAAGTACTTTCTCAGTCACCCTATTTCCTAAACTTAATTTCTTATGTATGATCTTTATAAACAAGATGAGAAAAATACCTATACTAAGAACGCAGACTGCCTTTTAATAATGCAATGCACAGAAATACACTATTCTTATAACAGATCAAGCATTCTCCAATACATAAGAAAGGTTGAACTCTTTCCACTTCGAGGATTAAAGAAAATATTCAAGTGCTCCATAAAATCCTGGGTTTTTTTCTGCATCAGCTTAATTCATTTACATGTGTATAGATTACTGAAGCTTTATCTGATGCTCAGGCAGAGAAACAAGAGGACCATTTCTGTGCTACAGGTTGGTTAGGGCCACAGGACTTCTCCCTCCTCACCATGGTACACAGGTCAGCACTAACTTGAAGATACTGCTGTGTGGCCCGTGCGCAGAGGGTGGGGAAAGTGAGACGAGGCAGTCAGCCCATTTTCTCATGGATCTAGTTTTTCAGTGGCTGCTATCAAATTCATTGAAGCAAGGATTTGACTGAGCAGGAAGATAGAATTACGTCTCCTTCCCACAGCTCAAGGTCAGGATAAAGATGGAGGAGGGCTGTGAGGCATTTTATGTGCATTTATTGACTTCGTATTATGACTAAATTTCCAAGCTGAAAGTACCGTACACATGGATTAAGACACGGCTAATATTTAGTCACATATTAACCAGCATTGATACTGAATCTGAGCAGCAGCCATCTGAACAGCAGACCAGACTTCTCAAATAAAACCCAAACGGGAGATTTCTTGTGTCTAGGTAGAGACTTGCAACTAATAAACCTGAGATGTTTCCAAAGAGCAAACAGAGGTTCACGGCAGAACAAGGCAGCTTCGAGGTACAGAAGAGAGGAGGGAATTGTATTTTCACAACAGTGAAAGGATTCAAAATGCAGAAAAGCGTCTGCATGAGATCTATAAAACACTAGTTGGCATTCATTCTCCAGCCTCTCGATAGTTCTGAGGATGCGACCCTCACAGAACTCAGACTAAACCAGATGTAGGAGTAAGAAATGCACCAGTGCAATATCTGCTTACTTGTTCTTCCATTTTGGACATACAAATACAAAAAAGTTTCTTTGGGCCCTACAGTACAAAAATACAGACAGACTATTTTAGCCTGTAATAAACATGAACATGTTGTCTCCTAAAAGGTAGCATGACAAACCTGGCAGAAAAGCCACCCCTTTCTGCCTCCTTTCCCCCCACTCCAGCTAACTGGAGCTGAAGTACAGTTCATCTCTGCCTCCATTCCAAGCTTTTACACTTTCCTCCTTCTCTCTCACACTCTTTTTCCAAGGCTAGGTTTGCTCCAATTCCTTCCTCCCGAGAGAAGGATTTCAGATGCCCCTTGACTGAAGAGGCCTCACTTAAGAAAAGCATCTTTGAGGAGAAACTTTTCAGAGCTTGCCCCACAACCCCCCAGCTCTTTGCTTGGTCAGCATGTAGTCAGCAACATAAAACAGCAGTCTAAACACACTACCTTGCAGTTTTACTAAATGAAATTTAAAAAAAAAAAGCATATATCTAAACACTGGGTGGGAAAAAAGCTTTTATGGGAATAGATTTGATACTACAGTCCCTTCATTCTTGAGTTCCAGAGTCTGAAGGAGTAGCTGAGTGAAGCACCAGTGAGCACCTCTGCAGCTACGTTGTCTGAGTTTATTGCACAGGAGCTTTCAAAGTATTATTACACACACTGAACCACGGGGCACTTGCCCAGCATCTAGTGCACCATTTCAGCAATTGTCAGTGACTTGTTTAATCCATATATTCAGCTGGATCTCAGCTCTTGTTTCCTTTCCAGTCTCTTTTTATTTTTAATTGACGTTAAATGATTAGTTACAACCAAACAAAATCATAACTGTGTAATACCTGACTGCTAGGAAATAATTTTCAGTCCCTACCACTATGTAAAATCTCACATTCAGAAAACATCTAAAACCATTTTAACAATATAAATTCTATTGCAAATGCATTTAAAATAAATAAATCAGTTGTTGCTATATCACCTACTATCAAGAAATGTGAAGTTGCTAAGTTCTTTTAGCTGCATTTGCTCTGTAAGGCACACCACCAGTACAAATCTGGCTTATATTTATTTTGTCCAAAAATACAGGAGCTGTTAGAGGGAGCTGCTTGAGTTAAAGTACATTATCTTGCTATCAGAAGAAATCCTGGGACACTTAACCTTGCTTCACAAGCCTTGGGCATGGTAAATAGCAAACAGCATTTCTAGTGGTGCCCAACCCTATTCCACATTAGGAGTGCAACCCTGCTTGTGCTCTCTAGGGCTGGTCTTGTCTCCCAAAAGGGTGTTTACATTTTATTACACAATTTCTTCACTGGAACTTCATTATGCCAGTTATCACCAGTTATGCAAAAATCATGTATCCCTTGCGTAAATAGTGCAAACTGCTACACAGCACAGGCCTCCCTCTGTAACAGAATTATGAGAAACCAGCCTGAGAAAAACCTGCTTATCATTACACAGTAAGAAGAGGGAGAAAACCAGCATGGTCTTGCCTTTTGCATTATTTAAATGCGATGTGATGTGGGGCATGGGCGAATTCAAGAGCTGGCCCTCCGCAATACCTCTTTCGACCCCCACAGGGGAAGGAGGATGGGTTCACGGTGTGCCGGCTAACGCAGGGCAGGAGCACTCAAGGCACCGTCGGAGGTCCTTGGCCCTGAAACTAGATAAGAGCACTTTGTTCCCCCCTTCCTTCATAAGACAGCATGTGAAATGAAAGCAGCAAAGCACCTCCTCGGCTTGAGAACCGAAAGGAGCTGGGTCACAGTCCTGAGAAGTCAGTGTGTTGGCTCCTGGCAAGGGCTGGGGGAAGATTCAGAGACCCCCAGTGTCGGCCCTGGGATAGCACCTTCGAGTCCGCTCAGTACCACAGTAGAGGGAGTGGGGTATTTATTTGTGTTATTTTTTTTAAAGACAATCACATCGTCCCATCATCTAGGGGTTTGGTCTTGGCGGTGTTCACGTAACACAGCACACGATTCCCTCATCTGGCAGAGATGCCGGACTCCCCGCAGCGTCTGGTCGGGGTTGGGGAGGCCGCTGCCACACGCCCCCATGTCGCCCACGGGACCATGGCCAGCTGCGGGGCAGTCAGTGACTCCGGCTACCTGTCCTGCCAGTCCTCCGGTTACCCGTCCAGTGGCAGCTCCTCGGCAAGGTCCTGCTGGGCTACTCGCCCCCTTGGTCCGCATGGCCTGGAGCGCCGCCGCCGTCGAAGACCTCGGGGCCGTCGCCGAGCAGCGAGGTGCGCATCTTCCGCCGCTCCTTGAAGCGGCCCGAGTGGGACACCCGGAGGCTCCGCCGGCTCCCGCCGCCCGTCCCCGCGGCGTCGCCGCTGCCGAAGGGGGGCGGCTGCTCCTCCCGGTCGTCGGGGCTGGGGGGATCGGCGGGGGTCTCGCTGGCGGCGGGGGGCGGCGGGGCTGCCGCCGCTTCCTTGTGCTTCTTCTTGCTGGTCAGCGACTTCCACCAGGGCCCCGCCGAGCCGCCCTTCACGGAGGCGCGGGGAGCGGCGGTGGCCGCGGCGCTGTCCGCCATCGCGGGCTCCTGCGGGGAGGAAGCAGGCGAGGGCGAGTTGGCAGCCGGGCACTGCCAGCCCGCTGGGGCGGCGCCGGGACCCCTCTTCCCCAGCAGCGCTGCCCGCCCGGCACCCCGGGAGCGGCCCCGCGGGGAGGGACGGACGGGTCCTGCGCGGGCAGAGCGCTCTGCGCCCCGCAGAGCGGCCCCGGAGCGCCGCCCGGCCCCGTGCGCGGCCGGCAGGGAGAGCCACGGGAGCCGAGCGGCCGGACCCGCTGCCTGGGCCCGCCAACCCCGTCCCCAGAAGTTGACCCGAGGTCCGGTACCCTGGGGCTGCCGCCGCCCCGCGGGACGGGGCCGGGAGCCCGGCGCGACCTGGGGCTCCTGCGATGGGGCGCCGCTCCCTCCCTCTCTCCCTCCTTCCCTCCTCCCGCCGCCCCGCCAGCTCCCGGCGAAGCAGGTGCGGGAGGCGACACTGACCTGCGGCGCCCGCCCGCCGCTGCGGGAGCGCTCCTGCCCCACGGGGAAGCGCAGCCGCCGCCGCAGCAGGGCAGCAGGGACGGAACGCAGCGGGGCGCGACCCCGCGGCAGGTGCCGGCCGGCCCCGCGGCTCGACCCCGTGGGCGGGGCGGCGGCCCGGCCAGCCCCGGGGCCGGGCGGCTGCCGCTCACCTGCCCGGCTCCCGCCGCGCTGGGCGGGGAGCGGCCGGGGAGGAGGAGCTGGGCCTGGCTCCGCAGGGCGGGGAAAGGTCGGTGTCACCTGCCGGAGTGGAGGGACGGGGTAGAAGAGGAAAAGGAGGGGGAGGCTGAGCGCAGGTGAGGCAGCATCGTGACCGCGTAATGAATTCCGAGCGTGGACGGCCGCGGTGTTGCCAGTGTGCGTGGCTGAAACAAAATATCACTACTTTTTGTTTGTGCACGTGATGGATGTGCGTGGGCGGGTAGCCTTGAAGAAAATAGAATTGTATTTAACTGCCCATCTTTAAAAAACGAATGAAGCTGTAGGTCAAACCATGCAGTCTGATATTTGGTTTTGAACTAGTTTAGTATCGGGACTTTGAATTTCTTTGTGATAATGGGTATACGGCCATACGAACAGCTTTACCTGTTTTTGTTCATTCAGAAAGGAGAAGAAGATTTCCTTGTGGCACACCGTGTGTTAAAAGTGATGATTTGTTCTTTGGAGAACTATGCCATGTAATATGCATTTGATCCACAGTACCCTTCCCATCAGCTACACAGTCAGTTACTCAAAGTTGACTATGATGGTGTGGAGGAGTTCATGTATTTCAGCCTCATCTTTTCTTGCAGATCAACTTCTACTACTTGCAGCTTCCCTGAAAAGCCCATAAAGATAAGTATGGATATTGGTCAATGCAGGTTACTGAGGGAGAGGAGCCTGGGGCACGCGCTTTACTCTGTATATTGCCCTCTTCAAATCCAAAGACTTTTGGATAGGAAAGCATGTGTATGCACACACTTGAAATGCTCCAAACTGTCTATCATACTAACTAGCATCAGCAGCAAGACCTTTCTCCTATGGAATAAAGCAGTAACCAAAGACGGCCTTTACATTCCCTCCTAACAAGTAAGCAACTAACATTTTCTGAGATGCATAGCACCAGGGCATCAGGCTTTTTTGGGCCAAGGACAGTAACAGACCATAGGGTCAAGTTTCCCCATGTGAATGTGACCTACTGCTTTGCTCCTCACTTGTAGAGAAAGAGAACATCAGCGTGTCTGCTCATCTTGTGTCACAGGGAAGTGCCTGGGAAAAAGGGAATTTATGTTGAAATAAAGATAGTTTTTACTTGTTAAAGCCCTTTTCAGAAAAATATTACAAGTTGTTATTTATAGCTTCCAATCTGCAAATAGGCATATACAAACCATTTATTATTTGTTTATATTATTTTAATTACCTGATCCCTGACCTCTGAGCTCACAAAATGCCAAACTTACATCAAGTCACTGTTTCTTTTTTAAGTTAAACTCATTTCAAAGAATCATCCAAAGGAAGAGTTTTGTCCTTTTTGATACTGTGCTGAAAGCAGGGTCTACTGAAAAGAGAGAGGCAGGTTGGAAAGCTTTGTAAAAGACATGTGAGTGGGAGGGTGCTGCCTGCATGTGTATGTGGTGGTGCAGGAGGACAGCAAAACCTGCTCTGCTTTTGAAAGCCACAACATACTGCTCCACAAGATTGTCACTAAGGTTCGTGTTTATATAAAAGCAATTCTGAAAGTGCAAATGCATGCACTCTCCCTTTCTTACTGCAACAGTACTTGTTGCACTCCTTCAGTATTCTTTTATTTACAACACTGATTTAAAAGGGAAAATAAAATACCCTATTGCCTCTTTCAATGCATGGAAGTTAGATAGTATATTTATTTAATAAGACCTCTGCAGTTAAATTCTGTCCTGTCTTTTCAGGAGGCTGAGATAAAACGTAGTGGGGTTTTGTAGTCTCAGCTAGGATGGATGTGCAGTATTCTGAAAGATGCCCCAGTTCACTGCAAAATAAAACTGTAGGGCCTTTCCTCCATATTGTAACATGATTCTTTCGTGTACAATTGGACTGTTCAGAAATACCCTGGTATTTTCAAGATTTAGATTCTCAAAGACTAACTTTAATGTCAGCTCTCAAACTAATCTTACTTACAATGCCTAATTATTACTGCAGTGAATGAAAAAAAAAAACCAACAAATAGTGCCTGTTGCAAGTTCCCATTGTCCTTTTTCCAAACTTTGCAGACCCTACTGTGCTCTAGTTGAAACTGTGCTCTGGAATTAGATTGCCAAACCACACTCTTACCTAACTGTGTTGAGGGGACCCATCTCTACTGGCAGGAGAAGAGAGGCACTGTCCGCTTCAGGCATCAACCTTCCCAACACCATGGAACCTTTTGGTTTCCAAAACTCTGATAATAAATTCAGTTATAATTGTACCAAGGGAACGCAATGGTGCCCTCAGAAGCATCAAATGTGCTAATGAATATTGCTCTCAGATCTCATATTTACCCTCAAACTCCAGACCACCCAGCAAAAACACTGGATATTTGAAACTTGGGCTTCTCAAATGCTAACCTTAAGGTCAAGGACATTTCCAAGCCAAATGTAGAAAAGAACATATTGCACTGGCACCTATAAGGAACAAACCTCTGCTTTGGTCCATACTTCCAGCAATATTCAACGTTTGGCTCTTCAAGATTCAATTCTTCTAAACTCTTAGCCCTGCCCTGCCATAAAACTAAGCAACTGGCTCATAGAAAATTGCAACACCACTACCAACACAGGCTGGCCTCTTAGCATTCAGGAGGTCTTGAAACACTTAGGTCTCAGAGCCTAAATGTCCCATCAATTTAAACCAAGGGATCTCTGTGCACAGGAAAAGACCATACAAAGAAGTGGTTCCCATCTGCATCAGGCTGTCTACTCAGAAGAAGCCATCAGTAACATCAGTTCTTCCAGATTTAGATTTTCAAGTACTAGCAGCATCTCAAGTCTTAGCCTTTACTTTAATAATCACAGGAAGGACTCTAACCATTTTATAACAGGGAAGAACATTTTTCCTGTTGATATCAGCTTGCTGCTCAAGACTGTCAAACTGCAGTATTCATTCCCAGGCTATGTCTGTCCTGCCAAAAAAAACCCAAAACCAATTGAGCTGGGACATAGGTTTGAACCCTGCTGTTGGTGAATGTAGCCTATTAGTGGTGACACACTGGCACAATTTTGAATTTTGGCCTCTGTCAGTGCATGTGCACTGATCAGCATGGTTTCAAGGCAGTGAGAGCAAAGGATTATTCCCCTTTGGCAGAATGGATGAAACTACACAAGTTTTTTCCCCCCTGTAGTTGCCCAGCTTTATTACAACAGGCTTTGCACTCTCAAACACTTCAGTACACAACCACTCCTCATGTAACAGTCATGCATTGCCCCATCTGAGTATGAAAACACCAGTTGGATGAGCTTAAACACAGCCCTTGAGAATTTTTGAGTCACTACCTCTAGGAAAAAAAAATTACTCCCAAAGGTCATAGGTGAGCCTCTGAGAGGACCTCAGTAAGGAAAATGTAACGTGGGCAGGGCAAGGCTACCTTGACTCCCTGTTACTGATGGACAGCGATGCAGTCTTTAAATTTTTCAGATCTTACCTCCATCACTAGTGCAGACAATATCCTTACTTACATGGGCCCTAACAGTAGATCTGTGAAGGAAACTAGTTCTGTGGTGGAATGTAAGACATTAGCTTAAAGCTAATGCTCATCCTCATTCAATGGGAAGTTCAACTGCATGAATAAATCTGTCTCAGAACACTGCGAGACTCATGTCTGTTAAAAACCCTACCATGAATAACAGTCCATTATTGACATCCTCCCTATTCCTAATATTGAGGGCTGTGCAGTAAGCAGTAACAATACCAGTTCCTCGCTATTTGGATTCCTAACTCAAACCTAAGTGTTATCTTATTATGAATACCTATGGACTCCAGACTCCTAAAGTTCTTGGGCAGCAGCATCTGGTGAATAATATGGAACTTCTTGCACACTGTCATACCCATACGTGCCCTCTAGTAGAACAGAAAATAAAGTATCTTCAAACATGGCTGGCAGCAATTCATGTTCTTCATGATCTACAGTTCCAAACCATATGGCTAACCCTACTCCTCATTCTAGCCTTCATTTTAGTGGTAACAAATGGCTCATGCTTTCAAGAAAAGAGAATACTTTGACTCCTCTGCTTTGTCAGGCCCTAGAGAGCCCTGCAATGAAGGCAGCTTCCAGTGGCAAGCTTGGTTCATGCCATGACTAGGTCCACTGCAAACTGAACCCTGACAGTTTCTCTATTTATGACAAGTGGTTCACTTCTACTGTAGCTTACAAAACATTTGTTCTGACTGACACAAGCTTTCTTCCTAATTGCAGTCATAGAATTATAGAATCAGATGGGTTTGAAGGGAGCTCTGAGATCAACCCTTGATCCACTACCACCACAGTTACTACACTATGGCACTAAGTGCCACATCCAGTCTCATCTTAAAAACCTCCAGGGACAGAGAATCTACCACCTCCCTGGGCAGCCCATTCCAATGCCTGATTACTCTCTCTGTAAAGAATTTCTTCCTAATATCTAACCTAAACCTCCCCTGGCAGAGCTTGAGACCATGCCCTCTTGTCTTACTGATAGTTGCCTGGGAGAAGAGACCAACCCCCACCTGGCTACAACCTCCTCTCAG
>JAYRBT010000082.1:34272127-34336213 GCA_036023395.1 Myiotriccus ornatus | reverse complement strand
ACAAGGTGTGTGGAGGTTTCCCTCCAGGTAATAGAGCTGGATCACACAAGTGTCATCCTGTCTGAGTGGCATATTGAGTTCAATCCTGAGAGTGCTCATGCACTGCAGTGTAGGACAGCCACAATCCCTTGATCAGTTCAGGTCCCTCATGGACCAGACATTTGCTGTGATAAGTACAGCATGGATGAAGTTTCACATCTCCTTCATACAAATCCTCTGCTGGAGTGGAGCACATCTGGTTTTGGAAACAGGTCTCCTGGCAACAGCTGAGACCTCCCCTAGCATGGCAATTGCCAGCTGGGCATTGTGAGTGGATTCATTCATGCCATCAAGGGAGCACAAAGTGGCTGAAACCAGAAGTAGTTTGGTCTTCCCTTGTTTGTGAGGTACTTATATGACTCAGGTTTGCCTCTACTATTGTCTCTCTGCCAAGAATGGCCCTGTCACAGAAAAATGCTGTTCCTCTGCTTTCAGGACAGAAGTCCATTAGTGCCCCTACTCAGAGACACATCATCTTCTAGCACAGATACACTAGCTGTGCTTTGCAAGGAGCAAAGACACACCAAGGCTGTGTAGCCCAAGCCACCTCTGTGCAAGTGTATGTGTAGCACTGTTTTCTCTCTGTGCATTTGTGCTGCACAGACTGGGGTGAAAACACAAAGATTCACAGCTTCACTGCAACATCAGCACGAAGGAGTTGTGTGTATTTCACCATGGGGGGACTGCTCATGCTATTGCATTTCCTCCAACTTTGAGCAAAAAGTTATCAGAAAGATAACTGAAGAAAACAACTAATTGACCAACGAACTCATTTTTTATTGCTGATATTTGCCTCTGCTGGATTTTCCTGTGCTTTTAAGAACAACTCAGTGCAGGTTTTTTTCTGTTGAGAAGCAGTGGTGGTGTAGAGGCCATGATCCTGCTGTCTTTTCATAGACTCTCTTATACTGGTGCATGTTTTGTCCATGGAGAAAGAGTCCTAGAGGGTTGAAGTTGGAACTCTGTGTTTAATATACAGAACAGCATAGTCTGAACCTAAAGGGTTCTTTCCTCTTTCACACTCAGATCTCTCCAATAGATTCTCCATGGGAACTGACAAGCACTTGATTTCCATGCAGATGCCAAAAGCTATCATATGGGAAAGAAGATGAAATTCATTGCATGACTTGCAGGTATTTGAGTGAGAAAGCTTAATCAGCTCTTTGGACTATTTTTGTCTCATCAGTAGTTCAGCTCAACAGCTGAACCAAAGCCTGGATTGCAGTTTGGGAGAAGAAAGAAGGCAAGTCAATACATGTCTATTAAAAGTTTGCTGCCGGGATGTGAAAGGACTGATTCTGCGTGCAGCTCACTTGCCCACAGCCAATATGGTTCATCCTGAGTCTCCATGCATATGTGCTGACAAGGGTGGATACTTAAACATCTCATTTGTGCAGAGTCCAAAGAAGTTCTCCCATGCCCAGGTAATGTCGCATCAAAGGGAAAAATTACTCATTTGTAATGACCTGAGCTGATTCAAAACAAGGAAAAGTCTCTGCATAATGAGAACCTGACTGAGCATGAAATGCACTTCATACAAGTTCTCTGATGCAATTTTACATGAGATGAGGTATTTTTCTTTTTTTGGTTGCCATTAATAGTGCAGAATAGTGAAGATCAAACCCAGAAAATACTCCACATTTGTAACTGTGTTGCCAGAAGTGGGACAACTAAGAAGAGATCAAGGTTTTGCTGTATAGAAGGTTAGTAGCTTTCTTCCTCCCTTATCCCCTTTTCTGTTGTTTCCAAGTAGCAAACTTTACTCACAGACAAGGAATATCTTGCACAATATATCCACAAATGAAGGCCTGCTTTGAGAATACTGTGCCAGTCTGTACTCAGCTTCAGTTTTTAGGCATGTAGAAAGAAGACTTCCTGAGGCATGTAAATACCCAAAGCAGCAAAGTGGAGTTAGCATGCTTTTGAAAAACAGTTTTGCTTGAAATCAGTGGAAGTGAGGCATCCTCTTTGGAAAACTCCTTAGTTTTCCTAGATACCTAGCTGAAAACTTGGAAAACTTGGCAGTACACTCCCAAGTAACTTTCAAAAATGAAATTTAGGCACTTTAGAAAATTTTGTATGCCTTATGAGGCTTTATGTTTGCCTTATGAAGCCCCTTATGAGTGTCTTATGTATGGCTAGAGAAGCTTTGAAAAGCAAATGAGCCAATGTGTTTAAAAGCAAAAGAGATATAACTGGGGCCTGTATTGCTTTTACTAGTCATATAAAAATAGGTCCTGGTTGATTCTTGGCTTACTCTGATGTGAGCAAACAACTTGTAAGAGACAGCTCTTTCCTTTTAGGGTTATTGTTCACGAAGACAAATCAGGAGGTAAGGGGAGGCAGAAGCAAAGCATGTTCAAGTGCCTCACAGCAGCAGCACATCTAGCACCTCTCTGAAGTACCTACCATTGGGTATTTTTCAGATATTCTCTGCCTCAGAGAACTGTGACAATTTTCAATTAACTCTTCAAAGGTTTGCGATAATAATCCAGCAAAAGGACCTATGCTATATATGTGCATAGCTTATATGCACTTATACAAACAGCTTGTCTGCTCATCTGTAACATTACTGGTTTAGTGGCAGTGTCCTAAGGGAAGCTTTATTGGTACTTTCTGTAGTATTTCTCTTTGAAAGCAAAGAAAATTGTTAAGCTCTTCAAAAATTATCCTGCATGTCAATTAACTCACTTCTTGAGATGAATCATTAGGTATCTAAGTGTCTCGTAGTGAGCAGCAGGGAGTAACATCAACACTTCATGTATTGCTTCTAGTCGTTCATCAGGATTGGAGATTTCTGTGGAAACACCAAACAGGATTAATGTTAATAGGGCCTTCCATGTGTAAACAGCAATAAATCAAAAAGATAACTTATTATTATGGAATCATTTACAAGCCATTCGCTTGTAAGGGAGGGATAAATATTAAACTCATAAACATGGAGCTTATCAGCAAGTTCTACATCCTCAAAAAAAATGGCTTTACGAAGAAATCAGCAAAAAAGACCACCCAGGAGTTATCTCTATGGTCTTTAGCTCTATCTACAGGTCTGTATAGGTACAGTACCCAAGCTTTTTAAGTGCTTCATAATATTACTCATCTCAGAACACTCTCACTAAAATCTTACCTCAGCTTACTTCCATTAGTCTTCAAAACTAGATGGGAATGTGGATATATGCCGTTAGAACCTATGCTTGAATATTTAGCTAGAGGTTGAACTGACATGGAATTACTTCAAGATTTCTGAACATATTTAAGTATGTAGGTATCAGTGATATCTACATACCCTGAGTATCAGCACTCATTTAAAACTGTTTGGCAATCTCTCTAAAAATCTGAGTGGAATTTATGCATATTTTACATAAGAAGCATAGATTCCCAAGCTGTGAACTAAGTCAGTCATATTTGCTACATGACTTTTCATTCAAATGGCACCAGGAGCCCAAAATATGGGAAGATTAGGAATCTCTATAGCCTGCTCTTAAAGAGATTGGTGCATGGATTGGAACTGCTTCTCCTGGGCACATTCTTTACAAGCAAGAATAATTTCTTTGCCAAGGAGGAATTAGGAAGAGGAGAATGCAAGAGAGGAGGTACCTTTGGTTGCATGGGGAGTACAAGCTGGGGTAAGCCAGAGGGAAAGGGAAGGCAGCACAATCACACAGACAGATTACTCTGGCTGCTCCTTATCGATATACATTGTGGATGGGAAATGTAGTTAAAGATTGGTACAAATTACTATGCAATACTTACTTGCTGCCTCTATGAACTTGGAATAGGTGTCATAGGTGATAACGGGAATTGGTAGGTCTCTGAAGTATAGCTTCAGTGCTCCGGCAATGATGTTTATGTCTGGATAAATATTGGCAGAAATATCAGCCTTGTCACCATCTAGGAAAGGAGGAAGAAATCTTTTTGAAACCACAGTAATTTTGAGGCACGGCTTGACTTCTAATTCAGATTTATTGTATGCAGCCTGACAGGAAAAAACAACCTGAAAGCATTTGGAAGGCTTAAATGAGAATATATTGCTACAAACTTTACAATATATGAATGAGGAATGGTAGTTTCTATATGTTTTACTAAACAATTTATTTGTTTACATCTTTTGGAGGGGCTGGCCATTATATCATCCATATCTGCAGTGTACCATCTCAAACATACTGTTTTAATATTGGATGACAAACCACATTAATAATATATTTCTTGCATTTGGCCCATTTATTCACTGAACATAAGCTATTAATAACTTGTTCTGATGTTGAATTTTCTATCTGCAGATCAGTGCCCAGGAGTATGAAGTGTTTTTTTAATCTCCACTTGGGGAATCAGAGGCAGAGAGAAATAATACAAATTTCCAATGACCATCAGGAGACCAGTAGGAAAAATCAGAGTAAACATCCAAAGGTATCTGTAGTGATTAGCTAGTAAGGAAGCTACATTATTGTCTGGATAACCTTTAATGTCTTAATATTTAACTTATTTATTTATAGCAAAGATCTGAATTTAAATAGGCATGCTAAGGCATTTAGCTATACAATTTATTCTGAAACGAGGATTGCAATTTGTTAAATGAATATGGATACTTGTAGTCGATGAACAGCTAAACAGATGAATTATGCAACTGAAATGGCATACATTTTGTTTGCCACACTATAACACAGGTAGTCAGAACTCTATTACAGAGCACTTTTAAACACACGAGCCTAAAGTTTCCAAGTGTTGCTGGTAAGTCCCTGATTAATGCATGGCTTGCAAATGAGTGAAATTGCACGGAGTAGCAGCAAGGCTGAATCACTAGCATTTTTCAAGTTCAAATTACCACATCTGTTCGGTACTACCTAGGACCCTCATACCCATATTTTTCTCCAGATTGAGAAATCCTGATGTCCTTCTTTCCTGGGACCTGTCCTTGGTGGTCTTCCAGTAGAAAGATGGTCAGGTAGCTGTGGCTGTCTGGATTTAGCTCTCAGCTTTACCTCAGGCTTCTTTGAGATTAGCTATAACCCGTAGTCCTTATTTCCCACCATTCAGCTAAGGATACTAGTGCTTCCCTCACAGCAGGTGGTGAAGATTAGGACCATACAGCGAGTGGGGTGATGCAGGGTTATGATTGCTTGAAAGGCAGAGAGGGATTTGCTTGTGTCTGCCAGGAGGTGCAAGCACAAGCTTGGGCTGTTACCACCGAGGCGCTGACATGTTGTAAAGCCATCGCCTTGCTTGTCTCGCAATAACAAGTGCTTGTAGACATGCCCTGGTACAGACAGATGAACGGGTGTGCTTGATACACGGCATCTAAGATGGAGATAAAGGCTTTCATAGCAGAGTAAAAGAGTTTATATTGATTGTAGAGATTTTATACAAACCTATGGCATTAATCTTGCAGGGATACGTCCTGTCCAATGTATGCACATAATTCTCATTAAGACTAATAGCACTATATGTTCTCATCAAGAGGAGATTATATGCTTAAGTGTTTAAAACAAAGAGCCTTTCTTGATGCAGCTGAACAGTCTGCATACATCCATCAGCATTTAATTTAATACAGCATCAATAAGCCCTAGGAGGATGTTTACACTGCCCCAATCTTTTGTTTAATCCACACGTTCCAGGCACGGTAGCATTAGTCTTGTAAAGCTTTGTGTGGAGAGCTCTATTTAATTGATGGACACTGAGCGCTCAAAATGCCCCACTGAAAACAGATACCTCCAAGGAGCCAGCAGCTGCATCAGAACAGATATAGCAAAGCAGAAGCTTACATCTATTATCCAGGTCACCAGTACACTAAATGGAAGTGTTATTTATTTAGGACTTTTACAAAGCAGCCCAGCAAGTGTCCTTGAAGGGGCACTTCAGATTGAGGAACTTCAAACTACAATATACTTCAAACATACTTCTTATTTACTTATTTGCTTACTCTAGGAAAAATGCATGAATTCCTGAGCCAAAGATTTTTCTCTTCACTTCAGAGACAAATACACATCCATTAGAAACGCACTGAAGTTTATTTTAAAGTGAGCACAACAATACATCTGCTACAGTATACTCTACACACTTCTGCAGTGGATGTGTTGGGGGAGATGGATTTTTTTTTCCTTTCATAGATTTTGGATTTTTTTTTCCTTTCAGTTTCATCAGTTGAAGGCCCTTGGCAGGCTGCAGTTATTTCTTATCCTCATCAAATTCCTGGATTTGTATTTTTTTTAGAACACACTTTTTTTCAGAACTCACTTAAAATTCAAAGCACTAAGAAAGAAAAGTTAATTCATTGCCAGAAAAGTCATGACACGTATTTCACAGAGGATCCTCTGCAGTAGCAGACTGTATGAACTACATGTGGTTTATAGGCTACCGTCTGCATTACCACAATAATTTTTTTCCCTCTTCAATACAGGAATTCTCATCAGATTGCAGTTGGTATTTTCACTATCACTGCAGTGGCCGTATGTTAATACAGTATTTGTTTTCATACATTTTGGATTAAAAACGCATAGTTCATTTCAGCTGTACAAACCTAATCCTACCCAAACCCTATCACTTATCTTTCCTTGTTACTTTGACTCTCAGTGTATTTTGTTGCATTATGTTGAAGTTTTAATATCTCAAGACAAAGAAGGTCTTTATGCTTTTCCTTAAAGGTTTCAGCTGACTTTGGATGCCATAGAAATATATCAGTACTTTATTAGAGAATGAAATAGAGTAAGTGTTACATTCGTAAAGCCTCAGCTATGCCCTCTGAATACTGAATTAGATTTTTCTTAAGTTCCTTTTTCCTAAATGCTTTGTTTTTATTGCACAACCTTTACCATTCTAACACGCTTCTTTGTGGTTTTTCTTGGATTTGGCATTTGACAGGTTTTCACTGCCAAAAGGGTGACTATGAATTAGGATGCCTTTAAGTACTCATGTAATATTTAACAGCATAATATTTTTAGCAAGTGTATTGTACCAGCCAGTCATACAAACAAGTGGGAGGACAGAATGCAGTGGTGACAATGGCAGCTCTGTGGATTAAGCACACAATGGGTGTTTTCTGGATGCCACAACGCCACAGCTCAACAATGCTGACAGAGAGCAACTGTCATTCTATAGCACCAACATTCACCAGATTAAATAAATCCACATTATTCCCCTCCTTCTCATTACAAAAATCACTAAAATGGAACATTGTCAGTGCCTCAGAGAGGCTAATGCTAATTTACAGTAGGGTATTTACACTGCTTTGGCTTTGGAAAGCAGTCTTAGTTTAAATCAGATGAGGACCAACTTCACCCTGTTTTAACACCAACTATCACAGTTTCATTGGGCCCAAGTAATATTATGTGGGATGCTGTTCTCTTCCCAAGATGTTAACTTTGCAAACTTGCCTTTGCTTTTCTGTTCTTGCTCTAATTCCTCGGAAGCAACAAGTGTCTCTTTGTCAAAGCAGAATTAGTCAGAGGGAGGGCTGGCGTCTCTTCACTGCATCCCTTCAGCTGCACAAGGGATCAGCAGGAGAGGTACCCTACAGTCAAGTCAGCCCCCATGCCTCATCCCTGTATCATATTGTCTTCTGGCCCCCGTGGTTTGATGAAGAGCATGGGAACCAGAAAGCTTGATGCCATTATTTCAAGGATGCAATGCATCCTGTGCATTAAAATGGCCTGTCTATTTTCAACTCCATTTATTAAAAGCTGTATTTCTGGAGATGTAAAAGTGTACTGGCATTTTAGCCAGGTGCCTGGGGGCTGACTCAGAAATGATGGGCAGGAAGTGACCTCTGTAATGACCGAGTGCAGTGTTCTGCTACTGCAGGCCCCATGCCATATAACCCTTCTGGTAAACCCTGCAACTTCCACTCCTAAAACTAGTTACGGTTTTTTTATCCCTGTTGTTTCAAAGGCTTCCTTTCAGATGGTTAAAAAATGGTCTTTAAAGTGTCAAACAAAATTTATTCCTGGCCAGTGTACATCCTCTAGTACTAAAGATTTCTCTTCTCTGGTTCATACCTCTGCTTTCAGCATCTCCTTTGACTATCCCAAGCTACTTTAAAACACATTTACCTTCTGGTATGCAATGTTCTCCAGAGATATCTAGATAGTGATGTGACCACAGATCACCAGGTGTTCTCCTGCAACACCCATCTATTAACCAGAAATGATCAGAAATTTTCCACTTTATATTTCATATACAAATTTTCCCTTTTTATTTTTTTTTTTAACTTAAAAAAAAGAGTTAGTTTCCTGTAGTGAATGTGGAAATATGAATTCTGTAAAACTCCCATAAACTTCACATTCTAGGCAGAAAATTAAATTTTAACACAAAATATCCAGGTGGTGCTGGAGGCAACACCTGCCACCTGGCTCTCAGGTCCCTTCTCTCCCAGCTCTGTCACCTGGTATATTCCAGGTGAGAACTTGGATATTCCTCATCCTTGGATGGTTCACTCCGTGCTGCTCTGGCTTCTAGTGCTAAGCAGGGGTAACAGGGCAGCAGAAAAGCAATGTTCCTACCCATAGGGGGCTGGGCTGCAAAAGAGAGAGGGGTGTCCCTGCCTCTGTAAACTTCAGTCTGAGAGGGAAGCTAGCCCTGAGCTGTCATGTTGGAAGTATCTTGCCAATTCAAACTTCTGCCAGGTGATAACGACCATCTAGCTGCACAGCCCACAAGTCAGAACAAAAAAAAAATCTGTTTTTTTTTTTTAAATCCTTTCCTGCAAAAAACCTCAACTCCTCCTGCCCTTCCATCTCAGTTTAGGGAGAAAACATTTTCAAACACGGAAAGTTTTGGAAGTTCTCAGCTTCTGGTCTCTGCAATACTCTAGTCCTACAATTCTCATAACAAGGCTTTGTTCATTGTTCTGCTACTTTTATTTATGCCTTTTTTTAATTCATGGCAACACTCTCGTTTCTTAGCCCTTTCTCCTCATGAAACTGTTAACAAAAATGAAGACAGATTTTTATGAATTTATGCTCAATGGTCTTCCCCACAGCCTTTGTATACAGACTCTGTTCTTGCTTTCTCTGCTTCCATGCTTTTTTTCCTTTGAAAATCCAAAACTGCTAGTAACCTTACTCTTCCTGTTTCTAGGTGCTGCTGCCTTTGCTAGTAAATCACACTTTCTTCCTTGCTGTGGATCTAACTCAAGTGTGTATTGCCATCAGTTATGCTATGAATTTAGGCAATAAATAGTCAATAAACTGAAGTGGCTCCAGTGGTTCAAAGCATTTGCAAAGGAACTGCAGCTGCAGCAGTCTTGAAGTCATGCTCAGACCTAAATTTAAATCTGCTTTCTTCCAACTCTACAACCTGTGGCTCTGGGTTTCATTCAGATTGTTACACTTGGAGGAGAATTAACACACAGAACAAAAGGGTTTGTCAGGCCAAATCTACCTGCAAGGAGCAGAATGGGTCTTGTGCCACAGGAATCAGTTCTACTGAGAGGATCACGGTCCTCACATCTGCGACACTACCTTCCTATGATAGCAGTCATATCATTGTGCATCTCTCTTGCCCAAATAATGCCTGACCTATGTCTGTATATGCATAGGTTCACAACTACAGCATGCAACACATTTTAAAATATGTATTATTTTTAAAGGATATTTCAGCATGCGAACAGTCAATTTGGAAATTGGTAGTTGAACTTTCTTTAAGGTGATATCTGCATGATAAACTGCCTCCAAACACAAAGTGTTCAGGCACAGTAAGATGTGGCACCCACAGACCTTGCTGGCCTGGATCCCTCAGACCTCGTGCCCGTGGGCCCCCAGGGCCCTCAGTCCCTGCCTGAGTGACATCCCAGCTGTCTCCAGCTGCGTCATGGCCATGCTGGTGCTTGTCCATGCACCCTTCTGGTCACTACCCTGACCCACTAGCTGGCTTTCTGGCTTAACCTGGACCTTGTCCCCCAGGGGCTTGTGATCATTGTGCTGTGTCTGATCCTATTCCCTAATACAGCAGAGGTAATACCTGAAAAAAAAATTAAGTTGGAAGGAAAACACTATTTATGGGAAAGGAGAAGATTACTCATGTAACTTCTTAAATGTACTTGAAAAGGTGTTTTCTACTGATGAAGGCTCTACCCTGCACTCACTTATACACCCACTTTAAATTAGTCCTGTGTGCAAAGACTGTGTGCACAACCAGAACCAACATAATCAGCTCAGTCAATTCAGAGGGGCTATGAGGATGGTAATCAGTCAGTGTTTTAATAATTAATTCTTCAATATGCTGTCCAACCAATCTCCTCAATGCTCCTCTCATCTGTTGTGCAGATGGAATCACATGCACAGTGGTGCAATGTTTTCTACAAGGCTACATGCAGAATGACTTCCCAGTTGGAGTTCCTGGTCTTTAAACTCATAAATAGATTATGGTATTGTAAAGCACTGAGTCTATTAAAGACAGGACTAAGAACTTTCCCCTGGCACCATCTAGGCTCATACTTGAACTAGGGGCTGAAGCTGTGCTGCTTCGTTGACAAATTATCCAGTCACCTGCTTAGCCTTCTACCCACAAATTCTTAGTGTTTAATTATTCCTTCCAACTGTGCAACATGTTTTCTTCTTATGAAAAGGACTGTAGATCAATTTAAGGACTCAGAAAAGACAGATTGCTTTCTGTACTTCTGTTTATATGCCAGTTTCATTCCCATGTTACCTATATAACCCCCAAAAGAACTGAAAGGTCCTAGAACTGAAAGCTTAGATTAAAACTGTACAAGATTAAAAAATGGTGTACCTCGATCAAAGGCCATTTTCACATCTTCAATGTGCTCAGTGAAGCCTGAGACTCTGTAGAGGCCCTCAGACTTCAAACCTGAAACAAAAAATTCTTGTTTAACTTAGCTTCAATAACCAACAAATATTTAGGCTTAAAAACAGTAACGCAAGAACAACAGACCTACTAAGTGTAACAAAATATTATTTGCAATGTGAAACTCCACAGCATTTAAGGAAAGATCAAGATGATGTTAAATTGTTCCTTAAAAGGATTAAAGAATTTCAGAATTTTTACTTTCTGATTTTGTTACGTACATGGTTGATTTGATTATGTTAGAGGAAAATACTGCAATTTGCTAATGGTGAAGCATGTGATATTATTTATTCCTTTTATGTAGGAGATTTTCCTGGATTTGGCTATAATTAATAAAGCTTTAGAGGTCTCCCTTCCTTTTACCAGTTGTTTAATGATAAATAGCAATTCAAGTAAAAGACTGCCTTTCCTGTGAGCACATTTCTTCCCTGTTTTGCTGTCAGCTTTTACTTATACACAGCTGAAAGATGCGATGGATACAGTTCTTCTCACCATCAGTACGTCCCTTCTGTAGTTCTTTCACACAAGTGATCTGCTCACTTGCACAACTCTCCCCACATTGCTCCATGCCATTGCTCTGGGCTGGGAGGGCAGCCCAGCATAGTACGCTGAGTTACCCACGTTACTTATTTTAATCCTAGAATTCCTTATTACAACTTGCACCATATTAGCCTACTTATAAATTCTAATACACTTTGTTTTCTTAAGAACAAAACCAGAATCTTTCATAGTTCTGTGGCAATTAAAGAAAAAAATATAAAGATATTGAAAAAACAGAGAGCAGGCAACAGATTTTATCTTAATCAATAAATGTACAAGTAAGTGATTAGATCTCAAATGCAATGCAGCTTCCTGCTATATCATTGGAGTAAAGCTCTTCTGTCTTAGTCTGTACTATTCTTTTTATTTGTCCCTGCAATGATGATATAATCTTGGTAGAGCTTTACAGAGCAGTGCAGGGGATTTACTAGTAAGTCTTTGATTCAATTCAGCAGATGATGCGTGGCTTTGAAATCCCTGTGGCTAGTATCAGTGTGTTGCTATGCAGATTACTGGGATGCCATGAATTCGACATTATGAGATTCCTGTGCTGAAACTGCGACTAACGGGAAAATTTGGCTTATTGGGCAGCACAACATACACATTCGCTATCCAAAGCAAAAATATATGATTATTACAGAGGGGATACATGATTATTGGAGGGGACATGTTTTTCCTTCAATCTGGCACAGGTCTGTTTACCAAAAACCTGTTTTGGCTGCGACATGCTGCCTGTGCCACAGGATCCATCAGTCAGTAATCGAGCATCATGAGAAACCCTGAGCAGTTTGTGTCCTCCGACAAAACACCACAGCCTGTGACTTCACTTGTCCGAGTCACTTTCAGTCAGTTGTGTTCCCTTGCCCACAATGCTTCTAAAGATTATTAAGAATGGATTCGATTTAAACTGATTACTCCAAAATTGGACGTGTCCCTAGGTATGTTAAAGTAAAGTAATGAAAAAAGACACATAAACATGAACTTAAAAGTTCACTTTAAAGTTCACCCCTTTCAGAAGTGTAACATAATACATGTTTTGACATGTTTCAGAAAGCATTTCAGGAAATTGCATTAAGAAATGCCATGATTTAATTTTACTAGCTAATGCAAAGCAATGTATCACCTGCACTAAAAAAACTCCTCTCTCATCCTGTCCTCAGTGTGCATGAGCACACAGCCCTGTTTGAGCTTAGCATGTAATTCAAGTCATCTTCATTTCACTGTGTCTGCTGCTTTCCTAAGCATACAAACCTCTTGCTTCAATCTCCCGAATGCATGAATCCACAACCATGGGCCTCTGGGTATTGTGGGCTTTCACCAGTGTGGTGAGATCGCAGCAGTAGACTCGTTTTATCCTCTTGAGGTCTGGTTGACAGTCGTTGGGCACGTATTTGGAGCACTGCTTATGTACGTTCAACCCACAGTCTGTAAGCAAAGTTAGCCAGGTTAATTAATTAATACTAATGCTGATAGGTCTTGCCTAACAATTTATTTCCTTGGTCCATGTTAAGCAAGGGGCACAACTTCCCCATCAGTCAGCAAAGATAAAAGGGGTGCAGATGAGAAAGATTAGCATGGAAATGTGTAAAAATCTTACAGTGGGAGAAATGAACTCCAGCAGTGTTGTTAAAAAGGTATAAAGACTCTAAATGTCCCTCACACTCCTCTGAGCTGTAGGTGACTGCTGATGTAGTTTGGATTGGTTCATTATTGGACACATAGCTCAAGGTGTTGCATTTGAACATGTGAGGCTTAACTTCTGGGTATTTTAGATTAGCCTTAAATAAAGCTGGCACAGTAATGACTATCTTCTGCTGGTTGTCTTGAGGCTTAGCACTGGTCACAGTTGAAAAACCTAAGATTCACCTGAACACTCAAACTGGGACAGTGCCTTGAGCTACCGTGCCTCACTCTGCCTTCCACATTCCTGCAGTCTCACATTTTGGCTTGCTCTGCCACATCAGCAGACTCCTCATCTCTGGCTCATCACTTCAACGGTGACTTAAGTCTCCCCTGTGTTTAGGCTGTAGGTCAGTTTAGGCATATAAAATGCTGTGAAAGGCATGATGTAAAAAAGTGATTCATTTTACAAATAGCTCTTGTTGTCTTACTACAGAGTCAAATCCTACTCTCAGTGGCATGAGTGGGTTTCTATTAACTTACACGTCACTTTTTCATTTCCACAAATTGAATTTTTCTAATAGACTCAAATATTCAGCCAAATGAATTTATAAGCTTCAGTAAACACCACCATCGTGAGTTGCATTATCTCACATAACTCTGATTTATGTTTTAATGCCTTCCCAGTCATGCCCATCACTGATGGTACCCTTTGAGTTAACATTAAGCTGTTAAAAATGTAAACATGACTCTATTACTTGCAGCACGTTTCAGTATTACACTCTATAAAATATTAATCAAGCAAAATCATATACAAACACACCTCAGCATTTAATGGAATTGGGTGGGGGTTTGTGTGTTTCTCTATAGAGTTATTAGTGCGTAATACATTGTTGTTCTGTGAAATCTAAACAAATGTGAACAGCTGTAGTTAGGATCCTCCCTGCATTGTTTTCAGTGCAGTTCTCCAAGCATGTGAAGTTAAATCCAAATGCATCTGTCTACTTAGAGTTAAGTGTTCATAATTTAATGAGGGAGTGTATTATGTTTCATGCTAAATAAACAAGCCTTTTCATAAGTTTAATACTTTATGTATGTGAACAAATACCGTGTTATGCATTAGTGAGGTCAGGTTTTGCACACTTGTGTTTAAGATCAAGTAGCTCGAGAAGCAAACTGCTACTCCTCTCTTCTATTGTCCTTTTCATGTTCTTTGTGTTACCCTTATTTATCTACAGGCAGACACGATATAGCAGTAGCTGGGACTGCACTTATTAAAACTGCATTTGAGAAAGGTATTTTGATCCTTGAAACTGCAGTCTAAATTTTAGGTAAAAGCCACCTCCTCCACTGATGGAAGGCAGATGTCAGGGTTGGATGTGTTTGGTGCCAGTCAGAGATCAGGAATGCCTGGAGGTCAGGCAGGGAGAGGTAAGACAGAGGTAAGACAAACAACTTTTGGAAGTGATTGCAGATCTGGAGAAAGAAGATATGAAACCCCATTTGCAATAGTCCAAATAT
This sequence comes from Myiotriccus ornatus, assembly GCA_036023395.1. Classification (NCBI taxonomy): domain Eukaryota; kingdom Metazoa; phylum Chordata; class Aves; order Passeriformes; family Tyrannidae; genus Myiotriccus; species Myiotriccus ornatus. The sequence continues at coordinate 34,321,696 of JAYRBT010000082.1, read as the reverse complement.
GACTCCTACTACAAAAGTTCATCCTGATGTGATGATTATTGCATTTTTCCAAGATAATTTTTCCCACAAAAGAGCAAACAATTTTAAAATAATTAAGGCACTATTAAAATGCCAATACAGCTATAGAGGCACCAGAAAACTAATCCCCTTTGGAGAATGAAGGTTGTATTTTTTTGTTTTATCTTGAGGTGGGATACCTCAGGCTTGCAGCAATGCATGGTATTGTTATGGGAAACAGGTGGAAGTCTTTTTTGCAGACAAGGGCACTTATCAGCAACTGGTGGCAAAAAGACATGTTATGAAGCCTAGTTGCTGGCTGGATTTGCCATTTACAGTGCTTTTTTCTTAAGACCTAAAAACATTAAGAGATAACTTAACCATAAAGAACAAGTTTTAATGTATACACAGACAGGGACCAAGGTACTACCAAAAGGACGTCACTCTCAGCAACCAAGGGCTTATGGCTTCATCTCTAAACCAGCTAATGAGGCCAATGAAAAAGCTCTAACTTCTGCAGGAGGATTTCTTGCCTTGTTCTGTAAAGAAATCCTGGTCCCCACTACTGCAGGGAGTGCAAGCTGGGATGGGACAGATGTCTGAGCATTTCAAGAGAATGACAGAAAATGCTGAAGGGCTACCTGAACATCTCACTCCCTGAGCGATGAGACCCCACATGAAGTTGGCGCAGTATTCACACCAGTGCGGACCTCGAAACGTATGGACCTGTAATACAAATGGGGGTGGGAGAAAGAAATGGGGTCATTGGGAAGCAGATGGTCTGACAGATGGAACAACTGAAATGGATAAACAACAGAAGACTCAGTAGGAGTAAATCTTTAGCACACAGTGCCCACATCCTTCCAAAGTCTAGATGAAATAAACCATGGGAACAGAAATTTGCTTTGATCTTGTAGTTTATCTTCCAATAGGCTTAACATTAAAGAGAACTCGGCTGTGTATGACACTGAAAACAAATAATTTTTGCTAGCTGACATTCTAACTATAGCTGAAGGGAGGAACCCTAGAGTAAAAAAGTAAAGCTAATAATCCAAGGAACTGTAGATACAAGAAAATGACACCCTTCCTCGCTCTAGTAAATAAATTGAACTCACACAGGCAAAAGATGTCAGTACACTCTTTTTCAGCAGACCAAAATTCATTATGCTACAGTCCACACATGAGTAAATAAGGAGGAATAAAATGACCTCTGTGCTGACAGAATCCACAGTCAGGTTTTGCACACCACCGCTGCTTCCAACACTGCTTTTCTAAAGGCTTTAGGGGAAGACCTTTTTATGTAAGATGTGTGTTCTGGTAAAGTAAGCATTTCATTTTCACTGAAACAAAGACTAAATAGTGAGGTCCCTGCCCGTGTGAATGGACACGGTATGAGCTAGTTCTAGCCAGAGACTTAATTGAGCCTAACAAAACATTAATCATGCACACTCTGGCTGCTAATGCGTCCTTTTACTTCTCTCTGCTCTTGTTTACCCATTGGGTGAATGGCTGAAAGGCCGCTTCCACCCCCTGGGATGGGGAAAGATGCGTTTTGCTTTCCATGGAGTAAAAAAATGGTCATTGCCCTTTTCAGGTAAACTCTGAAGTTTTAGGCCAAGCATTTGTCTTGCTAATGTTTTTGCTCCATTTGTGTACACAAGCTTGTACTCTTGAGTCCAGGAAGATGAAGCATTGTGATTTTAATACAGATCTCTTTTTGATTTCGAGATAAAAAACTGTGAGCCTGACTACAAATGGCTCCTGACCAACTACTCACTCAAATGATTTTGTGAATAAACTTGAAGCAATAGTAATTCTTCCTCCCTTTTGAAAGTGAAAGGTCAAAGCTGGAATGTCTGACTGGTCATAATTATATTTTGAAGTGGTATTTTACCTCTCAGAAAAACCTGCATATCTGTGAAACAGGACTTTGCAATAAAGTTTGAGATAGATATGTTAAGAAATATAGCCACATAGTTCTTTCTCATTTCATTTTTATTTTGCAGTGTGGGTAGCATGAATTTCAGACATGGCTTTTCGTGGTGGTAAACAGCGGTACATAACATCAGCTGGTGACCTGATGCAGTCATATGCACTGTGTGACCTTCAGTGGATACAAAACTACAGATACTACTAATTATGCCTGCATCTTTACCACTTTTAGACTGAAAGCCACATAATTAGTAGGTCTGCACCTGCACTTAATTGTGGGTGAAAATCATCTGCTGTGGGAAGATAGCTAACCGTGTCTTCTGCTTTGCAGCAGTTTACAAAAGCTAACCTTGTGGGAAGGGCTGTAAAAGCTCAGTCAGGACTTTTAAAAACACACCATTTCATATATAAAGTCCATTGCAGTTGCTAGGATATTTGGGGACTACTTGCTCACTTTACATAAAGCTTATTTCAGCTGATCTTGCTGTGGCTTATTTTGAAAATGGTAGCTGATTATTCCTTGATCTCTCCTGTCATTAATTGGAAAGTCATCAATGCTGGCTGAGGGCTCCTTTTGAGAAGTGCTGACAATGCACCCTTCCCTTGTTCCGTTCAGCTTGGTGGCCCTCAAAGGCTGAATTCTCTTTATTCATTCACTTCAATTTTTCACGGATCTGCATTTTAGCTCAAATGGCAAGTCTCCAGATGAAATACCCTGTGAAAAGCTAGTCTTGGTGGTTTCTGGCCAAGTTGAAACACAGAAATAATTTCTAACTGAAAAAAAGGGAGATTTTCAAAAGTTTCTAGATGCAGTTTTGAAGTAAGTCTCTTATGGCTTGAAATTAATTTAAAAGTAATAAAGGAGGAATTCTGTTCTTAGGAACACTTTTGAATGGTAAATGGGAATTCTGCCTGCAAGATTGGCCTTATTTCTGTTTTAAACTGGGAGATGTAACAGCAGGTCTTAGGTTTTTGAGACAGGGTTTTAGGTTTTGCCCCATCCTTTTTTAGAAATGTGATCAAGAGCTATTTATTGTTGGTCCCTACCCCATCCTGCCATCTCAGGAGACCTCTCTGTGCGCAGAAAACATAGGCTTGGGCTGCTTGGTCTACATTTGACACATAATTCCAATTTTTTAAAAGAATTTACAGGAAACTATTTCTCCAAATAAGCTAAAATCATGATGTTTCAGACTTTACACTGAAGTTTTCTTGTTCCATCTTTCAGCCTCTTTCAATGAAAAGTTGTTTCTTACATCCATGTCTCTTTGCTGTCAGTCTCACACAACACTACATTGCATGTCTCTCCTTTCCTTCCTGTGCTCTCACCTTCACCCTTTGCCCCTCTGGTGATCTTTTTTTCAAACAGCAGCATTGCCCCAGTGGGTGCTACCGTATTGACTTGTAGTTTGTGTCTGAGTTGTCTTCACAGAGGGAGAAACTGAGACCAAATTCAAGGAGTGGCAGTATGCAATGGCAAAACAAAGTTATACCTTCAGCAATACTGCAGAAATGGACAAAAAAAAATTGCCTTGAATTGAAACACATGGTTTTTTTTTCGCATTATATAGTGTGGTTTCTGAGATAATTTTGTTGTTTATGTTTATGTGGCTGGGTTTGAAGACTTTTCTATTTGCTTCTGAAGAAGATTTTTTTACAGACTTTCTCAGGCACATTTGCACTCTCTTATGGACTCCTGCTGAATCTGAGCCATTTGCTGTTATTTTTGTTTAAATGAATACACATAATCTTCATGATGTCTGTAAAATATGTCTCCCCCAAACCCTTTCTCTCACAGAAGCAGTGTTATTTTCAGTGCTTAACACAAGGCGAAATTTATCCCAGAGCCTCCTCTCTCCCAGCAGATCTGACTTGTCTGTAATCAGCTGCCTTTACTCCACTAGCCTGTCTGCAAATGGGATTTGCCCATTCTATAGGGGCAAACAGGCCCAGTATTGTGGAAAATGCACATTATTCAGCTGTATTCGCTCACTTAAAGCAGCACAGAAGCCCTCTCATGAATTCCCAGCATAGAACAAAGAGCGTGGAGCACCCCCAAACTCCATGCTGCTGCACTCAGGCACAAGGTTGACTTCACCACCAGCTGGGACCCCACTGAAGTTGGCAGGTAAAGCGCATCTCAAAGAGCCTCCTGGATCCTAATGCATGAGGATGTTGTGATCCAGTTAGGCTGACACCCGCATAGCTAGAGAAATACCTCTGTGTTTTTCTAAACAGGGCTTCAGAGATTTATTCTCCTTCCTGAACTACGGTATGTCTCCCCTGGCTTATGCAAAGTTGCCCCACCAGACAGACGCCAGATCCAAACCTAAATGCATGTGACTGCATGGTGTGCTCAGGATGAACCCAGCTTAACAAATCAGCCTGGAAACTACATCTTTATTTGTTCATTTGCTGTGAGTGTCTTGAAATTTGGAAGAGAGACTGAATGAGAAGGCATGGATGCTCAGAAGGGCATAACCTGGTGCCCTCATGCTCCAAACGTCAACACCACTTTTTAATTTTCCTATTAGCTTGGCAAGAATGGAGGGAGAACCGTCCTTGCTCTGAATTGGTGCCTTTAGTCTGTTTCTTCCTTTTGTTCCTTCTCTCTTCCAGTAAGTAAGATCTGTGGTGTAAGATGTACAAAAATCTCATCAACTTTGCTAAAAATGTGCCCTTCATTTTTAAGATTCTTCACAGCTAAAGGACAAGAGCTAGAGAGTGTTTGTTCATGAAGAACTGCCTATGACAAGATTATGAGGAACAGTCTGACACATAACCTGTATCCCTAGGAACTGAGATGAATGATACAATATGTGTCAGTATTCACCTAAAAATGGGGAAGACAACTTTTTGAATGTCTGCAAAATAGCGCTGTGCTCCAGATAAATCCTGTATCATTATAGCTTGAGTGCTGGCAAAAGCCATTAAGAATTTTGCCCCAAGACCCATAAAGCCATTCTTTTCTAAATAATTTCTTAACTTTTTTATGTAATGAATATGGAATATATAAAAGATATTAGCCTTGAATTTAGACATGTTTTAAATATAAATATTCTATTCTGAGTATACTATCCACATTTTTTGTTCAACAACTAGATATGCTCTAATATATTCCTTTGGAAAACTAACTGTATTTGCATAGTGAACATATTTGTTCATTAAGCAAATATTAACACTTTTGATTGATCTTTCTGGCCAATTATTTTAAAAAATCTTTGTTCCCTAAGGTTTGTTAGTGCCTTTACTATGATTAAATAATAATTTTCTGCTGTCAAGCCTTTGAATACATATCTATTTTTATCATGTGATTTTCCAGTTAAACTATGACTCTTTTGAAACAGAAAGGAACAGAGACTGTACAACAGTTAGATTGTGCAAACGCAAAGTTAACTGGGCACATGTCCAGTTATAAATCAAAGCCAAAACAAGGGAAATTTTGAAGAGGAAAGAATGCATGGGTCAAAGTGGAAAAAAGTCTCAGTCATGAGAAAATACTTTCTAGTTAAACTAAAATAGTTTTGATGCTAAAATGATAATGAGGGCAAAACCCAGAAAGAATGAAAGCTGGCTTAATCAAGCAAGAAAACACTGAGTATTTCCCCTATTTCCTTCAGTGCTGATCAGAGAGATAAATACTGACTTTTCTGTAGCCTGGGTCAAGGAAGGAGAATGAGAAAAGGGATGCTTTTATTTGCTTTGCTCACTAATATTAAATTATTGATTTGCCAACTACAGCAGAAGTACTGCAGAAGAGAGCAATGTCTGCACAGCAGAATATGTAGAAAAACAAGAAGTGAAACATTTTTTGCTAACTGAAATAATTTTAATCAGTGTTTCTCCGCTTTTGACAGGCCCTAGATGATTATCAGAAAATTCTCGTTCTGCTAATGAGTGGAACTATTCTGTCAGTGACCCAGATCAGCATCCTCAAGGAGCTTTAACTAAACTGAGGTTTCAAAGCTGAGATACATTCTTTTCTTGTCTTGTTACTGCCTCTTATTCTTGATGCTTATCCCGATAAGCATCAAACCGCAATTTGACAGCATTAGATACGGTAACTGGCTGGCACACTCTGAAACCAGCACAGTTCTTCTGGCAAAACATTTTAATACAAGCTGCCTGGAAGGTCCGTTTCCAAAGCTGAGTCACTTCCCTGCTGCAGTCTGCCAGAGACAGCACTTGGGGAAAAAAAATCCCTAAGAATCTGATTTTGTATGTGTAAGACAGCAAAAAGATGATCTATTTAAACATCCCTGTGTTTGTCCAGTGATTTGTTTTAGTTTGACAAGCAAACACAAGCTCACATCCTATAGCTCAGTTAGACTCTGAGAGCATTTCCTTAGCATATGGTGGTGGAATAAAAGCTGGGAGACAATACCCACCGCTGTGTTTTCCTTCATTGTTAGGAGCACCCAAGCCCCCTCAGCTTCTTCTGAAAATAGAAATGGTCCAAAATGTTTTTTGGTAAAATGCTACTGGCTTTTGATAATAGCTAGATTTCAAAAAGGGGCCTTTTTCTTAATTAAAAGTACATGCATTTAAGATAGAGACAATCAATATGAAGTACTTTGTTTCTGAATAAAAAATAAACCCAAATCTGGGACAAGAGCTAAATTGCCAGTCAGGTAGTGCAGTGAGCAGCAAAACTATAATTTGTATTAAGTCCCTATATAACAGCACACTAAGAATGCAGTTAAGGGAACTTAAAGTAGAAAGAAAAATGCATTTTTTCAATACTTTCCTTAAAGCTAGTATAAATAGGTGTGTGCAAAACTCATCACAGCAAAAAACCAAAATGTGAGGCATCTCAACAGAACTTTTTAGATGAAAATAATAGGAAGTCATGCTTACCTTAAAATTGTGTGCTTTTTCATAGTTGAAGTGGTTGTCATTTTGAGTTAAGGCTGCTCTTCTGACCAAGGAGGTGATCTGTGAATAGGCAAAGAGTTTCAGAGGTTGCCACAAAAGTGCCCCCTTTACTCCCACCTTCACCCCCAGGGCCACGGCCAGGAGCTCTTGGCGCTTCCTTCCTCGTTTGGACTTGTGAACAACAGCACAGTTTTTCTCATTTTCCAGCCACAGATCCTCTGAGAACATAGCGCTGGGATCCCAAATCTTTTCCCTGTCTTCCTCGGCGCCAGGGAGCCTGACTGTAGTCAGCACAGTACAGTTTGTCCAACTGCTTCTGATGTTAGACAGCAGATTTGAAGCAGCTGCAGCCCATTCTGCAGAGACCTCTGGCATGTGACTTGAATGGGCCGTCTTGGGGGACGGAAGGAGCTTCTGCATCTGAATAAGTAACGGCCTGTGCCGTGCGTTTTCTTAAGGCAGATGTGTCTCTCCAACAATAGCACGAATTCATACACTGAGCAGCCTCCCCCGCTGCCCTCCCCGAGCGGTGGTCTCCAACTAGGTGCTGCCCAAATACCGGCCGGGGGGACACAGCATTACAGCTTCACCCCCAAAGGCATTTCCAGAGTCAGCTCGCTTCAACTCTGCAGTGTGTTAAAAATGAACAAACAAACAAAAAGCCCCTGGAAAGCCCACACAACTGAATCCGGTGCTGCATCCAATTACACTCAGACTCTGAGACTTATCAGCCAGCAGTCTGCATGCCAGCAGATTAAGCCCTTAAAACCATGATGATTGTTTAATCTTACAGGGCAAAAAAATCCTTTTTTTTTTTTTTTTCCTTTTCATTTCCCATACAAGGGGAGAAATCCAGCAGTGCTCCAAGCATTAATAGCACTTTTATGCCATATTTTAAACTAAGCATTTTGTCAGCATGCACTTGGTAGCACTGAGGTAGCTCACTGCCAGGGAGAGGTGAAAGCTCAGCTGGTACTATGCATGCTCAGAAGCCCTGGAGCCCTGTGGCTTCAGTGAAGGTACATGGATGTAGGAAGCCCGCCTGCACAGCCCTGCTTGCAGAACAGGGTCACGCTTTGCTCTTGTTACCTGCATCTGTAGATTTTTGGGGGAACTGATTTCTAGTTAAAGCCCAGGCACAGGAGGTATCGGAACCATGACCAGTCTGTGCTACAGCTTTCAGTGTTTCTTTGGACATGCGATCCCCTTCTTCAAAGGCAGGTAGTTCCCCATCCCAGGACACAGATATGTGATACTGACAATTCCCTGGAAAGCACATTCAGTGTTTCCTCCCCACTGGTTTCCTTCCCTCCAGCTTCTACTCCTTTACTGAATATGCCAATTTTCCATCCATAAGAGGAGGATAGTAGTTACCTGCTTGGCAGAGCACTGTGAGATTTAATTCTTTAAAGTGTGCCGAGTGCTCGAGGTGCTGTGACAGAGCCAACTGGGGGGGATACCAGTGCTACTGGGAAAACTGCCTCTTTTGAACTAGAAACACTAAAGAGCACATCAGCCTTTTACAGTCTGCCCCACTTCAACTAACGCAGAAAATAGGTGAAATGAAAATATTTATTTCACTTATGTTAACTTGTGAAGTTGACCTTGGCTCTATTTTTTTTATCTGCTTTTGCGTCAGGCTGAAAAGTCAGAAGACTCATCTAATTCACTTACTAAACCCTCCACCATATAGACTGCCTGCTCTTAGTAAAAGTGATGCTCTCCTAATTTGAAAGCCCATGGGGACAGATGGTTGTCCATCAGTAACATCAGGCTGTGCAATTTCAGATAGTACCCTACTTAGGGTTTTCAAGAAGTTGTGCAAACTGCAAAATCAGCTTATCGGTTATAAAACAATGCACTTAATTCTATGTATAGCATACTTAATTCCTTTCTTTTTCAGGTAACTCACAACACCACTTTTTACGTGCTTCCATACTCCAAAGCTTCTGCGCCCCGATAGTGTGGATTTCCACACAATGCCTTTGTTCCCTGAGCAGTTGCTGCCCATTCAGCCTTTTCCCAGGGCTTGGCACTGTTACCTGATCACTGGTGACAACTGGCTGTGATGCATGTATGGACATTGCTCTGCCTGCAGGAAATCCCTGCTGCTCTTCCATATGTCCTTCTGCTAGTGAGTCCCAGTTTCTGCTCAGGACCTATATCTGCTTTCCAGCAGACAGACAGACCATAGCTCCCCAGCTCTCTCTCCACCTATTTCAAGAGGTAAGAAGTACTGGGTTTTGGGACATCTCTGACCCCACCAGCAGCAATGGCTTCAGTTCAGGTATCACAAAGGAAACCTTGGAGTTGCTCAAAGTTCTCATCACTCTCCAGTTTCTTTCCTCAGTGCCATTTAAAATGCATTTACATTTATGTGGAAGAAAACCCCCAAAGTAACTCCGAGTTGTCAGACACCTCTGAAGCTAGAGCACCTAAATCCTCATATATATATATATTCTACTTTTTCTCTGACTTCCAGCATAACAGATCCAAAGTCAGAGAGAGATTGGTTTCCTAATAATGCTCTAATATTTGCATTTATGTCACTCAACTGATAAAAATCCCATTACATAACCAATATTTTTTACATAACATGGCAGATTTGATACTCAAGTGACAGGCTTATGATGATACATCTTGGAATTTCAATTTATTAAACTATTTTTGGAATATCAGAGTTTCAGCCTGGGATCAGACATACAGACATATTTAATGGAAATTCTGAGTGTTCACACAGAAGTATTAAACTTAATAGACTTGGGGGAGGAAAGCTCAGCCAAACGAGTTCATATGACTGAGACAGAGCAGTATTTACTGCTTATCATACATGAAATTTTATTTATCTGTTGGGTATCAGCCTTGCTTGGGTGACCTTTAGACAGTTGTTTAGTGGGATCCCTTGCATACACAGGATGTGTACAGAAGGCCAGCAGTGAGTATGTCTTCTAAAGAAGCCTAATCATACAAAGCCCTGATAGGTTTGGTGTCTAAAATGGCACTTTAAAACTGAGATGAGCTGGACAACATATACCACCCCTTCCCTGTCTAAATGTAATGCAAACTTCAGCAATGCCAAATTATCAGCCGCAATCTCAGGTTCCAGCGTAGTGATACCACACAGACTCACCCCACTGCTCTCTTTTATCCATTTTCTTTTCCTTAATACATAATTTACTGCACTTGGTGTCAACTCATTTAAGGAGCATCTCTTGATGAAGTTAGTGAGTTAGCCTGAAGCTGAAAAGAATACCAGTGGCTAAAAATATTATTGCTGGTTGTCACAATGTCTAAGCTAGTGAAGGCTGAAAGGCAAATATGGGCTCTCTGTGTTTTCACACCAAAGAATTTCTGCATAACATATAATTTTAGTTTGCTAGTTCCTTTGTAACACATGTACTGCATAGGAAATTGGGCATTTACAGCAAAATAAATGTCACTGAACCAGAATAATAAAATTAAGGAGGGGGGCTAGGGGGTCACAGGGTGACTCAGCTGTTGCGCCATTTCTAGCGCGCCTCCGCAGCACAAGCTGAATCACACCATTGTCTCTCCCCTCAAAGACTGGTGTCTTGTTTGCTAACAAAGGCCTCGGGGGTAGGAGAGAACAAATTGCAGTCTGAAAAGTTTTCAGTTTCGTACACGTGGCATGATTTCTGTTCCAGTATGTGGGCAGCACAGAGGACTTGCTGGAAGCAAGCGGTGGGGGAAACTCTGCATGCCACCCAGCTCCTCTGTGCCAGCTTCACTGTCATGGGAAGAGACGCTGTGGGAGTCATGGCTCCTCTCCCTGAGCTGCCACCATGCCCACCCATGGCTAGCAGGGAGGGGGTACCAAGTGGCAGGTCCTCGGCTTGCTGCTCTGCCTGCCGATGGACAACTATGATGAGAAGAGAAGCACAGGCATGTCTCCTTGGACGACATCACAAGTGAAAATGAGATTGCTCCATGATGAGGAACTGTGACAAATTCATGACTGATCTCTAACTAAATACACTTAACACTGCACATAGGTACAGTCATAGGTCAAAGAGAGGCCTGTTTCCTTGCAGGCACGGCGTACTTGGTAATCTGCCAGACTGATTATGTTTGCACAATTGCAAACACGTGGTGGAGATGACACACGGTGTAAGAATCTTGTGGCTATTGGGTTTTTCCTAGTTTTCTCCCACGGAGCTCTTCCCACGATGTGCTCAGAACACGTCAAAACTCATCTCTTAGCTAGACACAGGGCGCAGAGGGGAAATGGTGGTGGAGGCCAGTCAGCCAAAGGCCTTTGCCATACCACAGTGCTGCCAGTCCATGCTTCCCACTGCCATGGCACTGGGAGCTGCCATTAAAAGGCTTCTGTGCTGCTGAAACTGCGGGAGGAAATAAGCACCAAGCAGAAAACATACTGAACACAAAGCCAAGCACAACGCCTGCAGAGCATTGCTTGCCAACCTGATCTTTTAAAACCTACTTTCCTAAGAAACCTTCCCTCTGATGGGAAGGCTCCTGATGTCAGTAAGGTGAGCAGGGCCGGGAAGAGCCACAAAAAACTGATGAAAGTTTCCCCAAAGGCAGGTCTGTTGGGACTCCTCAAGGGTGTCTCTTCCCTACCCCAAATGCAACAGACTTTTGTTTCCAACATAAAACTTCCTTTCAGGTGAGCTGTTGCTCAGGAAACTGGACACTGTTATTAAAAAAACAAAGCACCACAATGTTTTTTTTAAAGGATTAAGATTTAACTATAGTTTTACTTCAGTATTCGGAATTTCTATTTTTTTTTAATAACCACCAGTAACTCTGCAAATTATGACTCTGAGCAGCTGTCAGTAACATGCAAAAGTGTTTATCACAGCAGATTATCTACACTGGGTTCCTATTCTGGAAAGCCTGGTTGCATTTCCATCACCACCAATCACACCTATCTTTTCCAGATAACCCACTTCAAAGCAAAAGGAACTGTTCATTTAGGAGGACTCCTGCAGCACATGCTCTGACATAAAGTTATTAAAATTGTAATATTTACCTCTTCTAAATAGATGTGATTATTTATTAGCATTGCAGCAACCAGTTGTTATATATATATGCAATTCTTTCTGCAAGAGTATTCCGTCTGCACCCCCATAGATGAAAGACATAATTTATGTATAGCAAAGGGAAATATAATCTCCCCTAAATTCAGATCCCCTTTATAAATCCTCCTCAAACAGATTTTTCTGTATGCATCATGATTATTTTTCTCAAAACAATGTAGTGAACCAACAATACAACAGCCAAAGGTGAAATACTGTAGAATCAGGAAGGCACTAGTGAGACTATTATTAAAAATAATAGCTGCTGTAAGCCTCTTAGAGAGTATTAATATAATAAACTATTCTCTATTTTGGAACAACAACTGGAGGTCACATTAAGTGATATGAAATTACATAATCATCTGCAATTAAAAAATAGTGAGTGGACTAAAAGCTTTTATATTGTCAGGCAATTGTATCACTTAATGACTTAAGTTGTGTATTTCCCCTCCACTATTGTATTTAATATTTCTGAAATGGTATTTTGATTTCTTAATTTTGTAAACTATAATAAATATACATTGTGTTACAAATACAATGTCAGTATCAAGGAAGAAATAGTGCAGGAATAAGAAAAGGATCTAGGTATAGTATGAAGTAACACAGCAATTCCCTTGAATAACCCTGTAGAGATTAACATGGTAACAGCAGGTCTAGCCTATTTATTGTCTCGACTTCCTTTCCTCCCACTCTCTCCTTTATCCTTCCCAATCCATCTCCATACTTGTCAAGGTTATTAATGACATTTTCCTGGCCAAGTTCATGATCCTCTCCTCTGTGCTTAATACTCGTGACCAAAACAGTAGCAGAGGGATGAACGAGGGGAGGCATGAGGGCTAAGTGGGGCAGATGAGAGCAGAGCTGGACACCACTGCCATTGCTGCTGCCACAGAGGAAGGGAAACACCAGGCCCCCCATGGTGGGGCTGGCAGGAGTCACTTCATCTGCAAATAGAGCTTTCTAAGGGTAACTGAACTGAATTGATTTCTGAATTACTTCTTGTTCACTGTATGGACATAACACACGTAACTGAGTGAATTTGACTGCCTGCAATGTACATGAATGAGTATTGTTATCACACCTATAAATTACTGTGTCTCTGTGATAACATCTGGTCTGTAGGAAAACAAAAATTCAGACATAATATTTAACCTGATATTTGTAAAAACTCTGCAGTGATCCTCTTATTCTTTCAATGATGATGGGTTTTTTGGACAACAAAACTAACAGAGTATTTTTCTTACTTAAGAATAGCATGGATACTTTAGAATAGAATGGATGGATGGCATCTATTCTAAACCAGTAACCTGTTCTTGCATTATAACCAAAGGAGAACAACAGAAACCTCCAGATAGTGATTCATCCTCTTCTGTGACAGGCCAAGTCTAAAATGTGTAAGATTGAATTGCCTTCTTGCTGCACATTTATGGATCATATAAGAAAATTCAATGGCTCAGATAGAATGAGGTAAAATTATCTCTTTGAACTATTTTCTATATCTATTTCTATATCTATTTCTATATCTATTTCTATATCTATTCTTTTGTTATCTATTCAATTTTAGCATAAATTAAATAAGAAATAATTTATTTTACCAGCCTCAACCAGTATAACAACTGTACTTTGTTTTGGCTATCAATACTTCCCATACTTTAGTCTGGCTAAGACTCATGCTCTGGAAGCATGGAATACCCAGTTTACTATATAATTTGTTACATAACTTCATGCACCTTTATGGGTTTATCTGGGCTCACTGAATGAAAGTTTTTGAGAAGTGTAACTGTAGAGGGATCAGTCTGTAATTGATACAGATTCCTAACGCTGACTACATAGGTAGCCAGTATTTTGACATTTCACCCACAGAGGAAATAGCCTAGCAACATAATGAACTTAATATGACATACAGTGGCCTCTATGAGTTAAGAAGGAAGTGACTCATGCTGTCTGCAGTATATGGGACTATTAGTCAAGAGACAGAGATTTAAACAAATAGCCTAAACATTATAGTTTTTATCCAGACCCCCACTGGATGCTGGCTCAGCACCATGTAAGCTATACAACTATATGACCTGCTCATATTTTCACTATGAAGTTCTTGCTTTCTGAAGAAACAGCACTTTGTTTAGGAAAGCCAGCTTGCCACTGATTAAAACCGTCACTGCTCTGCAAGGAGACTGCAGAGCTTGAACAAGAGCCAAGCCCGCTGAGCTGCCACAAAGAGAAGTGGAGAAGTTAACACACTTACTTCCCTGTCTGGGGAGAAGGAGGGAGGCAAGAAAGTCCCTTCTGAAAAAGGTGACTCCTGTGAGTGTGGCACAGTGCCACAATCAGGATGTGATTAGAGAAAAAGATGGCAAAAGGGCTGAAGGCATTCTCCAGTGGTCCTTCTCTTGGGGCCTGTTTGGCTTGCTCATGTGGGGATGTCATTAACTATAACTGCTTGTTATTAACCATAACTGCTCGAAGGAGCTGGTTGGATGACATGCTCAATCACAGGTTACACTGAGGACCATGTTTTGTGAGACTGCATTAAGCCTGTTTAATGTCAGCTTGTTAATAAACCCCTGTACTACCCAGCTACTGTGTTGTATGGTCTGGATGTTTGATCATATGCCTTGTTACACTCCCAAATAAATACACAACACTCTACACTAACACTTATACCCTCACTTTTGGGATAAGTGTAATTTCTTTGTCTCAAACACTACGACCCCTACAGACCGGTGTTATTGCAAGGGAGCAAAATAACTGGCTATCTTCTCCTTACACAGTAAAACCTAACACAGCAAAATAAACACAGTATAAAAATTTAAACCCTGAAAGTTCTTCTGTTTCTCACTTTGAGTTCTGATACCACATGTTGGTGAGAGTAAACTTCTCTCAGAGTAAGACCAACTTAGCCTTGCAGCACACGCTCTAGGCTGAGTTGACTGCAGTCAAAGTGACTGTTCACATGGAGAAAGAAAAATCTGCCCCTCCTGGGATTATGATAAAACACAGAGGAAAACAGGCTTCAGGAAAGTTTCCCAGAAAGAACAGAGTCAGACAGCAATGGCATTTATGTCCGGAGCCACTAACCGCTCGGCAGAGCTGGCTGATTTCTGGAGGAGCTGTAAAGCGACGCCGACAGAGCTGCCAGAATGTAAAGTATGCTGTGGCAGTCTCAGGAACCAACAGCAGCGCCCTAAGTTTTTCCCTAGCTTAAGGCAGCTTAAAATAAGAGACTTTATTGTGGGTTAAATAGAGATTTACGTAAAGTTGAAAGAGAACAAATAATTTGTGAACCAGTGATTCATGAATGGGTGATCATCCTGTCTAAAAAACTGGCAATCTATAAAATTTTTCCTGGACAGTAATGTTCAGGAATGGATTCTCAATGGTGTGTTGCTCTGCTCATTTAGCACTCACAGGGAGACGGGAATGATAAGCAATTTGCAGGGAGGAGAGTGCCAAGATCAGCATCAAGTAGCAGACAGGATTTTTCTCTAGTTTTGGCAGTTTCTTGGTGGCATAAAAGAACTCTAAAGCTTCAGTCTTAAACTTAATTTGCATGACTGAATTACACTGCTGCTCAGCAGTCACAACACCTTCAGATAAACTACACAGTACAATGACCTAGAAACGGAGTCATGTGTTTTCCATCATTAGTAATATTTCTGTCCTGTTTTACTGCAGCATCTTGTGACTTTTTTCCCATAAAAAAAGCATAAACAAGGTAGACAATGTAAGGTGAGAGGACTTATTCATGCCATTTAGGAAACAAAGCAGGCAATCAGCAAGTAAGAACACAACAGGTTGAAAGAATACTTTTTAACAAGCCTGAACCAACAGCCCTTAAGCAGAAAAAAAGGGAGAAATGCTAGTTTGATAAAAATGCTGTGCTTTATGACTGAATTTTTATTTCAGTATCCTTTTGGAATTGCATTGCAAAGAAGCAAGGAAGGCAATAGGCAACCATTATCTACATCCGTAAGTGGAACTGTGGCGTGGAAGGCATCACTGTTTTTGGTGATGGCCCAGTCATGGCTGTCTTATGGCTTGTCTGAGCTCAAATGCATATCCATGAATGTCCCAGGACACGCTCCCTGGAGATGGGACCATACAGTGTTTACAGCTTACCCGTTTGTGAAATATGTGCTTCTGTCCCATCAACTTCTAGGAATGTTAATAACAGAGAGGGTCAAATCCTGGACTGTCATACCAGAAGAAGTGGTAGGGCTACATCACCCCTGGTATATCTCTGGCTTCAAAATGCATGTTTCCTTAGAAACAGAGAGGAATCCACGCAAACAAAAGTGATGAGGGCTTAAAAAAAGTACAGAAGACTCTGTAGTCTGCCAAGTTCATTTACCTGTTTCATTATATGCCTGGACTTCAGCCCATTTTTACATTCCTCCTTGTTATATAAGAAGGGTTCCTATAGCTTACACCTGTATCAGCTGCTGTTCTGAAATGGACCCAGCACAGAGAGACAATATCTGGGACAGGATTAGGACTAACACCACGTACTGAAAAGTAGAAAGGCACAAGCAGGAATGGGCAATTTCATTCTATGGAGTATGTACCCTCCTCTAGCTCCTTCCAGCTCACCCTGCAGAAAAAGCTGCTCAAAGCATAACCAACTTCTTCTTCTCCTGAATGAGGCTTCTGAGCAGCCTGGCCCTCGCTCAGCTTCCCTTTTCCCACAAAGCTGCAAGGGAACTGCTGTGTGCTACAGACTGCACATGAAAAGCATGGTTCACTGTGCTTCTACATGTTATAGGATATGCAAACCACTTGAAATCACACTCTTTGAACTTGCAAAAAGTACCAGAATGTATCCATGCTGTTTTGTTTTCCCTTCAAAATAATAGTTTTCTGTTGTGTTTGCTTTGCCCTCTGCTTGAAGCTGGCTTTGTTACTTGATTACTCTGAGGATAAGTTGTAGTGTGGCCATCCTTGAAAACACATACACATTCCCATGGCCATTAAAGAACACTCAGACAAAGACTGACCCCACTTTTCTGCTGGTGAATAAAGGCCATATAATCCTCATTTTATTTTTCTGTACAGGTGTCATTTGACCCTGATATCCTTACAGCCCCCTTTGACCTGCAGCCCACTGCCCTCTGGTATGAAGCAAAGGCTTTTGTTCCTGATGGCACACCGTGCACAGCTGCTTCTGTCATTGTCTGGAGGGGGACAGATGGCTGCTCTCAGCACAAAAAGGAGATTAAAAAGAACTGAGGGAATGACATCACTCCCCAGGCTGGGATTTTATTCATGGGACCTGCATGGCTACCACTGGCATGAACTCAGATTGCAGTTGACATGCTGAAAAAGGAAGAAGTTTGCATCTTGAACAGCGAAAGATATTTGTTTTGAAATGTGTAGTTGCCATCACTCTAATACTGATATTCTTCAACAGCTGTTCGAGAAATCTGAATAGATACTGTCCTAGCAGCAGCAGCACTTTTAAAATACTCTAAAAGCAAGACTGATGCTGTACCCCACCTCTGTCCACACATGTTGTTCAACTGCAGTAACCTGATTTAAAGCTTATTCATTTTGTTTCACTTGTGATTAGGAGTTCATAAGGTATAGGTGGGGAAACATAAATCAGAGTAAATGATTTTCACTATTAGGGCCAATTTTGCTATGACATTTTGAAGTTAAAAGATTTCATCCATATCTCATAGCCCCACTTAAATAAAAAAAAAAAAACAACCAAACAAAAAAATCACAAATCTTTAGTTCTGGTAGTTAGCTTTGTAGTTGATTTTCTGCCTTGAATTCAGCTCCAGATCTATGAAATCACTGAATTCTTCTCTTTGTGATCACCAGACACCAAAGGTGTTTATCTGAATTTATATATTATCTCAAGTACATTATCTGATTACTGTTTGGGACAGGGGAATTTGGCCTCTGTGTATCTGTGGTACTTGGTGCCATCTGCTCCAGTGTTTTTCTGTGGAGCAGAGATTTTTGCTTTGCAACAGATGTCTCACTGAAGACACTTGTCTAAGTGGCCACGTAGCTGCTACCACCCTCTTTATATTACTGGCAGGCACTAGATGTGCAGGAATGCTGCTACGTGAAGATGAAGCCATTCTACAAGGAATATAAAGAATAAAAAGCTCCTTCCAGGTTTTTCAGTTTTTGTTTTTCTTTTTCCCAAACAAGCAATTTCCTCTTTCCTTGCGTATCTATGAGCAGCAGAGATGCACTCCACGCAGTCTGAGCTGGGGCTGGGACCTGCCACCTGACAGCGGCCCAGTGCAGCTCCTGCCCCAGCGCCAGAAGCTGAACCAGGCTCAGACCTGAGGATGGTTTTATTCTTACTGAGGATGGTTTTACTTTAAAGTGTAGATCAGCATCTCTGGGAGATGTCACTGCCTGTTTGTGGTTTTGCCCAAAGAACCAATTGGAGGCTTTTCTTCTTGCATAAAACCATCCAGAGTAAGGTTCAGATTATTCCCTTGGCCACAGCTGTACAAACCAGTTTTGTCTGGGAGACTTTTAGAACAAATCTGTGGCTTTCAGTTGGTTTGCACAGCTGTAGCCAGCAAACAGTCTCAGCACTGATGATGGCAACACCAGCATAAAGTGGAAGGCCTTGAACTGAAAACATGCTGCACATCTTCCACTGCTGCTAATTCAGAGCTGAAGGCATTCAGCAAACAAAACAGTTAGACCAGGGATGATGATTAAAAAGAGTGATGACTCATTTGCTTTATAAAGTACTATCATGTTTTATTTGCTAATCTGAAGGGTAGAACATCCTATCAGTGAGTAAGCTTGAAGCTGGGGTTGGATTTTTCAGGGAAATACTGCGTTGCAGAATATGTGACTCATCAGACAGGGAACTTTGCACAGGGGAGTTCTGACCAAAACCCAAAAGACACTTTTTTAAAAATGTGGAAATATTCAAGTATGAAATATTTTAAAAAGCAATATTCTGCTTCAATTTTGAAACATTTTGTTAAAAGCAGTTAATAAAACATTCAAAGTAGTTGGAACAGTTTCAGTCAATCTAACTTAAATCTTTTTCTGCCTTTTATCCTGCTTCATCCATGCTTGGCCATGAAAAGTTGAGTGTTTTATCACAATTCAGAAGAAAGTAAAAACAAAAGAGCAGAAATTACCCATTAGTGGTATAACCCTCCACTATGGTGCTTTGATAAAATGTTAGTTTCAAAGGCGATCTTCTAAAGATGATTGCTGAGCAAGTTGTATTCCTCTGTATGAGCTCAACAGAGACACACAAGGGCTTTACATTAATTTTCTTCCTGCTGATCAGCTGTTCCCCTGGGCTCTTTTAATCTGCCATGGCAGCCTCAGTCCCATCAAGAATGCCTTTTCTGCTATTAAAACAAAAGGCACATCTCTAAATACTTTATAATTTCAAGTAGAAAAGAATCTCATTCTCCTGGTTGAAAAGCATAGCAAAAGACTTGTGTCCTAGAAGGCTGATGTGAATCATGGCCATTTTCTGCTTTCATTTTTGCTCTCTTGGGACTTCAGCTGAAATACAGGCTTAATCTAGCCAGCAAGGGAAGAAGGAGCCACACCACAGCCATGCCCTTGTGAAGGCTGATGGACGAGAAGTGTCCCTGAAGGAATGCCTTAGAAAGGCTCTCAGCTGTTTGCAAAGTATCGCACTTCAGCCCCCGTGGGGGACACAGACACACTTGAAATAGAAGGCATTAATGACGAATTTACTCAGCCAGGAGCAGACAACACAGCATTTTAAACCTCGAGTTTTCACAAACCAGTCAAAAAACTTGCCAGAGCATAAGAAAACTAAAATCAGACTTCACTGCACTGAGAGAAAACCATAGCTTCGTGCACATCCTTTTGGGCGGTACATTTTCACACCTCACTAATTGCCTCCATTTATATTGCAATAATTACCAAATTAGACAAAACTTATTTTTTTTTTATTGCAGCACTAAAAATAACAGCTCATTGGTTCTACATTTTGAAAAATAAGCTGAGCACTGTATTGTCCATTCAAAGTAAGTTAATTTATCACTTAAATGCATTTTCATTTAAAAAACATCTAATTTGCTTTCAGTAGTTTAACAAGTTGGTTTACTATTGCTGTAATACAGGGAGATTTCATTAAATGACCTGCCAACTTCTATCAGCATCATCATGACTGCATGCTGCCTTTATTTTATTTTAATTTATAGCAATTTTTTGCTGTTTGCCAAATTGGGTTCTTATTAATTTCAGAGAAGTACAAGAATGGCATAGAAAGCAAGCCAGTTTCTTCCATTTTTCCCTGTGCTCCACATTTCATTTGCATCCCAGTTTCACAGGCTTCCGTGCTGCGTGGTACTTGCATGGTACCAGAGCTGGAGACTTTACTGATGTGTAGAATGAGTTCTTCCAAGTTAGATTTTTTTTCTTTCTTTTTTTTTTTTAAACTAATCTTCTTCATTAACTTCAGCAGTGGCAAAATGCTGTGAAGAGAAAGGTTACTTCCCCAGGCAACAACTCAAAAATTGCCTCAAGTTTTACAGGTTTAAGCCTTTTAAGCCTTAACATCCAAAATTTGTTTGCAAGCCAACAAGCAAAACGTGCCTTATAACACGTGCACCATTTGCTCTGCAATGCTTGAGCCACTGAAGAGGCTTTTGCTTTTAACACTGTTTTCTAGCTTGGTTTTTAGGGACAAGAAGCTAGTAAGAGCAGTGGGGCAGATTGTAGCGGCAACAAATGTTTCTAACAAGAACCACTGCAATCCCCAGGTAGATGTAGGGTAAACAAACGAGCCCTGAAGTGCCTATAAATGCTGAAGAGCAGTGGAGGGTGTAGCAATACCCTCAGCTGCAGGCCCTAGTAACACACTGCAGATAAACACTCCTACTTGAAGGAGCACCTCCAATCCCCAATAGACCTTCAGGTGGCTTCACCACATCACTCAGATTCAGCTCCAAGTTATCCGCAACTTGCCTGTGCCGCTGACTTCCACATGAATGCCTCCATCTACGAGATCCAAATAAACCAGTTGTGGGTGAAATAAAGCCCTACATCTCTGTACTGCCGCAGCTGCATGGGCTCTGCAGGTCAGAGACAAGGGAGAACATCTGTCCCAGGGAGCCCCTGGGACAAAGAAACAACACCTGGAAATGAACAAGGGGTTGCTCTCAGCTAACAACAAAGACACTAAAAAAGCAATTATAGTGTTCCCCCAGCTGTTTACACTGACAGTCTGATCAATGACCATCTCAGCAGTGTGAAAAACATACATGTTTAGTGATAAGGGGAAGAGTTAGGAACCATCCAGGTAGCACCTCTTTATACCCAGACAGTAAGGGCCAAGTACCAGGATTTGGCACATCACCTGCGAAGGAAAGGGACGAGGGTGGAGAGGCATCACTTAAAAAGCACCAAATTAGATCAGAAGAACCTTGGAAATCTATCAGTGATAAGGAGATAAGCTCCTTGGTTTCACATGGACCAGTGTTGTGCAAAGTTTAACCTACAAGGGAAGGAGAACAGTAGTGATTCTGTAAGACTTTTCGGTATCAGAAAAACATCATCTAGGAAATCAGAAGTTGTTCTGAGTAGACAGAATAATGTCTAAAACACTCCTCCTCTGAAAGTAAAATGTCAAAGACAACTTACAACAGCAGTTCTTTTATTTCCTACTTTTGAATGATAAAAAATTCCACTTGGACGGAAGAAGAATTCAATGAATGTTCAGTTGAGACTCCTTTGTAGTTTGGCACCAGCTCTAAACAGTGATCTCTTACCATCTCATTATGACAGGTTTTTACCCTGCATGTTTTTCACCTTCTGCTTCCTGCCCTTGTGTAATTGCCTGTCTCACATTAGAAATGGGCCATCCATCCCACTTAACACATCTGGACCACTATTTTCAATGCAGTTTTACATATGCTATCCATACTATCAATATTACCACAATTTCCTGTTCATATTCAGCTCAGATGACTCTGGTCCCATAACCACAAGAAGCATCAAATGAGAAAAATACTTACTGAGCTAATTCAGCTTGTAAAGTTTCATTTTTATTCTCTAAGATGTCTGGAATCACTACTACACACGAATCATTGCCTAGAAAAACTTTTTATTTTTTTAGAAAATAAAAAAGCAGCCCTCTATGGTTTCCTGTATGATAATTCATGCAGTGAATTGAATAATTAGATGCTCTGCATTTACAGAAGTATGTCGCTGTAAGCTTCAGCAATTCTGCAGTTTACAGTGATTTATACTTACAGAAGCCCTTTAGGGCAGGGTCAGAGAGCAAGAATTTTCCTTTGTTTGGTAAATCTGTACAGTCTCACTATTTAGTGTTAACAAGAAATGTCATCATATTTATCATCAGCAAATCTTCTAAAGTCTGCAAATTATCAAGTAGCTGCACAGCTAATTTATAAAACTCATTACTGTTTTAAATTGTCACTTCATGCTAAACAACCCATAATGGAGAGCACTGACTTTGACACCTAATTTCCCTCTGTTCATACCTGGGTAAGACTCCAATTGACCAAACAGACTCTTTATTTTTCAGTAGTGTTTATTATTTGCATTGCAGTAGGGCACAGGAGCTTGAGCCTTTCACCAGGTCAAGGCAACAGTGATTGTTGTACAAAGATGGAGTAAGAGACCGTTCCCTGCCCTGCAGAGCTTACACTCTAGAGAGCTGCCCCACCTTTGTAACAGGGACTTTTTTCACAAAAGAAAAAATATGAAATGAAATATAACCACGAGAGATTTAAGGCTGTAAAGAATTTTCAAATATCAGAGCAAGGACCCAACAGTAAATTGAGTATTTTAAAAGTGCACTATATGTAATACCCCAAGTAATAAAGTTCCTGTCTCCACTTAAGTGCTGAATTCCTGATTAATACACAAATGAAGCAGAGGACAGAAGTAGAAATCTCATTTTAATTTAAAGGTCCCTGTTTTGCCCAGAATAACCAGATCCCTTATTTCTTCAGAGAACAAAACAGCACAGTTTCAAGAGAGAAATGTGTACAACGAACGCAAGTCAGTGTATTCAATGGTTGTAAGAATCTAGAGTTCTCCTTCAGTATTATCATGGGATGCAGATTATTTTATAATCTGATACTCCATTTTGGAATTCCTAACAACCCCCAATCTACCCGAGAACCAACCCTTGCTATTGCAAAACTCTGCAGTCCGCATAACATACACAACTAAAATATTTTTAGAATATCTACTGAAAAATCACAAGTAGTTTAGTTCTTAGACTTCCCATTAAAATACATCTTTAAAATAACTTTCGACCTTTATAAATAGATTGCAAACTAAAACATTTAGGAGCCAAGAAATACCAAAGCTAAGAACTATCTGAAGAATTCCCTCCCTGCCCTTCTGGGCACAACAGAAATCTACCTACTTGCAGACAACATATTTTTGGCTAATTTTGGGTGTGTATGTAAAAATATACACACACACATATAAACATATATATATACGTATGTATTCATAGAGTCTGTCATTCCATGAACATAATAGAAAAAGGCAAACATTAATATAAAGGTGTTGTGGATTAACATCATGATTTATCAGAGGGTGACTGGACTAGACTTGGCTAAAAACCAAGGGTTTGTTTTATATAAAATTTCTTGTCTTTTTTCCAAAATTTCACCCCCCTGGGGAAATGGTGGGCTTTTGATGGAAGGAGTTTTCTGGCAAAAATGGTCCAGTTTCAGGTCTGCTGTGCCTGGGGAAGATCTGCCAGCCAGACTGTGGTTTGAGTTCTCAGCTTAATGGCAGACTGCCTAAGGCCCAGGCATCATTAGCTTTCAACATAATTAGCCCATCTATCAGGCAGATTAAACCAAGGCTGAGTACACCCAAAGAAATCCGAGGAAGTGGTGAGGTGTGAATGCTGAGGGTGGAGGTGTGAGGTGTGAATACATATGGTCTCTTGAACTCAGTAAAATATTTTTTTCTTTTGAATGAAACATTTCAGGCTCTTACATACATTTTCTGAAAAATAAAAAAGAAAAAAACCCTAGGTGTTGCTGGAAAACTTCCAAATATCTCTAACCTGAACTCCTGCCGAAGGAAATAGACTGTGTTTACTGGAAGAACCAGGACTAATTTAATGAGCAGTGGGTCTACTTTTTCAGCAATGAAGATAAAAATAAATACTGAGCAGCTGCCTACTTCACTATGCAACAGCCACAGGCCTTAATCCATTTGATAGACTGTAAATCTGCACAGAAACCAAAGAACAGTGAGAGGATTTTATATTTATGAATCTATTATGCACATGTAATATAACATTAACTATTTGTCTTTAGTACATCTGCATACATATATATATTTTGAAATGCTATGCACATACTATATATGCATATAATATGCATATCAATAGAGAAAAATCTCTATATCTAAACTTAATTAGTTTTCCATATTTGAAAAATGTCTTAAAGATAAAAGAAAGACTTGGCAGAACAACTGGAGCCATGCAAAGTAAATACCACCCTCACACACCCACAGTCTGTCTCTAAACCAGATGTCATTGTGCTAAATTGTGTACAGGTAAAATATAGTTATCAGTATGTTTTATCAGAAATATGCAAATATTTATACTTTTGGACTTCCAATTTTGGATATTACAGTCCCACACAACTGTATTTTGTAGTAGTGGATATATAGGGAAAAAGGAGTTAGAAAGATTGACACATTTTTTCACGTGTATTTAAGTTCATAGTCAAATCAAAAGAAAGCTGGATTTTTTTTTAGCAAAACATGTCACCTATTCTTCCTGCATACTTTTCAAATGTTATTGATTAAAAAAAGATTGTGATAGGAATTATACTATTCAAATAGCTATCTCAAGCAGCTGTGTCAGCAGGAGTGTTCAGTAAATAAGAACCTAAGCTGTCTACCCAAGGAAGATAAATCATCTTTCCCTAAAATGAATCAGCAATTAGAGGAATTTATTAGAGCTAGTATTCCTTCTCAGCCACCAGGGAAGAGTAGTGCCTTACATAATTTAAAATGCCAATGAGGATGTGAACTTTTTTTCTCTCATGTAGACTTTGCAAGAGACTTTGTTGTTTCACCAGTTTCAGGATGAACCAACTTTCACAACATTTGTTTAGAAGCAAACCTGGAGCATCCAACAGAGGCTCTCCAGAACAGGCTGTAGCCACCAGCCTTCTTTGGTGGGGATGGGATGCTCAGAGGACCCAGCATCTGTGCAGACCTCTCTGAGATTCACTTCTTCCCACTGATTCTCCATCAGCACTGGGAATTTTGCTTCTTTCACTTCCTTCTAACATATACATATGGCAGGCTGTAGAAACATCTACTTGGATGCGTTTCTGAGCTGGCTAGATTTTGGAGAGTGAATGGCAAGAAAAAGTACCAAGTGAGACTGATCTATCAACATCTTTTCTTTTTTCTTTTTTTTTTTTGGGGGGAGGGGGTGTTGTTTGGTTGGTTGGTTGTTTTTTTTCTCCCTGAAAATACCATTCCAGCTGCAGGTCATGCTTATATTCTGCTGTGGATCACCTACTGCATTTTTAGTTGTTGTAAAACAAGACCTGTCACAACTGGGCATGAAAGATAAATTGTTGCAAGTAACAGATAAATAAGTACAGCCTTGATAGATTCATTTTATCCCACTTCAGGCACACCCCAATTGATTGCAAGTTTCCAGGAAAAGTAACTCGCTTCCTTATTTGTATGTAAAGTGCCTAGTACACATCAGTGCTTTTATAGAAAAGAGATATTAATAAGAGGAGAAAATATTAATAGTAATCCTCGGGATATCTACGAGATGGATGATGGGAAGTAAGTGACAAACTGAGGGAGTAAGCATGGTCTAGGGATAAACTCTCCAAAGCATTTTCTGAAAAAATGGATTAATTTTCCTTTCTTTTTCTTACAATATTCTGACAAAAAAAATTTTACATATAGCAAGCACAAAGCTGGCAGACCACTTCCTTACCCTTAGTGGTGAGAAATACTCTACTGAACCACACTGTGCTCTTAAAAAACATCAAACATTCCCTGTGTAATTTGTTTTATTTTTTTTCTTCCCATGACTTTATGGAGCAAACTGGTGGCTATTTTTCCATCACACTGACTTGCAATCAGCAAACAGCTGATTACTCCCCGCCACGTACGTAAATCTTTGAAGTGCAAAGCAAAGAAAAGAACGTCCCTATTTATCTCAAAAGTGAAATCCAAGCATCCAACAGAATTTTAAAAATGATTTTTCTGGGGCAATTCTTCTTTCATCCTCCCAACACTAAATATTAAATAAGAAAGATCTGTCTTAATTCAAGCTAAGATATGACCCTTGAAGTCTTACGATGCTGTCTGTGTTTACATGAGTGCAGACTATTTTATTCCAAGCTAGTTCACATCACGTATGTTCCTTTCAAACTCTTCTGAATCCTGAATGTTGATGACCCTTCCTTGCCTCCTGGCTCGACTGGGAATTGGGAAGCTGTGGAGTCTGGATGCTGCACAAGTTTTCGTCAAAAGGCTGGAATTATTCCTGTTTCATTGACAAGAGGCTGACTCATTATATTAATATTTTCTCATTTTTGGCACCTAATTGGAGTTGCACCTTGCATTTTTTAAATAACATTTAATAGGACATATTATTTTCTATATTTAGACAACAGATCCCATTAGTTTCACCTGCATTTACTCAATACTTCTGCAGAACCTAATTTGTGCTCTCAGTAGCAGAAGTAGCCTCATTAGCCTCTGAACATGTTTGAGCTACTTGCCAAAACAAAATGAGAGCTGTGGGCAGGAATGCAATCCAGCCCATTGTGCAACTTTCAAACAGTTTCATCACTGCAATAGACTTCTTTTTCTTTTCATCACATGCCTTTCACTTCCATAAATAGCAATGCAAAACTGCTCACCCACAGTCACCCACTCACCCACAGCCATGACTTAATAGTCACCAAGAAGAGGAAACAGAAGAAATAGCAGTCAGCTATAGCTGTGGCATTAAGAGGAAGGCAAAATGTGGAAATTCTTCTTGCTTTTAAACTACTTGACTCCAACCCAAGGACTACAGCATGTTTAACTATATAAGCACGCTGCTTTAGCTGAGCAAAGGTTCTCCAGTGCACTGAGCAAAGCAGGAAAAAGAAACGAGATTCCGTAACTAAAACCTCTACCATCATGTAAATGTACAGCTGAGGTTGTATTGGTGGCCCTCTGTTTAGCATTCCTTAACTTAATTTTGTGCTTTTAAAGCTCTTTTAATGTTGACTCCCTCATCTATTTTCTTTGGACTCCTGCAACAATCTGAACCTCTTTCCCAAGCTGAAAATATGAATTGGGGAACCCCAATGACCCCAATATGGTTAATTGCCCACACTGGACTAAAGCTTAAAAAAATGACAGACATCTGTAGTATGACCCAGCACAGCTCAGCAAGAAGCAGGGAATAACTTTGTGAATGGGTGAATCATGGGAAGAGCATGAAGCCATCAACAAATTTTCACAGCAGGGCAATGATGAGACTCTAGGACCCAGAATTTTTAAGCCCTGTAAGGGACAGAGTTGTGGGGTACAAACACCACCACGTCGGGCATCAGCCTGAGCATGGCCTCTTCGACCTTGGGCTCCTTCAGGCTGTATCTGTTAAAGTGAGCAGTTTGTTGGAACCGAGCCTTCTCCACAAGGAGTGGGCTTTTTCCAACAGAAAAGCGTTGTGTAGAAAAATTCCCAATGAACTAAATTAGCTGGAATCTTCTATGTGCTGTCAAAATCTTGTACTTTCCCTCAACCTCATCTGTGCAGTTTTCTGCAGTCAGAGAAGAAAAGCCAGCTTGACACATGATGTGGAAACGTCTTCGCCAAATGGCTGAGGCTGAGCAGAAGCATTTTTCAAATGGAGAAGATCAGGCATTTACCCCTCTGCACAGCTGAGATAGTAACTCACTGGGAGAACAGTCTCATTAAAGAAGAAAAGGAAGGTCAATCTATCTTGGAATCAGAGCAGTCAGAAAAATGGAGAAAAAGTTTTAGAAGTTGCCTAATTGGAGAATTAAGGCAAACCAAACGGGAGGCACTTGATGCATGTTTTTGTGAGAGATTTTTTTTTTTTTTTATGGCTGAGTGCATGGAACTCAGAGGGGAGCTGGATGTTGCAAAGTGGTTCATAACAGATTGTCCTGAATGTTACAGTGCCTACTCAGGTACAAAGACAGGATCTACTCTGGAGCCCCTTCTTACCACTGTTGTGAGGATGCAGTGTGTGCTCCTCAGCTACGGACCTAATTCCATCAGAGAAGGGTGATGCCCCTTCTATCCCGAGTCTCCATTTTGAGTGAAGGGGGTAAAAATGAGAAGTTTCTCAGAGATCTCTGATAGAGGAGGAAAAGGAAAGAGATTCTCTCAATTTTATCCCCTGTTGGTAAAGATAGGAGCTCTTTGTCCCTTCCAAAGCTGCTATTCCTAGGTGCCAGAGGCAGGAGCAATTGTCCTCTCTCTTTCAGTCCACTCGAAAAGAGAGGAGGAGTCTGGGAGCCCTGTGTTACTAAACAGCGTGAAGAACAGCTAGTAAAAAGCCTTCGCCCCCCCATCCCATATGAAAACACCAGCCACTTTTTGGAGAGGAAGGAATCAGCCACCTCACAGTTTCAAATGAGCAGGTGTCAGACTGATGACGTGCTCAGCTCACACCCAGGCATATTTTCTCCATATTTTAAGCCACCTGAAGCCAGTCTGTGGGATATAATAAGTTGGAAGTCACAAACACCCAAAAGCAGACTGCACTGCACTAGTGGAAACCAGTGGAGTCCCTGCAGTCAGGTATTTTGCAGATAGAAGTATGTTTGCAAATATAGGGTGAAAAAAAAAGGTAGAGGTGTATTTTATCACTACATTTACACTTTCAGGAAGGTAAAAAATATGCCTGGAAAATGTACCTATGTAGCTTAAAAAAAAAATTTTAAAAAGTAAAAAGTAATATCAGCCTCAAATTAGCCAGGTTGCCCTAGAAGTGTGATTGCAGCGCATGTCAATCTCTTTTGCCACTTGCCCTGACTAACTTTTGAACCTGCTGACTGATTCTAGCTGAAATTGATGGAGCAAGAGCGTAAGTACCATGAAATTTGATAGCTGGACTGAGGTGAGAGATGCAGTCTGAGCTGCTGTGATCTCTCTCTCCTGACCAGCCTGGCAGCAATATCTTCTGCCTCCTTCACAGGTAGTGTAAAGGAAATAAGGGGAGAAGAGGGTAAAGGAGGAGAAATTGGGGTGAGGAATGGATGTGTGAAAGGTCTGGAGGGACGACTGGTCTTACTGAAGTGGGAGTAAGGTGTGCAGAAAGACAGAACACAAGTGAATAGGAAACTGGGCATGTCTGATTCCAGGGCTCACAGAAAAAAACCTGCTGTGTAACTGTCTCCAAGTGTTCTGTGTCAACAAGAAGTATCTGGAATTTCAGAGGTTTATTCTTTAATGTGTTCATAGATTTTAGTGCTTAAAACTTCAAGGCATTGCATATCTTTGCTATGGGACTCCCTTTAACCCCCTTGCTGCTGGTCCTTCTTGCATCTTCTGTGCTGCGGCAGAAGGTGACTGTTTTCCTTTGCTGTGCCGGTGCTCCATAGGTAGAAACCAGGGTATCTGTGTTGGGGTTTCTGAAGCATAGGCTGGGAAAAAGCCAAAAGAAAGACTTTTTCTTGTCCTGGGAAGGCAAGAGGGGAAATAATGAGGAAAACTAAGGGTGGCATAGCGTGGTTTTTATGGTGATAGCTTAAATAAAAGAAATAAAAATGATTAAAGAAAAAAACACAAGATAAGGGGGGGAGATATTTCAGTGCCTCAAACTGGAGACATGTCTGTTGGTTTCTCAAGTGACAGTTTTTCCAAAAAGACCTATGTCTTTAAATTCTTAGTGTGTAAAGGCAAAATCTCTACTGGGGGATGCTTTAGAGAGATAATTTTATATAGGAATTGAATTTGGAACCTTTGCTGCACTTTATCACAGTTGACTGGGGAAAAAGCTGTCTTCAATGTCATTTACTCCAAGATTACTCAGAGCAACACCTGAGAACTTTGCAGGCAGAATCCTGGCATAGAATCCCAGTCTGAGACTTGAAATGTTGAGGCTCAACATGTT
Source organism: Myiotriccus ornatus (assembly GCA_036023395.1). Lineage (NCBI taxonomy): Eukaryota > Metazoa > Chordata > Aves > Passeriformes > Tyrannidae > Myiotriccus > Myiotriccus ornatus. Next base: position 34,291,735 of record JAYRBT010000082.1, on the reverse strand, counting down.
TGCTTGCTGCCAGTGAATGAAGAAGGCTGAGAAAAAAACACAAAGTAGCCCATGTTTTCAGTAATTCTAAATTTTTTGGCTCCTAAGAAAAGGTGCATTTATTTTTTTTTTTGCATGGAGCAGCTCTGAATTGCTTTTTTTCCAGTTGGATCCCTGCTATCACCAGTTCTTTTTCCTCTTCATTTTATGCTCCTCTTCCAAAAAAGCTACCCATAAAAGAGCATGCCTCCTCCTATGTATGTGCTTTAGGGAAGGAGACCCAGTGATGTACTGGGTTAAAAAGATTTTCATGTATGTTTCCTGAGCATTCTTCTCTCCAGATTGTCAGGAGTGTCCCTATTTCCACTTTGACTTCTGAAACAAGGCAGCAATGGCTGAGCAACCTTGTCTAGACTGTCTGTTCTGATGTTGCTCTGATTAATCCTGCTATGACCAACACACTGTGATGCCCATAATTCCCTTAGTTAATAAGGGAAAAGCTGGGATTGCCACACACCTAATGTAAGGTATTAAAATACTCCCCAGTGAGGGTTTTCCACAACCAGCCTGGGTGACCTTGTTAAGGAAGTTAAAAAAGGGCAATGACAACAGTGGCAATGCTTTTTTTCCCTATTTGTGTATGTGAACACACATTGAAAAAAAAAGTGTTGCTTTCCTAGAAAAAAGAGAGATGTTATGGACATAGAATTCCTTAAAAGTTACTGTAAGAAGTAAAAAAATAAATAAATTATATATTCCACAAAAATAATGCTTCCAATTCTGGAATGTCTGTTTTTGGCAGACAGATCTTACACTAACCTCTAGCTCATGGAAGCTGTTGGAGAACCTGCTCCAATAGTTTCTTAATCTGGAATTTCTTTTGCTTCCTGTAATTTTCACATTCACATATTCGTGATATTCAATATCCATATAATAGTTACGGTATATATTTTGGGCCAAAAATAATTAGTTTTATTTCTTAATAATCTTGTTCCTTTGAATGATGGTAAGCACCTCATTTATCAACATTCCCAGATATTTTAAAGGGGTGTTCCTGAAAATAAATACTTAGTATTACATATTAGCTGTTATTATATATTAGCTTTATTCTGTATTACGTATATATCTGTAAGATAAGGCCATTTTGTCCTGAATTTGGAAGACTTCTTTCTACTCGTTGCTGTGCCTTCAATATCACTTAAGACTAAAAAGAGATAAGAAGGCAATTTCTGTAAATCCTCCAATAATTCACATGTTTGATCCTTGATGGTTTGTTTAGAAACGTGTCTACATTGTTTAAACAAAAAGAGAAGTCAACGGATACTAAGATTTACTAATGGACAGATATTTATTTCATATCTTTGATGTTTACTTTTTCTCTTACTACTTCTCTGGAAGTGATGTCACTTGTCAGAAGAAATTAATAATGCTCTGTTCCTTAGTAGCAGCAACAGGAAGTCACATTTCTGATCATGTGCTTCTCTTTGGAAAAGAATCTGGATAAACCTCAAGTCCCATTTGTGCTGAAATTATTTGTCATTTCATCCCATGTGAGAGATTCAAGTTGCAGAAGAGGGACCGAGTCTGACCTCCTGTCCTTCATGGTGTTATCTAAACAGTGGGAAATATTTGCAAATATCCAATGGGAGGAGGTAAAAATAAGAGCTAGTGCTAGCACCATCTTCTTTGGGATTAGACTAGCCACAACACAGCTATGATTTTTATCAAGTTTGGTCATCCCATGGACAAGCAAAGGATGGGACAGTATGTTAGAGCTTGGTGTTGCCTCTTCCCAAGGTCCAGACATTTGAATTTCTTCTTCAATCAGTGATGGCCAATTGCTCAAGCTTCCCGTTCACTGAAGGGTGGCAATGGAAGTAACTCAATGTCTCGTCTCCTGGGGCAAACTGATGGTGACTCTTTGTAGCATTTAGTAGAGGGGGCTTTCTAAAAACCCAGTGGTTTAATATTCCTGTTGCTGATCAGCTCAGGAGTGCAGACAGGCTGGTTGCAAATCACTGCCTCTCCTGTCCCTCTTGGCCGATGGAAGAGGCTGAAGCACAGCCTGAGGTGACTGCACTATTGGAAGACAATGTTCAGTTTTACTGCTGCACTGAACAGAGCAGCAGAACTTCCCCTGAAGTGACAGTACAGCACTTGCATTTTAAAAAAGATTTAAAATAGAGAAAAAATTGATTACTGAGGCTGAACATACACAGACCACATGCTCAGATTCAACAATAGTTCCTTGTTTTGAAGTGTCTCCTTCAGAAGATGTGGAATCTAACCACATTCATGTTTGTAATTTTTAGAGACTGTATCTCAAAACCACTCTCCTCAGCTTCTGGCTTGGACAGTCTCCTTTGCCAGAACAAGTTCCCTGGACTCCTTTATTACACCACCAGAAGTTCTCAAGCTTGATTTTGAGAGAAAAAAGTAAAGCCCTGTAAAAGCAAGTAATTAGACTGAACGGAAGGCCCCAAAGCTAAGGAAGGTAAAGCTCAAAGCACCATTGCCGGAGATACACCCGTGAGGCCTTAGCAAATCATAGATGAGAAAGCTGCAAAATACTGAACTAGAAAAATGACACTCTACTTAGTTAAAGTCCCTCTTAAGCACACACTGTGAAATCTTACTCAGAGCTGCAAAGCTGAGGTAGTGGGAGTAGTGGGACCTCTTGAATGAAGGGATGAACTAATAGTCAAAAGCTGCTACATTCAAATCTGTGCTTTGCTTCTACCTCGCCGTCCACAGTCAGTGTCACCCCATCCCTGTGTTGCTATGTTTAAATGCAAATCACATGCTTATCTACTCACCTGAGTGAAGATTCCTTAAAGTCAGGGGAATTTGGAAACTCAGGCTTTGGCAACTAAATATGATGAAATTTCTAGCACTATCTTTTCTGCCTTTGTTTTACTTTTACCTATGCAGATGATTTAAAAATTCTGCAGTTTTCAGATCCAGAAGTCTCAACTATCAAGACCTCTATAAAAGTGACTTTGACATTGTGCCACAGAATAATGTTCAAGGAAAAAAGGCTGATGATTGCGAACAGTAAGCAATTTTTAAAAAACTTTTTAATGCCATTTCTGCTATTGTTTTTGTCTCTCATGGCTCTGTACTTTTTTCCCAATAGCTGTCTTTTCTGTGTTTGCCAGCGAGATGAATAAAGAGATGTTAATGAAAGGAAAATCTGCTAGAGGTTGTAATTTTCTTTTGGGATTTATTTATCACAGGCTTTGGCTGCCAACACCTCATTGGCCCTGACTACTATGCAAAAATAGGCCTGATCTTGTCTTGTTGTGACACAACCCTGACCTTCAGTGACAGTACCACTAACACAAGTGTGTCTCCTTAACATCCCCTCACCACACCCACTCCTCTACAAACTGACTTCTGAGGGCAGTTAGGTATACAAAATACACTGTGCATCAATATTACTATTCCAAATAAACCATCATGAGACCATATTTACAAAACAACCCTAATTACCACAGCCACTGACACATCACTCTTGAACAAGACAGAGCTGCATTTCTGTCCTAAAGTCTCTGTTTGTGCATCTTTGCCTTCCTTTCTGGAAATCGAAGTCTGTCCACATGTAAAGCCATTTGTGCAATGGCAGAGGAGATAAGGACTCAGTGGAAGCCAGGAGAAGGGATCTCACCTACTGCTGAGATGCAAACATTAATCCATCTGGGTACAGCATTTAACTCTACAGTGGTGGAGGGCAGATAGTGAAGAACTTTCCACTATTTTGGCTAACAAATGCCAAACGCATCAACACAAGAGATTTTCAGTACACCAGGCAACAGGACCACTGACAGACCCACCAACTGGGCTGTATAAAAACAGTGAGGCAGACAACCAGCTCAATAACATGGATTCAAGTTCAACAGAATATGCACTGCTAATGGAAGGAAAAAGGTATCCTCTGATGCTCTGTGTGGCTGTTGTTTTCATTAGGTTCAGTGAAAGCAAGCCCCAAAAAACCCACCTAGGTATCCTGCTGAAAATAAAACAAACAGTTCCATGCTCATTATTGTGTGCTTTGCCTGTACCTATGTGTGGGCTGAGAATCCTTTTTACTGCGTTTCTTGCCTTTTGGATATATCACAAACACATGCACAGGCGAAACGTGAGGCATAGACCTGTCAGAAGGCAGACTAATGTAAGCACTTCAGCCTCCTGGCTGTCAGGTCTGATTCCAAATAACCTTTTGTCTTCTTGTTCCAGCTACTAAATTACAGATCAAGTGAAAACTGTAATTATACCCCAAAAGGCCATGGATAACATCTTGAAATACACTGAATTGTGAACACAACAACAACAACAATAAAAAGATAAACTAGTATTACCTGTGGTGCATAGCTAATCCAAAATGCTCCACTGTCCCACATGAATTATTATAGAACTGTTTCCTCTTTGCCAATTTGTCTCTTGTAGGGAGACAAGTAACCCTCTCCTACTTCCTCAGCTCTTTTTTAAGTCTTGTGAAAAACGCATCTTCCCTGTTGCAATAAATACTCAGTTATACTGTTACTGAATTCTACAGTATTTGTTTTTTTCCCTTGAAGATGATGCAGAACTTGTGTTCTTTAAAGTAATATGAAGATGAGAATATCAACTTATTTTCTATGCACAAATTTATCTTTTAAATTTTTTTGGAAGGAAAAAATATCAAAAATCTATAGGAATATATTCTTTCCTCAGCTCTAAGTATGTTATGATGGATTGGAAGTGCTATCAAATACTGAATTAACTTATTTTTCACCTGTTTATGGGAATATTAAATATTCAAGGACGTTTCCTAGATTCTTGCACACATCTCTAAAAATACAACTATTCAAAATACTAAATTATTTTTAGCAGCAACTGACAAGATAAAAGTAGGTGGTGGTGTTGGAGTGTAAACCTCTACAACTGTTAACTCAATTTACATATACTCAAAGGCTGCTGATGGCTGAAATTTTTAATCTCCTTTTTCTTATTAATGTCATGATTCTTATCTTTATTCAAGTATTTGAACTCACATAAAAGGAAAATAGACAAGCGATAAAATGGAAAAATATTAACATTTCAGTCACTGTCCTTTTATTTGCGATCTTCTACCTCAAATATAATTTGCAGAAGAATCAAGCTCACCATCTCCACCTATTAGCACCAAAGAGGGTTCTTCTGCATTTCAGAAGATATGAATATTTTTTACTCCACAGATAGCTCAGGCACCAGCTGATACAGTAGTTCATTTCCAAGTCCAATCTTGAATTTTGCTGTAAGCGAGATGTTCTGCTTGTGTAGTAGAAACTCTAGATGCTAAATTGAACTAAATGGACAGATTTATTCCCATTACAAAATTCTACTTAAAAGACACTTCTAATGTGCAGTGCTTTAATCTCTCCATTACTGTCATCCACTAAGATGCACGTGCCAAAATCTCCAGGTAAGCTGGTCGGAGCACTAACCCACATGCTCTGTGAACTGCACTTGAGCTGATGTATTGAGCAAACTGCCTGGAATGGCTGTGCAAGCTGCCTATGCTGTACCTGCTCAGCAGGCTGGCTCACCACAGCCCCATGGCACTGGACTCTGTGAGTGTATATCACAATGTACTTGTCCACATTTCTAGTTTTGAGCAGTTCTAATGGGACTGCAATGTGCCTCAAACCATGGCTATGCAGGCTTGTTCTCATTTCAACTGGGTCAGTATCACACTGTGACCTGCAAAGGAAAAAATGCTACACGTACCCTAGCTACTTTTTTGTATGTGTTGTTTTTTTGTTTGTTTGTTTTGGGTTTTTTGTTTGTTTTTTAATTTGCAACATAAAATTTACTGAGAAATGGAACAAAGGAAATTATAGAAGGTTTTGTATTTCCTCACAAAATTCACTGTCTAGAGGTGGATGATACAGAGCTTGTGCACTGCTCGCATGTGGAGAAGGAAACAAGCCACTGAATTGAGAGCTCATTAAAAAACCACACATGGAAAAATTCCCTACAATGTATGATGTTGAAGTTACATGAAATCCTGCATTGCATGCAGTGTCTCATAAAAAGCAAGTTATATCACATGATGACTTGACTTTATTCAACTGGGATTCTGCCAGCCCACAAAGAAACCATAATCCAGACTTTTCCCTTAATTCCTCGTACTTTGAGGTCTACAAGAAACCAAATCATATGAACAATGTCCTTGAAAATACACTCTCTTTAGTCCAGTCTCTGGCAGTATACTTCATTTTCAGCCATTCTGGAAGTGCCTTAAGCTCTGTCTGTAAATTCACTTGGCCTCACGTTCAGCAATCCATTATAGACCAGATGGATTTAGGAAAGTGCATTGATTGGATTGACCAAATTAAAGCGAAGGAAAGAGGGAAATAAAGGGAAATTATTTTCCACCTACTTCCTAAAACATATCAATAAATAGAATTAATTTATTTGAAAGAGTTGCCCAGGTGTTTCTCTGTGTACTTAGGTTGTAAACCACAGCTTTGTGAATGCAGCCCAGCAGCAGCCAGGGATCCAGCCATTGCATACAGGACAGCTGTTCACTGCCCAAACTACATGCTGGTCTACTAGTATTTTTCTGAGAGCTGCAAAAATAACAGCCATAAAAACCTTAGAGAACATTGGCATCAGAACTACTGAAAATGAAAACAGGCATCAATTAATCTTTGTGGTACAAACCTGACCAGACTCTCCTGATGCCAGAGCACAGATGTTTTGGACACAGTTTTGATGTCCTAAGGCAAGCTGTTAAAATCACAGAATCGTAGAATGGTTTGGGGTGGAGAAGACCTTAAAAATCATCTAATTCCAAGCCCCCTGTCATGGGCAGGGACACCTTTCACTAGACCACGTTGCTCAGAGCTACATCCAACTCAACCTTGAACACTTCAAGGGATGTGGCAGCCACAACTTCTCTTGGCAACCTCTATCGGTGCTTCAACACCCTCACAGTACAGAATTTCCTCCTAACATCTAATCCCACCCTACTCCCTTTCAGTTTGACGCCATTCCCCCTTGTCCTGTCACTACATGCCCTTATAAAGAGTCTCTCTCCATCTTTCTTAGAGGCTCTCTTCAGGTATTGGAATACCAACAGCAATTAGGTCCAGCTTTTGCCCTACCACATTCCCTGGCATCATATAGTGTAATAGCTACAGACTGCTTATTGTGGGTGAGGAGAGGATGGAAAAGTTTTACCTTTGAAGGGGACAGGCATGTCTGGGGCACAATTAGTGTTTGGCAAGGAAAGGATGTATCCTTATAATCCTGTTCCCATGGCAAGGTCTATTTTCCACACTCCTCAGCACTGGCATGAGCATACCCCAGCTCAGACATATATATTTAACCCCCTTTTTACATGGCCAACTTTGTTTGTAAGAGCTCACACCAAATAGCAATAACCAGTTCTGTCAACTCAGAGACCCGTGCATGAGTTATGGCAGAGCAGGCTAACAGACAACAGGATTCATCCCAGAATTCTGGCTGGTGGGGGATGTGAGTCAGCGACCTACAACTCCCTTCCAGGGAGAGCTGTAATAACCTGTGCAACCAGCAATACAGATATCTCTTGTACCAAGAAGTTTAACTTCACAGTATCTGCAATTAGTCCAAAGTATCTATTTGTCTTTTTAAAATATCCATAGTAAGAAATAAGAATTTTCAGACCAGACGTAATAAACATAGGATTTTTTTTGGTAGAGGCTAAGTGCTCTGTCCTGGTGATGGCTGTGGCACTAGCTTTTCTCAACAATGAACTTTGTGAAAAGACATTTCTTCACACAACAAAAGATAGTTGCTTTTATTCTTTCACTGATGGAGAAGCAAGAGCATACATAAACCTGCAGCCTGGTTGATGTAGCAAGTGTCACAGAGACATGCAGAATAAAGGCATATTTTCTGCCAGTGAGCATTTAGCCCTAACCACGGGATGCCATTACCTTAAAACACCAGCTCTGAAATCAAAAGCTGTGCTTTTCATTCACATAAGGATTAATGTTAGGTTTTCTTAATTTGAATTTTTAAATGCATTATATATGCATTATATATCCAGCCTTTCAGACAAGCAAAACAAGTAAATCATACTATGTCTTTGCATATTAATCCCTCTCACTATTTACACAAGTCCTTTCAGACTGGGCCCTTCTGTCAACTGTTGCCGTGTACATACCTATTCCCTACCACACATTTCATAATCTGTGTTTTAAAACAAAAGTGACTTTGAGAAGCTAAAAACTAACTCTAAGGCTGAAGTAAGCAATGGTGTCTTTGTGTCACATTTTTTAAGAACAACTTATGCTTGTTGTTAAAAAAAGGCATCAGGTGAGCATGTTCCCACGAAGCCACTCATTGCACAAGCACAAATGGGTGTCAGCAGTGTAAGATACCCTAATTCAGTCCCCAGAAACTCTAACGTAAATATGCCACCTAGTGTTTAATTGGGACAATTTCATTCATAAATCATCATCATTGATTCCTCCTAAGTTGTTCCCCGCAAGTCTAGGTTGTATAGAGTCTAGCAGAGTTATATGGAGATGCCTTCTCCAGATTTGTCCCATCCCTCCTCTCCCCAGAAGCTCCATCTCAACTTCTTGTTGAGGGAATATTTTGCTCCTGATGAACTCTGACAAACGGCCAAACTACACTCCCAGCCCATCTTTCTTTTTTGAGGAGCTTGCAGCTCAGACTGCCATGAGAAATGCAGAAGGCACTGAAAATTGACCCTGGAGAGTCACTCCTGCTGTCAAGGTCCCAAACAAGCCTTACAGACTTCAGAAAAGCTGCCTTGTACCATCAGCCAAATGGCACCTGGCCTGGACTTCCCACATCTCCCTGCCTACTAGTACTGAACATAATTAACCTGGGAAGGTGAAGCACTATTTCTGGCTTACAGCTTGCCAAAAGGGGATGAGGTACTGTTTTGATGGATGGATGAACAAGCAGGAAATCAGGGAAAGAGGCTTTCAAAATGTAACATCTCCACAAGCAGTGGAGACAACTTCTCCTGAAGGTATGGCAATGTTTCCCTTTGTCACCTCCAGCCCCTGCTTAATAGTGGCACACCTGGCTCAAATGCAAATGACTCTCCCCAGAGAAGAGCTACTGCAGGTATGTGGCTTGGCTCCTTTTTATGTGCTTAAAACATGCCAAATTGTCTTCTTACAAATTCTAATTGAGATTCTCTTGATATTTGTCATATACACTCATTATGTTCCTAGGGATTAAATTCTTACACTGAGTGACATCATACTCCAAACCATCCTGATTTTTTGGTAATGTCTTATTTGCACTTTCTCCAGATCAATAAAAATCTTAAATGAAACTCCTGTCCCTGCAGTACTTCATCAGCCACCTTTCCCCAGCTTATCAAGTTGTTGTCTATCTCTATTCTTTGCTTGAAATTCCTCTACCTATTTTTGGTCCATGAAACCGTGTTCATGAGCCAACCAATTTGAATTAATGTCAAGAGTGCGATTTCATGAGACATTGTACTACTTTGCTAAAAATCCAATTATTCTGCATCTGCTGCATTCTTTTCATTCAGTACTTTTGTAAATCTACCAAAAAGGCAATCAAGTCTAACTGGCAGTATTCATTCTTTATAAGCCCTGCTGACGACTGTGCGCAGTCCCACTGTTCTCCAGGGCTGAGAACACATTACAAGAAAGAGCCCACTGTTACGATTTGTACTTCTCACACCACAGTGTCTCTTTTCCAAATATGAGCAGTTGTAAAAAAATACTGGTTCCTGACCTTTGTAGTCAAAACTCAGCTGAGAACAGTCAACAGCATGTGATTCTCTATGGCCAGTACTAGCTGTCACCCTGCTGAGGCTGCTGCCTTCTCCTGCCTGGCAGCGCTGTCGAGTTCTACTCCCTGAGACTGTGCCCGACTGACAGCTGCTGACCCAGCCTGAAGGGGACCTGGTACATAACTGCACCTGGATTCCCAGTATCCCAGCTACAGGGTGTGGGCACAGGCTGCTAACCTGGCTCTCTGTGGTGAGAGCCCAGATAAAAAGAGGGCGTTTGCTGGGGCTCTACACCTGAGTTCAGTCAAGTGCCCACTTGCCTCAGGGGTGAAACCTGCTGCACCTGGGGTATGGAAGAAGACACTCAGTGAATATGACATAGACATTTTATGGTCAGAAAGGACAATATCTAAAGCATGATGGGACAAGTGCTGGTCAGCTCATAGGGACATAGAAAATCAGGCTTTCCGTGGCAGGTCTGCAGAGGATATAGAAGAGGAAGAACTTAATGTATCATGGCTAGCATTAAGCATTTTGTGGAAGCCTTGGACATTAGGCTTGTGGCTGCAGTTAATTTCTCTCTAGTGTAGTGGCAATTCTGAATTGAAGGTGGAATGTACCCTTCTCACATTGGAAGGAATCAAATAACTGAACTGCTCCTTAGCTACATTAGTGAGATGTCTTCATCTAGCCAAGATGAATTAGAGCCTAAATAATATATTTTCAGACCAAGAAAACCAGAGAGAAAAGGACTGGAAGATACTGTAGGAAGTTTTTCTCCTGTCTGCCTCAGATATACATGCTATCCATGCCATTTCTTCCAGATGTTTTCTAACATGTTCCTATGCCTTACAATGAGGGTGATTTTATCACCCCCTCCCAGGCACTCTATCCTAGTGTTTCACTGTTGGTTTTTTTCCTCCCCTTAATAGCTAACCTTCAAGGTTCATCAATGTATTTCAGTTCTATCATCTCTTGTGATGTCCATCATGAACACAGAAGACAGGTTATTTTTTCCTTATAATTAGCTAAGAAAATGTATGACCTAAACATGCATGTGACTAAAGATTTTCTAATAAAAATATAAAGAAAAAATACTAGTCACTATTTAAATACTTTCCTTTTGACACTAATTCAAAGTCCTCCACTAACAGAAATTAATACCTCTCTTATACTTAAGAAGTAGAACACTTGTCTTCCAAGATCAAAACATGGCAGTTCAAAGGTGCTTGTAAAATTTTAGTGCCTATTGCTACACAGTGTCTCAAGATTCATGCAAGATAATCAAGTATAGATTTTTACTTAAAAAATGCCTTTTCATTTTCCAATGGCTAGACAAATGAAATGTTTATGCTGAAGGCTCCATCACAATCCCTATGGAAGTTTGTTTATACAAATTTAATGCCATCAGACTGTGTAAAGAGTATAAAAGCCAAGATAAAATACCCTCATGTAAGCTTTTATTTTTAATACATTGAAGCAAGCATGGGTTTTATGCAACAAACATTTAGCTTTAGTAGAATTATTAACATGCTCATAACAGGAAAATACCCAGGAGAAAAGATTAATTTATGTATTCAGCAGAGCCTAGCTGCAGATAGAGTACTGTACTTGAAGAGCCAAGTGGCATTTGCCTTAGGACTATTATAAGCACTTCTGCTGTATCAAATAATGTTTTAGTACTAAACTGACATTCTCATTTGAGAAAATTTCAGTCTATGGTTCTGGTATTCAGACATGAAGGTATCTCATCACTTCCATTCGGCTACCTTTCAAAAACTCTGGATTGGGAAGCACTTTGGTTGTAACAAACTTCATATTTACCTTTGCTCCATAAGCTTAGCAATGCCCTGAATTGCTCCAAGACTCAGTGAAATCCTTGGGGGCCTTCCCCTTAATTCAGTAGTATTTGGATCAGATTATACCCACTGCATCATGTCATTTGTGTAAATCAGTATTGTCTCCAACTTACAAGCTCTCTTCAGGCATAATCATATCACTTACATGCTTAAGGCAAAAATGAATTCTAAGCTGACAGTAATAACATAACATAAACCAGGAACCTGGAGAGATGTTAACAGTTCAGGGAAGCAAAGTAAGCAAATACTTTGCAATGGAACCTCTCTTTCTCTTGATTCCCTCAGTTTCCACTACTGCTAAAATTAATCCAAATTATTACTTTCAAAAATCTTTGCCTAATGAGGCAAAATATTAGGTAATAGGAATGCCACAGTCAACTACAAAGCGGTGTCCCTTGTACTGTGCATAAACATAGAGAGCTAGAGGGAAGGAACTGAAAGACACTTTCCATGATTTTACTATGGTAGCTTTCTTATTTTTATATCTTATTTTTATATCTTATATATTGCCTATTTTATATTTATGATGCTTTAAACAAACAAAGAGCTGTAAAGACACACAGCTGGAAAACACAAAAGAATGCCAATATTGAAGGGCAAAAGAAAATGATCAGCTGAATGTATGATGATATTTGTCATTTGAAATACAAAACTGTTTACTAAAATACATATGCTAGTAGATCTACTATATTAGTATAAACTCCTCCTCGCTGTGGAATAATACCAAAGAATATTCTGGATGGAACCACTCCTGAATTGCTAACAGTTATTTAAAGAAGACAGTCGGGTATGTAGTTAAGTACTCATGTCAGGGCATGCTACAATTAAGTATCTACATGTAAGTAACCTGTGTGTAGAATACTACTCTTGCAGGACAAGCCTGAGTGACTGATGAAAGGAATTCATTACTCCCAAAGTCATTTTGATGTATTAGTTTGTTGTTTCTAGCAGCAAAAATGCCACACACCTTTTATCCCTGCATGTATTACTTAACTCTGCAGATAAAGGCCATCTTTGTGTATAAGCTTTATGTTGCTTTTATCACTGTGGTGTCTGAGCATCTTCTAGGCAAAATCAGTACTGCCAGGGAGAAGTCCCTTGTGAATTCTGTGGTTGTGCATATAGGAGTGACTGCAGCCTCTAATAAAAAATGATGGTCAGTTGTTAATGATCATGCAGAACTGAGCATTTTTATTTGTTCTGACCAAGCATGCTGTAAAAGGCAGGGAGTTGAAGGCAATGTAAAACACACCGTGTCAAATCATCATTGTGTTTCTAGCCCAGAGTCTGCAGGAACAGATGTTTCTGATCATTATCTTCTTAACCCCAGGATCTGCTGCTGGGACAGCGCAGTACCCTGCAGCCCTCCTGTGGAAGGAAATGCTCAGCATCTGGATAGACATCCCAGCAGAGAATTAAACACTATCTAGCAACCTGTAATAGGGCCATTAGAGGTTTAGAGGAGCTGCAGAATGGGAAGAATAATGAATAAATGGAAGACTGAAAAGATTTCTCTGTAACTGGCTAACAGCAGTTAGAAAATTCAATGAAGAGACAAAATTGGAGTGGCAAGTATGAGGCTAAAAACCCTTCAGAAACAAACGTGGTGTGAATAACAATGTAAAAGTGCAAATGCTTACAAAAATTGAATGAAACCAGAGGCTGTCTTAAAATTGACTGTCTCTTGTAGAGTTTTGATGTAAGAAAAACTGCAGTGCCCCTAAAATACAGTTTCCAAACCAGATTACATCTCCAATTAAGGGATGTTAGAAACTATTTTTTCCTGGAAGTCCTGCATTTTCTTCTGTGAGAAACTGTGTGTGAGCAGCATAACTAATGAGCACAGTAATATCAACTACAACTGCTAGAAAAGTTATTCTTCTTTTTCTGTCACCTTTGCCTTAATAGGAATAGCTTTCTTATCTGTCTATTACTGGTGTTGGATTCTCTGCCAAGGAAATCTACAGCCTCCCGGACTCCATAATATGCTTATCATTTCAGCTCTTTAGTTCTAGCTTCAGTATTAACTATGGGCTCTGTCATTTGCACTTCAGTGTCCAGTTATGAATTACAGCAAAACAGATACAGAGAGGTTACCAAGTCAAACAGCAACAGTTTTCTGCATTGTCCTTCTCTGAAGCGTAGACTCCACATACAGCTTGCTCTTGGTTTAGCTCAAACTGCTACACTGTTCTGTACAGACCATCATCATTAAACATCTCGTGCTGCTTCTGGCATGTACTTGCATTCAGAGAGCAGAAAAAGCACTCCAGCCCAGGCTCCAAGCAAACTCATATTTCATGTACAACCAGTATGTTTGAACTGAGCCAGTATGTTTGAGCCGGTATGTTCGAGCCAGATCTGACTAGGAGAGAAGTTGATGGGAGCTTTGCCAGAATCCATGTAAGCAGAGACCTGGCACCGAAAAAGCCTTCCTTAATCTTTACTGCATTTACCAACAGTTTGTCCTCTGTCAGATAGGTTAAGATCATTCTTTTTGCAAACACATTAAGCTCAAATGCTGCCAAAGGTTTTCTTTAACTCCAGCCTACCGTTCTCATCAGACCAGCTTAGCAAAGAAACAAGGTGTGGGGCAAAGCCTCTGCCTGACACAGGGCACTGTCAGAGCATCCAGGTCCCACCCAAGGCAAGGGATGGCTGCAGTTGTGCCCAGGGCAGGTCACAGGAGTGGGATTGAAAGGGCAAGAGCAGGGAACCACGATGACTTCTCATCAGCAACTGTAACAGATTTTACCTGATCAGAGCATTCATGAAACTCCAGCTTGCATTGATTTCCAGCATTTCAATTCTTTGAATATATTTTCCCAAATTACACTTGCTGAGGTAGGATTAGAAATTAGAATGGAAGTTTTTCTTTTCCCCTTGTCTGGGACACAAAGACTGCTGACGCAGTTAAGAGCATCATTTCCAGGAAAATGTAATAGTGATAAATGTTTCAGAACTACAGATTTTACTGACAGTCTACTGCAATTTTTTCTCTCCTAAATGTGAAGATAATTGCCTACAGCAAGTTACACTTCTACATTCACCATTAACTTGAACTACTGGCAATTAATTACAGTATGTACTAGTACCAGGTACTTATCTGCCCTGCATCTTCCAGTATGTGTTTATTTGCCCCAAGTACACCATTCCATAAGCAGAACAAACATAAAGCAGGTGATCACAACTTGCCCAGGTTTAAATCATAAACCTAAACAGACAACATATGATCTTCAAATGTTCTTTGTACAAAAAAAATCTATTTCTCTACCCAAAATCCTTGTTGAAGCTGGATAACATTAAAATTACAATTGCCTACACGAGTAAGAAAGCATTTGCAGCATGCTGTTCTCCCACAACACTTCATTCCTTAAAATCAACATGGCTCCTTTTAGATTAAACATCTGTTAAACTATTCAGACCAAAATTTGGAATCTGTGTCTAAAAATCAAGCAGCTTCCTAAAGTCAGGCAGAAGTAACTTCTGGATGAAACACCTGCATTAAATACTTTAAAGAATAAATGTTTTTTTAGGCCTGTTGCAAAAAAGCATTGGATAAGAAGACATGAACAACAACAGCTTCATCCAGCCCAATTATCACATCTCCCTTCTGGAACGGGTATGACTCCACTAATTACAGCCTCAAAGAAATTAACATTATGGGAACAGACAGGTACCCCAGGCAGTACCAAGACATTTGATCTGAATGCTGGCTCCTCCTGCCAGCCTGTGCCTTGGTGGCCCCCCTCCACTGACCTACCCCACGGGGAACGGAGGCGCTGGAGTGACTGAGACATCAAATAATCTCCGCTGTCAACATGGGAGGTGACAGAATGAACAGAATCCCTGGATGGCATTAACAAACCCACCAAGGAGATGAATGCCTTCAGCTGCACTTTCACACTCTGGAGTTGGTTTCAATATGAAACAAAATCTCACTTGTAAAGAGCCTAATCTGGTAAGAGGAGTACTGATGCTTAACCTTAGAGCACTGAATTCTCATCTTATTCCTGAGAAATAATGAAAGTTTCTGTCCTGCATGTATGGCTTTCTCACATCACTTCTGAAACATTCAAAATACTCTAGGCAGCACTGTCAAATAAACAGGCTCAGTAATTGAAAAACAACATTTTACCTGTTGAACTGGCCAGAGAAAAAAACATCAATGGTTTTTCACACTTGCAGCAAAGAACTTGCTTTGCAGAAAAATGTCATCCTGAATATTCATTCACTTACTTCTAGGGGTCGAAGTGAGTGAAGGTTGTGATTTTTGGGCAAAGCATGGCCTTTGCCTAAAATGCTCTACAACACACGGCAGCCTCAAGCAAAACATCTGATACAGCTCCCTACTACTACTTCCCCATAATATTCTTGTATTTGAGGACTTCTAAAGTTTATGTACAAACAAACATCACATTCCCTTTATCCTCCTTAGTCCCTATATGTTAGTACTAACAAACGCTCCATAATTCACTGGTTTATTCCAAAACCCAGTCCATACATAACCTGAGACTACTGCGAGGAACAAATGGGAAGATGACCCCTGAGTCTTTGTCTGCTATCAAACCTATCATGAGCTTCCCCCAGGAACATATGAATCAAAAGCAGCTATGGTAGGCTTCACCATACAGACTTCTGTGACCTTTTTTTTCAGTTGCTAATAATTTAGTTGATGTGATCTTTTTTCACGTGGATTTACATGAAATGGTGGAAAAGTATTGGTACCAGTAGAGAAGGCCACTGGTAGTCCTAATCATCAACACAGGCTTCAGCTGCTATGCCAGGTCTTCAGCTTGTGAGCAGATTCCCTTGCCTGTTTAGCCCACTCCTCTTATAGCTGTGATTGCTCCTACTTCTCCTGGCAAGGAAAATATGTTAGAAACAGCTGCTATTCCTCCTTCTGCTCTTCCCCTCAGTGGGAAGAAGGCAGAAAGGGTTGCCAACAATGTAGTGGCTTAACTGAAGCCAGCTATTTTTACATGACAGCACAGCCATAAAGCCCAGCCTTGCAGGCTGCTACTGCCTGCATGTACAGAAATCTGTTTGAGCACCAGTCCTTGTAGGGTAAGGACCTGGGGTACTGCCTTTCACATCCTGAACCATCTCAGAGGTAAATAATACTCTAAACATTTAAACTTCATTCAGCTGCAGTGCAAAAGAAGACCTAATACAGTCACTAATGAGGTCCAGAGGTGTGTTTTCACTATTGACAGTGTGTTACAAGTCCAAACATTTTCAAGCACAAGTATCTGCAACTAAGAATGCAGCTCTCCACTCACTTTAAGCCAGGATGATAATTTTTTGAGCAGCCATCAGAGAGGAGTCTTACACTCTCCTCTGTGCTGCATTTCCACTCATATGAGATAGATCAGGTAGCAGATCTGGCCGAAAATTCACATGTTTTTTCTTCTAAACTTCTCCAGTTTTAATCTGGTGCCATTTTCTAGTGTCACCTGTTGTGTAGCTGCATAAAACTGTAGGTCAGTGAAAAGGCGGTGATGAAGAAGAGAGGCCACAGGTCCCTTCAGCAACAACTTGCCTTCTGTTGGTCTAAAAGAGTTTTTACAGTACCAACCTTAAGAATGACATCCAACCTTGAGCACAACAGAAAACACAATCTTCTCTGAAATATACGGTACTAGAGCAAACCCTTCCAAGGCCTTTGAGAATTACAAAAGACCATTGCTCCTCAACTGCAAGAACTGTAAGTAAAATGAAACAATTTTGAAACTGTATTTTTCCTTGCACAAAACAAATTCTCCTGATTTCCTAGAGAATGTAGCATGATCTTCAATTGCCATGATTGCTTTATTACACTTACAGTAATGTAATAATGTTTACAATCATCCCAGTGATGGTCCAGTTCCAGAACGACCTCTGGACCGTTCTCTTACACAAAAACACCTACACAGAAAAAGTTTGTCACACTGCACTATGACTATTTCTTATTGTGCCTTAAATAAAGCAAAAATTCCCTTTCTTATGCCTGTTACAGAATTAAATATCAATTAGTGTCCAATCACAGGAATCATCTGAAGGAGCATTGTATGTCTCAATGACATCTACTTCTCTTAGATACTAAAATACCATTCAATTGAACCAAAATCTATTGTCATCAGCAGATAAATTTTGTAATAAAACTTGAATGGAGGACTTGTTGTTGTACCACTGTCCAAAGGCCTTCCCTGTGTCAGTATACCTTCCCTAAAAAATGTCATTGTTAATGGAATATATTTATTACAGAGGATGTTTACATGTCAAGTCATTTATTCAAGCAATTATTATTACTGAGCAATCCAAACCAGTATATAATCAGCCAATGCAGATATGTGAACCAAACAGAAAATTCTGCCAGAAATGTCCAAGAGAGATGAGGATACATACAGAAAAGCCGATCTCTTTTCATATTCCTCATGACTGTATAACAGCAAATTCACTCCCTGCTTCCCAAACTGGCTCTAGTTCCCAACTAGCTAGCCAGCATACTGAACACTAAAATCAACAGTCATGCTGCAGAAGTGCACTTAAAAAATGTCACTAAATCAATTCAGCACAAGAACCAGACTAAAACAAAAGGTTTTCTTTGACACTTCTTACTGCCTTACCACCTGGGATATGAAAACATCCACATGTCACTGCTTACAAGGCTGCTTCTCATATGTAAAATAATTCCTAATTTTTCATCTTCAGATGGTTCCTAATTGCACAGAATTCTCAATTTATCATCATATAAATAAGTCCTAGTCCATACAATGCTATGGGATACAGGTGCATGAGAGAAGGAGATCAAGGAAAGCCCACTTCAAATGAGAAGAGCAAGAAGAAATGGAAGCAAACAGACAACATCCCAATTTCAGATCCATGAGAAGAAAGGGAAGAAAAGACACAATATTTCAATTTGCGACCCATCCACCAAAGGCTTGGCAGAGAAGAGGAGCTTTGGACCATGTACAGAAAGGTAACAAACTTGAGCTGTGGTGAAGGGTCAGTGGGAACCAGATTCACAATCCTACTGTGGAAAATGCTTGAGTATACATAGATAAATATAACTTGTGATCAATTTTAGATGCAGTTCTTAAGTTAAATGGTATATACCCTTATATTTACATGGTGAAAAAATTTGCATTTGGTACTTACTGGAAAGTTTTCACCATAAGCTCCAGTCAAATATGAGTTTGGAGCCAATATCATATTAACAGGATGTAAACTTTTCAGTGGGATAGCAATACTTATTAAAGTATTCCTCTCGGATTTGATGGAAAGACTGGTATTAATTACCAAAATTTGAAAATGAATACTTACCTTTTCAACTGGAGTATTTTCTTCACTTGTTACACTCGCTTTTCTTGATTCGTTTTTTGTTCTGCTCAGCCTCCGGGACACTTTTTCTCTAAGCAAAGTGGCATATCCAATGTGCTCATATATGGGGTTTGTTGTCATTTTGGAAATATACTCAGAAGCCTTTGTTTCTATATACAATGTTATCAAGCCATCTGTAACCAGATCGTGGATTGATTCGAACCTTTTCTCCCCAACGAAGTGCTTCCCATCATAGAACAACCTGTAGTTTAGGGTCTGATTACCAAATCTGCAAACACCAGAAAAAAATGGAGGGAGAGAATGAAGAGAGAGAGAGAGAATTCAGACTGGCAAAACACTCAGGAGGTAATTTCATTGACAAACCTATATGTCTGGATTACATATGGAACATGCAGACAGCTGCAACTGGACCACAGAACTGAGGCCAAGTCTCCACAACAAGCTACATGACCCAGATGTATGTGATGAAATCTAAATCCTATGGGAACTAGCACAGCAATTGGGATGCATAACTGTATTAAAGGCTCTTCCATCCTGAAGCATTTTTGAGGTGTAGAAAGCCCATGCTTAACCACCATGGGCGTACTTACAGTCAGTGAAGAGAGATGGGCATCTCTAGCAAGTAATTCAAATCCTAAGGGCCTGAATCATGCTCTCTTAGGAAGCTAGGGAGACCAAGCTCCTAATTCC
>JAYRBT010000082.1:34222493-34272027 GCA_036023395.1 Myiotriccus ornatus | reverse complement strand
CATCAAAACTGCATGTCTCTGCATACTTTACTAGGCATTCAAATCAAAGTGTTTAAGCCTCTTATTTTTCACCCATATTTTTCATATGAATTCCCAATTTTTAATCAAGTTCAGGTTTTGATTCTACAAGTTATGGTCCAGATGGGTTTAGAAATCATGTTGTTGTATCAAAGCAATAGGCATTTTTCCACAATTCTCATCCTTTAGTATTTTTTCAGTATTTTATTTTGAAATCTCTCTCCAAAACCCTAAAAAATTGTGTTTGTTCTTTTTCAGCTGACAGAAGTTGGTTTTAATTTACACCCCTTTTTAGTTGGCATGACTCACCAGCTTTTCCAGCTTTACCATCTGCACATCAATACAAATTCTAAGCATGATTTCAGCACTGTATCACAGCTACTCGGGGTAATTCCTTAAAGGATTTTTCCTCCTAGTTTACCAGCAGAAGGGTAAAAACGCAGACTTTTAGTTTGAGCATGTCTCACAGAAGTAATAATGCTATAAAAATTGCAAGGTATTGCCAATGAGTTTGTCAAAACCCAACTGGGTACCTTGTCCTCTTACCACTAGCCCACAGCATCTTTAAGACTTCATGGGCAGGTTTTGAATGACACAGCTAAGCGAGGAGTGGACGTATTTTCAAGGAAATGCACCTGTGAGTGGCAATGAGTTTGCAGCTAGGGTTACAGCTGAATTTTTCATTCGGTTGAATAACAGACTCTTACTTCTCTGAGCAGCAGCAGCCCATGCTTCACGATGTATTTCTACAACAAGCTGATACAATCCCTCCATTAAACACATTTACATTTGAACTGTAAGCCTCTATTAAAACAGTATTTACCTGAGAGCAAGAGTATAGCAGCCAGGTTGCCGCTGGCTTTCTCTGAGAATATATGCTCCTTCTACGCCAGCAAGTATTTCATCTGCTTGCTCCCGAGAAATGATCCCGTGAAACCTAAGGGAAGACATTTCAGTGACTTACACAACAATCCAACCAGAAACACCTCCTCCTCCACCCCAGAAACCATTTGAAAACTTCAGCGCTCTAGAGCATCGTGGTCCAAGCCATCAGGAGAGCGTCCAAGCAGCAGAACAGTCATCCAGCCTGGACAAGTTCAGCATGGAGACAAACCAAAAATTACACTGTGTATGCAGTTTCAGTCAGTATAACAATCAACAGCACCCAAAGATTATTTTCTGTAAATGCCCTGTCTTTTCACAACTTTTCTCTTCTACCAGTCTACACCCCTACTCCTTGATTCCTTTCTAAAGGCCTTACAACAGAATCGAAAACTAGGCACAAAGGCATTTTTAAACACTGAATTATTATATCTAAGTATGTAGTTATTTATATATATACACACATAAATATTTAAATATAATTAAAATTATAGGTCTTTTTTATTATCAGTTTGCTTTCTTTTTATATTAACTATGCTTACTCAAATTTGTAAGGGAAACTGAGACAAAAATGGAAACAATTATTCAAAATTCTATTCTGAATATATTAAAGTGGAGGAAGGTACAGAATAGTACTGAAAAAAATACTGTTTTCTTCATTCCAATGAGTTCCTCATTCAGTGTTGGAGAAAAGCAATACTTCTTTGATTCTTTTGTCATTGCTATTTTAAGAAGGAAAGACAGCCTAGGATGCACAATTAACCTTATGATAATCAATATTTAGCAGTGATTTCTCCATCAGTATAAATGCAGTCTTGACAGCAGTTTGAGTTTTAACTCCTACGCACATTTTGCTAGCTGATAAGTCTCTGAAGGTCTCTTCAGCAGTTTTGAAAGTTTCTGGTTTTGCTGCTGTTTGAAAAAAAGCACTAAAAGGTACTGGCCTTCAGCATTTTCTCTTTTCTGACAATACATATGAAGTGGCACATCCCTAACACTGCCTCTGGGGAGGAAGTGAAAGAGAAGAAAAACACGTTGGATGTAAATGCAATTGTTGTTCCATTCTCTTTATGTGGTCTTTTCATAACTAATACATATGTTGAAAATATTAGGCTTTGGTGACCTTTCCAGAGTGACTTTTTATTAAAAGTAACATAAATTGATTATCTTTTCTGTCTGTACAGGTGGGGAACACACTCACTTACTGCTCCATCCAAATTGAAATGAGCATCCCCTAAATGACATAATTTAAGCATGACTTTATGAGTAAACTCAAGGCAATTCATAATTCTAGTTACAAATAATAAGCATAAGCTGTTCCCCAAAAGTAATGTATTATAAAACATACCAGGTTGTAGGTTACATATTAGGACAAAAGTTCTCCCTGTGATCAATTTAACAAATCACTGGGACAGGATACTTGGGGCACCTGTGAAATTTCTTTATCCATGGATGGTAAGCACTGGGTAATCCAAGCTTTCTTATGGATATTTTTAGTACATTTTTTCAAAAGCATGAAAACAGCTTGTACAGTGTACAAGTTCCCCTGAATTCACATGTCTGCTTCTGACAGCAGCTGACAAGAAATGCTTACAGAAGGACTATAGGAAGCAGTGACATATTTCTATCACTTCACATCCCTATCCATCCATCACTGGTTTAGCCACAATTGTGTCTGATCAGTTGTGACCTTACCCTTCATGAATCTGAGAATCTCACTTGTAAGCCCTTTAAGATCTTGGTGCTTTTGGTCTCTGCAGCTGCCCATGGCAATGAACTTGAGAGAGACACTGTGCATGCCCCTCCCTTGGACACCCACTGAGGAAGACCTGTTCATTTTTTATGCTGTGGTAAGAGCAGCATCCCTAGTTGCATCCCTTTACTCCACCATTGTTGCCCTTCGCCATACCTTTCATTTCTTCTACAACCTTTGTAAAAAGGATGGAGGAGGAAGGGGTAGAGAGGCACCAGAACTATGTGCCTTATTCAAAATGCAGTCACGTCACAGATTTATATAGTAATATGGGTTTTTTTCAGTTTCTTTACCTAAAAATTCCTGTTTCTCTTTCCAAGTACCACCGAACACTGAGTCAATTGTTTGTATAGGATTCCCAAGTGCTTCTGAAATCTTCTTTCTGAATGATAACAACTAATGTGATCTTGCCTGGGTAGGTTCACCAAGGTGACATTTTACAGTTTCTGCTAGCCCTGCTGCTCCACAAACCCAGGCAGGTCTCTAATAAGAGACTGTAGCAATGGTTTTACAAGTCCTGCTGTAGGAAATGTGATATGTTACTCAACTAGTTAGTGTCTTCAGCTCTGTTGCACTCTAGTCGCTAGATCTGAATTCCTCGTTGTCAAAGATAATATTTAAAAAATGAAACTTCGGTAATTAGGGGCGAAGCTACAGGCTCTTGAGGATTCTGATGGTAGAAAAAGATCATTAAACACAGATGGTCTGGGATGGAAGGAAAAACAGAACATGGGATCTAAGTAAGAAATAAGGGTTGGGCTCTCAGCAGATTACTCTAGTAAAGGCCAAATGCCAGGTCTTGGGTGGCTGCTGCAGTGGCTCTGTCCTTCAACTTCACCTGCCCAAATCTCCATGCAATGCATGACCCAGCCCCTTCCAAGCTACTTATGGGCAAGAAGACTGCTGAGCACAAAGGAATTATACTCTAGTGGTTTGTTATATTCCTTACAATAAAAATACACCTCTTCTTTGGGTATTTTGAACCTCGTAATTTCAGCAGGGAGAACAGCATTTACACAGCAGTAGGATACACTTCCACAGCCATGTAGGATGGTGAAAGCATAGGAACATACACAAAAAGGCAGTGAGAGAGACAAGCTGCTTCTCTCCTCCCTAGGCCATTGCAGAACCCCTGGGACGTATAAGCGACAACCAAAAAAAAAAAAGGACGAAGGACCTCAAACAATATTTCTTTTCCCAAACCCTCACAAGAAAAGCAAAATAAACATGCAGGCTCACACAGCAGCATAATCCATGGATTGTGAGCAGCAGTACTGGACTGTAACATAGCTAAATCATTAGGCTTTCAATATATTTGGCTCCTAGTTGAAGTGAAAAGTACGATAAAATATTTTATTAGACCTCCACTGTGTCTTTCTTTTTTAGTTCTAGAACAATAACTTTTGGGTACACCCAACAAATATATAAAAGAGGAAAATACTTACTCTCTTCCATAATATTTTGGCCTGTTCTCCACCTAAATTTTGAAAGAAAGGAAAAAATATTAAAAACATATTAATTTTTAAATAAACTACAAAAAATAAAACGTACTTGTATATTAATGAGGACTACTGCACCCATCTAATGGATGAAGTACTGCAGTTTCAAAACTGTGACTGGGTCATGGCAATGCAGAAGAAGAGAAAAATGAAAACAGAAGAGGTGGTTTTATTGATGGATTTCTGGGACAAATACCATGTATCAGTGGTAAAAAAATAGAACTACACCTAATTGTATAAAATCTGACCAAGCAGATAAAGAATATTTTACTGCAGTTTTGCCAATCTAGTATTTATAACACAAAGTGAGACTATTTTTGTTATATATGCTTTGTATACATTTATATGTATCCTTTATATATGTTATATATACATTATGTACATATACTATATATATTTATGTATGTTTATGTACATTTAGATACCATTTATATGCATTTTTTGCCTATGCATGGCAACGGACAGAAGATAAAAAGTTTAATATTCTTGCGGGGAAAAAAAAAAAAAAGCTTTCTGAATTTAGACATAAGCCTCAAATTCCTAGAAGTCTCAAGAATTTGCGGGCCGGACCCAAAGCACACTCAAAGTTGCCGGAAAGACTCCCAGTTATCTCAAAGACCGCTGAGCCAGCTTTTGGGGATGTCAGGTTCCCACCCGGAAGCGCTGGGCAGGCCTGGCGCCGCCACTCGCTCCCAAAAAGCGGCTCCCTGTGCCCCATCCCCGCGGCGGGGCCGGCAGGGGGCGCCGCTCCCCCGCCTTGCGCGGGCCCTTCGGCGGGCTCGGCCAATTAACACGCACGCGGCCATCGCTAATTACTTCACCGGGCTTTTTTCTTTTTTTTTTTTCTTTTTTTTTTTTTTTTACCCCCAGGAGTAATCGCGTAGAAGTGTATTTTATAGAGACCTGCTCCTTCTCCCAGCTGTGGCACTTATCAACAGTGTCATCTCGCCGCGCTGCAGCTTCAGTCAGTGCTTTCATACAACGAGCATGACAGAACTTCATGGAAGATACACATAAATTCTCCGAATTATATGAAAAAGGTTACCTGAGTGCCTGTATATCTCAGCAAAGAATCTATATCAATGGAATTACTACTTCATGCATGCTAACACACACGTAGAGAAATGGTGGTTTCAAGACTGTTTCACCCTTTAGCATAAAACATATTTAGGTGATTTTACTCCATTTTATCTGACTGAAAACAAGAGCCCTTGTTCTTGTTTTCATGATATCTCATTATTTCGCTCATAAAAACTTTAAATTGATGAAGGTTATCTTTCTTCTTTTTTTTCTTTTCCTGAATAGCAAATGCATAACTGTCACATTTTTGATTCAATAATCTACACGCCACACACTAAAGCGAAGCAGCTGAATTTCTACCCTGCAGTCACTAAGGCTACAACACAGCACAAGATGAACAAAAGTCTGTACAAGATAATGAGAATCTTCAATGGAAGACCTATGGGAGTTCAATCAAGTCCTTACTGTGCTTCTTTCCCAGCTCGGCATTTCTTCTCTAGCACGGCACTAACAATAGCAGTATCATACCCTTGAAACTCCTGCCTGGGAATAATACCTTGATATAAACATTTTCAAGTTCTGAGGGGCAGGAATGAGAAGGAGAAGCAAACACAGAAGTGGAGAGAGAACAAAATCAAAGGAATTGCCAAGTGCAGGTTCTGTGTTTCTATGTGCGTGTATGGGAACTCAGAGAAAAAAGTGTATGAATTCATTCTTTTTCATTTTCTATTTTTATGAGTAAAAAAAAATAATATAAAGAAAATACTACCTCTGAAAGGAGGTTGTTCATATGTTTATCCTCAATAGCACTATATGACTTTGTTATCTTGGAACTGTGCAGCCTTCCTGTCATCCTTACAGACCTTAATTACCCTTGAAAGCATATATTTAGCTGGGAACTCAATTAAAAAATAGGTATCAGAAGCTGGGTTAGGTAAGACCACCACATACAATCTCCTCTTTCATGGAAACAAAGGCCACTCAGTACACTGAAATTTGGGACAAGGAACATATACACTGTTCTTTCATTCCCATGGAAAGCCAAGAAAACCCTTTAGACTATAGAAGGTAAAGCATGACTTTCATGTAGTAGTCAGAATCTGCTTCTATTTAAAGATACAGATTTACCTTGACTGTGTTTATACACAGAATAAACCCCAACACTTAAAAACTACCTCAGAAAAATGAATTAACAGTACTAGCACCCACCCTCAAAATTAGGTTTCAGTACAAGCTCCCCCCAAATATAAATTACTTCCCCCCATATAAATAATTATACACATAAAGTATAAAAGCAATCTGGAAATAACTCCTTGAACAAATGGAGGCACCTTTTTTATTCTTCTCACACCATTTATACAAAAATACAAATTTATCTGTGAAACTTTTATCATTTAACTAGCAACTGACTGAACCACCCTGGATAATGTGATTTCCACTTTTCCTGCTGCTCATGAACTAAAAGATTTGCTCTTAAAATCCACACAAAGCCCATCTACTCCTCTATTCTTCCTCCTATTCCATAAAACAGAAACCTTTCCTCCAACATCTTTTAGCATCCATGTGTCTAAAGTAGCCACAACTTCAGTATTTGTCTTTGGACAGAAAAGATACAGTAGCATTCCTGAAACAAAGCCCCAGATCTGTCAGACTATCCAAGTGCCCCAGAATTTAAAAATCCCCCTGTGTTCTCACTGCGATCTTTAGCCTGAAATAGTAATTCCTTTCCTATTTCTCTCCAACTTCACCACTAGGAAAACACGAGGAAACAAAGTTAAAGCAAGATAAAAGATCAAAAATACCATCAGGGTCTCTAGATCAAAACCAGAATGTTGGACTGAACTTGGAAATAAACCAAAAGCCTGCACAATTGATGAAGCAGAGGCTTAAAAATATCAAAGGAGCCAGTAGGTCTGTTTTGAGCGACTGCAGACTCTGTAAAAACTTCAAGGGAAATTCTTTATATTCCAGAAGGCAAAGGTGACTGAATTTCAGTTGGGATTAGCTTTCCCTCTCCTGCTATAAATGGGTTTGGACACACAAAGTCAAGCAGATTCACGTAAGAGAATTCTTAGCGCTGGAAAGAACAGAAAATCCACAGGTAGGAAAGGGACTGTTTCCTGGTGGTAGGAGTCCAGAGCAATCAGCCTTATTCTGAAGACATATACACTTAGGGTGTTTGGCATAGGTAATGGCTGTAAAGAACACTGTCATCACTTTCCGTATAGCCCTCACAATTTCCTTGCTGAAAAAAGAGCCACCTTTCCCAGGTGACCAGTTGGTTTTATGCATCACTGGCCCGTCTTCCTAGACACGGAGCAAGGGGGCAGGACTGACAGCTTGAGTCATTTAGGACTCTTATGCTAACAGACATAAACAAAGTACACAAATGAGGAAAATCACGTAAGACAAATTATAGGTCTTCACTAGTGAAAATATATTTTGCCTTAAAGAGCCCCATAGCTTGCTTTTAGTTCTCCCATATAGAGGACAAATGAAATGGTTGCTCCTTCTCCACTAAAAGTACGTGGCAGCTTTCAATGCAAATGTGAGATGGTAATTTTCTGGCCTAGAAAAAGGTATTATTACCAATTTCAAACCAAAAATGTTGTTGCAGAGCAAGCATTTCTGGATGTTGTTCCAGAAACCACAGGGAAAATGCTGAAAATCACTACTGAAATTCATAGTTGTATAAATTCTGAAACAGCAGTGAATGCCAAAATTGTTTAAAACTAAAGTCACATTGATCAGGAAATAAGATGTATGGTAAAACAAGCTAAATCACTACTAATCCAGTAATCTTATAAAGCCAGCAACATTCACTGACATCTAATCTTGATGCACGCTCAAAGAGAAATGAAACCCAGCACAGCCCTCCTGACATTCTACAAAGGCCTTTGGACGCTCACGTTTGAGAGACTCTGTATACTCCAGCTTTGACTCCAAGCCTGCCAAACCTGATTGCCTCTCCCCAGTCCAAAAATAAAAATCCTTACTTGTACACTTAGTCGAGTTTTACAAGATTTTTTACAATGTTACAGCATATTTTTTAAGGTGTGGAGTTAGTTGTACTCAGGTTTGATGTCAACATCGAGACGAAAATAACTCTGCCTAACAAACTAGCTATCTGAGCTAATTCCATATATTATGTTTACATCATTTTGAAATTTACTGAATTTTAATGCACTGGGTCTTGTGGCTCCTGTTCTGGCCAGGATGGCTTAGCCATGGCATGACACACTCCTGCTAATGTACAGAGTACTGTATTAAAATCCTACATCACTCTGCAAGATAACTTATCAAAAAACTACTGGAAATCATGCAAGCAGGAGGTGAGCATCCCCTAATGTGACAGATTTTCATTGCAAGCATTGGCATCCAAGCCACACTGCAGCGAAGATTTGAAGACACCCTGAAGAATTGTTTCTGCATAGAGGTACTACCACAGAAATAGGATAAGCCTAATTTCAGAAAAATTTAATTTCTCTTCAGCTTCATTGCACAAGACATATTTCCTTATCCAGTGGCCAAAGCTGAAATCTAGAAATGCTGCAATGAAAGTTTAGAAATCCCTCCAGGACAGCAATCTGTCTGTAATTCAGAAGGGCCAGCACAGCATAACGCTCTGTACTGTGGACCTATTTCAGCCACTGCCTTAATGCATCCATGATGAGAATATAAAAGGGGAAGGAAACAATAAGGTGGGGAGCTGCACCTGGCTCTCTGTTCTTCAATACACAGAGAGAACAGAGAAACAAGATCCACGAGTTAATAATGGTGATATGTTTACTCAGAGCAGACAGTGAGGCATTTTCCCAAAGGAAGTTTAATCTGATATATTTTCTGTTTGGAACAATCTTAATTATTTTTCAGTAACTCTGGTTGACTGGATACAAATATGTTTTTCAGCTCAGTTTGACATAAAGAGAAATAGAAGAGTTTGAAGAAAAGCTTTCAAGACAAGCTCAGTAAAAACAGACTGTAGAGAAAAGGAACTTATTGTCTGTATTGTTCAACTTTTGGCAGACTTGTCATAAGCCCATTGCAAACTTTATACTTACAATAAACAACCAAAAATGATTAAGGCAAGTTGCAAGCCCCCATTAAATGGAATGAAGAATATGCTGTATTTCATTACTCCTATAAAACATTTCTTTTGCCTTGGAATTTTTCTTGAAGAAAATTCTACTTAGATCTATTAGCATGCCTAATATTCCCTCCAAATAGGACAAATTATTTCACATCAATGACTCAAGCAATTCAAATTGGGAGAAGATTCTTTTGGATGGGAAATATTTATCGACCATTTTTTACCTTTTAACCACTTACTTTCTACTACCTTATCAGGCTCTCTGACACCCGTGTTTTCAAAGAGAAACAACTCTTGGTTTTGCAAAATGTGTCATATCGTAAAGTCCGTTGCTAATTTTGTTAGAAGGGATAGCAGCAATGCAACATCTCTAGTTCCCCTCCAAGGACAGGCCAATAACAGCATCTATGTACTTACTATGTACATACATAATGAAAAGAGGTTTTCTCCCCTAAGATTTTCAGTCAATGGCATTCAGCATGTCTGATCTGACAGGCTTCATATGACAAGCCTATCCAGCACATATAACTTCATGAGTGTGTTCATGTACTTTGTGTGATGAGGTAGGAGCAAAGACGTTCCTCAGAAAGAAACTAGCAATGCCCAAGTATCCATAACTTATTCCACCTGCTCTGCCCGTGTTTCAGAGGCTGTCCAGACAGAAAGGCAACATGAACAGTTTTGGAAGGGTGCATCTCCTTTCGTCATTCAGTCACAGAGCCATGGAGATGCCAGCGTTTAGCACTTAAGGGATGTATATTCAGCCCCACATTATAGGCTTGGAGGCTCCCAGCCTCCAAGAATGTAGCTGGGAGCATGATGTCAAAATCATTCAAAATACCAGAGGGGTCATGACTAGACAGGTCTCTGCAGGAAAGGATCCTTGCATGCGTACAGATCAATAAATGAACTTGAATCACTGATTCTGTCTGTAGCAAAAACTGCCCAAACCAGAAGGCTATAATGAGGATAAAACCAAGAATGCAGCCAACAAGAAATCCAAATAATCCTCTCCTTGCAATGTCTACTCAGCCTCTAGATGGAATACTGACTGTGGGTCTCAGCACAGTGTCTCAAGAAACACTGAGGTAATTAACTGGAGTAAGAAGGGATTTAGCAACCATGAAAAGACATGAAAAGAGATTGGCCTGAAGAAAACAAGATAGAGAGGGGGCTGTAGCAGACAGGTATGAAAAAGGCTGCTTTCCAGAGGAAATGAATTTGTTCTCTGTGCGCCTACTAGACTTGACAAGAAGAAACAGGATTAAACTGCAAAACAGAAGATAGAACTTAGAAAAACGTTAAAAATAATTAAACACTAAATAAATAAGCAGAGGCAGTCAAGAAATCTCCATGAAGCCTTTTCCAAAGCTTTAAGAAGTGGATATGCAAACAGCTCTTCTTGACACAGGAATGACAACCTCTTGACTTTCTTCTGGCCCTGAGATACCCCATCCAGTCTATTCCTCACCTCTGCCTGGACTGCTCTCAGGAGACAGGGATTAGCAGAGAGCAGACTTGAATAGGCTGTAAAAATCACTTATAAAACCACAATAATACTTGGCCCACCTCTATGAGGCTCTCAGGAGAGAAAGCAGCACCGAGAAGGCAGTGGACTGAGTGAACTGTTCTGGAGGAGAAAGCCAAATCTTCAAGTGATAAACTTGTCACTGCTTAACTAAGTAACAAAACTCAGTTTAAATCCACCAGCATAACAAAGTGTCAAATTGTGTTTGATATCTTCTAACAAAATACTCTGTGGAAAAATTTACAGCACCAGGGAGAAGTTAGGAGTGTTCTTCACCACTAGGAAAAAATGAAAAAGAATACAAGTCAAAAGTGAAGAACACCAAAAATGCTATTATTAACTGCTGTTCAAAGCTGCACAACTTCTCTGCTTCGGTGACATGTTGTAACCCACGGAGAAAGTAAAATGCATAGTGACCCTTTTGCAGAAGGATAATGCATCACAAAGAAACACAGGAAGCTCAGCAACTCTGACTCTTACTGTGGCACTTGCTGATTTCCACTCAATCAAGGTTATTTCTACCATTTTAAAACACAAATATTTTAAAAATAATTTAATGTGCTTATTTGCTTACTTGTTTGTACCAAACTTTCAAAAGAGCTGCTTTAAGCCATCCTTTCTGAGGGGATTTTTAACTCAGGTTTGTTTCCTTTCTATGACCTTGAGCAAACTGTCCAGCAGCCAATAATCAATATACCAGACAAAACACCATAAACACCAGAAGGTTACAAAAATCTCTCCCAACATGGACATCTGCTACAAAACCAAATATATTTCTGTATATATACACCTCTAACAGAAAAGAGCAAGATTGAACAAGGAAAGAAAATCTAAATATTTTCTTGCCTAGTAAGGAAAATAATGGGCTCCTGAACATGAGCTAAAATAAACTGAAATAAATCTTAATCAAGAAGGCTGCTGCTAAATAGTCAGAGGAGACAGGGTCAGGTTCAAACAATTTCAACAGCAAAAGTGGAAGTCATCTATTTTGTTATGCAGCCTCCATTCACACAGTAAGGGCATCATTAAATGTAAAAGGAATATCGATGTTCTCCTGAATGCAAGTGAAAAATTTGAATACAGCATTTAAACTATGCTCCTTTTTTTTCAAGAATGATGTGCTGAGTCATTTAAATAGGAGGAAAAATATCCCCAGCAGCAGATAAAGGCAGTAAGCCACATTAATGCTCTGAATTATTCTGTAACAACTGAGAAGCACTAAAATATTCCTACGACACATGCCACAACAGTCCACAATTCCAAAAAGATGTGTGTAATTGGCTGATTTGACCATTCTGTGTGTGTAGCTATACACATACATGTATAGGAAGGATGACAGTAAGATGTGTAAAGTTTCTATATTTATTTATATTAAGAAATACAAATTCATCAGGTGCTCAGTACTCTGTGTTTGTGTGCTGTTTCTGGCTGGGGTAAGTTAATTTTCTCTGCAGTGGCTAGTATGGGGCTGTGTTTTGGATTTGTGCTGAACACAGGGCTGATAATATAGAGATGCTTTTGTTATTGCTGAGCAGGGCTTACACAGAGCCAAGGCCTTTTCTGCTTTCTGTACTGCCACGCTGGTGAGGAAGTTCAGGGTGCATGGGAGGCTGGGAGGAGACACAACTGGGACAAGCGACCCAAACTGAGCAAAGGGATATTCCACAGCATATGACATCATGCTCAGTATATAAAGCTGGTGGGAGGAAGGAGGAAGGGAGGGACCCTTGGAGCGATGGTGTTTGTCTTCTTGCGTGTGATGGGTCCCTGCTCTCCTGGAGATGGATGAACACCTGCCTGTCCATGGGAACAGTGAACAAATTTCCTAGTTTTGCTTTGTTTGTGTGCACGGTTTTTGCTTTCCCTGTTAAACTGTCTGTATCTCAACACATGAATTTTCAGGCTTTTACCCCTCCGATTCTCTCCCCAGTCCTGCCGGTGGGGAAGTGACCGAGTGGCTGTGTGGTGCTCAGCTGCTGGCTGGAGTTAAACCACAACAACTCCTCATCTTGAAACTTGAAAAAAGATACCAGACACAAAGTATCAGTTAGACAGCAGAGACATCCAGAGCCCTTTCAACGTATTATTTAACCAGACACAAGGAATATTAGCCTGAATTTGAGCAGGTATGTAAATCTGCACAAGCACTTAGCATTTTCACCTTCACATAGGCTTATAGATTAACTTTATCCAGGTGGAGATATGAAAGAGACTTTCATTTATTTTGGCTTGAAAACTGCTTACATTCAACACCATGTCTAAATAAAAAAAAAAAAAAAAACAACTAGATGAAGAGAGTGATATTAAACAAGGATAAAAGGAAATAAAAAAACTAGGGAAATAGTAAAATCACAAACACAGACACACACATGCACATCACCCACTTCCAAAGAGAGATGGCAGGGAGGGTGAAACTGCAAAGATTTCAAGAAAAGCCAGAGGGATAATTAGCAAGTTCATCAGTCCTTAAAGACAGCTACCTACAGTTTGTGCTCATCAAACTGTGTCAGAGCTTGCCATCATGTCTTCCAAAAAGATGGTTTTAACTTTTCCATTTCACAGTGATCAATAAGCGCACTGACTGGTTCATATCATATTCCTCTGATGAACACTCATCTAATTTGCAAATCACAACCTAGAACATTAGTAAATCAAACCTGAGGAAATTCAAGTGAAACAGACAAACCTATTCTAGTTTTGTTTAGCGGTAACTACTTAAATGAAATATTTACTATCACATCTGCAGAATAATTAGAAAGCTTTCTCCTCCGTTCAGTAGTCAATGGACTGTTAAAATGAGAATGATGTGGCTTCGTCTGAGTGCTCCACCATCTTACTGTTGCAGCAGAATGAGACTGCAAGACTCATGGACCCTAGGAGAGACGAGCTTTCTTGTCAGTCATTAAAGTGCCTTGGAAAAAAACCACCAGCAAATTTCTCTGATGTGATAAATACAAGGGAATTTTGGGCAAGCAATATTCCAACTTCCCTTCTTTCTTTCCTCCACTGCAGCAAACCGCAGGCATTTTGTAGGACGAAATTCACTATGGAGATACTACAGGAAAATGACCTTGGGTGTAAACCCGTATTTTAAATTTATGTAGGAAAACCTGTGTGCAGCCAGTATCGAGGGATGCTGGATACAATACCTTTTGACATTCCTTCCATGGAATGTCAAAAAAAACTTTAGCCAAACAGCCTTCCTGGCCTTCAGCTGCTCTGAGCCACCACCAATGCCAGGCTTTCTACATTTGCTATGGATTTCAGCTGAAGAAATTTCCTCTTTTCTGTCAGTGTCTATTCAAAATTGCTCTTTAGCTTCATTTGCAATCCACAGACTACTGCTGTGTCCTCCCTGTATTTTTTTTTGTTTCTATCATAAAGAGGATTATAAAAACACAATTAAAGCATCAGCAATATTGTAAGAATTTGAAAATATAGGCTCCATTAAGTCTTGTATGTGGAAACATTTTCATTAATGAAAACAGTTTTCAGCACAATTCTGCTCATTTTCACTTAATTGCTGGCTAATGGGGTCTCTTGGTGTGTCACTGTGTGTGTTCTGAGGTTTCTTTCTAAGGGAAAGATAATATAATATTCTGAATTATCTCAGATAAGCTCTCAGGACTGACAGTAGGAGACACCTAATGGCAGTGTCTGACTTTTTGCAGTAGAGTGATTTGAACAAGTGCCATGAAAATTCTCATTTGCTCCCGTTATTTACCACCAATTTTATGGCTAGTTTTAATGCCATATTACAGCTCTCTGGTACTTCACCACAGTACAGACACTGTTCTTAGAAAGATGAGGACAGAGAGGAAGAGGAAATATTCCACTTGTAAAGGTCACTAAGTGAGCAGAATAAGGGAATTCATGGAAGACTTATTGCAATGATTAAATACTTATTATCCAGTCAGATATACTATGCAAACATTTTACTAAGGCTGAATTTTAACAACCTTGCTCAAGCTTACCTAGTCACAAGGTTTCTATTATGTACAAATATAAAATATTATTGTATCTGAAAGAAGGACTGGCAAAAGTAACCAGTGTTTTTAATATTGCTATTGTTTAAACAATACTCTTCTAATTGCATTATTCTTAGCTTGAATCCCATGCTTCAGAAGAAACTTTGATGATAACTGAGTAAAGAGTAACTTGCACCAGTTCAGTTTGCAGCTAGTAATGTAGGAGATGGCAATAGCATTATAAACCTGCTAGTGACCATTTCAACAGTTCTGCTCTATGAAATGCCACTATCTGTACTCTGGTTTTAATAAATCTAGGTAATGGATATCCAGAGGGTCAAAACAGTTCCAGACCCTCTGGATGGTTTGAGTGAAAAACTCTAAGCAGTACAGTCACCATTATTTTAGTCTCTTACAATCATTTAAGCAAAAAGAAAAAGGGATTTCTTTCTTCAGAGAAGTCTCCCTTTTGTAATCATATTTGCTTCCATTCAAGGAACCATAATTTTTATGTTTTAAAGGCAGAGACAATAATTTCTACCGCTTCTGACACAACCTATTTGGAATTCAGAACGATGAGGAAGGCAATTAACTGACATTTTTCTACATAATAACATAAGTTAGGGCTCTAAGGCTTTGTCTACACTAGGGAAATTTAGATGAGTTTCTCAGTGTTGCTGACACTGGCTTGGCCAAGGCACTGTTATGAGTGTGGAAGGTCTAATGCAGACAAATTCACAGCCTCAAAAATTGCTGTCAGCAATTAAGACTTTCTTGGAATAGAATGGAAATAGCATTCACAGGTATGAATATTTCTACACAAATAATCCAAAAACTTATGGGTAAGACTCATTCCCTCTTTGAAGAAAATTTATAGTATGCCTATTGTTTAACCAGCTATAGCCCAGAGTGATGTCACCATCCTTCCTTAATTCTTTTACTTTGTTAAAGGCTCCATTTCTTCAAAAGATATTTTAACTTTGAATAATCTACTCCTGAAATATTTCTTAAAATTAAGAATTATTTGAAATGTTTCTTTTGAATAAAATAAGGAAGTTGAAAGCTTGAGTTATTTTCTGAGAATGTAATTTTTCATCAGCATTACTGCAGAATAGACCCTAAAAGATGCTTCATAATATGACTTTCTTACAACACAAATCTGATTCTTTGGTGCCTATCATGAAATTTACTCAATATTTAAAAGCTACTCCTCCACCAGAACTGCGCTTTTAAAATGAACTTTTTCTACTTAAAAGATAAATCATTAAAACGCTGCTGGAAGGAATATGGTTACAAATGAGAATATTGGCAGAAATCCAATGTTATTGGGAAGGTAGATTTTCGTGCTAGTCCAACTACCAGCGCTGATTAATTAAAAGACATTAGATACCTGAAGCCCAAACAGTTAATTCAATATGATTCTCATTGCAGGAACAACCTGCTTTTGCTAGAGAAGATATTTATGCAAGCAAAAAAAAGGAAAATCACAATAGCAAAACTCAAAGACACAAAGATATAAATGTAAATAAAAGGTATAAATGTTCATGTTTATCTACAGTCCCAGCTTTTAGTCTGATGGTTTGCATATCAGGATTTCTGTCTCCACAGTATACTTAATCAAGAAATCCACATAAATTAGATGATAGAAGGGCAGAGATCTGAGGCTAAACCCCCTGTGACTATGGAGAGGTAATGGAAGAGCAAATGAATGCAGAGAATTGAAAAGATGGCAATGGAAAAGATGGAGGAATGATGAAAATGCCAAGTGGTGAGAGAAAAAAAACAACCTCCAACACTTGTTTATCTGTTGGTGCTACAGATTCTGTTTGCATCAGATGTTTCAACTTCCCTGCAAGCAGTATAGAATTTAGCAATTGTGAATGAAGGACATTGTCCTGTAAGTATGAAGGATTTCAAATTATTTGCAATTTTTAGATTTGTCTGAAGCAGTTTGAATACTAAATTACACAAGTGGTTTACACCCTCAAAAAGGTCCAGTTCCTATGATATGCACATGGAGAGATAAATCTTTCCTGTCAGTCACATATCCCACTGACACCTGCTGTCCAGATGTTGGATGAGCATCATATTGCATACTAAATAACTACTGTATTTCCAATTAACATATTTTCACACACAACACAAAATTAGATTTTGAGATCTTTCTATGAAGTGACAAATTCAGGATTAATAAAACATCATCTTCCGTGAAGCAAACCTATACAGATTACACTGAAGTCAAACTAGAGCCAAGAAACAACCCCAAAACACCCTCCTTACTGACTGTGTGCGAAGAAAAAGATAATAGGTGCCATATTTTCTCTCTAAAATAATCATTTACCATGAATTTTCTCTCTAAAATAATCTGTGATGTTCTATAAAACCACTATGTAGTTCTACTTTATAATAAACTGATAATATGAACTACAAGGAGCAATCTAGGTATCATCAGGACATCCCATCTGCCCCACTTCTCCAACTATATGCAAAACTAAAGCACATCAGCAGCGTTTTAGTGGTTTTTTAGCTCTTGGGTCAGAGAATCTGTGTTTCCAGCAATCAGCAATCAGTCTCTGAACACATACAGCTGAGCTACCCAAAGATTCAAAATCCAAGTAACAAGAACCAAAGATCACAGTTGAGGGAATTCATACTGCTTTATATACCTACCCCTAAATAAAGTCTTTGCATTTTCAGATGTTTAACTAAATTAAAAGCAAAATCAAAACAACTCAAAGTAGAACTCTGCAGTCTATGAAGTGAGCCACTAAAAATTGTTCTTTAGTCAGAACCAAACCTAGATCACGTGAAACAGATATTTTTTACTTAATTTTTTATGTGCTGCTTTGTCAATTATGTATCGATTTAATTAATATGATCTTAGCTTCTTTCTGCAAATCTTTGGAAGTGACCTGAACAGGCACTAAATATGTATATGGTTTTTAAGCATCAGGCAAAAGGATAACTTCAGTTGTACGTAATATGTTTTTGAGTTCAAGGAAACAAGTTCAATAGAGCACACCGGTAAAGAGTTCACAGCTGCACTTTTAATCCACTTGTGTAGATAATCTTGTTTCTAGAAAAAGAATACAATTGCTATTCCACTTCAACAGACTAATTTACCTTGATTCAAATTTTCACTCATGGAGGCAAACTAGAAAATGCTCTAATTTAAGTTAGCACAATGAATTTTGGATTAAACTTGTTCAGATTAACTTGTAGCCCCAAAAAGACGAGTTTAAATTGCAAACATGGTTTCCTAAGCATTCAGTGCTATTAATCAGATTTTCTAAAAACAAGTTCTTCCTCAAAGTAGTTCCAATATGAAATATATAAATAAAATATTAGATAAACTATTGTCTCACACAAAGAGAGAAACTCCTCTAAGGCCTTGCTGGAAGTAATTAAATTGTTTACCTTAACTATTTTCAACTATGTCCTCTCCTTTAAAGAATACCAGCCACAGCTGCCTTTTGGTTTGCATGAGGGTTTCAGAGAGTAAGGTCTTGATAAAACCCTTCAGCACACATGCACTGAAGTCCCACAGGACTAGCACGTGCTCTATGTCTCCAAGCCTCATCTTTGACAGGGAGAAAGGATGACATGAGAGTTCACCCACTCTGGTGTTTTGCTTGTCCTTCTTAGCATCCTGTGTATATGTTTTGGGACCATCCCAAACTGACAGAGCTTGAAGACTTCCAGTCTGAGGCCAAGACCCTGCTCTCCCTGCCCTGAAACTGGTAAATGACACTGCAGAGAAAAATGCAATGGCCTTTTAGTTAAGGCGCTGGGTGGACTCAGGAAAACTGTACTCAATTCCTGGCTTTGCGATGGATTTTAGTCACAAACCCAGGCAAGATACTTGTGCCTTGATACAAAACCTCCTGCCCAACCCAAAAGTGTTTTGAGACCGTACCTTAATATTTGGCAGATGCCAGGACTCTGCTTTCATGGGTACACAGTGTGGGAAGCAGGACACAGCTCAGGATGATGTTTGGGAGTACAACTACTTATCAGGCCATGAGCCGCAGTTTCTGTCTTCTTGCACATCATCTTTTATACCTTGTGCAATCACTTAACGCATTTAGTATTTCTGTTACTAGTATTACAATGCCTATTTGCACAAAATTCATCGTTGACATTATAGAAGATAAAGCTATCACAGTCTTATTGATTGAGCAGAGACATCTACATATGTGTGCTATTACTGTTATGCCATGCAGATTGAGGAATGGACATATAAAAGTAAGTAGAAATGGAAGAAACACAGAAAAAGAAAATAGGGGCTCTTTGGGTATCACTTCAGTGAACCCACATGTATCATGTCGAAACATATCACACAGGTGTTAGTATGCAGATGCAGGAAGAAAAATACACCTTCATTTAGACATGGAAACATAAAACTTCAGGTAGCATACAGAAAAGCACATTAAGCAGTGATTAATAAGCGTTTGTCTAATGAAGGTGCTTCTAGTGGTAGAATGAGGCTGCCATGCCTAATTAGCAAATATTAATCTGCTTTAATTAATCAACCTTAAGAAAAATGATTATATAAAAGAATGGCATAGAAAAATTAAAGCAAATATTACCCACAGACTGCACAAAAGATTTTTTGGTAGTCATATGCTGCTGACAATTCATCAGATATAACTAGGTAGAGAAGAAGAACTGACCTCCCGAGGACAGATGATTCTCTTGGGACGTGGTGCCTCTTGTTGCAATTGATACACTGTCAAACACAAGAATGTACAGATCATTAGGAGATGGCAACATACACAAACTTTTATTCATATGAGTCTTTTTAGCCAGGGGCTGCAGAGAAAAATGCAAATGTAAAGAATATGAAATTGAGGTATTTCAGTGAGTCTAAGTCATTTATATGAAAATTGGTTGTTGACCTGCAAACTAACTAAAGTGATCAGTGCTTTAACTTTTAGAGGTATTATCTTCTTTTGTGTTGTTTTTTACGTTTTTATACTAGAAAAGACTAGCCAGAAATAGATACAATTATTAGGTGTATCTCAGGGTAAAATCCCACTTTTGCATATACTGTGTTGTAACAACCCAAGAACAGATTGCTTACCAGTAGCACCAGCAGATTTTTGGATAGGCCAAGAAAAAGTTCAGTACCTTTGAAAGGGCTCACCACAGTCTCATAATTTATTTCAAGATTTGCTGGCAATTACTGAAGAGCAAGCAAACATCCCTTTCAGAGCCATTATGTCCTATTCAAATGGCCTTGGATCAATTTTGCAAATCTTCTGAGGGCTGAAGGAGAGAGACCAGAGGCTAGAGGTAGCTGCTGCCTGGCCCCAGCCTCTTCACTTGCATGTATTTAACGAGATCCTCTCCCTGCCTTCCACTCCGGAGTCGTGAGAAGAAGCTGACATGCAATGACAGTAATCAATTCCAGCACAGACAGACTGTCTCTCCGTAACTCCAGTAAAAATCCCAGAGGTTTGGATTCCCTCCCTTGAGAAAGGCCTTCTGTATGCTGACCTTCCTGTATTTGGAAAGATCGTGCCGTGTCTATGAATTTTTTTAAAAGACTGAGTTTCTAGGATGGTTTTCTTCATAATGCTCATGAAGCTCAGAATTATGCCCTGAAAAGTGGCAGATTACGGGAGGAATAGAAATGCCTGTGGGTTTGATAAACACAGAAGCCCTGCTGCAGAAAGTGACTGGAAATGGTAGGTGTTAAGCCTCAGCACTTTTTTGCACTTTGTGCACCTTCTCTTTAAATGGAACTAGAAGTGATGAAATCTGGAAAGTGGGGAAGTCCTTTAGCCTGCACCCAAGTTTGTCACACAGGAGATGGGAAAGCTTTGAGGGCCTCTGCCTTCTGCTCATGTCAAAGTGCAAAACCCCATAACAACTTCTTTTCCCAACCCAAGCTTCATCCCTGGTTCCTTAGAGGGGCACAGATAGTTCATGATTTCTTATATTGCCTATCAGTTTTAATGCATATGGATGTGATCTAGCTCTGAATTTGTACTCAGGCTTTGGATACACCCTGCATCATTCAGCACTGTCAGATCTTCCACTGCTTTTGCACAGGATAACTTCTGGTCTTTCTTACCTCTTGCAGTTATGTGACTAAGGTTTAAGGACTTACTTCTACTCTTTTGTGACCAAATGGTTTGTGTATCCAAATGAACTGTCAAAGCAAGTATGAAAATTTTGTTCAAAAATCACAGATAATGTTTTAAAACTCTGACTATTCTGGAGCCCAATTTTAGAGTTAATTTCTGAATGTCTGAAATCAGCAAAACCACTGATTCAGCAAGTTAGTGATGTTTAATACTAAAGGTATTAAAAAAATAGTAACTTTTTCCTTCCCACATACATTTTCAGTGGAGAGAAGGAACTCTAAGAATTCAAAACATTGCAAGAATATGACTGCTTCTCATTTAAAGTAAATTATCTATTTCCCCAATTAATTCATTTGAATTTTAACTGAAAAATAATACTTCATAAAAGTCCTATTTTCAATAATCTAATCTGTTAAACATTAACTGACACAGCATATTAAGCTAGTGGCTGTTTCTATGAAAATTTGTTAGCAGTGGTGCAAAACAAGTTGGTCTGAAGATCACACGGTCTGAAGAAGCCCATCTCGTCATGTTCTGCATTTATAAGAAATGAAAAAAGCAAAGAGGTCTCTAAAATAACCAAAGGATCTCTGAGGCAGATAACTCTGGAGAAGCAATGGTGGGGAGAAGAGTCAGCATTTCACAAAACAAAGGAAGGAATGTTTAACAGGAAAGACCAGGTACATGAAAGACTTGAAAGCAAACACAAAAAACTGGATGCTGATTGGATGTAGTGGGATGAATCAGTGCAGGGATTCATGATGAATGCAAGGAAGACAAATCATCTTAACAACTGTATTTTGAATAGATTGGAAAAGGTTGCTGTCATTCTCAGAGAGACATGGGTAATTAATCTTCACAATAATACGAACGGAGAAATATATCTGATTTAGAAATACACCAGAAGAAAATGTTGTAAGATTATTACTATACAAATAAATAATAATAAATTATATGCTAAATGTGCAGGATGAGAAAATGGCCCAAGCACGACTGAGATTGTGAATGGTGGTAATCACAGAAAATGTCATGAATTCCTGTGAAACATAAAGAATTCAGATTTGGCCATATTAGCTTTAAATTGATAGATATTAAACTGACAGAAAGTCAAACCACTGGAACAACAAGAGGAGAGAGATAGAGAACCATTAGATGGAGGGAGAGAAGACAGATCGGGAACAGAGAAAGAACTAAGAACCACCAGTGGCATCGTGGTAAGGGACAACAAGCAGTTCAATGGGAGACAAACAACAGAGAAGAGACAGACAGACACACAGCTGCCAAGGATGCCCAGAAAGGACACACAGCAAGGTAAGGGTGAAGAAGGTAAAAAAACAATGGAAGTTCAGTTAAGTTGAAAACAAGGAAAGGCAGTATCTCACGGACTAAAGTATTAGGGAGCAAAGCAGGTGTGACCCTACCAAAAGCTGTGTTCTCTTTTAGAAAGGGTCTCTCCTGTTTCTGCTTCAAATGATTGCTGTGTGAAAGCCTGCTAATGGGCTTTGAATACAAGTGCAATATTATGGCTAAGGTGACTTGAGAAAAATGTGCCCTACAGCTAAGTTCCAATGAGCACAGGCACCTCATTAAGTGACCTCATTTTCAGAAGTGCTGAACATCCTGCAGCTCTGCCCGATTTCATTATACACTTTTTCCAAATGCTGGGCAGTCACACTGTGGCTGACATTGCTGAGACCCCAGCACAGTCCAGGGAATGGTCAGACTCAGAAGGCACATGCCCACCTACTTGCTCAAATGACAAACAAGCCTTGCCTTTCTGCTCATTTTCCCACCTCCACCTCTGAAAATCTTAAAACCAGAAACCAATGTATAAGAATGGTTAACTGAACTAATAGAAAAACACACTTATTTAATACAATGGTAAGCAGTGATTGACATCTGACCCAGTCTATTTCTAGCATTTAGAACTGACAGGCAGGTTACAGACAAACCCACTGTGATCATAAAAAAGATGACACTTGAACATAATGGTGCATTATTATCTTAGCCCTGAAAAAATGAATCTTATAAAAAATCAATCTAATGCAAAAAGAAAATGTATTATTACTGCTCAGAGAAGAGCATCAGACTGGGAGTGCCTTTTTGTTCAGCATCAGATGCAAATGAAATGTACAGTAATGATACACACTAAATATTAGACAAAAATGCAGCACTGCAACAGAAAAACACAGTAGCTTTTAATTGGCTCTTGGACATCTTTATCAGTTTCATACTTTGAAGAGTTTGCCTGCATTCATAGTATCATAATCACATCCGAACTTACAGTGTTAACAAAACTCTAATTTATTATTGAATTTCTACAGGAACATTTCTTTGAGATGTAAAGTAGCTGGTTAGAATATATCCTTCTCTCTTTTGTTCCCGCTGCAGCACGAGTTGTCTCAGGGGATGAATAAGGGAAATTCTATAATATGTTTTAGGAAGAACTGTCTAATTCCAAAATCCGATCTGTCTAAGAAACAAAGGGATGACACGCAAAAAATAACACTTACTCCTCTTCTGCCAGGAAAGAAGGGCTATCAGCAATTTCTTCATTTTTATTTTTTTTTTCATTCTGCAGTGTGTCAGGACCTCAAGCTTTCTCCTTTAACTCACCTATGATGAGTGTTCAGAGATGCTCCAGCGGAGAGGAAAAATTCCTATCATCATTTTTATAAAGCAGCAAGGAAACATACTGCCTTCTTCTGAGAATGTTTCGCAGAGTTCCTTAGTTTTACCTCCTTGGCCTCATCTCAGTCAGGCATTTATCCATGTGCCGAGCTTGAACAATATGAGCTGTCCTATTTCTGCAGGATTACTCACATGCTTAATTAGGAACCTAAGTGCTTGGCTGAAACAAAGACTTAATTTCTAACAAAAATGAGTCTCGGACACTGTGCTTATTATTTGATCAAGGGCAGAAGGCACAGAAACTTCGTGAGGAGCTGAAGCATGGCATCAGCTGATGCTCTGTGCTGTGCCACACTGCTTCACATAGCATACTGATCTTAAATAATGCAAACAGACATTGAAGTGGCACTGACACATGACTGACTTAGCACATGCCAATCTCAACAGTGGTAAAAGAAGAAAAAGAGTGGTTTTATATCTCTTCAAAATTCAAGCACATACGTGCTGCAGCTGCAAACCAACAACTACCCTGTTTCAACAGTCAAACAAATTGCCTACTCATCCCATGAAGCAGGTAAGGTCATTGTCTCTGCTCTAAGAGGACAGTGCAGCACTGGAGCAGGATACCCACAAAGGTGGCAGAGGCTCAGTCCCTGAAGGTTTTCAGGACTGTTACATAAAGTGCTGACTGTTCTGCTCTAGACCTGACAACAGTCGTGCTTTGAGGAGGAA
Organism: Myiotriccus ornatus; assembly: GCA_036023395.1. Taxonomy (NCBI): domain Eukaryota; kingdom Metazoa; phylum Chordata; class Aves; order Passeriformes; family Tyrannidae; genus Myiotriccus; species Myiotriccus ornatus. The sequence continues at coordinate 34,247,814 of JAYRBT010000082.1, read as the reverse complement.
GCTGGATTAACTCATCCCAGAAGCCCTTCCAACCCAATTCTGTGATTCTTATCTTCCTTTCTTTACTGCCTCAGTGATGGTAAAAAGGCAAAATGCTACTTTGTATAATATGCCTAACACACAGAAGACTTCACAAAGCAATCAGTTATCTGATATTTATTTGTTGATTTGCTTCTCAGGTATAAATGCAATCAAACCCACTGCCTAGACCCTGCTGGCAGCTAGAAACATTCCAGATTTTTTTTCCCCAAGTCCTTTCCAGTTATTACAAAATTATTCTTGCCATTTGTTTTATTCTCTGCGTCCCAGGGCTATCAGAAAAAGTTTGAAAAGCTTTGTAACCTGTGAAATCTATGTAAAATTCTAACAATTCTTCATAAGCAAATGGGGATCTTCTGATTAGAAGGGTTCATCTTTTCCGAATACAGCTAAAACAAACTTGTGCATTATGTCAACACAGTAAGGCTTCAGTTCTGAAAACTGTTCCACTTTGATCAGCATTTGTCCACGGACACGTGCAATACTGTTTATTTGAATATTTTTCATAAACAGGAAAATCTGCCTTTGTTGAGAATCTAGGACTGAAACCCTGATCATGATGTCAGTAAAAGGCTACATAGTGCACTTAAATTTATGCAGGACTTAAAACAGAAATCAAAACTGCATGCAAAGTATCTTACTATATGTTAGCAAACTTTAAAGCTACTAGCTAAAATAGACCGAAAACAATTGTTAAATAGGCAGTAAACACAAAGTGCTAAGCATGAAATACATACACTGAGTTAAAATTGTGATGAGACAGGACAATAGATTGAATCACAGACTAACACCATTTCTAGACATAACCTCTATAATTAATTTACCAGATTAGAATTTTTCTAGTTGAGTAAAGAAGCATACATTACCTAACCTTGCAAAGAAAAATGTGTGTCTGTGGCTAAGCAGTCTCAGCAGTAAATTTTTGTAACCTTAAACTATTTTCTGCATTTTGGAGCTGTGTAACTTTTTCCAAGGTCATTCATGCATGGAGTTCAGATCCTGAGGCCATGACTTTGTCATTACCACAATATTGGTATCCTTCATATAGCAGAAGAGGAAATATATTCATAGAGTATGAATTCATTCTTTTTTTCTTTTCTTTTTTTTTTTTTTTAATTTAAAAAAAAATGTTTTCTTGGACTATATGTAAGCTATCAGGTAAAAGTAACCAAACTTTTTCACTGCATGCAGTGATCTGTCTGCTGCATCAGTAGGGCAACTAAGAGCAGGTAAGTAAAGGTATACGCTTGTTTCCTGACTTTTTAACAGAAACTTCCTGCTAACAAGGAAACATCTGTCATTTCAAATACTGGTCCTGTCTGAGTCAATGGGAGCTTTTTCACTGATTTTGAGTAAGTCAGGTTCCTCTTTTTTAAAAAAAAATAAATCACTCAACTGTCTGCTTCTTTCTAAGTACTCAGCAAAGTACGCGTGAATGGTCTAACTCAGATACACTCTGACATTTTAGGAGGTTTCTCTCATCCATTCAAAACATTACAACAACAACTACAAAGTCTGTAGAAAACGGTGTTCTAAAAAGTAATTTTTGTAATCTAATGGCATATTCAAATTTTGGTTGAAAAAATCCGAGTCCATTCTGGGGCTGAATGTCATTGTCAGGTAACACAGAGGTGATGTCTTTGAAGTCAGCAAGGTAGTTTAATGTGCATATAAGTAAAGTTAGCAAGTTTATTCCAGTCTTTAAAATTGTACATGTACCTGCATGTAACTACTGTTATCCCTGACTTTTTGTAGTTTCATTTTGGTAATGGCACTGTACTGAATTTGAAGTTGCCACAATAAAAGAGACTCTTAGGATAGTTCTGTATCTGAAAACAAAAAAATAAAACGAGCCCCTATATCCAAAGCAACACTTTTATTAAAGTTCCAGTAAGGGTTTAAAATACAAAGATCAAATTTAAAGGCCATCTTTAACAAGGGATTTAAAAGCCAGTATTTTGTCTTAGATCTGTGCTACTGTATTAGAAAATACATTTGGAACAAAGCAAAAGAGCATAAAATATGCACTTCTTCACTGCACTCTATGTAAATGATTTTTCTAAAGGCAGACAGGAAGGTTCAAAGAACTGATAGTGCTGTCTCCAATTTCTAAACCACCACTTCAAAAATCAGCTTCTATTGCTAAGGATCAAAAAATATTATTATCTTATAGTGATTTGGCGACCCATATAAAAAGACAAGTATACTCAAGCCTGACCTTTAGAAAACACACGGAGCATTAACCTCTACCTCCAAAATCCTTTCTGAAAATCTCAGCAGAGAAACAATGAAACCCAGGATTTGCACACTTGTAAGGAACCCAAGGAGTCTGGCACACATCATCCTGCTGCCCTTGCTTCACGGAAATCCAAAAAAGTTCAAGTTTTGCTGCTGCCCCATACATTAATTCCTGCAAGCACCTAGTACATTTAGGTCTTTCTTCTAAACAAAGGCAGGGAAAAGATTTAACAGTGACTGACACTTCAATAAGGTACTAAGATTACTCAAATTTCAATTTCTTGTATACTTACAGTATGATTTCCATATTGGAGGCTGGTATTCTTCAGCATCTAAAATGGAAACAAAAAGGAGGAAAAAATCAGTGAATTGGCCACTGAGTCAATCTGTCAGCATGTATTTTTCTGCTGAGAGACCTCTACTTGTCAGCAAAATTCACATTTCTTTCCCCAGAGAGATGCTGGCCTATTTACAGCACAGTTTCCTATGTGAGAGAAGAATATAAATTTCAACCACTTGTGAATCCAGTGTGCTTTTCCAACTTATTCAAATGTAACAGAAATTAATGTTTCACTAATTTGCATATAGTTTCCTGACTCACCAGTATTTTAAAAATAATTTACTAGACCGGTAACTAATTTATTTACTTCATTTGGCATGATAAACAGACAAATCACTACTGGCTTTCAATCAGGCTTCTAACCCCACTAGTCAGACTGGAGAATGAGCATCAGTTCTAAAGACGCCCAGCTCAGGCTGCACTACGGTGCACAGATCTGACGGTTTCAATGAGATTCAATTACACTTCTTGAACACACTAGAATATGCAATTGCCACATTTTCCAGAAACAAGAAACGGCATCAACAAAAAAAATGAGAAAAATGTAGAAAAAGGAAAGACAGCAAGTCCTTCAATTACAAGCAGAAAATTATTGTCGTTATTGACTGAAGGGGCGCGAAGAGTTGGTATCTTCTGTTAGTGCCCACTCCACAAGCAAGTTTACAGGTGGATTGTATGGTCCCACTCCACAGAGGGGTTTCCAGCCCTCTGCAAGAAAGCCATTTGCTGCATCCTCCAAAAATCCCAACAGAGGCCAAGCTTGAGTGGTAGGAGTTAAGTTACCACACACCAGCACAGAGGGTGGGGCACCAGGTACTAGTTTGGCTCTGAACTGTCAGATAGCCAAACACTTTGAAGAGTCATTTACCCGGGGTATGTCATTAACCTCCCAATACCGTGCAAGCTAATTAAGGTGTTTGTTATTTACTAAACTTCTCCTTAAGTTATGCTAATATAGTTCAATTATATTTGCATAGCTCATGCTCCTTGTCTATTTACATGCACACAACCACTTTAAATATAACCCTGCAAAAAGTTTGTTTACTAGGAATGTTAATCATTAACTACCATATCCCATTCTAAACTCTATTGTTTTAAAAGAGGATAAATCTAGCAATGATCACAGTTACTCCCTGGGATAATACCCTGCAACAGTTTGTAGATATATTGATTGGAAAACCCATTCAGTCTCAGTTTCAACTGCATCCACCTCACAACTTTGGCAAAATTCAAAATGATCCCAGACTGACAGAGTTATACCCCGCTGTGGCAATCCAAGAGTAATTAGCTTGCAAGCTCATTATGCAGAAGACATATTTTAAATTATATGAAGCTATTCATGAGACCAGTGAAATATATTCATACAAGAGCTGAGTAATTTTTTCTGTTCTTACATTATAATAGTAATGTATCACTCTTTTTTTCCTCTATACATCTGTTGCTTCACATACAGTTTACCATAACACCATAATATTGTGTATTAAAATTCCTCTGTCATACTTCTGCACTACTGCAAGAGAATTTCTGAATTTTCTTCTTCACTTACTATATTTTCCCAATAGAAAAAACAGAGATAATGCAAATACCTTATTATCTATACTTGTGACTTCAGATACGGAAATAATAGAGGGAGAAACAACGAAAAATCAGTGAGTATCAGTTGTTTCTTTAGTCTTCCAAATTAATTAGAAAGTGCACAGTAAATTCAACAGTGAAAGCTGATCTACAAGTGGCTGTAAAGTGCTTCATTAGCTTGAGACAGACTGATGGTGAGGAAACACTGCAGCCTAGGTGGAGAGCAATCATCCAGGAGATAAGTCATAAAAAAAGCCTCCCAATGATTGCATTTGATTTGTCATGGTTATGAATCTGTCAGATCAGGAAAGAACCATTCCTCAATAGGTAAAATAATTCTTAAGGATAGTACACTCAGAGAAAAACCACAAGTCACTGGCTCCACGTTCACCCTTACAAGGTACTGCAACACCCTCTGTGATCCCTTCAGCTGAAAGCATGTCCCTAAATCACAGGGAACAAAATGCCATTGAGGTGATAGTATTAATAGAGTTTATTGTCAAGCTATCATGGATTTGATGTCATCCATTTGTAGGGAAATAAAAAACAATTAGTTTAAATACGTCCTGGAGACAAGGGCCATGGTTGAGGATCAGGGAGAGGTTTAATGGAACTCAGAAAGAAACCTTTTGCTCCCTTCGTGGAAGGAGGTTGCTGGGCCTGTTTAGACGCTCTCATCCTTGCATGATAAAGTCTTAGCACTCTCATCCTGGTTGACTAGATTAGACTGAACTTCAACCCTACTTAAGTCAAGGGTCAAATGAGGCAACTCCTGCCTGAGCAGACTTGATTACTACTATTTGCCCTTTTTGAAAATTCTGTTCTGCTATTTTTTATTAGTCCTTCTTATTACACAGAAGCTCTAGTTGTTAAATCAAGCTCCACTCTCCATCATTAGACTTAATACAGCAGTTCTGGTTCACAGAAGTCCTACAAGACTTGTATAAGTACGGGATATGGGCGAATGTAGGATAGGAGTGTGATGTCAAATGGTATGGAGGAAGAGGTGGAGATCATAATGGCTTTGTTACCCTCCCTGAGAGGGAAGCAGAACTAGGATAGATCATCTGATGTATATTCAACCAATAACATATTCCATTCCATGTTATGTCACTTTAGATAGAACACTAGATGAGGAAGACCTGAGCCAAGCTGGTATATGATGTGGGCAGGGAGGGAGGGAAGGAAGGGAGAGCTGAGAAAGAAGAAGGGGTGGAGGGGAAGGTGTTGTGTTTTAAAACTGGTTTAGTTCTCATTTTTTAGCCTTTATTCTGTTAGTAATAAATCTAAGTTTTATCCTCACTCTGAGTTTGTTTTGCCTATTAATAACTGCCTTTCTCTCAATCCTTATCTCTACTCATGAAAATTCCTTTGTGGTTTTTTAACCCTCTCCTCTGTCCAGCTGCAGGGGGGAGGAGAGAGGTTGTTGGAGTGGTTTTAATAGCCCTCAGGCATCTGGCCAGGGTTAAACCACAACAACTTTTTGGTGCTGAAACCCAGGATGAGGACTGCCGAGAGAGGCAGTGGCCAGATCAAACCCACTACATTGCCCATACTAGTTCGGGTGGTCAGTTCAGTTACTACACGACACCTCAACTCACACAGCTTCTGCTTTCCATTCTGCACATGGTAATGGTCTCAGCAAGGACAACACACCTCCGTTTTAAGCCACTTAGCAAAAATCAATCAATCAATCAATCAGATTTGGCACAAATGATAAATGCCCTGCGTTGATCTCTCATTAAATGATATTCCTAATATGAACTTTGATCATAACGCCTATCAGAATTGGGACTAGCAGCTCTGGAAAAAGGGTTCACTGAGGTACTCTCAGATGATAAGACAGGGTCTCTCCTATTGCTGTTTTCCTGAGAGGTTTGTATTTTCAATAGTGACTTCTTGTCTAGATTCAGAAACTGTGCCAGATAAGGTTGAAAGCAGTTGTCACAGGAGAAACTCAGATCACAAGATGAGAATCAGTTCTGAAAAACTCAAAAAAATCTCCCAGGGTCAGCTATGACACACCTTTCTGAGTCTCACTGTAAAAGAGAGACTTACTGTAAAAGAATTAGAGAATGTCCAGTTTAGATATTTTTTAAATTAGTTTGAGTCTTATCAAAACTATATCATAAATGACCTTGGCAAAACCAGAAAACCTAAGTACTCACTGGAAAGACTAGAACTGGAAATAAATCATGAGAGACTTTCTCAAATAATATTACAGGCAATACTGTTACTAAAAACTTTGAAACAGACTAGTTGAGAAAGTTAATATTTATTAGACCTGAAAAAGTACAATATGTTAGTTGTATGCTAAACAGAAAGGCAAAAGAAATGCTGAATGCTGACTGTTGAGGAATACTAGAGCTACCAGAAGGTTTCTCATAATGCATAATTGATATGAAAAGATACTGGAGAAAATTGTCAAACCAAAAATGATACTGTGGAATTGGAAAGTGGGAGTAAGGAAAACCAGGTTAGTTCTTCACTTTTATTTGCCTTACTCTTCACAGAGTAGAGAGGATGAAAAGGATTTTAGGAATAAAATACTTTCATAAGGCTGATGGAGCACTTGAACCTGAGTAAGTGCAGAAAGACTACAGTAAATGGAGTACTGAAAAGTTGGCAAAGCTTTAAGCAGACAGATAAAAAGTAAAACTACGTAAGATTTTTTTTCAAAGAAACATGAAGACAGAATACAGTATTACTGCCAATAATGGGCAGTAAAGGGTTAATACATTACTCAGAGCCATTCTTAAGCAATTTCTGGGAAATGAGCTTACAGTAATTACATAGTAAGTAAAGCTATCCATGGACTTCAGCCCTTGCTCTTCACTGAGCTTGGCTCTGTACCAAAGTGACACCTTTCTGGATGTAGTTGAGAAAGACACTGGAATGACCAAATTGCTTTTTACTACTTCCTTGTACTTTCTGAAGATGATGATGTAATACCAACCTGCATGGTTTTGTGCTACCAGCACTGGGACTGACTTCGCTAAAGTGAGTCCAATAAGAAACTGACTCAAGTTCAAACTGATTCTTCTGACTCCCAACACTGGTAATTGCACTAGAGAGAGGAAACTGTTTTACAGGAAAGGCCATAAATTATGTCACTGAATCAAGTAGTTCTGAGTGGCATTTCCAATCATAAAGAGAGTAGTAACAAATATCCATACTGTAGCTATATGCCATGCCCAGTTCTAGATATGCTAAAAGGTACTAATGAATCCTATGACAGTAAAGAGTTATGCAGATGAGTAGCAGGACAGTTACCAAAAGGGAACTGTCATCATTTGCTAATTTCTTTATAGTCTTTATACTCACTATGAGAAAGGAGTAAAGATTTTCTTTTTTTGCCTTTGTCCTTACTACAGGATTATAAAAAACATTTTGCAGTTCACCTTGGAAGAACTTTCTCAGACTAGATTTTCTGCCACCATTGTCTGAAATTTGGACTTCCTTTCCAGTAACAACTAATTTTAAAACTATGACCTGCATGTGCAAGGAAAGACACTTGTGTCTGAGGAAGAGCCAATCTGGAAGCCACTGGCTTACTGGCAGTGTGTAGATAAATGATTCACCGGATAAACAAGTCTAGTTACTAATTTTTTTAATCTTCTTTGTTATTTTAGGACCAAGACTAGTGGTTATTAGTATTTTAATGCCCTTTGTATATTTCCTTTAAAGAGTTTTTTCACACGTTTACCACATACCCTCTCATATTTATTGCTTTGTTTCCAAAACATCAAGCTAGCGTATATTATTACATACATTTTTCTTATTTTTATATATGTAATTATATATAGAACAATAACATAAAACTGTTGAGTAGAAGGCTCTGTGAAAAATAAACAGTGTTTGCACTCTTTGTGCACATATATTTTTTTAATGTTTTTCTTCATACAGACAGAATTATATTATTCTGTTGACTATAATGCAGATGGCCATTACAGAATCACAGAATGTTTCAGGTTGAGAGGTACCTGTGGAGGTCATGTGGTCCAACCCCCTTCTCAAGCATGGCCACCTACAACCATGTTCAGACAGCTTCTGAATATGTTTAAGGAAGGAGACCCCACAACCTCCCTGGGCAGCCTGTGCCAGTGTTCAGTCACCCTCACAGGGAAAAGGTGTTTCCTGATGTTCTGACAGAGTCTCCTGTGTTTCATTTTTGTGCCCACTGCCATTGCTAATGTCACTGGACATCACTGAAAAGAGCTGACTTTGTCCTACTGGCATCTTCCCTTCAGATATTTATACATTTTAATAAGATTCCTCTGAGCCTTCTCTGCTCCAGGCTGAACAGTCCCAGCCATCTCAGCCTCTCCTCATAAGAGAGATCCTCCAGTCCTGCATCACCTTTGGGGCCCTTTGTAGGAATCTCTCCAGCATTTCCGTATCTCTCTCATACTGAGAAACCCAGCACTGGATAAAGCACTCCAGGTGTGGCCTCCCTGGTGCTGAGCAGAGGGGAACATTCACCTCTCCTTCGACCTGCTGGCAATGATCTTCCTGATGCAGCCCAGGATCCAATCAGCCTTCCTCAAGGGAAGGATACATTGCTGGCTCATTTTCAACTTGGTGTCCACCAGGACCCCCAGGTCCTTTTCTGCCAAGCTGTTCTCTAGCTGGGTAGTCCTTGGCATATACTGGTGGATGGAGACTAAAGTGAAAGAGTAACAAGGGGCTTCTTTGGTAGGGTCAGTTCTTCCTCTACATGTAAAACATTACTGTATTATTTAATTTCCACTCTGTGCTTAAAAGAATATCAATTATAGAAGCTCATTTTCATCCTATCTGATCCCCTAATGGCTAGTCCTATGGCTGGTGAAGGGCTATTTTGATTTATTTTGCCCTCTCACCAATTAATATACACACATATACAACTATGCCACATTACAGTCATTTTGTAAACTATTTTAAATTAGCACTTCTTTTCTGTGTTTGATTGCAGTAATTTGGCATATACTTTGGGCATTATGATTACTTCTATTATATACAGTAACTGTCCTTGCAGGCACGTCTGACTACCCTTCGAGAAAGAACACTCTTAAGTTGCAAATAATCGCATTTTCAAATGAGTCCCACTTTTTAACTCCTGAAAAGTTCAGTGCTCCTTTGAAGAGCAAAATTAGCTCTGTTGAAGTTAATAATTAGCAATGTAGCTGTTGAAACATTTCAGCGAGTCAAAAACTCTGTTTAATGTTTCATTCAGAACACACAGTTGCCCATGGAGGAGCGAGCAGTTTCCAGCTTTATCAATGAACTTTCTCATCATCAGTATATGGACAGATAAAATATGGAATGAGACTTCAGTTCTTGTCTTAATGAGGCACTTCAGCTTTCAGCATAAGGCACAGAAATGATCACATTGTTTACTTGCAACACAGTTTATAATTGGTGTATTAATTCAGATGATGGGAGCTTCCCACTGTGCTGTTCTCTCTTAAAAAAAAAAAAAAATCAGTGATAGTGTGTAATTTAAATGTCAAAAAAAGCTCACAAAAGGGGTGGAGTTCTCTCTTGCACAGCAATTAGACTGAGACAGTAAGCTTTTAATAACCACAATATAAATTGACAGCTATTTTGAATCTTTTCCTTTTGCCTACCACAAACTTGCTATTAGAAGCCACTGCTGTAAAGGTAGCTCATTCAGCCCATTCTATGAAACAGGGTCATTCCAAATTGTGCTCTCTCCTGCATTTCCTTCAAATTTCAAAATGGTATCTTTCCACTAATAAACAGGTAGTCAGTCCATGGTTAATTTTGTTTAATGCACATGTCTGTTTTACTTGAATCCAGATGAAAGATCATGCAAATAGGTAAATTCAATAATTTAGAAGAGTTACCAAGTATCAAATAAAATATGACTGCAAAGTCAGTGAATTATTAGGTACCCACTCCAACAGATCACAGGAGATTTGAATTTTTGAATCCACAGCTAAACTTGTAGAACAAACCCTTAACGAGCCGTGTTCTGCAGTTAGTGAGTGGAATTCAGCCAGCTACGACCATCAGATTGGAGCAGTATCCAATTTAATAAAAAAATCTGCCTTTCTATTTTGTACAGATTTAAAGCGAATTAAAAGCGATGAAAATAAAATTTCAAATTTGGAAATTGAGAGAAGGAGTAATCAGAGTTCTCAATAGTAATAGCAGAAGTGTAAAAGGGAAGGGTGTTTGTGCAGTTCTAGTTTTAGAACTCTCTTTAGGAGACTAGTCTTTCTTAGGGCCCAAGAAATAGAATTAAACAGGCTCTTCCAGAGTGCACATCCAAGAACCTGACAGGGATCTAAGTAAGCTGATGAAAATATTCTCAATGCTTTAAATATTTCCTGGGAAATGTGTAAGATTTAAGAATGCAGAGGGGTATTCACACTACCTAAACTTTGACAGGTAGGTCCTTTTTAATGGTGAATCACACTGAATCTATTTGCCCTTGGATGGCCTTTAAGAACCTCCATGATTTAAGTGCTCTGAAATGTTTTCTTTTCACAGAGCAACAGTGAAGAATTTCCTTATGCAAGTCATTAAAGATTTGTGTCTAAAAACTAGAAAGACAGACAATGAAAAAAAATCACAAACTATGTCCTTCATCCTTAATTTTCAAAAAATCTGTTTAAGTTATTAACTGACATTAAATTTAATCTGGTCACTAAAAATTATACCCAAATGATTGTTACTATTCTCTATTTTAACACTAAGGCAAATGTAACTAAAATTTAACACAGTTATTTTCACATTTTCACATGTTTAATCTATAAACCAGAGGTATCAAGACATTAAAATGCGACAATCAGGGCTCTGCCTGACTGAGAGACTTGACATTTTTTTGGTAGGAATAAACACATGACATAAGTGAAATCACCTCCCATTATCAGACCTCCTATCTTACACACATATACTTCAGCTTCTAACTAATGACCAGTTAGTTCCTGGCTAAAAATCAAACCCAGATAATCAGCTGGCATATCTGATAATAGATCTGCTGCAGTAATTTTATCATTGTGCAGGATGTGGCACTGGATTTCCAGTCATTTACTTACCGCATCCTAAAAAACATCCACCTCCCCCAACCCTCCATCCAATTATCCATGGACTCAGCAAAGCAGTCCAGGCATCATGGGAAAAAGCATATGACTGAAATAAGCACAATAATGTCAAAAAATGGCATTAAAATGGTCACCATGAAGTATTTCAATTAGTACATTTATGTGGAAGTATTGCCAGCACATTCTCTGTTCCAGAAAAGCACTCATACATTGACATGATACCTGTTTATCTGTCAATGAAGCCACCACATTCCCTGAAAACTTAGTAACCTTTAGCAAAGGTTATTGTTTTTGGTAACTTTGCTAACTTTACTATTTTTGACATGTGCCATTTTATCATCTCATTAAGCAAGGGTGCAAGTGTTTGACTATTCAAGGATGTGAGGTGGTCCTAGTCCTGCAGCTGACTGTGGAGGGTGTTCATCAGCTTTTCAGAGATCATCTCCATCTTCCTCATCTTGTCCTGCACTCGCCCCTCTCTGGATACAGAATTGAAAGTATTTCTAAAGACTGAAACTGCAGACTCAGAATGAAGTGGAAATCCAGTATTTCATCTCATGTGGCAAAGTCATTTGCATCAGAGAACTTACAGTGGTAACTTATAAAAATCAGAGTGTGTTGCACTTGGCAGACAAGCTACTCATATCCTAGGGACCTCACTGAAATCTGTGGCCTAAAGACAAATTCAAGCCTTGGCCCTCAGAGATGAGAACTACCCTGTCATTCAGAGCATGCACGATGAACTGCAAAAGAATAAAAGTTGAGCAAATAGACTTTACTTTGGCTTCCTTTACAGGTCCTGTAGTGTTGCTGCAGTATTTGCTTCTATACATTAAAACATGAAAAACAGGAAAAACACCACCCACCTACAAAGCATATATATATATCATTCCCACAGCTCTCGGATAAAATTCTGAATAATCAAGGCTCCTAGGATAAGAAGCAACCTGTCTACTTTGCCTATTACAAAAACATGACACTTGTAATTGCATTCCTTGGTGGACAGTTTTATTTAAGTGTGTCAACTACATTCAAGGCCAGTTGAATTATTATTTTATCTCTTCAATTTGTCTCTTCTAAAAAATGGTTTGGATTAATGTCAGCTGCTACTGAGACTCTTCAAGAATGTTGTATAAATGGGCAAACACTCCACAAGTCTGTTCTATTGTATCATCACCCACCATTTAACTGTTCTCCCAGTAGACCTGTTCCTGCACTTACTACTTTGGACCTAAATATTAGAGAAATGTTTATTTTCTTAAAATTCAGTTCCATAATATGTTTGTGCTGACAGGATTCTTATGTTTTGGAAAGGTCTATGTAACTACACTTTCCTCCCTGCAATCTTAGCTATAAAAGAATTACTACCAGTATTTAAAATTGCTAGAAAACTATCACAGCCTATTTCCCTTCAGAAGAATATGGTTTATGTATTGTTTCCTTACTTGGGAGGAATTTTAAGTGCCTTGTGGAAGTCTATAATTCTTCCAAGAGCTTTTTACTACAGCCTGGCACTTTTACAGTTGACAATGAGTTCTTACAGCATAAATATATTTACAAAATACCTTGTATGAAACACTATAACATTTAAAATACACTTTGGTCTTCCACAAGTTTTATCAAACTAACCAGCAGGGCTGTGCAGAGTATCCTCATGCTTGGGCACAGGTGACAATTTTTCTTAGCAACTTGCAATGTTGACAGCATTTTCCCTAGAGAAACACTGGCTAATGGCATGTCATATGAAGCCAGCCCCGTGTCTCTCTAACATTTTCGTCATCAAATTAAAACAATTCCAAACCAGTGCTCACAGGAGAGCTGTACGAGCACCTCAGTGGCATTGAGTGAGAGGACAGAATTTAGCCACCTCTAATGTATAAAGGAAAGTGCAACTGCAGCCTGGCTACTATCCCAGTTTGCCACTTTGCAAATTTTAAAGATTCCTCTAACACAAGAATACTGTATCTATGTGTCTTAAAATACATGAAGTTTCTTTACATGCCATAAGTAAATCAAATAGAGTGAAAGCAGTAATTCCCATTGGAAAATGGCTTTTGCTTCTGTGTAATGAGAGACAGACTGGTTACTTTTAAATAAATAAATTACAAGGGAAAGAGAAAGCATATGTTTTCTCAGTAACTTTTCTGGAATTGTTCTTCACCCTTGCAGAAATAACAAAGAAATAACATGTGTTTCTTACCCCACTTATCCTTCATAAAGGCTCAGAAGACAGTCAAGCTAGTTCTTAAAAGCACATCCATCATATCTTTAGCCATAAAATCAGCCAGTAAGAAAAAATACCCTCTTCTTTCCTGTTATTTTTAAAGATACACCCAAGTGCCGCAATTTTGAGCAAACCCTCTAATTCATCCCACTGAAACACTTTGTGTAGGGACAATTAATTATGAATAAGGTTATGGTTTTGGAACAATAATATTTAATATATTTTGTAGCAGAGGCAGGGGGAAAAGAAACAATAGTCATCAGAAGTTTTGCAAATGTATTTGATGTAATCTTCAAACAGCTAAATAATAAACAATATTCAGTACGATACCATTAAGCATGTACACTTTCTGTTGTGATTTATATTCTGAATAGCAAAGTTTCCATACCAGATATCCTCACTCTTTTTCCTGTGGGCAAAAAACAGCAGCTGATCTATACGATCAAGTACAGTCTTCCCTTTAAACAGCGAGTCAGAATTCTTTAAATGCCATAACATAACCACAGCCTTGACAATGAAACCTGGCTAAATGCAAGGCAGAATTACAGGAGCTGTTTCATCCCTGTGTCTAAGCTCCCAGGTCTCATATGGAGGTACCAGTACTCTGGGAGATCAATACTATCGACACAAAAAAGATGTTTTCCGTCAATTGCTTCCTAGGAATGAAACCAAGGAGAGCTTTGTTCTTCTGATAAAATACCGATCTTCACCTAACAAAACAAGGTTCATGTTTAATATTTTGTTACTCCCAAAGGACAAGCATGTGTCTACATGCTCAGAGACTCAAAACTGACTAATGTTGCTTTGGAGCGCAGAGAGGGGAGAACAAAACAAATTCAAGTCTTTCCTTTGCAAGGATCTGGCAAATCTCCAAAGCAAAATGAGGCAATTTTTTTAAGCTAAATGGAAGAGTAGGTGCTGAGCAAGAACTGCAAGTCTTAGTAGCAATCACCACTCTGCAGTTCTGTTCTCATCTGGTGAGATGGGAAATCTGGGTAAAAATATGATCTAATTCACTCATGTCCAACATCACCACAGCTAGGATGGGTATTTCAACTTGTAAAGACACCAATTCACGTGTAACCTTTTTTAAAAAAAGTTTTTCCTGTTTTTCCTATACGTTTGTTTTATCATACAGGAAAGCCTGTCAGAGCTTGTCAGATCATCCTAGTAGCAAAACCTCCAAAAATATAGATTTCCTTGAGAATCCAGAGCCTGAGGTTGCTGCTATTTGTTTGCAGGTTTATTGGCAACATCAAAAGTTTGTAGCTAAAGACTGAGATAGTGTGTTGCCCTACAACCCACCCCAAATGAAACTGAGGTTTTGCCAGGTTTTTGCTTCATTTCCTCAGTATTATTTAATGCTCAGAGAGATAGTGAACAACTGTGTCAGCTTTGTGTACCAGGAACTATAGAAATATTCAACAGCTATAAAATACAGATTTATTTTAAACTTTTATTTCTAGTTCTTGTTATTTTCAAGGATAGTTAAAGGTAAACCGGTCTGAGAGAGTAAATATGCCTGCTTATGATAGCAGAAAAATAGACCTGAATATTAAAAAGAAACACATCTCAAGAGGCAAGGGCAGTGCGACTTAAATCCAATTTGCAAGATAAAAGCTAACCAGACCACTCACTATTGCCATCTGATAGCATTCAATATTGCTTGAAATTCATTAATAGGCAAGGTAACATAAGTACAGTGTATGTATACAAAATTAATTCTATTAATTTCTACATTAGAAAAATCTAATGTAAGAGGATCAGAATAATTAAAAGGCAGTCTTACCAATCTGTGGAAAAGGCATAGCAAAACCAGTCTGAGCTTCAGAAGAATAATTATCTCATGAGACTCCCACCTCCTGGGAGTGCCCATTATTGTGCTAGGAGAGCATAAAACTGACAGCTATTCAGAAAGACCTCCAGAGCAATTTCAGCTTAGCTCTACTGCTTATCTTACCTTGTCATCTTTTTAAGATATCTGCAAGCTTCCAGCTAACTTACCAATATTGTATTTTTACAAGCGAGCAATAAATGCATCTTTTACAGCATATACTTTGCTTAACAGTCCAAATGCTGGAAAAATGCTTCTGCATCTTAAATAAAAGGTCATTCAAATTTAAACAGTTTTATAGAGTAATAATATTTCATTTAGATCTGCCTACCAACTGCTGATTGCTTAGTCAGATTAGGCAGAACTCTAAAAGAGAGAGAAGCAAAGCATTTTATTATCATTAAATATTCTCCCTATGGCAGCATTTGGAACCCAAAATCAGGTTTGGTGTTTCATCCAACTGCTAACCAGTACAGTTTAAAAATAAAACACAGCAGTTGCTGACCTAAAAGTGCTTGTGATTATAGTGTGTGGCAAGCATCCAACAGATAAAAGGAAAAGAGATGAAAAAGGAATAGGACAATAGGCCTGCTATCCATGTCAGTCATAAGTATCAGTCACAGCATCCTTTCCTAACTATTAAGAGAATAGTTTCATCTCAATGCAATGAAAAGATTACTAGAAAACATAAGAAGATGGTGTTAAAAAAAATAAATTAAGCAGCACAGAGCATCACATAAATACACTAAGGATAACTTAGGATAAGCTGATTTATTATTGTATGAGGGAGGCTTCCTTACAAATGTTAAGAAACATGGTGGAGATTTAGTTTCTTCTGAGAGCATGAGAAAAAACAACCTCAATACATCTATGTTACATTTTTATTGAAGTGACACATCACATAAATAATAAAATTATTCTGGATCAAGGTTTTATAATAATTTATTTCTACTGAAGAGTGAATTATTCCAAAACAAACTACAGCTCACCCTGGGCATATCCTTCCCTGCTTAAGGTGCATCAGAGAACAGCAGCTGACTTCATTGTATTTTTAAAGATATGCCTATAGCCTATTGCTCAACAGTTTGATTTCAGTGCATCATTTTATCTGATGCCAGTCAAGTTACTTACACTGCTGCTGTGCAAAGTCTGGTCTAGAGTCCCCAAAGAGTAAACAGATAAATGCTTCTTTCCTGACCCTAATTTATTCTCTAGAAGAACCACATTTCCTCCCAGCTTCTCACTCATTAGGGTCCAAAACTCATTCCCTGATGGAATGAGGAGGCCAGATTTGAGAGCAGTCATGTATATCTGATGAGGTCCAGGAGGCACCCAATTGGTGCCATTAGACAGTGAAATTCAGGAGAATGCCAAGTTCTGCTGCAGGCAATTTAGGATGACATAACCCTTGGATAAAAGGAGACGTGAAATGTGAGCTTCCATCTAACAACCCGAAAGTACTAGAAGAATATTAACATGAGGTGGTGCTTCATGATCATTAGTTACAAATCACACTTCCCCAAGAAATGCTTTGCAGGCACTTTTAATACAGCAGGAGAGTCTTGTACAAATGCTAATCTCAAAGTATTCACTTGAAAATGTGTTTATATAACTCATTTCAGTGTTTTTATAACAATGAAAGAAACAACTGACTAGGTGCCAAAATGGTTTGATGCCATCTCTGAAGAAAGGCTTTGCAGCTCTTATGATTTCTCTTAAAACAGATTCAACCTTAAGTTGCAATGTCCTTTACAGTACAGGTGCCTTTTGTATCAGTTCCAGTTAGGATTTCAGAGCTGTGCCCTGTGTGCTCCTTCTGGTGTACAAAAGCATTAACCTAGCAGGCATACTATTTTTTGCATATCCTAGACTGGTGCATTACATTCCTGCAGTATTTATTCTGCATCTAAATTATTACCTTAATTGTCTTCTAAACAATAGGTGACAAATACTTGCACGTTTTAATTTAAAAGTATCACAACATATGTATCAACTTTAAATTTATCAAGAAGTGAATTTAATTCGGATCAAAGTAGCATAATTGGTACTAAAGAACCATCTCCTAGAAGACAAAAAATTAATGCAGCCTACAACTGAGACCCACATGATGTTTCAACTCAATAAAAAATTTTTTATCAGAGATTGCCAAACTTTGATTTATAAAACCTACAACTTGTCCATTGATTTCAGTAGGATGAGAGTGATTTATTTTTGCCAAAGAGCTGTCCAGAGTTATATACAAGAATTGTGAGCTCAGAAATCCCAGTGGTTATAACTGCAGATGGTTCTCAGGCTCTTCTCAGTAAGCTCAGTACCAGTGACTGCAGTGTATCCTACTGCATGCTGAAGTATCAGGAACTTATACTTATCAATTATAATAATTTTATTCATGCACTATATACTAGCTAGAGCCTGCCATTCTCTTATTTATCCCTTACAGTCCAGAATTCTTGCCACTGAAAGGGCACTTGACCTAGCACCTATGTCCAGATCTACAGAAGTACTCTCCTATGACAGAATTTGCATGAACCACTAAAGCAGTGAAGATCAAAATGGCATATGGAACTACAGAAGTATATTAGTTGAACTATCCACTGGATGAATACAGATTCTGCCGACCACTGAAAGAACTATCTAGCCTGATGAAAAAGAAACAACCCTATTGAAAACCTCTTTGAAAGCTAAGCTAAAAATGTTCTAAAATCCCAAAATAGAAGCAGTATCAAACACTTTTAAATTCAAATACATTTTAAGTCCAATTCCTTCATCCCTAAATATTTTGAAGATAACCTGATTTTAGAACTGAAAGCTAAATCTTTATCTATAACCAAAGTAAAATACAGCAGTCCTGACCAAACACCAGCACTATACAATCAGATTTAAAAATTGATGAATTCTAGTGACTACATTCTAATACATTCTAATACAGATGAAAAAGTTTATCAAGGTCCAAATTTTTTTTTTCTGAATATCTCTTGATCCTTATGGTTTCAGTAGATTTTTTCATAATTTTTTCATATTTCCCTCTCTGCACTGACTTCCAAAATAAATTTTATGGGTTTACCAATTTTTTATTTCAAGTTTCACGGGTCCAGCTGGACAAAAGACAAACCAGTGACACAGCTCAGGGACATAACAGGAGGGAACACCCTGATATCTAGAAATGATAAAGAATGGATTAGCAATTAAAGGATAGCACTGAATCTTCAGACATTGAGTTTAATTTCTAACTCTTCCAAATGCTCTGTGTTATGCTCCATCCCTATCACAGAGAGAATAACTACCTCTCTGAGCTTGCCTGGGGATGGAGCCACCTTACCCTAACCCTTGTGCAGTGGCAGAATTCCTGTTCAAATATGGCCTTTTGACATCATCATAAAATGAGCCACAAATACATCTGCTGCCTCAAATAACAGGGCACATTTCAAAAACAAGCAGCTCCCTACAGAGGTAGAGTAGAAAGAGAAGAAGACTGAAGTAAACAATCCAATCTTCAGTGCAAAGTTCAGTGGATTGAATATTTCTAATATGACAAAAATAGCCAAGTTGTGCTGCAATGCTCCAACTAGGGTACAGAAATCCATGTCAGCTGTTGAGAGCATCACTGAAGAGGGGTACAGGGAAGAAAACTGCTGCTGCATCGTGAGTCAAAATGTGTCACATTTCCAAACAGAGATCCCCATAGCAGACAGCAAAAGCTGAATTCCCTCCCTCCGCTCTGGTTTTAGCTGCAACCCCACCCTGCCACGGTAGAGGAAATAAGAAGTTGTAGGGTGTGGATGTGGAAGGAAATCAAGAATGAGCTTGAGCTGGGAGAGAGATGATTTTCTTCCTTAGTAGCTTGTACAGTGCTGTGTTTTGGATTTCAGATGAGAATAATGCTGATACACACTGATGTTTTAGTTGTTGCTACATAGTGTTTACTCCAAGTCAAGGACTTTCCAGTGTCTCATGCTCTGTGAGAGAGGAGATGCACAAGCCAGGAGGGAACAGAGCTGGAACAGCTGACACACACTGGCCAAAGGGATATTCCATGCCATAGAATACCATGCTCAGTATATAAACTGAGGAGAACTGACCAGTGACTGGCATCACGTCCCAAAAAGTGAGACTCCACACCTGCCCAAAGTACAGCAGGAGGATGAGCAGGAGAGAAGGAAAGTGGTTAAGAAAACCACCTGCCTTGGTTCCCTGCCCTCACTGTGGCCCTGTGAGAGGAGCTGCTTGGCTGTGTGGGCTGGCAATGTACCAGCACTGCAAGATGCAGAAGAATCTGCTGGATCATGCCTGCATCTACCAGCTACCCTCTTACCAAGTGCTTTAATGTGGTTTCTGCTCTCTCACACTACTTGTTCTGGACAAAAAGAGCAGGTCAGGTCAGACAAACTTGCTGCTGAATATTCATCTTGGCAGCTCTTTATTTCTTTATTTATCTTTAGAAGTGCAGTCAGGGCTTGGTGGGCACCACTGCCTCTTGGCTTCATCCCAGAGTGCTTCTACATGCTGGACTAGTCTAATTCCACCACCTCCTTCTGAGGGCCTTCAGTTCTGACCACTGAGGTGAATATTTTCAGCCAGCAGCTTCACTACATCAAACAGTTATCACTGTGAGCATTCTTTTCATTAGCCAAACATTTCCCTACACTCTTTTAAGCCAAAACCACCACTTCTACTTAATAGAACAGCAATTAACTTGAAATACTTGGCTTTTTACTGCAATGCATCACTCTTTCACAACCTGATATGCTAATAAAAACTGTATGCTAACATAATGTATAAAATA
Organism: Myiotriccus ornatus; assembly: GCA_036023395.1. NCBI lineage: Eukaryota > Metazoa > Chordata > Aves > Passeriformes > Tyrannidae > Myiotriccus > Myiotriccus ornatus. The sequence goes on along the minus strand of JAYRBT010000082.1, from coordinate 34,227,729 downwards.
TCATCTCTCATTTTAAACTAAACCAAAATTTATTGGCTCTAACAGGGCAATAATGATCTACCCAATGAATATTAATGTAATAACTTAGGTAGCAGAGTCTTACACCATAAAGAAACCAAATCAGAGTGGAGCAGGTCATACAGTGCACTGAAGAAAATCTCGGTTTTTCTGTTTCAATTGAATTTCAATTCTACTCAAACCCTAATGCAGCTCCAGACTGAAAAGTAAACTTTACATGATAAGGTATTTTTTGCTACCTGGCAGCTCTCATACCCCATAAAATGTTCCATTAACCCCTCAGTAAACAAATTAATTGGCAATCTTGCAAACAACAATCCCAAGTTCTTTTATTTCTTCTAAGGCATCATTAGCAATTATAGGATGCTGGTAGGACAAATTATGCTCTCAGTTATATCTCTACAACCCACCTCTCTCCTTCTTGTGCTCTTAATCCTTACTCACTTCCACTGAAAATGCAAATCTTTACAATTATGACTGTAGGGATAATGGTACAACATTACTGCAGTAAAAATGCCCATTTACCTCAATCGTGCTTAAACTCCAAGCCTTGCACTGGCATGGATAAACATAAATTAACTTCAGTGTTTAAATGCTTAAGCTACTATTGAGTAACCACTACCCAAAACCAACCCAGCAAACAGGACTGCTAAACTCCATAGAGAGCTACACCCATCCATTTCATCTGAAAAAGGAAGCTGATGCAATGCAAGATGACATGAGAAAGTGATGATGGATTTAGTTCCTCATGAATAACAAAGTACTCCCTAACTCCATGAAGAAGCAGAGAAGTGCAGGAAGTAACAGAAGTACTGAGACAAAAGTTACCACCAAACAAAGAAATAAAGAAGAAAACCCTAAGTATGATGGGACAGACAGAATTGTCCAGGAAAAAAAAAATCTCAAATGGCTGTATAGTTCAGGTGTCTTCTCTTTCAAGTCATGTACTTCTTTTTTCCTCTTCAAACTGGACAAGGATATACTTACCTTACCCACTTCTAAAAGTTATTGTTACATACCCAATTCCAACTCTATTCATTATTCATTTATGGATTTGGAATTTCATCTCGCAAACAAGCTGTTATTGAAAATCTTTGGAGAAGTGTCTCTTGTGACTTTTGAGATGTCTTCTTAAAAGAAACATAATTTTGAAACACAATTACGCAGCAGACCTTGCACACTGATGTCTGATTGAGTAAACTTAATTAAGGTCAAAGTCAACTGCTATTGTCTGGTACCAGAAACTAACCCAGCAACAAGCCATTTCAGATTGAATAAGAAATAAAATCAGTGAAATAGTGGGTAATTGTGCTGCCATTAATGTGTTACAAAACAAACACATGCACCAAAAGTTTGACATTAAAAGTTTTCACAACATCATTTATTTATCCATCCTATTGACAAATTCTAGTTACTAATAAAATGTACTGGAAAACACAACATTCCTTTGAACTAATTATGTGTAAGAGACAGTTAAAAGTATTAAGACATAAAGGTCATGAGAACAAACAACTGGCAATACCAAAGAAAGACAAAATGCTCATCTCACCCAACATTTCCAAAGAATTTGAGAGCACGACAACCAAGCTGAAGGAGGTTCCTGCCCACATGGCAGCATCTCAGCTATATCTTACCCACTCACTCTGAAGTGCTTTGGACATAAACAATCCCAGGGCATACATCAGTACCCATACAGAAAATCCAAGGGAAAAGTTTTATGTATGCATTACCTTATCTTAACTTTAAAATACAGATTGTAACCAGTACCATTATTTGGTCTCTGAAGTAAAAAATACACAAACTGTAGACAGGTTCACTTCCTATCTTTCAATTTTATGACACTTTAACTGCACTGCATACAAAACCAGTAACGCTGTAGTGTAATTGTAAAAGTATTATGTTGAGCCAGAGCCATTCCTCTGAACAACATGGCCATTTACACCAGTATCCTAATATAATACATATTTATAATAGAGTGCCTTCTGAGATAAATTAGGCATACTGCAAATAGCCATCAGGGATATGGAAAGTAATAGTTTCTCATGACCTATTACATGTGTACAAAAGCAAGTGACTGGAATGATGTAAATATTAAGATGGTATCTTTAGCAGGCACTCCTCTGCCCTGGAGGGAGAGCGGCGGGAACACCGTCTGTGCACTTACAGCTTCCCTGGGCTTTAATGAACAGCCAAGCTGCAGACACACATCCTCTCCAAGAAGCATTTCTGCTGGTTTAAAAGGACACAGAGAAGGAGTGTAAACACATTGCTCAGTCACTAGTGGTTAACATCAGGAAGGTCAAAGGCCAGCTACAGCTGCATTAGCCAGCTAGGCAAAGGGAAACAAGAGGGGCTTCCACAAGCAACGCCAGAGGCAAAAGGAAGTTCAGGGAAATTGGAGGCCTAGAGATGAATGGAAGGGAAAAGCAATATGGAAAAGCTTGCTTCCAGACTACTGCATGGACCTCCACAGTTTAGGAAAGTTTGGGCAGTTGACAGCAGAGAAGTAACTGTTAGGGACTCATTAGCAAAATTCAGTGTATTTATTCAAACATCTGGAACTGGATAGCATTCATCCAAGGGTGCAAAGGACTTGGCTGATGTGATTGTGTGGCCTCTATGTCTGAGAAAATGCACACGATCAGTGTAAGTCCCCAGAGTTGCAAAAATGCTGATATTCCTTTTTTAAGAAAGGCAAGAAGGACCAAGAGAACAACAGGCTGGTCAGCCTCACCTCAGTCCCTGGACAGGGCAGGGAACACATTCCTTGTAGTCTACTTCCCAGCACATGAAGGACAAGAAGGCAATCAAAAACACTCAACACAGGCAGACCATGCTTCATCAAGCTGACTGCTTTTCGTAACAGAAATGACCTGCTCTGCAGATGAGGAGAGAGAGGGGGACGTGATATATCTTTACTTATTAAGATTTTTGACACTGTGACTCTCCCACACTCATGTGGGAGTTGAGGAAGTGAAGGCTAGAATAACAGACTCTTAGGTCTGTTGAAAATTGTTTGGTTGGACTGACAGTCCTGAAGAGACTTTACAACTGCTCTGCAGCTGTTAATCAGCAGAGTACCCCAATATCAATAGGAGGCTGATTTTGTTCAGTATCTTCATCAACTACTTGACTGATAAAACAGATCCCTCAGCAACTTTGTGGACAATAGTAAATAAATGACTTCTTAGCTTAATCTCTCCCTGAGAGACTCAGTTGAGAATCCAATGAGGTCCCAGTGTTCCTTAACCTGAGGGTTGGGACAACAGAAACATGTTCAACTAGAAGTGCAAAGTTCTGCCTCTGAGCAGACTAACTCCATACATCCCTGAAGGCTGAGAATTGGCTGCTTGCGTAGCAGCCTTCCTGAAATGACCTCGAGGTCATGGTGGACTCCAAACAGAACATGAACCAAGAGTGCGCTTTCTTCACAAGCAATACAAACACCATACAAAAGGCATATTACCCATAATGAGAGGTTAAGGGACTGGGCTTTATTAGTGTGGCAAAGGGGAGCTCAAGAGGCAATCTAATAGCAGCCCACAATGGTTTAAAGAGCATCTGGAGTGCTGACAAACTCACCTCAGAGTGAGTGCAGACAATGCAGCAAGTGCCAAACATCACAAACTACAGCTTAGATACTTCAGATTTGACAGTATGTGATTAACAAAATTCTGGGCAGCATGTGGAACAGGCTGTCCAGCGAGATGGTGCAACATCTACTCCTGAAGGTTTTCAAGACTAGGCTGAACAAAGCCCAGTTCACCAGACTTAGTGCTGGGAAATTGTTTTGATTCAACACCTCCAAAGGCCCCTTCCAACCAACTTTTCTCTGATACAATGAAAACATTAGTGCCTAGCTCCCTCGCACAGGCCTCCTGCCAGACCATGGAATCGTAGAATCTTTAAGGTTAGAAAAGACCTCCAAGATCATCAAGTCCAACCTGAGATGTCTCAGCTCACAAAAATGCAGAAGTAGGGTTAAACAAAAGCAGTAGGGTTAAACAAAATCGTGTTTTCCAGGCTGCATAAATAAACCAAGCTTGTTTTGCACGGAACAACGTTAGGAAACATCTTAAATGAGCATATCTGTGGGAAGATCTGAGAAAATAGTTACTTCCAGCACTACAGCCACCATAAGCAACTGAAAACGGGATGGAAAAAAGCTGCAACATGTTTCAGAGTTGGAATAGCTGCTATGTAACTAGCTGTGCATTTAGCTTCTGCCAGGATTGCTCTCTACAGACCAAGAACTCTATACCTTATCTCCCAGCAGTGGCACTACGAACAGCTGCAAGAACTTTCATGTTGTGTTCTCTTTTTTCCTGGTTTCCAACCAAACGGGCAGGTCCAGCTCACTGACAAAGATTACGTTTATCAAACAGTGAAACTCATCAGATCTGGAGTTTAAAATTTATTATGCTACAAACAAGCAGAAATGCCAACAATGCTGACACTGTCTCAACATCTCAGTCAAAGATCTCCAATAAAAGCAGTTTAAAAGATGACTAACAAGATCCAATTAACAGATTAGTCAAGATCCAGTGCACGTAGGTATACAGAGTGCTAAGCTAGTAAAATGCTGTCATGATAGTGGATGAAGAGGTAAGAACAGCTGAAACTTCAGCTAATAGCTTCTGATAGCGTGGCACTGGCAGAGATAATCCAGTGGCTGAAACCATGTCAAAGATCACAAAGAATAAATCAGGGACAACACAGGGATGCTGTCCTTGGTATATTCTTTCCAAACAAGATAACAACATTACCTTTTACCTGAATCTGCCAATTAAATGATGGGTCTGACTGGCATGTCATTTATACTTATTTAAAACAGATTAATCTGATCTACTACCACACTTAAGACATACCTGTGCACTGAGACATCTGGACGCAAACCCACTAGTTACTGGTAAGCTGCTGAGACAAACTGGTTTGGTCCCCCTGTCAGGCCACAGATTGTCCAAAGACTATGTCTGGACAGAGTGAGCATAACAAAATATTTCTAGGGATTTTTCCCAATTTAGCGGTCTAGAGGTTGTGCATCTAGGTCTCACCTAGTCATTTAGGCTACTTTAACTATCAGTCTAGAGGGAAGTTTCCAGGTGTGTTTGAGTCCTGTGTAAGATGGGTGGAATAAACCACCTCTTCACTTTCTTTTCCTCCCACCGAGGCAGCTACATCTCTCCACTTCTACCACAAAGAAGAAGCCATTTCAGAA
>JAYRBT010000082.1:34170304-34218680 GCA_036023395.1 Myiotriccus ornatus | reverse complement strand
AGGTTCCCGGGCCCTGAATAAAGCACCGCATAAACTGACACTTTGTTAGTTTGTGTCTTCATTACGGGCAGCAAGCTTGTCCAGATGATTATAGTGTTCCATACAACTGCCTTGTCCTCCTTATTATATACAGCCACTAAAAAAATCAGCAGCAATTTCGTGTACTTAAAGACTATTGATCAAAGTGTTATTCCTCTACAACCCAAACAGTCACAAATCCAATTCAGTTTTTATTTCTAACAAGTATTTTCTGGTAAATGTCATATTACTTTTCAAACCTACTCATATCATCACACTATCTTCTGTTTCACATTGAAACTACATTGAAAAAAATCTTCAGAAAATCAGCAAGGAAGCACAGATAGGGCCAATGTCCTGTTTCATTCCAGCTCCTTTCATCACTCGGGGTATTTGAAAAGCCACAACAAAAAAAGCAGAGCTCATCGACACTCACCAAGTGTCTCAACTGTCACAGAGCATAAAGCAAAACCAGGGAGAAAGAGAAATGTAACTGTGGTGCACTGAAACAACAGCAAAAACTGCCAGTGCCATAACCTTGATGATAGATTAACTGTGAAGTGTTACTGCAGCTAAAAGCATGTTGTGTAGGAAGACTGTCTAGATTCATCTTATTCTGTCACCTTGCAAATGAGCATTTTGCAAATCCTTATGGTCACAAAACCACAAGAGTGTACCACTCATATTATCCAAAACAGGCATATTAAAAGAACTTCTCTAGTCCATTGTGTAGCACAGGTAACAAATTACCAAAGTGGCAAAACTTAAAAGCCCATGAACAAATATAGGACTGATAGAAAGGATAAACCTTCCCTTTTCTCCTAAGTTGGTGAGAGTTAATTAGGAGTTAGTCAAGGGCTTCTCTGCATCTTAAGGACTAGAGATTTTTAAAAGCCACTGAGATCCTACAGTCCAGTAGAATTTCAGACTTCTCAAATTTTTCCTTCCCAACTAAACAGTGTCTTAAGTTACAAGTGTCTTCAGGCTTACATTGTATCAACGGCATTCTCAAAAACAAAGCTTAAAATTTGTGACTTATCAATGCAAGAAAGGCCACAGCAAGGATTTAAGAGTTTGGTTTGTTAAATTTAAAAGAATGCATAACTACATAGCTGCATAGCTGGCAGTCAAGGGAGCATGATGGGAGGAGGAAATATGACCAGGGAAATAGTACAGTACTTTGAGGCAAGCGAGAACTGAAGACCACAGGAACTGTAGCTGTCTACACTGGGGTGAAGCACAAGGTAAGGGGGTGAAGTCATGCAGTGCACTGGGTTTGTTACAAATCCATGGGAAAACAGGTTTCATTGCTGTTCTGCTAATGGAACAATTTGTTGATCATGATGATTGCCCAACTGAGGAAGTATTATATTCATCCTCTCTAGTGCCAGGCACAACCATACATCTAGCCAAAGACTTCATTCATTGTCCTTTTATTCCTGCAATTGTGAATCATCCCTGCCTTTGCATATTCATGCCTAAGCCTGCAATTAACCTGCCAGCCATGTTACTCATGGGTAGAAATTGCCAGGTTCCCCTCTTATTATTTATTTATTTTTGTTTGGGCAGTGAAGATACAGCTAATACATATAAATTTAAATGGTACTCTATATACTCTCTACTCTACACCTGATTATTAAGAGCAAATCACTCTTATCACGCTCAGATACAAAGTCAATAATCTATGAGAGAATAGCATATCTGAATCAGATACATTTAAAAAACATACTAAACTTTGGAAACAAATAAAAGGAAAAACAACATGAAAATCTAATGAAAATCTATCACCAAAAAGTCTGTGTCATAAAGAATGAGTGCTTACTTAGCAAAATACATGTAAATATTTGTGTTCAGGAGGCAAGTATTAAAAATGAGATCTTCTCCAAGTTTTGTCTTACTGTCAGTCTCAGCACAATGCCAGCTGCTCATTCTTCTCAAATACTAAGAACTTAGCGCTGCAAATTTGAGGTTAACTGGGACATTGGGCCTGTTTTCAAGAGATTCTGAGTCCTAGGTTTTCAGCTTTAGAAACTTTCAACCAGCTGCTCTTAGAGTACCAAACTGCTCACCTAAAATTTGGATACACTAATCATCAGGTGTTACTGAAGGCACTGCTTTATCTCAAATTTTCATCTCCTTTTTGTCAAGGGAAAATCTCTCTATATATGCAGTGTTTATCACCGAAGTTCTCTGCTGCATGCTTATGACCCTAAAAGTTCAATTGCTTAGTTATTCTAAATACCCATGCAACAGAATCACTAGAGGCTTCCCAAATGCCCTCACCTAGGATGCTCCACACTATCAAAATATACTTCTAATCTTCAAAATGTATTCTGTATTTGGCTTTGACTCTTTTTATCCTTGTATTTCAGTCATTTTGAATTAATGGGGCCACTCTTCCTGCAGTGAGGTGATTTGAAAGCTCCAAGCAAGGTAACAATGTGCTTTTACACTATCAATGAACATTTTGACTACAACCCTGACAACACTCTCATAAATCTGATTACTCCACAGAGTTGAAAGAACTTGAATGCCTGTGTTATACGCAGACTAACATTATGATGTACAGACTGAAAACAAAGAACAGCTTCAAACAACCACACTGCCAGAGGTAAAAGAGGCAGAGGGAGGCTCCTCTTGTACCAAGGAGGCTTTGAAGCTACCAGCGTTAGTGGCAGGTCTAGACTAGCATCAAGCCCATAAAGTAAACAGAAAACATGTAGGTAAAATTTGAGATTATCAGCCTTACAGTGTCTCTTTAAACAATTATTTCATTGTTGATACGCTCCATGGCTTTCAGAATCATGCTTCCTATTAAAAATTCTCATGTGTAACATAAACAAAAAAATACAGGAAGCGTTAAATTAAAAAAATGCAATTAATAGCTCTGGGTTGGTTATTTCACAACACTTTACACATCTGATTTCTCAAAGGCATCTAGTCATGTTTTCCTTCCTTATAATAGACATTAGAGAACAAATTATAGACTTAAAGGTAAATGAGAGTTGGGACATGGAGCTAGAAGTCAGTCTATTCCAAAAAGTGTTCTGCTGACTGCATTGCAAATAGGGTGAGAAACAAAAACTTCACTACTCCAGTAGCACCGCATGAAGAGAGAAGCCAGAATTTGTGTAACCAATACTCAGCACATTATTATTATTATATAGATTACCCAGATTTTAAATTATAAACCAAGAATGAAGCATTTATCTCCACTTCTCATGTCCAATAAAGACATTTACTTAAGAGAACCTGGGACTTTGTCATGCTCTTGTCACCTTGTACAAGAGACCCATGGTAGTTACACTGTTGTGGCTTCACTTACTACTACAAATAGTAAGCAAGTCCCTCAGTAAATCATCCCTGAACACAGGATGTGGCTGTGCCAAACTACTCTGAGTTGGGTTATCGAATCTGGAATGCTTGATTAAGCTGGGAGTGGTTCTGAGGCTTCTTCCCGGAGGTGGGAAGCCACTGATTTCTTTCTGCTCAATTTTTGAGTACAACAGTATATATGAAGTATTTTTCAAAAAACATGTACAGTATGAGATATGCAATTCTGAATTCTTAATAAAAAAGTTCAAAATTTTCATTTTAAGCTTTCATTAACAACCTGATGAAGATTTTGTTAATATTGAAGTTGATTATACCAGCTTCATTCCTTAAGGCATTTGTCTGAACTCACAGAATAAATATGTTTAACATAAAAATCACTTTCTACAGCATGCAAATGTATGTTATTGTATAAAACACTCAGGTCTTATTTCCTTAAAAGAAAGATAGAGTCTAACACACCCATTTCTAATAGGTTCTAAAAGACAATCTTCAGAAAGGACCTTTCTGTTTTAAAACTCCTTTGCCTCTGAAACATTTTCTGCTTTATACCTTTTGTGATTTCCTGGTGTCACCCACCACTCTATCAATTTAAATTTCAAAAAGCTGGAGGCACTTTCTTTTTCTTCCCTTGTCCAATCAGTGTTCATCCAGTGCTACTTCTTCACAACATCTCTAAGAGTTGTCTCCTTTCCAAAACAAGATAAAAATTGTTCCTCACGTCCCACCAGCTCCTGTCTGGATTGGTGATCTATTCAATATGTGTCAGTCTACCTAGACAATATGAGGGAAGGCTGCTTCAGCATAAAGATTTCTGAAGCACCCTGGGGTTTCCAATGCTCTAAGAACCTCTGGCTGGAGAGTCGTAACAACTTTTGACTTCTAACAGCATTTAAACTTGCTATGGGATAAATTTTCTCAGAAATCACTGTATTTTTTTTCATACATGACATTATGTAATTACATCAGGCCCAACTAACATTTTTCCCAAGAGTAAATTTGCCAAACAACGCTAATTCCAAAACCTAAATACCATCCAAGTGGACTAGACAGCTTGCCTAAGCCAGCAGATCTCCAACCTCATTCTAATTCTGAGGACGCCAATGACGATGGCAGCTTTCCGCAGACCTTCAGCAATTTGTCTCAGTGGAGATCTGATTCAATGTTTTATGTACTTGGTTTGTAATAAGATCTGTGCAGAATGGTTCTGATGTGTATTCCTTGCACTCCCAAACCTCCTACTGCCACTCACAGTCACTCTTGGAGTACAGGCAACACAGGAGCCATTTCTAAATAATACTGTAGCACACAGAAATCATATTTTCCACGGGAAAATAATATACAGCTTGTGCATGTGAACAGAAATCAGAACATATTCTTTGGTTTCAGTCACATTCTTGAAAAGCCTGAAGCATTTTGTAAATAATCTCTTTCCTCAGAAGAAGAATTATGGTTTTGAAGCCACACTGTACAGTTGACGCCCAGGTGGTTTTGCTGAGCAAAGAGCATTTGGGAACAAGAAACTGCATAAAAAGCATAATATTTAAAGACGGTGTTTTAACACCCTGAAACTTACCATCACTTCTGCCAAGAGAAGTATTCTGTACTACACAGGACATACACTCAGAATGAATAAGGTTTTCTGAAGTGGTAAATGGTGTTGTGCACAGTGATTATCCCACATGGTGCCTAATCCCAGCTTGAACATTATAGAGCAGTATGGCAATAAAACACCAGACTATAAACATGGTTAGTCAAAACCTTTGCCAGTCCTAGAAGAGAGACAGGTATGTTAAAATATTTAAGCAAAGCTAAAATACCACACCATCCAAGTTCTGTTTTTTTTCTGTGAGACATGTAATCATTACCTGCTTAAAAAACAGGATACAAACCATTTAAAAGAGGAGTGAAAGCGTGCGGGGCTGCACATGACTGTTTCCTGTTGGACTTCACCAGCTACTTCTGTGACCCGTGCAATCAGAGATAGGAAATGCCTTTAAGGAGGCACTGGGCTGCTTTGAAAGCATACACCAGCTTCCTACCACTAATATGGTAAGTTTCTTCTTTAAATTCTTTTGCTTGTTTCTGCTACTATTCAAGTGTTCAAAATTTCCTTTCTTGCCTTTCTATTTTTCCCTTTCCTATATTCCCTCTAATGGCTTTTTCTTCTACAAATAGTTATATCCATTCACAAGTATTTTTTTTTTAATTTTCCTAATATTCAAAGTCCATATGTTCCTCTTTAACCTTTCCATTCCCCTAGGTCTGGGCCAGCCTTTACTTTTAAACTTCCCTTATAGCTGGTGAGCATATAGGCTCAAGGCTGATGCTGGAAAGAAGCTAAAGGAAATTAGGGAGCAAAATTACCTAAGTCTGAGCATTCCCAAAAACGTTGTGCTTGCTAAGATCTAAGTAATGCAAAGGTAAATGCACAAATTCCTTATTTACATAAACAGCAGGAAGAATGTATGAACATTAACATACAAAAAGTGTATCCATGAATTGCAACAGCTTACAATATCACTTATCACCTGAAATTAAAATTAGAAGAATGAAAAAGATGTGAAATACGATGAAAAACTTCACAAGGTTCAGAAAATTCCACTTGCAAAGTGGGCCAAAGTCCTGTAACTTTTCTGCACCCTCAGTATTTCTTCTGCTCACTTAATTACATTCCAAACTTCAAATTTTGGCTAACACATTTGCATATGCTTTGTACTTCAAAGGCTGACTTGCTTATTAGCATAGCCTAGTTCCTGTTACTTATATAAATAACTATGAACAGGAGTCACATTGATCTAGCTACACTTCATTTCTATTGTCTGTATTGGGAATTCTTCAGATGCAAGCTCCCATGGAAATTTTTAGTTGGTTTGGTATAATCAATTTTTGATTATGCTTCTACATGGAAAAACCCCACCTCTTTTTATTAATAGAAAAAAAATAATTTTGTTAGGGAAGTTACAGATGTTTGTGGGCTCAGTGAAAATGTTGATGCCAAAACAAATTAACTTAGATACAAAGGGATAAACACAAACTATTAAATACGAAGATTAGAAGAAGACAGAATTTGATCTGATTTTCATATATTTTGGAAAAAAAGACTTCATAGACATTAAATTTTATCTAAAAGGAGTTTGATTTTTATATAGTTCACTTTAAACATTTGAAAAAGTTTTAGAAACTTTAATTCATTTAGAAAAATTTTTTTTGCAAGTACAATAAAATGGTTATAGTATAATCTATGGCATGTGGGTGAGGTAAAGTGCATATATACGCTTGCTCATGGCAATACTTAGGGCCTCACAGCTAAACTTCAGGTAATTATTATGGCCACTGAGAAGCTGCTGAATCAGAACTGTTAAAATGTGCTTTAACAAAACATAGCAAGGACTTTATCAAGATTTTTCCCCCTTCATCTATCCAGTCTACAGTTACTCCTTCCTCTTGCTAGGCAAAGAATGTTTCTTCTGAGTATTTAAAGTTGTGTTTTATTCCTGAAAGAGCATGTACTAAAGGTTTTCTGATAGCATCGCCACATCCTGCCACTGACCATAACAGCACTTTGAAAGGGAGACTTGTCATTCTGCAGGATGACCAGAATCCCTCATGCTCACAAGCAGGGCAGAAAAGAAGCTAGAACACTTTGTCCTGGAGAGTGCAGGAAAAAAAACTCATTTTCTGGGGTTTAATTTTTTCCCCCTATGACATGTATTTACATCCATTTCTAAATTTCTTCTAAAACTTCTCTAGAACTGTGACTCAACTGAGGTTTACTCAGAGCCATCATTCAGTGAGAGTTTGTTGGCACTGCCTTTCTTTAAAAGGAGAGCAGGACGAAGGGTGGACAGATGTGACAGGGCCATCTGCAAGTGTTTCTTCAGCATCCTCATTTCCTCCGTGTATTCTGACCAGCTATGGCCCCAGAAAGTCCATTTCGATGAAAGCGATCTACTCAACAAATCGGGACATGTCCTCCTTGGTAACGTACCAGACAAAGCCTGGGCAAAGCCTGGTGTTTTGTTTGTGTTTCTTGGTGTTTTGAAAAGTGTGCTTTCAACTTTCTTCTAGCCAGAGAACAATGTGCAATTATTCATTTATTTTAATACCCTATAACCTAGTTTGTATAAACCATATATCCCATGTCAAAACAAGAACAAAGAGGAAGTTCCAGCTTCTTCACAGCTTCTCCTGAGTGTGCAGTCACCACCAGCATCGTTATGGAAATGACGCATCCTTTTGGAAATGCATTGACAAGCATCTCTTTGAACTGAACTCCAAACTCAAGAGGAGTAATGGCAATATGCCCAACATGTTTGTGTGCTACGCCAGTAAATGAGCCTGTCATGCTTGCATTTTCTTCTGTGCCATAGTCCCCTGTGCCCTGGCTTAAAAGTGATTTATTACTCATCAACCGAGAAGGCATATCAAGGAGGAAAAAGGAATAAACTTCAAGTGTTCATAAATTAGCATATACATTGCCCAAATTGCACCACCTTTTCTGCTAATCCAACTATATGTTTTAACAGGAAAAAAGCTTTGTCTGACATATGCTTATTATTAAAAAAAAACCCCAAACAACAAACCTCTTTGCTTTTTGAAGTGCCATGCAACATCTTATCGTACCTTAGCATTTTTGGTCCCTAATTTAATTTCCTAAGGTTTTTATCATTACATGATTTTCATATGTCAAATATTGACTTCAGCATATGTATGTTCTTGGTGCTCTAAGAGGAGAAATGGTCTATATATGGGAAAATGATACTTGAAAGACAACAAAAGACTAAAGACCCAAATACATGAAATAGAAGAAGTACTGATGGATATAACTTTTTTTAATTGTCTTTTGTGATATATCAGTGACATTAAATGAGATTTTTCCCATTATTTTTCCTATGGGAGGGCAAAGCTGCTTTTAGAAAACAAAAGTGTGCAGTTCTTCACTTGACCTCATTCTGGAAACCAGCAAAAATATACCAAGGGGATGTTTTGTTTGTTCCTTGGCTGGTTTCTGGTAACAGCAACATATGCAAAGAGACCACAAACTCGAATAATTCTTAAGATACATGAATCTTTGTAACGTTAATATTTCCTACATTATGATTTAGTCATCACTGCCTGCTAGTTAACTTCTAATTTATTAAGTATGTGTTTACAAAAAGATTCACCCAATGGTAAATTCCCATCAAAATTTTAACCTGTCAAAATAAGTAATGTAGAAATAGCTGATACAGCTATCAAACATTCATCGAAATATTAGGGGAAAGATTGCATTCAGCTGTATTCTGAAGAGAAACACACTACAGATTTTATTATTACACTGCCAGATGCTCAGGTTTCTTTTAATGGAGTTAAGTGGAATAAATTTCTCAAAATGTAGTTCTATATTTGCTGAACCAAGCATTCCAGAAAACACTGCATTTTCTAAAAAGTTAAGAGTTAGCTTTTTGCCCTGAAATAAACAACCTCCACGCCAGATTTTTAAAAAAAATATATTTCATATATAATAAACAGAACATTATAGTTATACACAGTTTTTAGTTCACAGACTATTTTTTGAACCCCTTTGTCTTGGAATGACCTATTTATTTATTGAATTAACAAAACTGAATTTGGATTTTTAATTCCTCCTGCAGTTGCAAAACTCATTTCCTTCAAAAAATTGATCACAACATCAAAACATTTGTTTCCCTCAGTAACCCAGTTAAACATGTGTATTGGTACACACGTCACAGATTTTCCAAATTAGTTAAGATGCTGTATTTGCAAAGATTTTCACAGCCTTCACTGAAATACATGTGAAAAAAATAGTACTCTTTAAACTGTTAATTTATACTGATGTTGAAAAGATACAGGGCATATAAGAGAAATTTTGTCAGGTTAGACCCTGCTGCAGCCAGCCTGGACAGAAGGTTGGGTGCTGCCTGTTCCAGATAGCTGGCTCCTCCACCACCACTGCTGCACACCGAAGTCCTGGCAATCCCTCCAGTCCCTGCTGCCCTTTGTCACAGAGGTTTTGGTTAAATATACACGCAGGCATTTATCCACCCTTCAAACACTTCCTCTTCAGATCAGTGCTTCACTGTGCACAAGGAAATGTTTCCAGTTACATCCTGCCCCTCTGTGAACTTGACTAGCCTTTACCACTTTTTCCCAACCTAAAAAGAAACAATAGCAGCAAGTTCACTTTCTGTAATTAGCACTTTAACTAAGATTTAAGCCATACCCTACCTTATTTCTTAAAACCAAATGTAAAATTAGAATTAGACAAACCCAGTCTAAGACTACATCTACATAACCTGGGTACTAAACTTGCTTGATCTATGTTTAGGTCTGCCTACTTTTCTTAACTAAACACATTTTTCAACCACAAGTATGTTCCTACCAACCCTTCTGAATAAACCCCTTATGGAAACTGTGAAGCATGACCTCTACAGCCCCACTTGCTCCTGATGTACAGACCATAGTTCATTTATCTTGCTGCAGATGAGGCTTTAATTTCAAAGCTCCCACTCCTTCCTTTCTGCTGAGCTTCTTCTGTAGGAGACTGACACCATGCACCTTTCCTTAGACGTTCTCACTCTTCCTAGTAGATGCCTGTTGTTTCCCTGAATGACAACAAACTGACTTATTTATGCAGGCCTGGACATTCTCCTGCTGGATAAATCTGACGGTTGTCACCTGCTGTGACAGACACAACAGTATATCACAGCAGTTTAAAGCAAGGCCAGTCAGGCTTTAACGCTGCTGCACAAAGCGTCAGGTCTGAATGTGGGTCCACAAGCCCAGGTGGGATTGCAACAATCAGAAACAGGGTTTCAAGGATGTCTCAACTCCAGAGAACCAGTGCAGCTTGCATCTGGAAATGGCACTTCAAGGCTGGAAGGCAGAAAAGAGTCCAAAGCAGGTAAGTTTTGGAACTGCTCACATAAAAGGTGTATCAGTGTCCTAGTAAGAACAGCTGGGACCAGTTCATTACTGTGTGGGTGTAACCCAACTGTGTGTTCTACACCATCTATGTTATTCCCCAGAAACTGTTAACAATAGACAGTTTGCAGCAGCTGCCCGGAGCACACCTGATCCCTCAGGCTATAAGCTGGGTGTTAAGAGGCCTGTGAGATAGGAGGATGTTCCTGTCCTCACATCCACAACTCACCATCACCCCTTATGGAAACCCCCCTCCCTGCCCTGGGGAAGTTACTAGGCATTCCTGCCCGAACCTGAGTGTATATGATCTTGGGGTCTTGGGACTTCTGGTACCTCTCCTGGGATCCAGAGGAGAAACAGAACCTCGACCAGACTGCAACCATCACTCACACCAACAGGTTTTTCCTCTCCTTTTATTTTTGGACTCAGGGGGCCCATGTGGGACTCAGCACAGGGGGCCAACAAACATCATTTTGTTCGTAACCCAGGGTGCCGGGTTATACATCTGCAGTTTTTTTGTGTTAAAACCAACTGTTCATCTGTATAATTGTATTTTTTGTATTATTTTTATTAAATTGTAATTCTGACTCATAATCTCTTTTGAGTTGGGTTCATTTCTCCTGCTGGTTTACCTTTAACCAGCACAATCAGCTTGAACAGGCACTAATAGAAGAAGGTCATGAAAACTGCAAATATTGCCTTGGCAATTTTCAAAGCTACTCCTCTACAGTTCTGTTTATGAAAGTGACACATCAGACATGAAAGAGACTTGCTCACATTACAGAATACATTGCATCATTCTAAATAATCTAAGTGCAGTCAGAAAATTCCTTCATGGAGAACAACCCAATTATAGGAAAGAAATTTAAACACCAACTTTCCCTCCTATGCCACTTAGTTTATAAGAAGACCAAATGCTGATTATGCTCATAAATCTCAAAGACAAGTTCATAGATAAATTCAAAGATGTATAAATTTCACACCCCAACAGACATTCAACAATTGAAATGGTGTCACCAAAATGGTTTTTCATTCTCTTTGAATGTGAGGGTACATGCAAAATTTGGCCCTTATGGCTGCATAACAGGCTTATCTACACAAAAATGTAGTCCTCTTAACTTGAGCCCTAGCTCTTTGGCAAGACTGGGTGAATAGTTTTCAAATGAGAGCTGGCACGCCCCGCAGTACTGTTTGTAAAAATGAGGGCAGAACTCAGGGTCCTCTTGAATATACCTTGTCCAGATGAAACTCAGCTGGGCCTGACAATGGTCCCATGCCATTTCCCATACATAAGGAACTAGACTGTTTCTAAAGACAAATCTTTCCCATCCTATATCCTGCTGCATCATCCCAGCTCACCCAATAACCTCAGTGTGGGGCTGGCATAGATTGTGACTTGAAGTGCTCAAAAAAAAGGTCACTTTTCAATCACACTGCTCGGTTTCATCCTCTGAGGCCTCTCAGAAGCAGGTAGTAAAGGCCTTGTCCAGAGTCCATTTCACACCAAAGGAATCCACAGTCCCCAGCAATCTTGATTGAAGGATTCACACCTTCCCAAGGGCAACTGCTCTGAAGGTGTTTGATCTTGCTACTTTTAAATAATGAAAAAGCATAGCCATTTGTTGAAAGATGATACTGGCTTTTAATACTAATTTCTGGCCAGCTAATAGGATATATCTCATTGAGAAATGAGAAATTTGGAACCTATTTTCTTATGTTTCCATTCAATTCTCAAGCTCAGACCTGTTAAAGGTATAGATGATTCTGGGAGTGTTGTTTTTCCCCTCTACCACTTCTCGTGAAAATTCACTCAATGCCTCTGAGCCAGAAAATTCAGCATAAAATAACCTGGTTGGGATTCAGCAATAAATAATTTCTGGAGTGGAAAAGAAATCATTTTAGAAACATACAAATACTTAAATCATACAAAACACATATATTGAGTAATAGTGCCAAGGAGCAGATTTAATCCTGAAGTCCTTAAGATGCCAGAGCTAAATTATGCTGGATGTTGTGGTCCCAATTAGTAAAAATACTTATGCACAAGCTTTGTATTAAGCCTCAGTGTAATCCAATGAAGTCTATGAAAAGTATGCTGCCTCAAACAAGTAAAACTTCTGTTGAATACAACAGGAGTTCTGTTTGTGCAAGGTAGAAAAGCTACCTCGAACAAAAATCCGGTGTGTGAGAGTAATACTTGGGCTGAATAATTAATCCCTCTTACTCACATAAACCTTATTTCCCTGTTCAGAGAATTCTGTCCCACCTTTTAAGGTGTTTTTAGTCTGATGGATATAATAAACTTAATACTCCATCCATAAGATTTCGGGACGTGAGATGTAGAGCATTTAATTCTATTACAGTTTTATCAAAAGAAGCTCCTTTCATTCGGTTAAGGATCAGAAAGAGAGCACTTCTAATCCAATGACTCTTCTAATTTTAGTAATGGAGACCTAATTTAATTTTAGACATGTAGATAAAAGGATACTAAAAAATGAGACATGTCAATGAAGGTGTTGTTACAAGTACTGTAAACAACTGTCTGTTTTCTCTTATTGTCTTAAAGCCCTGTATGAAAATGTCTTCACTGAAACTGATTCCTTCAAAAGCAAGCAAATCATGGAAAAATACAATGGAGCCATGTAGCGCATGGAGACATACTAATGATGCACACTCACGCTCAGAATCTCAAAGACTGCCAGGAGCAACTACCTCATTTATACTAAATCTTTAAAAGTGACTACTTTCAAAACAAAACAAGAGGAAAACAGTAGTACTCTCTACGAGGTGAAAGTTAGTGCCCATTTCCCTTTTCTACTTGCAAGAGACCACCTCCACCTGCCACCGCCACCCCAAGCGAACAGAATTTTCGATGCAATCTGGATTCCCACACGCAAACACCAGAGAAAAATCTTGCCAGCAGCTTGGAAGACACCATCAGACACTGACTGGCAGCACTGGAGGTATCCATGATGCTGACCCAGCATGCCAGCTCTCGCACTCGCTGTTCACCACACCAGGCCTGCAAGGGTACTAAAGCCCTGGTACAGTGACACTGCTGAAGCTACAATCACACAGCACTTTACTGAGGTTGCACAATTGCTTTTCTAATCTAATGGGCAGGGCAAAAAGAGTGGTTGTGGTTCAGAGAAGGTGTTCCAATCCCTCTGAAAGCTCCAGGCCTTCTCGCCCTCTGCAAGAGCACGTGGCCATGGTGATGGGCAGGCAGGGGCATAGTACAAAGCCATTAGTAATACTAGGAGTACATCACTCTGGTTGCTACACCACTTGTATTCATCAAACATGTAAATGTGCTAAGAATGCACTAATTACTGCTTTCCCAAGATAATTTTTCCTGTCAATATCTTCAGTTTGCACCACAGTTTCTAGTAGCAGCAGTCGCCGAAACATTGATATGTCTCATTTTTAATAGCAGCAGTAACAGGCATCAGTAGTTTACCTGTGAATTTTTAGGCTGCCAACACCTGGTTTTTGCATTTTTCTGAAAATTTGTCCTATTTCACTGTCAAATGCTGCCTATTTGTTACATTCAAAATATCTTAGCAAATAACTTGCATCCTGCATTTAGACATTCTGTATCATAAAGATTAAGTTAACTAAGCACTCTCAACACCCAGCCAATTTCCAATTATGGTAAACCCAGTAACTTGTCAACAGGAATTCTCTTTCCACGATTAAAATCAAGAAAACACTTTTTATCAGAGCAGATAACAAGAATTTGGTCTATTTTCCAGCATAGCATAGATCAAAGACAAAGCCAAGAGCAGGAGAACAGAAACTTGTCTTGCAAGTAAAACAACATCCTACTAAACATAAATAGTTATTTGAGAATATTCATGTACTTTAGACATATGTATTCATATGCATTACCTCAGAGCACTTATTTAAAGTAACAAATTTGCTCTTAGAATTCATACAGCAATACACAACCCAAGTCTGTAGCACGTACTGCAGAAACAACAAGTATGAATTAAAATTTTTGCTTCAAAAGTATTTAGATTCTTTTGACAATCAGTAAGAGAGAAACAATCCACTGGTGATACAACTAATTGTTCATATGTCAGATCTTAATTTTTGTACTCTGATGTGAAATCATTACTTTCAGAATTTTTCAAATTTGCAGGAATAAAAAGGACTTTCAGCTTCCCCTTAACTGCTGCTGTTGAATGATTTTACACCATTTTTCAAGCCTGCATTTACTCAAGCTTACTTTCTATGTTCAGCGATGACTAATAAGGAGGCCTAATGAGCTTAATTCCCTATTTCTTTCATGGTTTTAAACAAACGAAAGCCCATGCTTTCTTCCTTCTTTTCAATAGCAGAAAAGGAGGGGAGCACTGGCAGTCCAGGACCTGGGTAAGGACAGATGAGAGACTGGCAGATGGAAACCTAATCCCTAGCAACCTTCTCCCACCCCAGCCCCCTTCCCTTTTCCAATTTCCCACCTCTCTCTCCTATTAAGACCTTCTGAAGCTGACAAGTTGCCGCCAGCATCTCCTCCCCTCCCACCCAAAAAGGCCAGGCAAATCTGGGACCTCAAAAGAAGACAGGAGAAGCAGAGGGCTCAGGTAGCTGAACACTGCCATTTCAAACAGAAGGGAGAGAGGAGAAAAGGATGGATGCTTACTAATTTTTGAGCAGACCAGGAGACTAGTGATAAAACTTTGGGCAAAATAGGGGAACAAAAATGCATTTAACAGTTAAGTTGGTTAAATTATTCGGAGAATGAAAACAACTGGGTGTAGAGTTAAGAAACAAATGTTTTTGAGTAGGTGACAATAGGTAATTGGCAGCAAAATGTTCTCCAGCTCTACGACTCAAAGCTTTCATTTCAAAATACATATTAACTTCTATTATGCTTAATTCCTTTAAACAATACTGTAAGAAATTTGTCAGATCCTGAAACACACAGCCTTGGGAAAGACAGGGAATAATTTCTGAAACTTCACCCCACTCAAACATCTCTTCAAATGGCCCTAATTTACATAGAGATTTGTTAATGTACCTAAGGAATAATAGGAGGGAATAGCCAGAAAGCAAGTCCACTCCCCCTTTGTGGGCCATGGCTTCCTTCTGCTTGTGCCTGTCAATATTCCAGGCCTCATTTTCATCTAAAATTGGTGTCATGCTGCAAAATGTAGTCATTCACTTTGAGAACTGCAATTATTACTGTGCTCACATGCAGCAAAGCACCATCTGGCCTGTTCACAATGCAGGCACAATGCAAGAAGAGTGAGCGCTGATGTAAATGGTTTTCCAGTAATACTGAATTCCTCCATAAAAAGCAAGTACACTTGTATTTCAATAATTACTCACAGAATCAAGCACTCTTAGATGTCAATGAATACTCAAATTTTTTGAATGAACCCTGCTATCATCTTCTGTTACATATCAGTCAATATTTCAGGGACCTGAAGAATCACTGAAATTGTATCTATCTGGATGGATTTCCAAAATTTCTAGAGATCTGCATTCTCCTAGGCATACCCAGGTATATACATACAAATGTATATTCCTATTTTTGAGTCGAAACAACATATGGATTATTCAAACACATAAGAAAATAGTACCAATCCATGCCATCATTTCAGTAAAAAATTACAGAGCTAGGAAGTGCTCACCATTATTTACAACTGTTAGCATTTAAATATACATGATCTAATGCTCAAGCTAGCATTTCAGCTATGCCTCCATGAACAGCAATAATACCATTTAAAATGAATAGCCCACCACAGTCACAGAATGCATTACTGAGCATATAATGAATTAAGTTGGTCACACAGATGGCAGTTCCTCCTCTGCCCTTCCCTCCCCTGCACTTTGGAAATATATGATATCAATAGTGATGTGATAACACAGGCAAAGGTATACTGAGAAGCACTAGTTTGGGTACAGACTTGGGTGAGTTTTACACTAGAGTTTAGGCACAGATCAAGCAACTGCTTTGGAAGCAATAGCAATCCAAGCTGATGGGAAAGGCAGAAAAATAGCTGGACCAAATTAGTAGAAATCTCACAGAATTATTTGTAACAAAGACATAATTCCTTCTTACATTGAGATATGGTAAAAATCACTGCTCTTGGCAAAGCCTGATGCCTTCCCAACCAGAACCAAGAGAGAAATACTCTGAGCATTTTGGATTTGTCCCAGATCAAAATGTAGAAGTACTTGAGAACAGGTTTCAGTTTGGGGCAAAAACTGATGATAATGCTTAGCAGAAAGCAAGTGGCAATTCAATTACCAAGCTGCCACATTTCAACATTTTGTTATAAAGAATTAAACTTGCAAATTTCAGCATGACTTTGCTGTACAAGTGAAAAACAAAATGATAAGGACTACCAACCACAGGAAATTTGTGTTCAAACTCAGATTCTGCTCAGTTAGTCCGAGCCATCCAATGCTGCTACAAAATCATTGAACGCAACTCTTAAAA
Source organism: Myiotriccus ornatus (assembly GCA_036023395.1). Classification (NCBI taxonomy): domain Eukaryota; kingdom Metazoa; phylum Chordata; class Aves; order Passeriformes; family Tyrannidae; genus Myiotriccus; species Myiotriccus ornatus. The sequence continues at coordinate 34,201,948 of JAYRBT010000082.1, read as the reverse complement.
AAATGAGTATTTCTTTTTCCAAGTGATGAACCCTCATGTCAAATATCAGGGAACACAGATAAGAACTCTGCTGTTAAAAAGCTGGAGCTCAAGGCACAAGGGTAGAAGAGAAAGGAGGGAGGGACCCACCCAGGGAGTTCTAGCTGTGCCAGCCTTTCTTTGTCCATAGAGAAAACCCAGTTAATGACTATAAAATCACAATAGATGCCAAGGTACTCCAAAAGATCTCATTTGATGGAGGAAAGAAGCCAGCATTAAACTGAGAACAAGTACAACAAGGAACGGACTGGGGAAATGAATAGGAAATATAAAAAGATAGCGTATTATTTGTTCCCAGAAGCACAGCATAAGATGTTGGATACAGCAGGCATGTCCACCATTGTTCACATGATGTCTTTGTTATGAAAGTAATTTAAGTTTTTGTGTAGAATACAATATACAACCAGGACAGATAAATGAATATCACATCACCCAACTAATAGTTGGCAACCGGCAGCAATATAAAAATTAAGCTGGTACAGATTACTTGCAAATACTTCAACAAATATTTATATATTTTAGAATGCATCAATTAAGCTCATGAACAGGACCTGAAGGACAGTGAAATTATTTTAAAACCGTTTAAAAGTGGTAAGAAAATAGTACTTTTGGAACAACGGTAATACGTCTGCTACATGTCAGTGCATAATTGTGACAGGGTAGAGTTGCTCATATTTTGCAGGAAGAAGGCAGCCAGTGCATGCAGTCCAAAGGATGATTTGCATGTGTGCTCTGTTATAACCATAAAAGGAGGAGAGGAAATCTAATGGCCAGAAATAGAACCTCTGTAAATTAACTAGAGGGGAAAAGTGCTAGAGAAGCACACAATAAATGAAATGGTCAGCAAAAAGATGGTCGAGTAAAAACAAGGTCAAAGAATGGAGTATCAATATAACACGCAGGGATACCACGCAAAAGTGCTCTGTAAAAGCCGGTGTCAGGCATGAACTGACTGCTGAGGTCCCAAATTCCTGACCTAGCACTTACCAACTCTCTGTGAAGGAAGGACCAAGTTATTTCATCTTGCTATCTTGGTCTGCAAATTAAAGACAACCCACCTCTTAGACAGGGCAAGAGAGAATCAGTGTCCTCATGGTGCTTTGAACACCACGTGTGAAATCCTGGCTGTGCTCAAGACAGCGGGATTTTTTAATGTTGGCTTCAACAGAGCCAGGATTTTTATCTACAATTTGCTATCAAAAATGTTGGCTGTTATTATTTAAAAGGATTTTTAAAACTTTATGCTTAGTCTCGGTTACTTCCCAAATCAAAATTGTGCCATCCGTAAGTCAGGAAACAAGCAGGGATGTGGAAATCCCACTACCATCTTCCTGACTTGCCTATTGCTGTCGTGAGCAAAGAATCAGGATTTGACCTGAACTGACAGTGTTGATTTCTGTGTTAACAGAGAAGCACTCACGTCATTGTTACACAGCTAAAATGGATCTTAATGTTAGCACTAATAGAAGGTTTTCAGACATAAAAAGTTGGCATGTCTATATTGCAATTTTTCCTAGAATAGCTATTCTTCAATATCTGCCCCAGAGAACTCATTAAAGACACATAAAAGAGAGGGGATTAAAAAAGAAATACAAGATCAACAAAAAATGTTTCCTGATACCATTATCCTTTTTATTAGACATTTCAAAATGCAGAAGAAGTTGTCAATTATTAACATTATCAATATAAAAACAAACATTCAGAAAAACTGAAATTACAGACAAAAGGCAAAGCGGTTTCCTGTATTAAACAATGCTGCAAAATAACACCCTCCTGGCACTGTTACCAGGAGATAACTTCATGCCAACATCGTGGCTTCTCCATATGTCAGTTAAGAAGACAGAAGTTATTACTGAAAACTTCCAGAGTGCTTTACAGAAACTTGGGGGGGGGGGGGGGGGGAAGGAAGGAAAAATCCTCATGTGTGCCAAATTCCTTTCAGAATAAATAATACCTCTCTGGAATATATTACATAGAATCATAGAATTGTTTAGTTTGAAAAAGACCTCTAAGATCATCAAGTCCAAATATTAACCCAGCACTGCCAGGTCAACTTAAGTGCCACAACTGCACAGATTTTAAATACTTCCAGGGATGGTAACTCCACCACTTCCCTGGACATCCTGTTCCAAGGTTTGATAACCCTTTCAGTGCAGAAACTTTTCCTAACATCCCATCTAAACTCCCCGTGCGAAACTTGAGGCCATTTCCTCTTGTCCTATCCCTTGTTCCTTGGAAAAGATGCAAACATTTTTTCACCCTTGAAGGGATTGATCTCTCTACTGTCTGATTGCACTTTGATTCTAACATCTCCAGCACAAAAGTGTCAAGAGTGTCTCACCGAAAATTTGTAGAAATCCTGGTTCATGACAGATGAATCTCTCCCTCGAGATTTTAGGTAGTTCTTATTACCAGTTTGAACCTGTGCTTGTCAGATATCCTTCTCTTAACATTTGCAAACAGGAAAAACTAAAGTATAGAAATACCTCAGCTTTGCAACAATCACTGCATTGGAGTGAAAATAAATTTTATAGTACAATGCAGCCATCATTCCTTTGTATCTTTTTTAGCTTGGAAACTGAAAGACTTTTTTTTTTTTTTTCAATGTGGATCTTACAGTGGTCAAAGGCTAATAGTTTATAAATCACTCTTCATGCTTTGAGTGTATTTGCAAAATATTAAGAAAGAGTTCAGAAAGGTATGTAAAAAAATTAACCAGGAGCTTCGGTAAGAGCATTTATCACTCAGCTCAAGAAGTAAAAGCACAGCTTTGCTGTGGGGAAGAATGTGTCAACCCATTCCCTAGCATCAGCTACCAGGTTCTGTCTTTATGTGTCCTCATTATGATCAAATGGTTATGCAGTCCCTTCCAGCCATGATATCAAGGCACTATCTGCCGTATTTCAATTCTTACAAATCTATGTGCTGTTATTTCCAGATGCTGCAGCTGAAAGCACGTCTAGACAGAAAAATGTGGCAGATTCTACCTCTGCTGTTTAAGGCAATGCATTCTTAAGCCTTAAAATGTAACTACTGTGTGATAGACTTTGATGATGATCACAGCTGCTCATGAAACATCTGGAGTGGGAAGTGCCAAGCCTGTGTCTTCAGTTTGAAGGTGACGATAATGTCATGCTTCGGATTTGCACTGGCCTGATCTCTCAGCACAGTGTGCGAACTGCATGTGATGCCTGCAGCGTCAGTTTTTAGTAACAAACCAGCACACTGGATTGTTTGTTTTATGACTCATTTTACACCAGCGGTGGCAGTGCTTTCAGTATTGATACTAAGTTCCCCTTTGGGGTGCTTGCAGTCTGCTCCCCCGCAAACTCTTTTGCAACAGCAGATGCTCTCTGACTTCCACCATCGACTGTTGACTTTGCTCTGTGCTGGAAGGTTATGGCAGCAGTTAACCCCCAGATTCTTCTTTTAGTGTATTCGAGGCAGTGAGGTACCTTAATTTCTCAACTGATTAAATGTCTTCCATGAACATAAGGTATCAGCACCATCAGTCAAACCAGCTGGTAGGGTATTACGTGGCCCCAAAACTGGAACTCTCATGGAAATGAATGGATGGCTTTAACAACAAATCACTTTTTTAAATAGATACAATTTTAAGATAAGTTGAATTATAGACACTATAATTTAGATCTACCTAAAATATAGTTACTTATTATTGCTAGCATAAATCTCAAAATGAAAGGGGAAAATTCTGACTCGAAGTGACAGGAAGCTGAAGTTTCTCAACGTTTTAATTAATCACAAGGTTTATCAATACTGATATTGTTTCATTCAGACATACTTCAAACTCTAATAAATGCATTTTTCCATTTTTTAATGTATGTAACTAATCAGACTGAGAGGGATCACATTCAGTCACTTGCACAGATACAATAAACCAGCTTTCACATGTCTAGAAACTTGGTATCAGTTCCAAAATGACCGTCCCTGTTTTTCCCACAGGCAAATGAGACTCACTGTAACTCATCACGCAGTTACTATTCCATTCAACAGAGAGTTACAGATTTTAAAGACATTAAGTGTCTGTAGGTTTAATGAAAATCCACACTTGGACAGAGACTCAGCAAAAGATGGGGAGAGCTCAAATGCTTTAACACCACTGATAGTGTTAGAGGGCAGAACCTCAGTGGGGACACCAGTCTGCAGACAGACAAGCCCTCTGCTGCTCACCTGACGGGTACACACACGTTTCCCAATGAGTAAGTGTATATATAAGTCGAGACTAACAAAAGAACAGGGTGATTTTTGGCCAACCAAACTCAAAAATAAAGAGGGTACTGCAAGAAGGAGCTTACAGATTCAGGAGGAGGTGGAAGAAACCAGTGAGGCTGCAGGCAGATGGATAGAGGGGAAAATATGAGCATATGTAAGGGGAAGGCAGATAGTGACAGTGCCTGGAGCATTACAGCTGGAGTCTCATATTGTATCTAACTGGGACCTGCTGTCATAGTAGTGGGTAATCTAGAGGACTTGGGATAAAGAGGGTTAAGATGATCATCTATTCACAGAATTCCTTATTTTAGTCCCCATTCCCCAAACTGTCAACCAGAAACTCCACTGAAATTGCTGTTAGGACTAAATAGTTGCAATCCAAATCAAAGCCTAGGCCTGTGTTATCCGAGATACCAAACAAAGACTGTAAGAATCAATGGATGAAATATACAATTGAAACAGTTAGGGAAAACAAAATAACCACAGGCTTTATCCCCACGATCAAGAGTTTCACACAACATTTAGCTGACCAATTGAGACATGCTGTCACTTCATTTTGATGATGCAATCAGCTCTACACAGCTGATCCATGTACTATGTGGGGACCTGCTGATAAAAGTGATGCTCTGCAAAGGCAGAAATGTGTAGCCATATGGAGCTCATTGCAAGCACGAGCCTCTCTTTACACTCCTGCTTGAATTTCTCACATATCCTCATTATATGTTATTGAGCATTTGTATGGATCTAATATGCTGAACAAGGGAGCCAATTCCACTTTTACTGATCTCCAAAGCATTTCTACTTCTTCACTGAAGATATTTCAGAGATTTAAGTGTAAGTGACGTTTAGTCCCTGCTGAAAAGATTTAAAAGTTTTATGTTTTTTAAACTATTTTCCCAAAGTTTAAACTAACATCTGTGTCATCTCTCAAATTCCCTACATAGCTATTTGGTGTATAATGAGTTGTTTCCCAAGATTCAATGGGACCAAAGTGTTTCATGCAAATAAAGATTTTATATTCCTTATTTTATTATCACGTCACTTAAGATCATCGTGCATCTAAAAATTTAAACTTACCAAGTTACACAACGGGTGAGCAACTGGCTCACAGATGGGGCACAAAGAGTTATAGTGAATAGGATGGCATGAGGCAGGTGTCCAGTCACTAGTGGGGTTCCACAGGGCTCCATCCTTGGCCCAGTTCTCTTCAACAACTTCATGAATGACTTCGACACAGGACTTGAAGGAATACCAAGGAAGTTTGCTGATGACACTGAACTCCCTCCAGGGCAGAGAGATGCTGCAGGGACCTCGGCAAATAAGGAGATGGGCAATCACCAATTGCATAACATTTAACAAGGGCAAGTGCCGGATTCTGCACCTGGGCAACCCTGGCTGTGTGTATAGATTGTGGAACAAGAGGTTGGGGAGAAGCACTGTGGAAAGAGATTTGTGGGGTCCTGGTTGATGGCAACTTGAGTATGGGTCAACTGTGTGCCCAGTTGGGGCCAACCACGTCCTGAGGGGCAACAATCAAAGAATCTCCAGCCGGTCCACGGAGGAGATTGTCCCGCTCTGCTCTGCACTGGTGTGGCCTCACTTTGAATATTTTGTGCAGTTTAATATCTTTAAGAAAGATATTAAGCTATTGGAGAGCGTCCAAAGGAGAGCAATCACGATGGTGAAGGGTCTGGAGGGAAGCCTTATGAGGAGTGGCTGAGGTCACTTGGTTTGTTTCATCTGGAGGAGACTGAGGGGAGACCTCACCCTCAACATCCTCACGAGGGGAAGTGGCAGGTACAGATCTCTTCACTCTGCTGACCAGTGATAGGACTCAAGGAACCAGCATGAAGCTGAGTTGGGGGACATTTAGGTTAGATATCACAAAAAAGTTTTTCACCCAAAGGGTGGTTGAGCACTGGAACAGGCTCCCCACTGGTCACAGTACCAAGCCTGACAGAGTTCAAGAAGCATTTGGACAACCCTCTTAGGCACATGGTGTATTTCTTGGGGTGTCCTGCACAGGGCCAGGAGCTGGACTTGATGATCTTGATTATCCTGATTGGTGCCTTTCAAGTCATCATATTCTATGTTACTGACAGATTAAAAAAAAAGGGTTGCAGGATGTGTTTAAGTTAGAGGAATCTGTTTCCTAAAATTACATGACTCTGAGAATCTCTCTGTTTTTAAATCCATGCTTTTAATCCATATCTCAGTTGTAAAATATTTTATATATTAAAGAAGTTATTCATTTAGCATTTAAAATCTACAGTTTAACAAATCTTATGGCAAAATATACCCCCAGTAGATGTTATTTATCTAAAGCTGCTCAAGAGAAAGTTTGGGTTAAAAAAAGAAAGCAATGATGCAATGATTAATAATTAAGCAGTTGCTAGTAACAGCTTTATTGAATTGGAAAGAAAAACTGTCAGCTGCACAGAAATTCACAGTATTTTTATCACCCAGGTAGTATGAAATATTGAACCTGAAAACCGGCACTATTTCTCCAGGCAGGAAAGTTTTCCTGGCGCTAGCCCAAGTTAATACAATAGGTCACAGAACATCATTATTCCCAGTCCACTATTTCAAAGGAACAGGGGAAAAAGATGACAGAAAAAAGACTGCTTCTTAGAGGAAAAAAAAAATTAAGTGTTTTCATGTAGACAGCAAAACAGGACTCTAAAATGTTTGTGCATGAGTACACTCTTCCCCCCTTTCCTTTTTTTTGTTTGTTTGTTTTTTAATCCTTTGGTGTTACAGGAGTATTGCTCTCTCTTTTTAATAAGCATATTTCATTTAAATAGTTTTCTTGAGTTCTAGCTCACCCACCTAATAAAATGCAGTGTTTCAGAGATGTGACAATATTCTAAGCACAAACTGTGTATTTTATTTTTTGCAAAGTAACATTACATCGTATGGTTGGTAATTACATTTTAATATTGATGTCGACCGTAGCCCATGAAAATGTGCATCTAGACTCTCAACTCTGAAATCTTATGGTTTATCATCACTTGGTAATAGACAGTCCTCAGCACCATTTTTGCTTTGTTTGTAACAGAATATTGTCCCTTTCTTTTTCTTTCTCAGAAGGTTCTCAGTATGATCAGCTGTGCCAAATTTCAAAAAAATATCCAAAGATGCTCTATTAAATTCTAAGAATGGTTCAAATACTAAGGAATTATCACAATCCATGTACAGTTAATAATGTTAATATTACTTCTTACATGAAAGGAATTATACAGGCACCAAAAGATTTTACAGTTATGAGTGAGGGGCACAGGGAAGGAGGGGGAGTAAGTGGAAGAACTGAAGAAAAAGGCATGGGCATTTTGAAAAGCCTCTGAAAAGCAAAGCTGTTAGAAATTTTCAAGGTGCCACATAAAGTGTAGGATGAGGAAAAAAAAAGCATATTTAAGGAGAGGAGATCATTGCTAAGCAAATGCTAGAATGAGATTTCTGCTTTTCACTGTCAGCCCTGTTTCTCAAGTGGTGCCGGCTGCCAGCTCACAGAAGGACAAGACGAGTGCCAGATCCCTGCATGGCGGCAGGAAGAGCAGAGACCAGGAGCAGGCAGCAGGCTGGGACACCCCCTCTCTCTGGCAGCATCAAGATGTTCAGTCTGTTCAAGCTGCCTCCTGGATCTTCACACTGTGATTCCACAGTGATTTAAGTCAGGCTTAAAAAACCCTCCCTCTGTTTTCCTACACATCTTCTCTAGTGCTAGGGATTACTATGAGCAAGGTGAAAAGGTTTACCATAATCAAGGTGAAAATAACGAGCAAGGGCAGAGGGTTTGCTAAGGCAGAAGGGAGCAGAACGAAGCAGGGCAGCTGCACTCAGGAGGAATATGCTCCTCAGGAAGATGCCTTTGGAAAGGGAGACGTGAGGACACATCATCCAGTCAGATGAAAGCCTCTGGAGTGGTACCTCTGCTGCTTTAGAAATAGACCTCCCATAACCATTAACAGGAGCACATTTCAGTATAAGCTTTTCCTTAATTAACACAGAGCCCCGTCCCTTAAAATCGTATGAAAAAATATTAATAAACCATAAATAAGCAACCTGAAACCAAACAAGTACTTTGGCACACACCCTGTGCCTCTTCATGTCATGGCAAACTGAAAGCAAGTGTGACCAGACAAGAGAAGAGGTGCTTCTCAGAGAGGGACATTTCCAGGCTGTTCAGTCTTTGCACATTACTCACACAGCTGAACTATTCTCTTGCAAGGTCTAAAAATAAATTCACTTTCAGATAAAGCTCAATGCTATAAATTTCAAACACACAGAGGAGGGTTCAGAAAGACAGGATGGAAAATATTATATTATCATAAAGAGAGCTCACATTTGAAGTTTAAAGAAAAAAGTTCACAGAGCAAGCGCTTCTTGCCCAGATCAAGATTAACAGCTGGGTAATGCGGCATTTTCTGAGTACGTGTATACGTAGTCTACCGTTAAATTTAAACAAACTGCATCATTTTGGTTTACAGAAAGAATGTCTACTCACTGTTTCATATTTTCTGAAATTCTTCTACCTTCTCCTAGTACCATATTTACAGATCACAAATCCCGCTCAGTTTTTCCTCCCTCCGAGCAGCAGCGTGTCAGTGATGTCTTATGATGCAGTCCAATTACCCTTACACTTCTGACTCTCTAAAAAGCTTTTTTGTTAAAAACAATACCACAGCTAAGTGACAGGAGTTTACTAAGCTTGTGTAGACCACATCAGTCCACACTTATCAAAGCCCTTCACTAACACTTACTGACTTCTCAGCTGGATCTATCACAGTCAGCTGTGCCAAACACATGCCATTTTTACAGGAGTGCTCCAGATTCTTCCAGGACTAAAGTTTTCCCGCTTTGGTTCCAAAAAATAATATGTCTATTTGTGCAAGCTGTCTTGCTAGAACATCTCCATCCAAATTCCAAACTGCAGTAGCTCAAAACTGAGACCCGACTTCCCAGACTCACTGGGTGCAAAGGCAGCCTGGCTGACCCTCAGGCAGCCACAGGTGCTCCAGCCAGCAGCATTACATCTAAAGGGACAGTTCCTGCTAATTTACAGCCTGATAAAACCAATTTGACTGCCTAGGTTCTACACTTAGAATTATTCTTCTTGTCAAGAATGATTATCTGCTCCGTATCTATGATGAACAGACACATGTGCTTACCCACTTGCACTCGGTTTTTAGAGTTTGGACTTTTTTAATGGGTTTGTAACTGCCGCTAGTGTTGATATACACATACCAGGAAATTTTGACAGGACTGATAAAACCCTTGAAATCTGATTTTTAAGTCACCCTGGAGGATACATTAAATCTTGCTAAAAGGAAGCTAGCTAAATGGAAAAGCTAAGAGAACTAAGCCTTCCCAGGCAATATGGTAAACAGAGATACCACGGTGGAGGCTGAGCACAAATACATGACACATGGCAAACAAAGATTTGAGAAAGTGGAAAAGGAAGCCAATGTAGCAGAACAACAGGGTATGGGAGGCTGTAAGAAACAAGAAAACATCCTTCTGAAAGCTGGAGTCCAAATGAAGGAAGTAGAAAGACCCAAGAGCTCATGAAAGACTCCTAACTCTTGTAGGTTAAATCAATAAAAACAAACAAAAATAATGTTTGCAAAATGAAAGCAAACTTAAACCACAATTAGGCAAGCCAAAAGACAGCCTGCAAAATGACTGTCAGAAGACAGAAGAACTAACCACAGCCCCTTTTTTGTACGTGAATGCAAAGCCTGACAGTCTGGCCAATAGACAACCAAAGGATAAAAGCAGCACTTACAGCAGAAAATAATCAAGTATTTTGAGCTCTCCATAAAGAGAACCCAGAACCTGGAGAACTGTGTCTTTTTGAGGTACTGGTTGGAACATCCATTTCAGACAGAGATTTCAGTGGAAGAGGCTACAGAACAAACACATGAACAATAACAACTTGCACAGGTCAGAAGATACTACGAAAGCATTTTTAAGGAACTCATGGTTGAAAGAGCAGTATGAGTAGCTTTTAAAACTTCCTCAGAATCACAGGACTGCCAAACTGGCTTATACCACACCAATGCTATGATGGTCCCTAAGAGAAAGCCAAAAAAATTCAGGTAGTCTGATATCTCCACTGGGCAAACTAGTAGAAACTATTAGAAAGAACAATACTAGCAAACATATGATAACATGTTATATTTATTGGGCAAGTCAACTCAAACTCTGTTAAACGCGAGAAAATACCATGAATGAAAAAGAAAAGCAAATATTAAGGAACAGAAAACAGATCCTAATTTCAGTGAAATACATATAAAATGCATCCAACCCTTGACAACTGTTTTAATTTCTGGTCCATTTTTCTAAGATGACCTGAGGGCTGGAGATGAGTAATAGAAGACCATGTGGATGACCAAAGACAGGTAGGCTATCCCATACAAGGATTGGTCAAGTACCCTCTGACTCTTCAGGCTGGAAAAGCGTTGACTGTGGCACAATGATAAAGGGCCTTATGCCACTTTCAGATTTCACATATGTATAAAAAATTAATTTTCACTGCTTATTCCACTAAAAGAGGAAGAGTGAGGTTGAATGAAATTAAGCCAATGACAAGTTCAAAAACAAGTGAAAAAGGCATCTCTTTGCATAACACATTCAAAGTCTGGAGCTCTTCCACACAGGATGTTCAAGTTTACAAGGATACACGGAACAACTTACCAAATTTATAAAATCAAATATAAAAACGAAAAGATTATACTACACTTAAGAATTCAGCTCCTTGTCTTAGGAAGTTTCCAAGCCACAGATTTCATACTTTTCCAGCTCACCTACCTTCTGCTGCATTTATTCTGCTATTTCCAAGGGCAGGGAGTGCAAGTGACCAGCACGAGACATTTTTGCAAAGTGATGTGAAGGGTTGGGGATAGTCTCCTTTTACTTTTACCACTGTAAGGCTGATTTTTTTTTCCTCTTACGAAGCCTGTCCAAAGAAAAATCCCTGACAATATGAAACCAACAACAGTACTACAGATTCAGACATTTAGTAGCAGATCTGTACTGAAGTGAACTTAACATTGCTCTGATAGGTCAGCTAGTCCTAGAATTAACTTCTCATAGAAAATTTACAGACTTCCTGATTGTAGGACTCAGCTGAATTTCCCAAAGCTTTCATTCTTTAGGATTACAAAGACTGGTGTGCTTACTAGGCAGAAGGGTGGAGGTATGGGTTGGTCTGGGAGGAGTAGTAGGATGAAGACAGACTGGCCTAAAATTTGGTTTGGTTTCAACTAATAACTTCACTACAAAACTTTTTTTTTCTCAGTATTTCAGAAAGCTGATCCAGGCCTGAAAGCAAGTTTCTCATTCTTTCCTACAGTTCCCTCAAATGAAAGCTGGCATCTCCCATCACATGGACTGCAGTCTCCATTAAATCACAGGATACAGTAAAAACTGAGCTGACTAGTGAGTCTTACCCACAAGACCGTATTTCTTTAAGTTTGTCACAACCTGGTGGGTGATAAGAAAATGCCCTTGCTCATGCACTTATGGGAGCCTTAGATATACGAAAAAGTCCTAAAGTCGTCCCTGCTTGACATCACACAATAAGACTCAGTATCTGCAAGCAAGATAAACATGTTCATGGGAGGAAAAAATCTGTTAAAATAAAATATGCAAATGTTTTCAGGTCTGCATGTCGTTGATATTTTGGAAAGGTTTTTGTGCGCCCACGATGTTTCTCTTTTCAAGGATGGTAGGGGACACGTCCAAATCATTACCTCAGCAGCTGCTGTTCCAAATGGTGCTCAACAGCCCCAGAAATGAACAGCATCAACTTCTTTAAGCACGTAGCAGTGAATAAATCTGTTCTGAAATGTTTACTAGGAACAATCTGATCATCAAGGATGGGGAAAGTCAGTATCAGGCTAAGTAACTGTTAGAACACAAATCCAGGGTAACACTGTTCACGTCACTGACATTTCTTGCAGTTACTTAACTGGTTTAAACATAAGTCTACCCAACCCTAAGCCTAAGCATAGCAAAGCTTTACATTTGGAGAGAGAGTACACACGAGAAAGGAGGGATAAACAAAAAGAAATCTATCTAAATTTTACTGAGACAAAGCATGTCCTAAACTGATAAACTAATAAAAAGGAATTTATGACACACTATTACACTAAACTAAAATAAGGTAAGATAAACTATACCAAGATGGGGAAAAAAAAAACATCCCTTACAAGAGATAAAGTTCGCAGTGAAGTCCAAGGGAGGAAACCTCAATTCATTCTCTACTGAATTGAGAATGCTTCCTGAAAAATCTTCTATTTTTATTCCATGTTGATTTTAATTTTATTCCATGACAGTAGCTGAGTGGTTCCATATTTCTGCCTAATTTCTTCCCAGTTGTGAAACAGGTGCTGTGAAGATTAGTTAAGTATTTACAGAGTGACGAAAAACAGAGTTTTAAAAAGAAATCCTACTATTATTTTTTTATTATATACTATAGTACACTTTTGAAGTTAATATACTTCTTACAAACCCTAGACAGCGATGGAGTTTCTTTCTATAAAATACATCCCTTTCAGATGGATTTATGTACACTTATGCTTTCTAGATGCTTTGGATACTTTCAATCAATACACTACTGCCAGGAGTCAGTGTGCAGTTTTCTAAAGCTGCTTAAGAGGTGGAGCTGAAAGCCTTTTCCTGTAAAGTGGAAGTAAATTACACCACTCAATTACACATACAATCATTTCATATTGAGTTTTTTCTTACTTAATTTTTGAAAAGTCTATTTTCATTAGCTTATTATGAATACTGATAAGTCAAATAAATTATTTTTTAAAATATCAACCTGAACCAGACTCTCCCTCATTTTCACCATTTAGGCCACAGTACTTGCCAGTAACTGTGAATAATATAAATTCTAAATTGCACTTTTCAGTGAATATATTTATTACTGTCATATCTGAGCAAGAGGAAGCAATTGTAATACCAAGTGATGACACATTCTCATCAAACCAAGAGAGATCAAAGGATCTAAAACAAATACAAGACAAAAAAGGTTTTCATGAGCCAAACCCCTCTGCAGTGACTCTTCAAAGACAATGTGTTTCCTTCTTATTTAACAGAATTGAAGAAGAAACAGCTCATGGTGGGTGGGGAGCAAATTCCTACTATTTTCCTAAACATTCTCATTTTTTAAATTTTTTTTTAAATATACATACACATTCTGATACATGTCATTAGTAATAGTGTGCCAATTCTTCATCATTTCTACTGTGGTTTACACCCAGTACCATCATATTTTTAGCATTCTTCAAGTTAGAAGATTTTTGGGCCCCCAGCTGTCATTTATTCTATATTTATATAAGTACCAACATCCCTGCAGCCTTTTCACCCATCCTCTCTATAAATGTGTTGTTAGCATAAATGATACACCAGTGATTATAATATCCTGTTCAGCAACAGTCAGCAAAGTAGGCCTCTAGTCCTGACTGCACCTCTCACATGCATGATTTAAATGCTTCTAACTAATAATGACTTGTTTAGCAAAGTTTTACTCTGAAATGAATTACCTTTATCTTCACGCCGTTTTATCCTTTTATAGTTAAACCATCGTGTGATCAGCTCCTGGGCTAAACAACACAAAATTAAATAAAAGAAGAAAAAACCCTTGAAAACAGCAGGTTCAGGTTTAAATTTCTGATGTCAAGAATGCATTCTGTCTCTGAAAAAAGGGAACAACGAACTTTCAAGAATACATCCAGCAGAAAGGAAAAAGAAAGCAAACTAGCTTAGTGTTACTTACTCAACAAATTAATATAATTAATGCTATATTTCTACACCTTTCAAGTCAGTGATCTACATTACTATAACTTAACTGAACAAGAATAACTGTTCCAGAATAACTATTCCATAATATTTCCATGTCTGAACATTTTTTTCATTATAGCTCTTACGACCTTTTTTCAAAATAATTTTTATGTGCAAATGAGCCCATATATAACTTGTACACATCTACCATATTCTGTAGTCCTAGAAGAAATCACGCATTATGTGTTGATATCTTAAGTTGTCAGCACTTAAAGGTTTACTGTAACATTAATCATTAAAAATAATACACAACTCTAATTTTGCTTTAGACTTACACTTCATTTTTTTCAGGTTTATTTTTATAATCAATGGTTTAAGGCAATTTAATGGATTTGGGAGGAGAATTTAATGGGTTTTATTTCTTGGAGTTTATTCAATGAACTTATCCATCAATTCTGAAAGGAAATAAAACAACTGTTTAACAATGTGGAATAGCCATGTTATCTAACTACATGCCCAGAAAACCTCTTATATTCACAATACTTTTTGAAATTGCAGGAGAAATCAGTGAAACCGCAATATGGAAAGCCACCACAGTGGTCACTCCAGGCACTGCATCGATGGAAACACAGATCTTGGAGAGTTCCACAAAAACCTGAAATTTCCTATCCTAGAAATCCTATCATATCACACGTGTACCTAAAATGCTACTGCAGCATAGGATGATTATACACTTTGAGAGTCAACTGTTGGTTCAATTGGAGGAAAAGGGGTTATAACCTAATTTTTTATCACCTGTGACTTAGAGCTTGTGTTCTCATGCGCTCACTCAGAAACACCAGATCCTCGAACCCAACATTCATTGTATCAGTCCTAAGGCCTTTCTCTCTCCCATGCTTAGTTGTACCAAATTGACCAGAGGTTCTACATTAAAAACCTATGATTTTTTCCCCCTGTTAAATAACACACTCTGATACAGCAACACACCTTGTAAAAGAAGTTTAGGATCCTATTCTTCTCTCTGTACAACCTAAATAAAGACATATTTCTTTTTTATGTTTTATGTCTACATAACTTTGTAAATTCTCACCAATCTGACATCTACATATCTCCATCCTCCTTTATTTATCAATGGTTTACTTATTTAATCCTGTTTTTAGTATCAGAAAGGAACAGGAGAAAAAAGCATGCCTGTCAGTTACTATTTCCATGGTTTAATTTATCTTCCAGCCATAAATTTCATCCATGACAGCCATTTTTATTTCATTATTTACTGTTATTCTCTAAACTTAAGCACAGTTTCTAACATACACAATATGTTAGACACAAATGACTATGAGGAAGCTTAGAATAGAAAATTGTCTATCTGTTTCTGGTAAGATGTCAAAGGTCTCGATATTCTTTCAGAAAATAAGTTTGTCAGCATGGAACATTCTAACTACATGCTTCAGATTGCAAAATAAAACAAATGGAGAGCTATCACAGCACGATGCTAAAAGCTGTCCATCATCTTGGTTTGCCTGGCAGGAGATCAGGAGTTATGGAGAGTATGCTCTCTCAAGAAGCAGGTATTTATACAAATTCGATATAATTTAAGTCTTGTACATAATCCTTGGAAATTCATCACCAATGAACTGACATGTTTTATATCTATATGTGATGTAAGTCCACTGAATATTAAATATGTTACGTACTTGGAGGAGGGGAGGTTTACTACACAGCTTATAATAATTTGCCCCATCATAACAGCAGATGCTGCTTTAATGGAAACTGCATAAAAATACTCAGATAATCAACTATCCAGTCCAGTTGCTGCTGATTTACTAACTCAGTGTAAGGGGAACAGAAGGTACCGGGCAGCTTGAAGGATTAGGACTTAACACCTTGTGTTCACAAAGGGTTTTTCATTTAAATAAAAACCAAAATATTTTACAAATCATTAATTCAGCTTTATGACACTTCCGTGCACTACAAAAATTTGATTGCAACATTCAGGGTTTTTGTAAAGCACTAAATCTTGGAGCTTTGAGGAACCTTATATGAAAAATTCTGTTCTAGCTCTTGAAAGTTCATTAATTGCTAGCCTTAATATTAGAATCAAAAAGAATGAAATGTGATCCAGCTGTAGCTGGATAATAAATCCAGCTGGGTCTTGTATTCATACGGCAAAGGAGAAGAGGGAAAAAGCTTTTCAGTCCAAGGAAGAAAGGGAGGTTGAGACAAATTTATAAACTGTTCAATACAGCACACTATTAATAAGATTTTCCTATCAGATCTCCTTGTAACATAGGTGTGGGTTCAGGTTTTGTTTTTAACCTTCAATATAGAACGTACGTATCCTCTGTTGCAAACCCACCCCAAATTTTTCCTGTCTTTTAGAAGCCCTTGGCTTTAGAAAGCAGGGCCTAGAAGTAAAGGTGTGCTGACTCAGCAGTAACTCTACCATTTAAGTACAAAAGAATGGCAATGACAGGTCAGATGAGTGTATCTCCCACAGTGACTATCAGTGGATGCATAAGGAAGTGATAAAGGATACAGCAGCTATATAGAGCATACATTGCACCAGTTTCCCGCTCAGGGACTTTAGGCAGAGGTGATATCATTGTGCTTAACAGCAGTGGACGGTTCCTTCTCCTGTGAAGTTATCTAAATGTGCTAACAGCCCAGGTCAGACACCAGCATCTCTAATTTTCCATGCCAAAGAGATACACAGTTTATATATGTCTCTGTTCTTGCAAGAACCTAACTCTGAGATACTAGCCAGGATAGGATGTGGTTGTTATTAGGCTACCCACGCCTACACACAAGGTAACTGCTTAAAAATGGGAGATGCGGCACTGCCTGTGGGGCCACAGCACTGTGTAATATGCCAAAATAGTACAGATCTACATTCACAGAAAGGCAGGGCTCAGCCACACAAAAACCCCACACACAACTGGCTCTAAGAACAACCACATCGATGCCTCAGAAAAGCTGAAAATCGAGAATTTGCCAGAGTCTCTCATGATGTCCTCATCCTTTCCTCTTTCTTTGGGGCGCTCTGATCTAGTTTACTGAGGAATTGAGGTGGAATCAGTGCAGCTTCACACAGCAGAAAAATATTACAACAGATACTCCATGACTTTTGACCGCAAACTTAATGCTGAAAAGAGTTCTTAAACTTCTTTTGCTTTTGACCACAGCACAGGTCCTCTGGCACACAGCACACTGCCTGAGAAGTACTTTCCCAAAGGAACTTCTGCCTTCCTTTGCAGTGGTTGTGCTTAGTATGCCTGTACATGATGTGTATTTGCCATTTTTTTTCCTTGCCATACACAAAGCCAAATATTTAACCAACTGATCTGTCAAGGTAAGACAAATTTTTAACAATTAAACATGTGCTCAACAACTGAGCCTCATTTAAAAAATGAGATCTCCATCTCTTTTAACATTCATTTTTCTTCTTCGATTTAATAAAAAGTGTAACACCACAAATGCACTTCATATCGTGCAATGTTTAAACACCCAAGAAGAAGGTGAGAAGGAAGGAGAGGAATAGCTACATGACAATCTTGTAAGAAGAAACTGAGAAATCTGACTTGACACACAGGTCACAGCAGGTGACACGTGATTTACTGATGATAAGAAAGGGCCCACCTAGTACTTCCTACACTGTCAGCAATAACACCATACGGGAAATACCTTGTCTCTGGAGAACTGGACTGCCTGATAAACATATCCTCAAAACAGTTGTCTTATTTACTGAACTAATTCTTTTGTGATGACCTTGATCAATATTACCAGAAGCAAGGCGTGTGACAATCGCGCATTCTTCTGAATTTAAAAAACCTTTTAACCTCTCCTTACTTTATCAAACACATCAGCCTGTGCTGTCAAGTTTCATCGGCAAACTTCAAAGTGTGTTAATGTTATGAGAACACTATTGCAACATCAGTTTCCTTCTGCTAGGATACACTCACCCTCCAGCCCTGGGATTTGGACTATTGCTGAGTAAAACAAGGTGATGAAACTATTATTGCTGAATTCTGCATGATTCATTGCTGGTAATAACCACCTCCAAATGCAAAATTCCAATTTACCTTCTCATAATCAAAGGTCAGAAAAAGAAAGCAAGAATGGGTTATTATTCATAGCAGTTAAAACTATATATTTACACTAGATACTGTATATAATTCTTAGATGAACTCCGACTACACGTGTAAAAAATGTGATATATACAGAATTACAGATTTATAGCTTCTTGCATAAATCCTGCTACATTTCCCTGCAACAAAAGCTTTTTTGTGCAATACTGATGTGCCATTCCCTAACACACAATTCTCAAAATATTTAATCTCCTAAGTATCTCCCCCTTTTCTAGAAAACAGTGACAACAGACTGGCTCCCCAGCATGAAAACACCTTCTGCCAGCATTCAACGTTGCAAGTGAGGCCAATCCAGCCACTGCTGCCCTTTAGCCAAAGGTATGTATATAAACAAAGCAACTTAAAAAAATTTAAATTATTATTTGTCTAAAACACCAGGTTTAAGACTTACCTGTGCATCATAATAGCCAAATTATTATAACTTGACACCTGTAAAACTCTGTGGGCACGGGGATGCAAGAGGACTCAGTATAAGACTCACTAATGTAAAATATTCCTGCCTACAATTGCTCAGCATTTGGCATAACTAAGCCTCCTTAGAACCATCAAACAGAAGGCAAGAACACACTCATCAATAGAAGGGATATCCAAAAAGGTCACCAGCATGACAGCACGAAAGACTGTTTGCCTGATCCTTCACATATGTCTTTGAGATGAGCAGATCCATAGGAAGAAAAAGACTTCTGCTTTACAGAGTACCAGTATAAGCTAAATGGTGAAGCAGACACGCATTGTACCAGTTTCCAGGCTAATCCCAGCTAACTATTCCCAGTAACTAACTGTTAAACCAATCACTACATCAGAATGGAGTATTTTGGCATTTTTCCCTTCTGAATTTTTATTATTTTTAATAAGAATGGTGAGTTCTTTATAATCACCAAATACAAAAGACTTCAGCTTTGATTTAGACAAGTCCACCCTGGCTAGCAGAAGCTTGGCACGAAGAAGAGAAATAAAAAGAACTCTTACTGCCCTTTCAAAAATCAAAAGCAGCACCTTATCAGCATAATGACAGCATTATTTAAATAGCTTTCATGTGCCATTTTCACAACACTATTTCCATTAAATAATTGTGACTAAACATCTATAAAAATCATTTACTAATCTTTTTTCCCAATTAGAATCTCTCTGAATCTCTGTACAATAGTAATTTCATTTCTTTTCACTTGCTTGCATCTTAATTAAAATCAGTCTATGTTGACTTTCATTTTTATAATATATCTGCCTATTTGACATCATAGCACCTTCATGACCCCCAGAGAGTCATGAGCCTTTAATATTTTATTTTGACCTTGTTAAGTGACTGGAACCATCAAAGATTTTTCTTCTTCTTTTGGTAAGCCTTTTTTTTTATCCTTCTCAAAACGTAGAGTATGTGTGAAAATACATAACTGAGAACTATGCTTACTTTAAACAACATATGTTCTTTTATTAAAAAAAAGTCATTGCTTTTCAAGTTATTACAAGCATTAGTTTATGAACCATAAACTTCAATATTAATTAAATGAAGATCACTGTGCAAATGATACTTTAAGGCCTTTTCCCCTGAGCTTCAAGACAGAAAAAGTTTTTTATTTTCAATTAAAAAAAATCATCAATAATTGAGGATTTTAAAAGACTTAAAGCAGAATTCTACACAGGTATCTCAGTTTACAAAAACAAGGGGTTGGGGGAAGAAGCAGCTATCTTTTATTATAGCAGCAGACACAGCTGAAAAGTAAGAATACCTCAAGAAAACACACAAGCTCACCTCCAGGCCCATAGCAGAAAGCTTGCCTATGTGTTTCAACTCCATCACCTGGTCTAATGACAGGTATTACCGAAAATGCTTACAGCATAGGAAGAAGTGTCAATGCAGATGGGAAGCAGAAAGGTGCTGAAATGTCCCTTCAGCCTAACACCTGCAAAGTCGTCTTTGGAAGTCATAGAAAAAAACCAAAATACCGGGTACATATATTTACATAATTTGCCTTGGGTCTGGGTCTTCATCCAAGGTCTTGCAGTATTACCCTTCTCGCAGACAGGCTCAGAATCATTTAAAGGTTTTGGCACAGTCTCAGTCCTGCTGTCAGAGGAAGCCTGATTACACACTATCATTTACAGACTTGTATTTTCATTCACCTTCAGTGTGGATCCTTACCTGATGGACAGCCCAAGCTATCTAACCTATCCACCTGTTACAGGGAGGGTATTTGGCATAAGACTTATCAAGCAGAACCGAAGCTTTAAAGGCAGCTGGGATTTACAGCCACTTTGAACTACTGTTGGATGGTGCAAAGGCCAAGATGTCCAATGTTTAGGAATACCACTGCACTGGGCCTAGTTGGGCTAGGATTTGTTGCTTCTTTGAGAAGCAAAGCAGGCACAGCCAGAAAGATCTCTTCACTCAAGCTTCTATTTACATTCCAGAAAGTCGAGTCTCAAGTTCATCAATCGTGTACAATCAGTATTTGGCAAGTGGGTGGAGGTAACTGAAGGCAGCTGGTGACAAAGTGGGAGAGGTGGGTGAACTGTTTGCCAGGAAAAAAGCTGAAAAGTTTCAACAACAACAACAAAAAAGTTTTAAAGAAGAAAAATCAGAATGAGTGAGAATAAAGGTCAATAGTAAGAAGGGGAACAGCAAGGGAATGTCTATTTTAAGGAGACCACAGCATGAAAGAAAGCACAGAAACATGCACAGTTCTCTTTAGAGAACAGAGCACAAAGAAAAGATGCTGTTTGTGATTAAATCAGCACTCCATCTAGGGAGAAGAACAAAATTTAGGAGTTTGCAAGGAATACAGCTAATAGATCACCTGGGCATGTGCTAAAAAAGAGATTACAGGATAGTGAAGTGGAATTCCCAATGGAAGTAATTATAATTTCAGCTTTTCATATGGTGTGCAGATTTACCCAAGGTCCAAAGAAGAATACTTAAGTTATTGCTTATCAAGCCCACCTTCTTCCCCCAGCATTTTGTACCTCTTTCTCCCCCAGCCACCTTCAAACACAACTGTTGGTAGTCAGAGCAGCTTAAATTCTGTTACCAAAAGCAGAGAGCTGTATATGAAGAAATACAATACAAATACCCATGGCTCTCCTGTAGATTTTGTTACCAGTGAGTGCTAGCTTACTGAAAAAAGCCCTTCGTAGGCTTCTCTCAGATGGGGCCTGTGACAAGTTCCTAAGACTACTGAACCTATAATTAGCAGCCTCACAGTGGTTGTTGAGACAAGTATACAGACCACAGACACGAGCTCTGAAGAGGGGACTGATCCTGCAGCCGTGAAATCAAGAGACTCCTAAGTACAAATATTTTGCTTTACCATCACTTGATAGCTGAAGTCATAGCTTTCCATGCGTGCTAGCTCCCAGTCTCTACAAAAGCTATAGCTAACCACTCTGTCATGCCACTGTGCAGGCAGTGCTTATAAATGACCATGCCAGAACAGAACCAAATTCTGGTCTTTAATGTAGATGGAAGTTCAGGTGAAGACTATAAATCCCACTTGAACATTTACAGAAACATAAGTAGGCAAGCAGAATATCTACACCATAAAATTCCTGGGAACTTTCCTCATATTAAATATATTTGAACTGGGTTTTTTTTTCCTATTGACATGAATTGGTAAGAATTGAAGCAGAAATCTTACTTCACAAATGGATCCATGCTCACCTGTAAAGAACATTAGAGGTAGCCACTGCCTAAGGAAGATGAACTATCTGTACTTTAAGAAAGGTGGATCAGAGATGGAAGAAATCACCCCGTTAAAAAAGTGAATGAAAATTCCCATCTGCCACTCAACTCTGATTTCCACTACTCGCATTCAGACAATAAAACTTTCTATTTCTTTTAAGACAGATTCTAGCATTCCCTTGCATTTCCATATAGGCAACAGAAGCTGACCCAAAGCTTGATGAGACTAGAAGGAACCTGGAGGTGCTCTGCACTACACTGTGTTCAGTTGGGCCAGGACCTGGTTATCAACCAATTCAACTTGTGCTCATGAATACACAAGTCAGCTATTAACCCTGGAAGTTCTTAAAACACCTGTAATTTCTCAAGTACCATGTCCTAGTGTCGAAACCTAATCACATATTTTCACATATTTAGATGTTATAGACAATAATTTAAGGATAGACACGAGGCATATCTTCAGTTGCTACCTCAAAAAAAACAGTAAACCCTAACAGTGGTCTCAAACTTGAATTACTTATATGGTCTCAAGATGAACAGGTCAATTACTTATCAAAATGTTAGTATATGAGCATGTTTTAAAAAAAACAAACAAACAAACAAACTTTTTTTGCTGAAGCTAAAAATGCATTTGCAAATATGGTAATCATTTCTAGATTATTTCAAGACCTGAAAGGATTATATGAGCTATGCTTTAATTTCAGAAGTTCCCTATGAGATGGACAGAAGTTTCAAGATTGCAACACCTAACACAGTTTGATTAAGGCCAAGCATCAAGTCAGTGGTAGAGCTGAGTTCTGCAGCATGGTATTCTGCTGTCAGCCTCAAACTTCACTTCCTTTTTCTACTAGTAAAATATACTGTGGTAGTATAACCTTCCCTCTTCCGTGGAATAGAAATACTTGTACTATTTGTAAATCTTCATACTGGCAAGTTAAACATACATATAAATTCTACTAAATTAAATTTTAAAGCAAGACTGTTGGTTAGATCATGTAAATAGAATGCTGTAAGACTTGCTGAGTTCTGAGAACTGAAACCACAGACAGCCAAAATACAGCTGCACACAGTCAGATATGGTGTGTCTGCTAATATTGGAAACTTTATCATGCAGCAGCAAATTTAACTTCTGATTAGTACATGCACAGAAGAAATATAGGCCGAATGTACTGGAACAAAAACAAAAACCACTCCAAGGTCATAAGTTAAGAAAGCCAAGGGTACTCAGTTATTTTATGGAGTACTTGACAATATTCATTAGTTGTACTGCTAGGGCATCTAAGAGCCCCAAGCATGGGCCAAGGCTCAGCTATGCTCATCCTTGTAAAAATACAAAAACCAAAAGATAAACCATAAATCATTGCGTGCCAAAGCTAAGGGTTCATAAAAAAGCAGTGTTCTGTCAAGTGTCAAACCTCCTGACTTTTAATGATGTACATCTAAAGCCCAGAGCTCAGTTCCTTGGGTAGATGTTAAGTTGGTGCTAGGTTTACCTGCTGAGCAGCAGGCCACCTGGAGTTGGATGACTCGAACTGCTCAGATCGAGGATGTGCCTGAACTCCCACTCTTCCTGGCACTTAAGGCATTTAAACCAAGACTGGAAGGGAGACACATCTGTCAATTAATGAGACACATTTTGAAGCCTAGATTCAGTAAAGCCACAGGGATTCAGAGGTATGCACTCAGCATCCTTCCTCAGACACTGGAACAGTATGCAAGAAAGACCTTGGGATTCATGGAACAAGAAAGATACACACTTGCTCCAAGCTGGGGACACCCTTCTGCAGCTTAATGGTTAAAGCATCAAGGAAAAGAGTCACAGGTTCCAGTGTGGGCTTTTAAAGTTGATTCTAGTTTTATCACATAACTTAGATGTAAAAATATACAAATGATGCATTAAATAAAATCACATTGTCCAAATGAGTACCTTAACGAACAAGCTATGAAGCTGGCTTAACTCTTGCTTATTTTCATTCTGGTCTTGCAACTCTTCCATCGTGAATGTGAACACAACGCAGAATTTCTCGTGCCAACTTCTTTCAGGTGCTTTCTAGTTAAGGCAATGAGGGCTTGCAGCGTTTGTGTTTTCTATTAAAAGTGTTGGAATAAATATTTATTTTTAGGACACAGTTCTTTCTTTGGATCTGACTGCAAGTGTTGCAGGCTGGAACAGTGACATAGAATATGTTGTGTAAGTTACATACATCAACTTAAAAAAAAACATAGCTGCCTTGTAGATTTATTTATATTTTTCTAGAGTTGTATTGATAGTGAAAGGAGCTTGTCTGCTTTTCACAGCACATATTGCTATGTTTAAGAAGCACTCTTACAAATTCTCAATCTGGCACCTCAAATAAAACACTGAGTCACGAGTCCCTTGAACCCCAAAGTTGTTCATGCTTCTATTTACTTCTTCAGCCCACTAAAATGCCAGGATGTTATTCTCAGCCAGTTTCTCATAACTTAAGTATTAACAGCTTGTGAGCTAAGCAGCAGGCAGTGGTACTGTTTTATCACTGCTTTCAATTTCAGGCTGCCTTGCTTAAAAATGCACCCTAACTTTTCTGCCTCCCTGCGGGTCTGCAGCGGAGCCAGCCCTCCCAGGCAGCCCGGCAGCGAGGCGTACCGCACCGTCGCTCACCCCAGCACCCCCAAAACCCCGAGCAGGCACAGGCTCCGCACACCCACGGCACGACCCCCGCGGCGGAAACCCTGGGGCTGTCCGTCACCTCGAGCATTTTTCATCCGTACCGGGAATTTAATTGCTCCCAGTCTGGCAGAAGTACTCAAAACGCGAGGTGTGCCACGACGCCCAGCAACGGGCACGTCTGGCACCACCCGCCCGCCCTCGAGCACCGCGACGCCCTGGGGGTCGGGGTCGCTCCCGCCCCGCGGGGAGCACGGCAGGGGATGCCCGCCAGCAGGACGCGGTGGTCTTTGAACACCCTCGCCCACCCAAACCCCGAGGCGGGAGCTCTCGGTAACGCGCCGGCTGCGGAGGCGCGGGGGACGCGGGCGCGCCCCTGCCCGAGCCAGGAGGTACGCTGCTCCCCGGGAACCGGGCGCGGGGCTTGCCTCTCCTTCGCCCCACACAAAGACACGGCAGAGCGGCGGGGAGGCGAGCCGGGCCCCGCCGTGCCTCCCCTGTCCCGGCTTCTCCCCTCGGCGCCGCCTGAGGGACACCCGACCCCGTGCAGGGGCATCGCCGCCCCCCGCGGGACCGCCCGCCCGGGGCTCGGGACGCACCGCGGCGGCTGCCGCGGGGCCGGGGGCGCTCGGGGCGGGCGGGACGGCGAGGCGCTCTGCGCACAGGTAGCTCCCTGCTAAAATGGAGGGAGCGGAGAAATGCGGCGCTCGCCGGAGAAACTTACCGGAGGAAACCGACGAGCCGGACAAACTGGAGTTGCTGGATGCGGCCATGGTCCCTCCTCCTCGCCCCTTAGCTGCGAGCCCCGCGTCGGCCCCCGGTGCTGTCCGGCCGCCGCTGCCGCCTGCCCATCGCAAAGTGCCGGAGCCGCGCCGCGCCGCCGCCGCAGCCCGCGCTCGGCCCCCCGCGCCGCCGGGGAGCAGCAGGCGGCCGTGACCCGCTCTCCGGGGCTGGGCGAAGCCGCTCGGCAGGTCACGGAAAGGGCCCCGCGGCGCTTCCAGCGCCTCTCTCCGCCCTGAGGAGCAGGGCTTACCTTGTGACGGGGATGGGAGAGCCGCCCTGCCAGCGCCTTCCCTCGCCTCCTCCCTTCCCTTCCCGTCCCTTCCCTTCCCCGCCTCCTCGCGGGCAGCGCTGACAGCCCGCCGGGGGAACCCGCCGCAGCTCCCCTCACGCACACAAAGGAAGCGGCGGCGCTGCCGGCCGGGCTGCCCGCCCCGGCTGAGCGGGCAGGGTGGGTCCCGGCCGGGCGAGCCCCGGCGGCGCGGCAGCCCCGCCGAGCGGCGACCAAGCCCCTTCCCGGCCGCCGCCGCCTGGCACGGGGCTGGCGGCGAGCGCGGCTCCTGCCATGTGCCGGCGCCCGTCCCGGCGGGGCGGCAGCGCCTGTTGAGCGCCTCGGCCGTACCGCAGTGTGAGCTCCGCGGCCCCCCGCCCTGCCGGCGCTCGCCCCCACCGCCCTTTGTCCGCCTCCTTCCCCCGCGGGCTGCACTCCGTTCCCGCGGTTCTCCCCCTCCCGCCTGGCACGCTCCCACTCTCACTTTTTTCCTTTTTATTCTTTTTTGTTTGTTTTTTGTTTGTTTGTTTGTTTTGCTTTTTTTTTTTCCTCCCTTCTGGCATCCGTTTTCTTAAAAAAACCACAGAAATCAAGCCGGCACCAACACCGGATTTTCCCTGCCAGGTGCATGGCGGGTGCTGCGGGGTCCCGTCCCGGCCACAATTACGATCTGTCCCCCCACCTTCTCTCTCCGAGAGACTCCCGGTCCCGGCGGCTCTGGAGGCGCACGGGGGGCGGCTGCCAGGCATCCAGCGGGGCTATGATGGGTCTGTGGCCAGCCAGCCTGGGCCGCTGCCCTGTGTCTTAGTGTGCAAGTGGGAAAGAGGAAGAGCCAAGAAAGCATGGCTTGGAGGCTTCCTCCTGCCCTTCACGTTCCCTTTGCAGTGCTTTATCGCCAGACAAAGCTTCCATCTCAATTTATAAAACGAGGCTGGGAACACGACAGGAAGGTGAGCACCCGACTGGCGTGGCACAGTCTCGCTGGCACGGGATCTGTAAGAAATTTACAACCTGTTTGCCATGACGCTGATTTATGAAAGCCTTCCATGTTTCGTAACAGGGAGTCTGTAAGGCAAAGTTAACTTCGGGAGCGAGGAAGCGCATCAAAGTCCCTTTGGCAATCTAAGCCTTGCCAACCCGGCTACACCGCGTCTCAGACGAGCGTGCGAACGGCCTGCCCACTCTCTAACCCGCGCCCAGCCGCTTCCCGTTTCTCCCGCAGCCAAAATCCAGTCCGGGCTCCCTAAACCCTGCAGCCGATTCCCTTTTTATCTCGAGAAAACAGGTCCCGAGACCCCCTCTAGCGGCGGAGACACCAGCGGCAGCGATCGGCAGCGGGGTGCCGGGTCCCGCACCCCCCGCGGGTTTCCTCAAGGGAGCGGTGGGAACGCGGCTGAAACCAGCTTGCTTTTCCAGGTTTTATTTTGTAACGAGAGGGCTTGCTCCGTGTGAGAAGGAACGAGCTTTAAACCAACTCCTATTAATCTGTAAATTGCCATTTACAGACATAAAAACAGCACAGGCGTGTCACTGCTTTTTGGTCTTTGGCCAAATACTTCGTGTCATGTCATTTTGAAGATTGAATGTTGAGGACAACATGAGAAAGGCAGATAGGTCATAAAAACAGGCTGATACTTGGGATGTAGGAAAATACCGTCATAATAAGGTAAACATCAAGATTGTTTTGGTAAGTTGTTCACTCCCAATGTTCGTGATGTTTTGAACAGTTGAATAGTATTCGCTTGTCTCCTGCGTGGTCGTTTTTCCTGCTCCTCCTGCTATATCTTTCTTTCTAGTATTTGCTTCCTTGTAGTCTGTTACGTCTTCGTTTCCCCCTCCATAGTGTAGCTCTGTCTAGCCCCCTAACAACTGTCAGAAATGTGTCCCATATGACTGGTGAAATATGGTGGTGTTAACACCACCAGCAGAATCTGCAGGGGAAGGGGCAAATAACCTAAAAGAGGGAGAAAAGTTCCTCACTCTGCTGAGACTTTGCAGACAAAAATAACTGTAATAATTAATTTTAAATTTTCTTTCTAGCCATAAATCTGAATAAATCAAGAGAGGAATTTCTTCAAAGAGTGACTAATCCAGGTATTCCAGTAGTTGCAAATGGAGTATTTTCTGTCCAAAGCCAGTGAGCCTGTACATGTCTGGTTATGATTGTGTGTACCTCTGAAGGACAGGCAACTGTTGATAATCTTTGTGGTAACTGAAGGTACAAGGCTGTGTAACCTCAGTTTCTACAACATTGAAACGTAAATTAAGTGAAATGTACTGTAGATTAAATTTCCACATTTCCAGACAGAATGGCCTTTTTTTTTTTTTTAGGAGCAAAGAACATAAAACCCATGAAATTAGAGGAGAAATTACTAGATCAAAGGGGAAGCAAATTTAAAGGACACAAACGTAGCCTTATTATGTGTAAAAAGCGCAAAGTAAAGACATTCCAATATAATCTCAGTCCTATTTTGCAGAAATTGTGAACAGATTCTGTCCTAGTCTAATTTGTGCAGAGCTCAGATTTATCCATTGCGAGTGGTACAAATACTCAGATATCAAGAATAAACTTTAAATTGTAAACTAGATACTGTGATGTAAACTGTTCCTGGGATTTCCACAAGTGTATGCTTCATATAAATCTGATAAAAACTTCCACTTACCTTCCCTATAGAAATAAATGTAGCCTTCTTCCATATCTGCACTTTGATGAGAAGTCCCTGCTTCCAAAAGTTTTGAGGAACTCAGAAAAATGACATTTTCCTATGTATGACCTTAGAACACTGCATTTGACATTAACAGTGACTTGCAAAGGAAAAACGCCGTACTGTTTGCTTTGCATTACTCATGAGAAAGATCTGAAAGTTGTTTGGTTTTTATTCCTGGGGAAGATTCCTTGAAGATTGCTTCTATATTGGTCCTATGCAGCTTTTGCTGACAAGAGTTTCAGTGTTTGTTTTTTGGGGCTATTTGTTTGTTTGGGTTTGTTTGGTTTAGTTATGAGATTAAGGAGTTTCTCAAAGGACAAAGATTTAACAAACCGGTCCTCAGTCTACACCTAAATTCCAAAGAAGTGATTGCCTCCCTAATGCTGAAGCCCAGCTAGCAACATGATATTTGAAATAATTTAACTCACTGTGGAAGAGGCCAGTGTATTCCAAAAACTAATAGATATGGAAAGCTCCAAGTAATAGCTGGAAGATTAAAGGAACCCAAAAACATTGCCGCTTGTTTCTAAGGAAATCTCAGAAAATACATTAAAGGTTATTTCTGTACCCTAATTATCCACTCTCGTACTTCTGCATGATAGAATTCCTGTTCAAGCTAGAATTTACACACATTTTATTCTCCAATAACCAAAGATTAGTAAATACCATGGAATTACAGAAAAAAATAAAAGTTGCAGCCCAAGAACTATTGAACCCAACACAAAAATAAGTAAAATTACATTTGGAAGTAACTTTCTTTCACCATGTGATTCTGAACCTGTTGACATGTGGGTACATACACAATTTCATTGTCACACAAATTCTGATGGAACAATGTATTTTGGTGAAATTGTAAGTCTAAGCAGGATGAGGACCTGCATTTGGAGAGCCATCAGTGCAAAACATAGCGACTTTGACAGCTGAGGACATGACTGTGCTGCTTTTGTGTTATGGAGTGGCCTCTGACATGGCCTTGGTTCCCCAGACAACTGGTATGTACTGATTTGTGTCCTTATTTCAAAACAAAGGCTCTGTATATTAGGTAGGCCACCTGTCTGCTGCTTGGTCATTAGTATCATAGTTAACTTTTAATAACTTTGTGAAGGTAAATCCCAGCTGAGAAATAATTTTTCATGTTGCCATGTGATAAAAGCAAGCAGAAAGTCACCCTTCCCCTGGACAGCAGGATGAAAACCTAGAAATAACAAATAAAGGAAAGCAGGCAGAACTGTGCTGCTTTTCTTCAAGAAGCCAGATTTTCCCCTATTGACCAAATGGCTTATTGCGTAGTTAAGTATCAACGAATTTAACATCCTGGTTTCCTCTCATTCAACTTCAGACATAGTAGGCACTTTCACAGGGAAGGCAAAGACTTCTGCTTGAAACTTCTTTCATTTTATTGACTTGGCAGAATGCTTCCTGCTACAGAAAAAGCAATCTAAAATACAAGTATAGATAGAAAATAAAAGGTCACTAGATGGGGCCTGCAGCAACATGAATCTCTGTATCATCCTGGTTCACTCCAGCTGAAAAAAATTAATCTGAGGCAGATAATAATTTATATGGCTATCTTTCAGCTGTTGAAATCTCCATTATACAGGAGCCATTTCATAAGAGCTCTCCTAAAAGAATCTGGCCTGAAACCAGCAAGTCTTGAGTCTCTTCAGCCTTAAGCCCTCTCCATCCAATACACTTCATGTTGATTTCCAGCAGCCAAGCCTCTGTAGGTGGCTGCAGTACAGTCCTTAAGACCCTTCTAGTTTTACAGCATCTCAGATTACATTTATGGAATCTGGCACAATCCGCTATATCTGACTGCTGGGTTATTGCAGAAGAGGAGCAGTGGCTTACCGTGTGCCATAAACCTTTGCCAGTCAGGGAGGACAGGAGTTAACTAGGAATCCTAGTTAATGAATTTATTTCAGGATGAAAACTGGCAGTTGTTATTTCAGTGTGAGCATAGATAGCTTGGCAAAAATGTTGGGATTTAATTAATTATGTGAATGAGAGGAAGGTAAAGATGTTTGGCCCACTGCTCTGATTATGTAATAGGTGTAGAAATATAAATGGCATGTGCAAGACAGCAAGACATATGACACAAAGATTTAGTGTGCAAAGACGTAAAATGCTAATCCTTCCTTTGATGTTTATGTTGCTTAGCTGGAAAGGGAGGAAATGCATTTATCATTCTTTGATGTTGTGAAAGGGAACGGCCTTTATAAGCAATATATAATCCATATTTATATACTCTCCACAGTACTTGGAAACTTTACTCAATATAAGCAGAAGCTATAATAAGAAAAATAAACCAAAATATCAATAAAAAGCAGATGCACACTGTATTTGGGTATGAATAAATTATGTGAGTCATAATGGTTGTAACAGCAGGTGGTGGTGTAGTTCAAGACTCTCTGTGATTTCTCACTTTTTTCCTCATACTCCAAAGAGGAAGGTTTGAGACCCTTAATGCCTGGTGCAGTTTTTAGCTCTGCACCTTCAACTGGTGAACAAACTAGAGGCACCTATTGAATTTTATTAGCTCTTTAAAAAACATACAGCAAATGGGCTGGTCATCACTTGAGAGTGCTAAAACCTGCTGCTATGACTAATTTATGAACATCCATCCTATTTGTCCTTTCCTCTTTCTTCCTGTCTCATACATTCTATTTTAATTAAATCTCAGAATGAGAGTTCACTGGGGCAGAGAATTTTCTTGTTATGTTGTTTTCAAGGTTTTTTATACAGTGGAGCTCTAATCTGTAATTGGAACCTGATAAAGATTTTGAAATTACCAGTCAACTGCCATTAGACCTGATTATAAAAAAATAAATTGTACAGAAACGTTTCTGGTGAAATTGAACTTCTGTGTGCTTTTCCTTTCTTAATAATAATCAGCAAATCTCAAATCTTTTGCCTTCGAGAAAAGAATTTAAAAGTCCAAACTATTTGCATTATAGTTCTCCTTTACATCATGATCAAACTCTTACTTTGGAACATGTCAGCATTTCATTTGAATTTTTCCAGAAATTGAACCCAAGACTGTTAAATATTTAAGCATATATTTAATTATTTTTACTGAGCCATAAACATCATAATTTTTGACATTGAAACCTTTTGTTGGTCCAGACGACAAGTATCAAACAAGCTCTACACATCTAGGAAAAGAGGAGATTTCTCCATGTTTCTGTACTGCCTTTCTCTGAACAGAACAGATCCCATTTTAGTGTGAAGGTCATGTTTGTATAAAAGCTACTCTCAACCTCTTTTCTATAATTGTTGGAAAGAATTGCACTACTACAGAATTTGATGTAGGTGAAGAGGTGAAAAAAACAAGGACAGAAACAATTTTGAAG
>JAYRBT010000082.1:34148779-34170204 GCA_036023395.1 Myiotriccus ornatus | reverse complement strand
GAATTTTTCCAGAAATTGAACCCAAGACTGTTAAATATTTAAGCATATATTTAATTATTTTTACTGAGCCATAAACACTCATAATTTTTTACATTGAAACCTTTTGTTGGTCCAGTCGACAAGTATCAAACAAGCTCTACACATCTAGGAAAAGAGGAGATTTCTCTATGTTTCTGTACTGCCTTTCTCTGAACAGAACAGATCCCGTTTTAGTGTGAAGGTCATGTTTGTATAAAAGCTACTCTCAACCTCTTTTCTATAATTATTGGAAAGAATTGCACTACTACAGAATTTGATGTAGGTGAAGAGGTGAAAAAAACAAGGACAGAAACAATTTTGAAGAACTTAACAACAATAATCACTATCCCAAGTATTCTAATTCTTATGTTACTGTATATTAACAAACTCAATATGAAATACAGACCTACTGGGCCTAATCTGAGATTTTCTTATAGAATTGTTTCAAGTAGATCGTACTTTAAAAAGAAGCTCCATGCATAGCTTTTATTAACCTTTGGCCTTTTATCTAGACTGACATTTAAATAAATTCTTTTCCTCATAGTTCAACATCTTTCTTGAACCTACAGTAAAGTCATCCTGTTGAATTCAAGCTTCCCAATTTCCATGACAAAGCAGTGATATCAAAGCCTCTGCTTTATTCTTTCATTAAAAAGGAAGAAAGAGTGGGGCTCAGAGCAGAACTGCTTTAACTCTCCTGTCATTTTTTTCCCTTGTATGTGAATTATATGACAACCTACAAAGATTTAATTAATGAATTTATTTGCTATTCCAGCATTCTCCCTGTTTCTTTATACTGACATTTTGGCTGATGGATTTGAGAACTGTTCAATGCAAAAATGTATTCATATACTCAAAATTCACAAATAGTGGTGGAGCTGCATGATTTGGTATCTAAGTTGTGTGTTACGAGCCTTTAGAAATTAAACTGGCAGTTGTACAAAATAAGTTTTATTTCAGCTACAGAACTGAAAATTGTGTTCATTAGACTCTTGCAAAAACAAAGCTTTGTTCATTTATTTGTCAAAAGTAAATTAGTCAAAATATCTATTTAGCAGTGTTTTACTTCAGATGTTCATGAATTATTTATCTCAATATTTTCCCTGTTTAACTGTGAATCTAGATTCTCTTAATTAGCTACAAATATCTTAAATTATAGAAGGGCAGCTACTAGAGGAGAATTCCCATATTAATATGGGTTTTATTTATAAATGTTTACCGCCCCTTTATAAAATACTGTCTAAGTGTAATTCTGTAAACTTTGCAATTTACTAATATAGGCTGGGGAAGCCTCAAGCTTGGCTGTTTTATTCTCAGATATGTTCAGCTCTGTATTACATATGTAAACAGAAATCTTACAGGCTATAATGTTTTTGCAATGGAGTTCTTTTTTCTTCATTTATAGACTTGGAGGTCAAATGTAGAGATTTTGGATGTTTCGTTGGACCAACATACCATTCATCTATGTAACACAATTTCCTAAAGGCCTACTGACATTAAGCATCCAAGATTCCAGATGAATGCATTGCTCTTCTCTTCTCTATGGTTTTTGCCCAAGAGATAAAATCAATATATGGCTTCGTGTTTCTCCCTGAATGTTTGGACTGAAACTTTGCCTCTGCTGAACGCAGTAATAGTTTTTCTCGCTGACTTCAAAGAGGCCAGTGTTTCACCCTTCATTTCCCTGCTGGATACTGCTTTTCCCTTTAAGCTACCACATATCATAAAAAGTGATGTGCTTTGGAAAATATAATGCACCACAGTAAAAGTTGTAATGCCACAGGGCAGTGTCAATATATATTTTTATGCAGTAGTGGGAGGAGGAAATAAACCAGGAGAGACGTATGTTCCTACTCAAAAACTCGAGGTTTTTGTGGCATTTAAAAATGAAAATGCATCCTTTCAAGCAATAAAACTCCACGTACACCTGCCTAGTACCATACCACTAACAGCAGCCACAAGGTAAACACAGGTTTACCAAAATATCTGTTCTTACCGTTTCTCAGTCTCAAAGAAGGTTAGAAATAGGATTTTGAGCTCTAAGAGGTTTGTGAGAAAGAAGCAAGTATCAAACAACTTCTGCAGATCTTAGGTATTGACCCATTATCTTGGGGAAACCTAGATTTTAGTAAGATTTTTCAGTAAGATTTTAGTAATCCATGATGTCGTGGATTACCTTGCTTATTTAGTTAACTTTTCCATATCATATATCTTCTGCCTGACACCCTTTGCTGTACCTTTAAGCATCCAGACCAAATATATATAAATATATATGATGAAGTTCTACTAAAAAAGATAAAAATAGAACTGCCTCTATCCTGCAACCAGCTCTTGTCCAAATTCCCAGGAAAAGAGGATAAGCTTTATCTCTCATTCAGAACTGGATAAAGTTATCTTGTATGCAGGTTATAGAGTACAGATGAATAGAGAAAGTGAGCAATAGGGACAGGAACTTTCACCATTTAGGTTGTTAACCCCTTTTAATTTCCTAAGTCAGGTCCATTTTAAGTATGTGAAAGCCCTGACCTTGAATAGAAGGCCGTATTTTGATCCCAGAACCATTAAAACCAAACCTTCACCAAATTCACTATCATCAAAACCTACCCCTCTGAAACTCCCAGTAGTACTTTGATGAGATCTGTATTTCTGAACTTGAAATCTGTGATTTGGGGGGAATATTTGGCCAGCAAAGATAAAAGCTCAACTTAATAGGTAGAAAAGAATGTGTCCATTAAATAAATATTTATATTTATATAGTCTGTATCTACAAAGATAAAAGCGCAACTGAGGGAACATTTTAATGAAATCTAGTAAAGAGTATGTCTATACCACAAATAGTTTAATATATAGATATAGATATATATCTATATCTTAAACTATATATGGCCTGCACCAGAAGTAGATATTTAGTAAGAAACTGTCTGAGACTGCCAATGGAAAAAAATGACAAAGTAAATGAAGGCAAAATAAAATCTCCAGTTTAAAATCAGCATCAGAGGTAAACACCACACCAGGAGGGGAACGAATGTCTCCTGATAGTCAAGTCAGGAGCCTGTCTTCAATACCTGTCACGGCTCTTATCTGTTGTTTTTCGTTTTCTGTGGGTTTTTTGTTTTTGTTTTTTTTTTTTTCTTTTTCTGGTTGGATTGGTTTGTTTGGGTTTTTTTGAGGAAGAAAGAATGCTTGATTAAGCTAATTCTTTGGCTCACTCCATTTGGTGCATAATTAACTGAATATTGAATAGTAATTTTGCATGTTACATAAAATCAGCTTAAGTGGACAGGAAAACACTGAGAGTACAAATGAGCTCCCATCAGTGACTAAATATCCTACTGCCTATGACTCAAAAGGAAAGTAAACAGAGGTGCCTGTACCCAACCTGCCTTTCATTCCACAGATGTAAAAAGGCAACAAAACCTCAGAAGTCCTGCTCTCATTATTATCCTCACATTTTGAAACATGCAAAAACATTGTGTGAAATGCAAATTCTAGGGAATTTTGTCAGAGGCAAGTGCTACAAATTATATGATTCTAAAATTGCACATTATATTAAAGATAAAATTAGATGAAAGCTATATAAAAGAGTCATAAATAAGTATCTGCGTGCAAATAACATTGACACATCGTAAGCTTTGCTTAATGGAATGGGGGCTGTAAAAGCATTGAGGATGATTTAGTTCAAGTTTGGAAGTTCTTGGCTACGGAGAACATACAGTGCAAGATTTCAAGGCCTGGGCTGTTCCCCAGGGAATGCTGTGAAAAGAAAGTTGAATGTCATTTAGTTAAAGTTCTGCTGTGAACACCAATAAAAGGACAACCCTTTCAGGCTCTGCAGAGGTCCCATTTAGCAATGGTTGGTTTATCCAACAGCATTAGGAGCACTGTGCTCTCAAAACGTTCAGAAAATGAAGGGAAAGAGCTCCACCATAGAAACAGCAAGGTATTTTTATGTCTTCAGAAGGAAATGCCTCAGAAGAATGAATAATGAGATGGAATGACTTGCTGAGGACCAACCTCTTATATCAAAGTTCATCCTGAAAAGAAAATGGAAACGTCTGGTACAAATGTTAAGGATTAAGTTAAAGCATATCCAGCTTCAAGAGTACCAATAGGCAACTGAGGAAATTTGCCAATGACTAATCAAGATTAACCCTCCACACTCACCAAAGTTAGTAGAATTACAGCCAAACATGGCACAGGGCAAAGAAGGTTGTTCACCAGCCTTTATTTTTCCTGTCAGCTACCTCTGACAGCACTTTAAACATTCAATTAAAAAAAATAATGATTTAAGCAAAATTTTTCTTCCTTTACCCCTAGTTGTGAAGAGCAGCTAGTAGGAAGAGTAGTAGAATTTCAGACAACCCTGTGCCATGGATCACCTTAGTTGGAAAAAGGCAACAACTGAGCAGGATATGCTTGTGGGTCTGTGAGACAACATCTATACACACATTTGTGAGTGTGTGTGTGTGTGTTTCTGTGTGTACTACTGCTCATATACATATAGCCTTGGGAAAACCAGAAACATTTCATGACTGCCTGGATATGAAGCCATTTTTCTCTCTCCACTGATAAACAAATAATTTTTGTGGTCATTAGAAAGCTGTGCATAATTTTCTTAAAACATTTTGCCACATCTGGAGCCCTATTTTCCTCTCCATAGGCTGCTTAACTCTTATTAATATCAATGGGGGTTATGCACACATGTGGAGAATAAATTAGATTCTTCATTGTTTCCTTCTGATAAAATTAAATGTTCTTTCCACATGTTAAAATTAGCTCACATACTGTTGTTCTCATGGTATTGGAAATAGAGATCATTAGTCGCTAAATGAATCCTGAATTATTTTGCATCTTAAAAGTCCTTATCCTACTTCTTTCAGAATTAGAAACTAGTTGTCAAAAGCTTCAGTCAGAACTTGAGGGAGGCATCATCTTTGGTATGATTTTGTGACTATTAGTTTCATCCTTAGGCTGTATAGAAAGCCTTTTCTCCCAGTATGGTGCATTATACAGACTAGATCGGTGACAGTAGTTTTTTCATACAGATAAATGGCTAAACTCTTTTGTAGTCAAATTTTTATCGATCAATTCTTACTTCCTTTTTCCTTATTTACAAGCATTGGAAGACAAATGTTTCTGTCACAGCCAGTAGCAAGACTGTCTTAACTCATTTTCTTCTGATGCCTGTAAGTAAAAAACACTAAATGAGTTTTCAGTGACACGAATTTGAGATGCAATTTAATACCATCATTATACAGGGACTCATTATTGAGCACAATTTGGTATATGTAAGATGCAGGGATGGATTTTATACTCTTTGCAGTGTTTTTGTAGGGCAAATGATTATATTTTTAGCAGACCTATTAGTGTTTATCCTTGACATTGCATCCAAGAAGTAGCTACAGAGATTATTCCGTAGACCTTTTGCCATTTTTAGAATATGGAATACTGATCATTAACATTCAACTCAGTCGTAAAAGTAATTCCCTGAGGGAGGGTGACATCAAATAAATTGGACCATCTTCTTAGAAACTGCATCCCCTATGGATCGCTCAGTAGCAAAGAATGATTAAGCATTATAACTTCCTAGGACAGAACTGGAGGCGAAGCTGCAGCTGCAAATGGAGGAGGAGGAATAGCATGTCGGTAACGCCTGCCAAACTGTCCCAGAAGTGGCGTAAGATGGATGAATGTCTACAGCTTGAGAGACTGGGGGATTCTGTAATATTAGAAACCTCTTTTAGGTACAGTCTTGGAAAATAATTTGACAGAACTCTACTGAATAAAAACTGCACAAACTCAACTTTAAGCTACCGTTAAAAAAGGGAAGAAGCCAAAAGAACTTGTACCTGTGCCATGGATGGAGTCAAGAAACAGGAAGTCAAGAAACAGGACTCACTGAAGATACTTGACCCATCCATCAAGACAGTATTAGCAGATACAAACTGATGATCAGGTTATCAGAGTACAAATTGTATATTATGGAGATTTATCAAAATCCAGAATAAGCATAATTTTTCAGTATTATTTCTTATAACGTTTAGCAACATGAAGAATAGTTTTTCACTGTAATTCATAACCCATTTAGACTTTGATTTTTTTTTTCACAGCTATAGTTAGTGCTCCTAAAATATAGGATTTTGCTTTTTTGTTATAAACTCAATACGCCTCAGAATGTCTTTGAGACCTTGAAACAAGATACAATCTTTTTGATGTCTAGTTTTACTTGCTTTACATATTTTATTTTAATTTTTTCTTTCTAATTTCAATAATATATCTCAAATTATGGTGGAAAGAGAAAACTATTATTTGTGACTAAACAAACTATAGCTTCTGATGTTTATTTTTACTCCTTGGTTTGATCCCTGAATGTCTTTTAGGCTTAACTTCTAGGTCTTCAAATGCTCTAGTTTGAGAGATTGTGACTTAAAAATTCTTGCTCTGAACCGTTCAAGTCACCCCATAGTGAGTAGGATCCACAATATGAGGACACCTAAATTTAGGCACCTAAATGTTTTAGTGACTTAGGTCCCATTATAGTAAATCAAGATGTTTTCAATATCACCACTGGATCTCGAAGAGCCCTTCAGCTGCCCAGGTAATAGGCATCTGTTTTACAGAAAGGAGCTGATTCTGCTCTGCTGCAACTGAATCCCATCAGTAGATGAGTCCTACGCTGAGTTTTAAAAAAATTAGAGGTTATTCTAAACCTCCCATCTTAAACTCCAGCTTTTAGTCCAGAGAGTAAGATCTGGTTCACTGATTTTTTTTTCCCAGTTGATTAGAATGAGGCATTTATTTTACTAGGCCAATCTGTTCTCTTTACTGCATTTTATGTCAGGCAATTGCCCTGTGATGGTCTTAGTATGACAGAGGTAGGCTATATTATGTGCAGGATTATTTCCTCCATTTGAGCCTTTTCCATGCTTAAGAATAATCTTAACCTCTTTAAGTCTGCTTATTTAGGGATTTATGACTTACAGTGTAAGAGGACTCCTGCAGTGGCTGAAACATTTGGACTTGAGGAACCAGAATGGTCTTGGCCAGTTGCTAAGCACTTTCTCAGGTACTCCCCAGGCCTTGCAAAGCTCCCTGAGGTAAAGCCTGGGTATGTGTAATGAGAGAAGGTACTTCCTTCTTTCCACTTCAATTCTTGCCACACCATCACTGGAGTCTTCTCCCTGTTGCTTTTTTCATACCATTTTAGTGAAAGAACGAGTTAGTGAATCTTAAGCTTTCCTTAAAAAAAAACCCCAAAAAGCGTTTCTAGCATTTCTAGCATTTCTAGCACTCAAAATGAAATAGAAGACAAACAAATCCTTCCAAACCAAAGTTGTGGTTGAATTAGCTTTTCAAATAAATCTCAGAATCCAAATCTATTACAAACTCAAGGGGAGGGTATTGCCTCTTAGTCTGTCCTGACAAAAAAAATGTCCTGCAAATGAGTTTACCATAGAGATATGTTGGAATCAGTCTGGAAGCCAACACACCAGTTAAGCTGCTGTTGGCATGAAGTCTCTCCAGTAAGATCACTGTCTCAAAATACTTTTCAGAAAGGAATCCTGGTACTTTGTGAAATGTGAGCAGTTTCAAAATAAACGGTGGGCTGATAAACGCTTTCCTGTTAAAGAGCCTCCAATATCCACAATGACTTCTTCAGTAAAGAAAAGCGGGTGCAAGCTCAGGGTAGAGATCTATGCTCTAGAAATGCACAACTGTATTGGCATCTTGTGAGAATACTGATGTAGTCATTTCTTAGTTATTTTCTTTGGAACTCTCACTGTCATACTGGATATGTGTCACAAGCTGATAACAAATACCACACGTGTAGCTCCAGCCCCTACAAGCAGCACTCAGTGCACTTTTCTGTTCTTTTAAATGCAAATTTTTTTCAAATAGATTAACTCATAAGAACAATCTCATCAGTTGTCCTTGAGGGGGGAAATTTTTGGTTATTGTGACTTTCATTCAAAACTAGTCAGGAAACTTTGCTGCAGAAATATACAATAATTTTATTGCTTAAGGCTTTCAG
This sequence comes from Myiotriccus ornatus, assembly GCA_036023395.1. Lineage (NCBI taxonomy): Eukaryota > Metazoa > Chordata > Aves > Passeriformes > Tyrannidae > Myiotriccus > Myiotriccus ornatus. The sequence goes on along the minus strand of JAYRBT010000082.1, from coordinate 34,162,154 downwards.
GTTTCTGCTGAGGACACAAAGCTGTGCAGTTGTGTTTGTGAGTGTTTTTTTTGCTTCTGTGTCTTCCTCATTCAAGAAGACCAGTTGGCCACATGTGTTGATAGTGGCCCCTGAGGGTGAATTATTTTTGTCTTTGCTGGGGGTATCAGAATCTGCTGGATAAAATGGAAGAGTAAATGATGCTGAAGTATTACACTGGAAGATTACTTGTTAACTTTGTTATGGCTAATAAAATTCTAATTTGCAAGTCTTGATTCACTGCAGTTGAAATGCATGTGAGTAATATGGAATTACTCTGGTTAAAGCTATTTAAAGGAGAGGCCTACATGACAAATGTATTATGTAGGAAAGAATTATTGCTTTTTTTTCACCTTGAACTGAGGTTAATCTATACTTGCTTTCTGTCCACCAGGTATGCTTGGATTTACAGTTCTGCTCTTCTAAAAACCAATTAATTGCATTTAAGTGCAATTGGAATGTGTTCAGAGATGATATTGGACTTCTGATTATTGAGCATACATTGAAACATGAGGTTTTAACCTTAACTGAATGCATCAGTTGTCTATCACTGAGACCACAAACTTCTCTAATTTAAGCTGTAGAAAAAAACCAAGACACTTCCTAAATCAAATAATCTCAATATTAGAGGAAACTTCTGCAATCAAGTCCCAGTGCAGTGCTTTGAACTTCTTGATGTCTTTAATATTAATTAAAATGTGTAAAATGTATTTTCAATAAAATAAAATATGGCTTCTTGCTCAGACTTTGTGTATGGTATAAAACACAGTTATGAGTTGTTTCTGCAGGTGGATTTTAATACACATTATCTTGTCTACTTTTTGCTATGATTAAATTGTCCTCATTCTGCAGACTCAAAACCAGAACTTCTATAAGCTGTAGTGCATTTCTACACAGCCCCTATCACTGCTGCCTTTTAGTCACATGTCTTAATCACAAGATTCTTCCTTAATTATAATAGTAGTTTTGCAGGAACAAACATTTATGATGAAATTTCATACTCTGCTTTTGTCCAGGAAAATAAAGGAAATAAATTGGTTTTTAGTACAGTATCAAATTCCATGGTTATGGATTTAATTATATAGAAATTTAATTTCTGGAAGTTGGATTCATTGTATTATTTAGGGTTGCGGATGGTAGTGAATGAAATAGCATTTATGTCAGATCTGTGAACCGATGGCAATGCACCATGACAACACATTTTTCACTGTGTCACATTCACTCTCCACAGAACTTTCATTTTAAAAATTCATAGTCTGTCATTCACATGAAAAACCAAGGACTTCTCACTGAGCTGGTTATTTGTAAGTAAAAAATATAGAAAATCTGAAGTTTCTTGAACTAGCTTCTTGCAACATCTCTGCTTTTATTTGCTTCCTGAGAAACAACTTTGACATAAAAATGTCTTGGCTTGTCCTTATCATGAGATACACTGTAAAGTTGGAAGAGTTTTGGATGCCAAATTCTTACCCTCTTCACCTTTGCAGAAGTGCTAATGAAACATATCACTCAAGGTTGTCTTTCTACCCCTCTGCATAGTCACATAAAACCAACAGTGAAAATAACTATTTTTAAGTGTTGAGAGTACAAAGGCTTGTGTGGAGAGTTTATGTCCAATGTCTATTACCTACTATCTCAACAATATTTTGGTTAGCACTAATCTGAAAGACCTATGCTAGAGGAATTTTATCTTTTTTTCAAAACTGTAACTTGGTGCCCCCCCGAAGCTTTGAGCATTTCCGTGTTTCTTAATGGCAATAGGAAAGACCCCAAATTTTTTTTCTGAAAGTCACTTAATTGATCTTTCTATGATACTCATCTGGCGCATGCACTTTGAGATGAGAAATCCTGAATATCAAGAGTTAAGTCATCCTGATGCACCTTATAAAAAAAACTTGGCTGCTTTCAATGAAATGAGGTGACATATCTAATGACTGAAAGATTACACTGCCAAAACCAAAAATTGCTCTAACTGGAAGTAATGACAAGCCACAGTGAAGGATTTTAGATCCACCTTTCTTTATACCTGAACCTGCTCAACCTGTTAAACATTCTAGGCTGCAGCTAGTGGAAGCTAATGGGGAGACGTGCATGACACTAGTTAGGGGACTGACCATTCTCCCTCATGCAAAACCTTTAATGAAATTACCAGGTGAGAACAGAAATATCCCCTGCCAAAAAGAAATTGAAACTGTATCATCCCCAGACACACTAACTGATGCATTCCACTATGATCATCTGAGAGCTGACAAGGGGAAAGTTTACCCACCAGCACCTCTTGTAGGACTATCAAAATTTTATTTAGCAGTTGTGTTTAAAATTAAAGGAAGTGTTCTGTTCCAGTGACCTGGAGTCAGTCAGAGGATAAAATCTGTGTGCTTTCTTTTTGTGCCAAGGTAGGAGAACCAACAATTATGAAAGAAAGTTAAATTCCCTCACACCTTTCCTGCCTGTTTTCTGAAAGCAGATCTTCCACCCTGCTGGTTACAGCCTTCCAGCTTTTATTTGTACTGGTTTCCCATAACCCATGTTAGAGTAGGTTTTAGTGTCTTCTCCATGCTGTTACTCCTTTCACACAATTTCCTGTGACTTGCTCCTGCTATGTTGTGAAAACAGTGATTGAACCAGACTGGCACATCGTGGTGTGCTGTGGTAGCACTTGCAAAAGCCTTGATGGCACCTCCCACAGACAGTCTGCTCAGGGTTATTTTCCTCATATTTGTGCTCTCAGAAATCTGTGTCAGTTGCCAAGAGAGGAAGAAACGTGGTCCCTGTGAGTGCAAGGGTTGTGTCTGGTCTCTTCTGACGTGGTGCTGGTTGCTGCCAAACTCTGCTCTAGGGGTGCAGTGCTGCGACCTCACGGCTCAGTGTAAAGCTGTAATGTAAACTGCACAAACCTCTGCCGTGCTTGTTGCTGTCTCTCCCTTCTCTGGAGGAATTAATGTGCTCACCAGATGGTTAGAACACAACACTGTCAAAATATCTAGCTAACATATCAGACACACATTTTGCCCATTTGAGAAAGCTTGTCTTTAGGCATACTGTTCCACTTTTGATGTGAACTCTACTTGTTTCCCTAACTTTGCATCAGGGACTTGACTTTATCAAAGTTAACATCTTCAGCAGAAACATTTTGCTGCAACTTTCTTTCCTAAGTCTAAAGGTTGTAGCAGTGTCAAATGGATTAAAAAGGAGCTGTATAACTTGCATTAATCCGACTAGGTACTGCACCTGATTTCTGGTTTGGTGCATTCATTCACTTCTCTCTGTGCTCCTGTGTTTTCACCTAGACCTTCCACAGGTGTGAATTTGAAAGACCCTTCCAGCCACCCTAGGCTCCAAAAGAGCAAACACCATGAAATAAAAGCATCCCAGTCCTTTCAGTACAATGCAGAGTGATGACTGAAACTCTGCAAGATGACTGTATTGCCACACACAGGATTAAATCAAGAATATTCAAGAAGTCATTCACTGGTATTTTGTATTGGAAGTGGCCCTGGGCCACCCTGGTTGTCTAGTCTCCAATTTGTGTTTTCAAGATCAAGCCTTCCTACTAGCTGTTCCCTTCTTTAAAACCATTGAAAAACACCCAGTGATGGGGCAGCCTGCTTGCTAAAGGTTGGCTGGTTTTGTATGAGTGAAACTAAAGTGCTTCTCATACTGCTGCAGGAGCATTAGTGCTATTTTCTGATTCATCTACTTTACCCGCAGAAGACTGTAAGTAGCACAATCTTGCTGCACAGCTGGGCAAGGGGCATTTGAACGGCCTCTTGACCACTTGCTTTTTATCAGTTATCACCATGCTGAGCTAGGGAGGGATTTAAAAAACACTTAGAAGAACAAAAAATAAGCACTGGACCCACATACACACAGTCTAAAAATCATTCTTTGTGTAACTCATACGGGAAAAATGCCTGAGGGTTGGCAACAGTCCTGACAGAGTGACTAACACCCTCACTGAAATCAGCAGGATAAGTGAATTTTAGCCTTGCCGGTGTAAGAAAGTCACGTTGACAGTTTGGTCTTCCCGAGAACCAAATCACAGGGAAAAGCAATAGCCAGATCCTGATGTGTAGCCAAGCAAGGCAGCATGCCACTCTCAGTGTGCAGTCGAACTGGCGGGAAGCACATCTTTGCCGGATCTTCTGCTCTTGTCCTGCACATGCAGCTGCAAAGAGCTCAGGGAGGGAGGACTGTATGGCTGCCTCTGGGTTGTGATGAGAGTGACAGTCCTCAGAGCCCCTTTGCAGGCTTCCTAAGCAGATAGAAAGCCCATTACTAAAGTGTTGTTGTCCTTCATTTGTCAGATTAAGACTGCTTAATAGATTGCACTAGCAGCAAAGTAGTAAGTAGCTGCTCTGATTTGAGGAATCTGGCCTAGAATACTAAATACTTAGTTCCACTATATTCAGTTTTTACAAGGATTTGTCAGAAGAAAAAAAAAACAGTCTTTTTATTGCATACTTGAACTGTCTTATGTATCTGAAAAGAGATTAATTTAGTAGGAATTATAGCACCTATTTTTGCATTAAAAGAGTGACTTTAACCTTCTATGATAATGTGAAAGTGATTACATTAAAAAAATCCACCCTGCCATGTGTGATTTTGTTATGAGATCATAATAACTGATGTTAACTGATAGCATTCATCCATATCACCTGCTTGCAGCTGCTCCAGGAGAGAGGCAACAATATGAACTAATGGTTCTGCAGTAGAGCTGTAGGGTAATGATGTCTTACTAATCACACTAAACAGAGCGGTATATCTTTGGACTGCGGTAAGAGGAACCCAGCAGGTTGCTTTTTCCACCAAATTCCTTTAATATCAGTTAATTTTCCAATGGGCATTAATTTTCATAAGCAGGCTAAATCAGTCTTAGCACTGTAAGAACCTTAGTCAGAAAGTGGATGTTTCTTTAAGCTTTGACGTGTATCTGAAACTCCAAGAGACTGATTCCCAGCCTTGTTTTCTTGCTTCTATGCTGCAAGAAATGCTAACACAAGGATTTGCTCTCAACTCTCTTCTTCCCATGATCTGTGTAATTAGCATTAAGCCAATAGTAAAGGACATGGCTGACTTGCATGAAATCTTTTCAGAGCAGTCTGTGGAATGGTCATGTCAGGAAATCAGGATGTGCTTGCAAGTTAAATTGTAATGATTGGTGCTTGGTGAATGGAGTACTCCCCATTGATTCCTGTCTTGTAAAGAAATCAGGCAGTGAACAATGCTTACTGAATAGCTAGTATCATCTTCAAATGAATCACTTCCACTAATCCAGATGCAGAAGCAAACTTCAGCTTTCTCTCAGATTTTAGGGATGTTGCAATTCAACTGCTTTTTCCTGCACTGTTTTCTTTAAGGCAAAAAATGGAAAGGCAGATCAAAAGAACTGTATAAGCTCATGTTCCTTTTATGGTTGAGAAATATCTGTAGGTGTAACCACTAACTTACTTCTGATACAGCCTTTACAGTCCAAATGAATACTGCCATAGGTTACGAAACGCGAAACAGCTCTCTTCCAACGTAATTGCTGGACCCAAATTAATCCACTGATTAACCAAGGCCCCCGTCTAACCTGTCTAGGCCTATAACATAATCTATAAAGAACAACATGAAAGAAATAGCTTTGCTTGTAATACAGGTCAGCCTTTGTATGAATTGGGCTCCATCTACAACATTTTGTAACTCTCTGAATATTTTCAGTAAACTGGAGTTGTAGATGAGTGTAGAAGTTCTTCTATTTGTTTTCCTTGGTATGTCTCTTTGCTCCGCGGAGTGGAGAGAAAACACTTTGACTTCTCACTCAAATATTGTCTGGTAAATATTTTATCATGGAGACGCCTATTGTAGCCCTTTCATATGGGCAGGAAAATATCCCTGGGGAACAAGAATACTGGTTTCAGCCTCTGAAAGTGAGAAATCAATAAAATCTGGCACTCTCTTCTGCTGGCTTAGAGTTTTATCTAGTGAGTCATTTCAACAGCCCCAGCGACTTTGTGACTCCAACCCTTTCTTTAGATTGTTTCTCTGGACTCAGATCCAAAAGGGTTGACGCTGAATGGACTATCCTGTGTCCAAAACCACCAAGAAACCTTGCTCACTGAATAGTTCTTTCAGATTTTCATTTTAGCAATAACAAATACCTTTTCCTTCTCTTTCTCCCCAGGACTCAGACAATCTCCTGAAGACTATCAGTTATTCAAAGAGCCCTAATAATACAATTTTCAGGCTTTTGCTACCCTCCTTCCCGTCCTCTTCCACCTCACACAGTTTTCTTGACCCTTTGAATTAGCACACCTATGTCTGTTTTCTCTCAGTCACAGAAGCTGGTCTTTGTTCCAGCCCTCCTGTAGCATATTTTCTGGTCTGTGTTACAAATGCAATTAAAACCTTGAACAGACACGTTAAGATGTGGGTGCAAACTTGTGCTGCTGGTTAACTGGTCTATTTTTCAGTGTTTTAGCTCAAACAAGCAGCTGTACCTTACCACAGTTCCTGTCTTCAAATGAACAGCAGGTTTTAGTTTCTATCGCCAGATATGTGCCTGTGGTGCTGTGGAACTACATCCATCTGTGGACTACCTTTTCACAAAAACCTGAGCTGTGAAAATGCTGAACCTTCTACAGGGCCTGGTATCCTTTTGTTATATTGTACTATTTTAATCCTTGTAGAAATATAAATGAACTTAGTAAAAATCATTCCCTCTTTTAATTTGTAAAAGCTTAAGTCAGAAGGCCTCAAGGAAGGTTTGCTATCTATTCTTTGTTAGAATAACTTCTGAAGTCAAACTACATAAAATATGCTTTTTCTTTTGTTTGCTGGATGTTCTTGAATAGTCACAAAAACTGTTTCAGATTTAGAGGAAACTGTGTTTAGAAATTACTTTTTCCCCCTTTGATAATGTCAGAAATGATAGAGCTTATTTTGCTGTACTAGGCAAATATTTCTTTGAAACCAACATACATTCGAAAACTGTTTCGGTGTTACCAAGTCCATGAGGCTTTTCCTGGGAGATTTTCTCTAGCTAAAATGTTCCTTCAGTATTTTTGCGTCAGTCTCAAGCTCCTGAGCAGTGCTTTGTTGGGCATTGTATACACAGAAGAAAAAGGCCTCTGACCTCTGAATAGCTTGAGTCATTGAATCATAGAATCATTTAGACTGGAAAAGACCTTTAAGATTGTTTAGTCAAACCATTAACCCAACACTGCCGAGTCCACCACTAAATCGTGTTCCTAAGTGCCACACTACACATCTTTTAAATACGTCCAGGGATGGTGACTCCACCACTTCCCTGGACAGCCTGTTCCAATGCTTGACAGCCTTTTCCATGAGAAAATTTTTCCCAATATTTAATCTAAACCTCCCCTGATGTAGCTTGAGGCTATTTCCTCTTGTCCTGTCATTTGTTACCTGGGAGAAGAGGCTGACACTCACCTGGCTGCAACCTCCTTTCAGCTAGTTGTAGAGGGCAAGAAGGTCTCCTCTGAGGTTCCTTTTCTCCAGCCTAAACAATCCCAGTTCCCCTCGGCCACTCCTCATTAGGCTTGTGCTCCTGTAGGGATAGGCGTGCTTTTGAAAGAATTTTTTAATGCGAAGCTAGCGCTCTTTTTTCACTTAGGAAGACTTTTTTGTGCCTGCAAAGTGCTTCTCTCAAGAGGATGAGATGGTTTTTTCCCTTTTCCTTCTGCATTTCAGAGAGGGTTGTGGGGAGGACTGTGAGTGAGGTCCCTCTCTCTCTGGTATGTAGGAGAGATAATGTTCACAGACATATACAGGGCCTCCTCGGGCTGGAGAGGGTGGAGAAGGAGAGAGAGAAAATAAAAAAGCCCTGGAAGAGCACAGGAACTTACCTTTCCCCTGAGGCCTGATGCTGTCTTGAGCACTGTTATGTTCTTGCAAGTTTTTAGTGCCCTTGCCTCCAAATAAATATTTTTAAATCCTTGGCATTTTGGGGAATACCTGTGTGTGTTTTACTTTACAACTCCAGACCCTTCACAAGCTCCGTTGCCCTTCTCTGGACACGCTCCAGCGCTTGTCTTTCTTGTCATCAGGGGCCCAAAACTGAACACAGGATTCAAGGTGTGGCCTCACCAGTGCCAAGTACAGGGGGAGGATCACTTCCCTGGTCCTGCTGGACACACTGTTTCTGATCCAAGCCAGAATGCATTGACATACTTGGCTACCTGGACACACTGGGGCTCATGTTCAGCTGGTGGTCGACCAACACCCCCGGGTCCTTTTCTACCAGTCAACTTTCCAGCCGCTCTTAGCCTTTCTAGTCTTTGCTGACTTTTTTTTTTTTCCCTTCCTATTTCCCATTGTTTGAGAATTGTGACATCAGCACATAAAACCTTTTAGAAGTGCTGTTTTTAAAATTCAGAATTAGCTTGTAGCATCATGGAAAAGCAGTCCTAGAGAGCTGAACAATCCCAGAGTGCAAGAGGTTCTGGACATAAATTCAAACTCTGTAGCTGGGGTCTTCCCGAAGTGGCAATGTGCTGTCTCTATCTTGCCTTTTAGAAATGTGTTTATGAAACCTTTCTGCTTCTCCTTCAGTGATGTCAGCAGGGCACATTATCTGCTTCCTGCTGTAAATCATCAGAAACTTTATTTTTCTCTGCTGTATCACTGTGAAAGTGAGAACAACTTAAAGAAGTGAAAGCAATTTGTTCTGCAGGAGGTATTAGATAAAGGGCTTCTAGAGGATTCCTCATACCATCTGAAGATGGAGATAAAATGGAATGACATGATAGACCATTAAGCAAAGCAAAGTAAGCACAGCAGCAGATTCTTGTCTCAGATCTGTGATGCATTTTCCTACCTTGGATGATTAAATGACAGTGTCTAAAACAACAGCTCTCCTGGCCTTGTTGAGCTTACATGGGACCTTAGAATTCAGCAGCAGTCTTCTTTCAGAGAGATAAAGGATTGCAAGCCATCCAGAGACACCCAGGGCAGCGGCTCTTTTACCCTTTCTTTTGAAAATAGCAACAAGTTAAAACAACATTATACACTCCTTGCCTAGCCTTCGCTAGGGATCTGGAGCTCCCCATCGCTGCCAATTTCTGAAGCTGCAAGAGTTAAGAATCAAAGCAAGAGATTAAGTGAGACTGCAACAACATAGCCTAGTGTACTGCTCATACAGCAACAGCAGAGTTCATGAACTGTGCAGGTGCTTGAAATTTTACTGAATGCACTGTTAGATAATTTTTAAAAGAATTTTTGGAAACGAGATTCTGCTCTGAAAACTTTCTGAAAATTTGGAAAACAAAACTGTGAGATTTACAATTTGTGTTAACCAAATAGTGTTTTGTTTTTATCCTCTGTCATAGTAAGTCAACAAGTGCTTACATTTTCCAAAGTACTACTAAATATCTAGCAAAACCCAGGATCCTAAGAAAGTAGTTCAAATTAAATGCCTCGTACCAGAAGAAATAAGACCATTAGAAAGCTAAATCACCTTCCTTCTCCATTGCTTCAAGGTCTCGATGTGCAAGTTGCACTGCTCACAGTGCTGCGCATCCCACAGATGGGACCGGGAACCAAAGTCTTTGTGGCACTTACCCTAAATTAAGATGTTGATGGTGTGGATATCCCCTATTGTCCATTTCTTTAACAGTCTGTAAAGAAAAGATTAACTTCTGGAATTGTGGATGCCCAGATGGTAATATTTGCTCAGGGAATAGGATACATGGTCTACCCCCTTCTTATTCTTCTCTTTCCATTCATCATAGGTAAGAAATCTCTGTCCATCAGTTTGTGCCTTGGAATGACAGATTAAATAAAGTGAATAGCTTTTGTCTTCCCATTGACACCCTGTACAGCTGAACAACCACCTATTACTGTCTGCCTAAACCAGGGCTTTTCCTCACCCAGCCACATCTTTTGTGGTCTGAATCAGCACTGTCACCTCAGTTAGCAGAATAAATCAGAAAAAGTCTTAAGGTGAATAATCTTGTGTACAAAGAAGTGCTTTACATTGTAAATATATTGAATATTCAGGGTATTAGTAAAATAGGTGATGCCTTGAGAGCTTTATCACAATAGTGTGCATTAACTAAAACTGACTTTCTCAGAAACACTTTGAGAATATAATCCACTCCTTTTAAACACTTGTTTTAATTTCCTCTCAGTCTTTGGGAAGGAAATTAAGTTTTGCTGGTCCTCTCCAAGGAATAAAAGTGAAAAGTTATTCTAGTTTCCTTAAACTGAGCAAGACTTGAAACAGCAATCTCTCTGCCAAGGCAGAGTTATCCTGTGAGAGGCTGGCAGAGATAAACTCTACGAAACAAAACAACCTACCCCCAAACCTCAGCATGGCAGTTATTTCGCTGTTCACAATAGGAAGATGACATTTCAGAAGAAAAGCTATACCTTAGACACTAGCTATCAAACAAGCACACAGAATAGCTCAGAGTTAACATCTGTGTAATGAAGACCCGATAATAGCAGTGATTCCTCTGGAGAGATTTGCTTGCACCTTGTGTCCTTTCTCTCTTACTCATATTATATTCACTGGCTTCATTTTGGCTCCATACTGCTGCAGGTTGACTTCAGAGGTCCAGAATGATCCCAGATCAGCTTGTGTGCGTCCATCAAACTTCGACGACCTGCCTCAGAGGGCTTTCTTTTCCTAAAAAACAGATGACAGCAGGAACAAAAAAGGTTATGAGAACCTTACATTCCTTTGTACTAATTTCCCATTGCTAATTATCTATTCTCAGTACTATTCACTTCCCTGCAACTCATCTCACAAACATCCTTTAGAAATTTCTGTCTTCTATTTCTTCTTTAATCTATACCGTTAATATTTTTTTAGCTGGGAATTATCCCACTATATTCACCTCATGCCTTCCAGGTGTTGTGTATCTTTTCTCAAAACAAATGATGGATGATTGATCCTGATTTTTAAAAAAAGAGTAATTTTAACTTTTTAAAGCAGGTTTTCACAGCAACTGTATCCTGTTACATACTACTGGGATAGTGGGGTGATTCATTTAATGATGTGTGATTACAGTTTTTCTCTCCTCCTGAGTACTGAAGTTGAATATTTCATCTCATAAAGTCAGCCTTTTCCAAACTGCTAGCAAAACAGATCCCTTATCAGAAACCTACAATGTGTGTACTCTCCAAGGTTAAAATGAAAAAGAATGAAAAATAATCAGCTAGTGCAGTTTTATCTCATTTGTCCCTGAGGATCCTGAACCTGCAGGAAGTTGGAGAGGAGAGCCTGGCAATGACTGACTCTCAGGCAGGTATTATGAAGTCTTGGAAGGCGTTTAGTAAGGAGAGGCCACCATAATGGGAAGTCCTCAGCTTCTTGAAGGTGACTGACTCCACTTTAGCTCTGCCACTGACTAATTCCAGAAGTTTGTTCATCTATACAAGACACTATGACATGGAGGTGAAAGCATTTGACAGCAGATCAGTATCTTTGGGACAGAAAACAGCAAAGCTGCGTGTGCCCACAGGGATGGAGAAGACTGCTCCAAGTCTCACGGCCCACAGGCATCTGCAATTTTACCCCCATATTTGGCATTACACATCTCTGTGCTGCACTATTCCTCCAGCCTTCGTTATTCTGCCTAATTAGGTCAGCGGGAAGGAATCTAGAGCTGTTTTACATTTTGCTTGTGAGTGTTGGAACAGGAAGGACTGTGTATCAGTAAGGTCATGAGACAAGCTAAAATGGAAACAGCCCTATTTCAAAATAGGTATTTTGATACTACCTACAGGATTTTTCCTGGGAGGATTCAGGCTTTCTAGCCCATACGGCCTGCAGGGGGCATCAAAAGAATTCAATGGACACTGAGCATAGTTTTCTGACTGTAACTTTTTATCAATAGCGACCCTTAAATGAAGTGTTTTACCATTAAATCAGAAAAGCTGAAGAAACTTGATTAAAAGAGAGGATGACATTTCACTACATCTTTCCTGGTTGTTTTGTTGTTTTTTGGTTTTTTTTTTTTCTGACTGCTTGATAAAGGAAGACTGGGTTTTAAAACACATTTGTTCTCCAAAGTCTTGTTATCACCTGAGACTTTGAGAGAATGACACGGGAAAGGGAACTTCTAAATTCTTCAGTCATCACTGATGATAAGATTGAGAAGGTTTTAAAAGTTTCTGAGAAATAGGGTAGATTATTTTACAAATTTCTATGTTTTCTTTATATTGGAATAGGCTACCTTTATATTAGAATAAGCTGCATTAAAGAGCATTATTGTCTGAGCAGAATCCTAGTTGGAGGGTTTTGTTGCATTTATACAGGAGAAAAAAGAATTGTTGGTAACATTCACATTTCTTTGCTGCTAAGTATAGTTAATTTGACAATAACAGTAGAATAGTAGAATAGTAGAAAACTTACCCCACGCTTTCTTCTCCTGCATCTTTGTTGCTAGTACTCCATAACTTCTGTCCTTCCTGTTTCATATTGGGATCTCTTCACTGGATTTTTTTCTTCAGACTGTATAGTGGCCCTGAATCCTGGTGGTCCCAATAGATACTCTACTGATGCAAATCTGAAATACTTATGCAGCTCTTAAGTATTTTCCCTGTAGTTTTCTCTAGTCCTTTTAACTTCCCTAGCTCCCTTTTTTTCCTATGTCCAACACAAATCAGTTTTATTTTGCCCTTAAATAGATGACCCAGCAATAGGCTTCTGCCAGCCTTCCTGCTGCTTACTTATTTGTTGTTTGATACAGGTTGTTTCCCTGTTATGTAGTTTTCAGGAAAGGCTGATGTTACTGATGACTTACACTTACCTAGAGTATAACGTAGCATTTTCTTTGAAATGAACTCTCTTATCCCTGTTTTCTGTTACTTTTATGCTTTGAAAAAATGTTTTCACCAATATTATCTCCTCTTTGTGTTTTCTTTGCTGTGCATGTCTTATAATTTGTTTTCCTTATAATGATGAGGAGCCATGAAAAGCAAAGACCTACTAATCTCAGTGAGAGTTGTGACAAAAATACCACAGATAAGACTGCACTAGGGTTACACAGGCGACCTTAATCTGAAACTTTTTAGTTTTGAATTTGACAAAAGCTTTCTTTTAAAAGGCAGCTATTTTTTTTCCAATGGGGCATAGGTTTTTCAGACACTGCTTTCCAGCCCCAAGTCTGACATTCTGCTGTATTGTTCTCCACCCACATGTTTCTGTGCCAGGCCTGTGTCTGCCCTGGCTTTGCATCTTCCTCCTCATTTTTAACAGCTTCCAGTATAATTTTTCTTACCTAGCCAATCCTTCCAGGCCTGCCATCTGAAATTTCCCCCCTAGTGCTTCTAGTCTCAAATCAGCCTACTCTCTGGACTTCTTAGCTACTCTCACATGCTTTGTTCTGTCACCTTCACCTTCCTA